>CM046995.1:81523474-82773474 GCA_025698465.1 Gossypium longicalyx
TAGGGATGTTATCATTGACCCTCTTGCTAAACCACCCTTTATACTCAAGGGTTATCGTCGGACCTTCAGTTAGAATCTTCATACAGTAAATCTTCTTCTAAGCCTCGGAAATCTCTCGCATCTTCTTCTTATAATGATCCCCCTTATATGAGAAATCACTCTGAGCTAACCCTTGTGTTGCCGATATAAATTGCCCTGCTTTGTATTGCCTTAGGACGAGTAATGGTGCATAACCAACAACTCCCCAAATTCCAGGAAGAGGTACCCAATCAAAGCTTTCGCAACGATAAAGGACTTCATTAGGAGCCATCCAATGGGCTTTCCACATAACATCTTCCTCTCGGAGATTCTAAACTATTTCCATCCACCTTTCCTCTGTAATGTCGCCTCTCCTCGGCGTAGCTGCTAGTTCCTTTAAGGGAGAATAATCCTCAAAGAACACTCGGCAAGGAACCTTATCAACCTTCCAAAAGTGACTGTGGAACCATACTAACAACAACTATGCGCATCCAATAAATCTACCTTCACCAGCTCTCCGACATGCACTCAAGGATCTGAACGTCTCAGCTAGGATTGCAGGCACATGTGTGTTCTGTTTACCAAGTTGATCGAATAAATCCACAACTGCCTCATCTATGTGCCCCATAGCTTTGGGGAAAATCACCAAACCATAAATACTTAAGGCCAAGACATCAACCCTCTTCTTCACATCTGGATGTGCCAATATCAGATCCCTCAAACTTGCCCACGGAATGCATTTACCATTACCCTTTTGTTGGATTCGAGCTGCGGCCCACTGTTCACTCATCCCTGTGATCATCATTAATTTCTTCACGAAAGTTGGGAGATTAGCAGCCCTAACATAAGCTTTGTTACCTTGAATTCTTGGACAGCGAAGCAAAGTCATATACTCCTCCAAAGTAGGTACTAAGTCTACCTCTCCAAATGTAAAACAACTATAAGTAGGGTTCCAAAACTGTATCATAGCTTGAAATAGATGCTTATCCACCTTGATGTCTAGCAAATAGGGAAGATCTCCATAATTCTGGTAGAATAGCTGCTTAGTCTCGTCATCCCATTGAGCCCAAATGTCCTTCAACTCCTGAAACTCATTCTGTGACGAACTGATACAAGTGAAGTCCCACAACTCTTACGTATACCCCTCAGTAACACTATCTCTTTTCTCTAGCTGGGTTTTCTCTGACCACGCACAGACAGAAGCGTTGTCCTCCATTTTATTAAGATATTCGTTCCTCATTACAAAACTTTGTAATCTAGAAATCGAACCGTGAATCGACACCTTTAAATGTTGAATGACATGCAATGATAACAAAATAAAATAGGTCAGTATCATATATAAAATGTATAATAAACAAGCACTTATAAGGGTAGTTTACTAAAGGTTATTACCGTACTACTTAGGGTAAGCACTTAAAGTTCACTATATGTGTTTCAGTTCTAAAGCGAGGGTACCTGAACTGGCAGATTCCTCGATCCTCACCCATTATAGGCTCATATGGACCAAGTTCGGTTCAGGGGGACACATTTCCCTATGGCCATATGAAGATGAAAATCTCACAAAGATATAGGTACGGATGTATCCCGAAAGCAATCCACTAGCTTATGCAGAGGTGAAAACCTCACGAAAGCGTAGCTTCTCACTCCCACTTAAGGGTGTGACCACAACGGTCATGCAAATGCAATGTGTGCGAAAAATAACAATCATATGCAACAAACACATGTAAAAAGATCGTAATTCAAAATTTTTCAAATTTTCGACATTAAGGCAGAAAGCAATCAATTTTTGGCTTGACTCTCTTATTGGTCCCCAGTGGAGTTGCCAAGCTGTCGAAACCATTTTTTAATGGGTTTTTGAAAAAAAAAAGAGTCGTCACCAACCTTTTTAGGTGTGATTGGATCACCTTATAAAACATTTTGGTCTACGAAAATGTGAGGAAACAGGTTCGAGAGTCGGTTACGTACGAGGAAGGATTAGCACCCTCGCAACGCCCAAAATTGGTACCAAATTGAATAGTTTTCTATCTTAATGTCAAAAGTTTGAAAGAATTTAAAAGTAGGATTCCTTTTTAAAACCGGAATAATTTGAGTTGAAAGTCGAGATTCCTTCGCTCCAAAAGAGTACAAACATCACATCTAGCATGATTGGACACGATATTCTTAAACTTTCGTAACTGAAATCATCTCGTGATTTACAAAATCTATTTAGAAGGATACCTTAGACATTTAGACAAACAGGAAATCGTAACCCAGCATGTTAGGGCACTACTTCCCGAATTCCTAAATACAAAAAATATTGCCTCATTTTTAAAATTCTTTTGGATTAAATGAAATATAATTTTTTTAAAACAATGATGCATTTAACATATTACAAGATATCAATACTAAATATTATAAACTACATGATACATACTTTAACATTTCATGCAAATATAATATAGAAAATGATAAATAACGACAAAAATTACATAATATACATTAACATTTCATGCAGATATAATCATAAATAACATAAATATACATAAATTAACATTCCATGCAAAATACAACATAGAAAACAATGAATATAACAATAAAAATTACATAATATATATACAATAATATTTCATGCAAATATAACTTAAAATAATAACATAAATAATCAATTTTCATGCAAATATATAAAAACAATAAATAACATAAAAATAACAAATAATTTATGAGATAAAATTAACATACTAAAACAATATTAAATAAATACAAAAGATACAAAAATAAATAAACAAATTATGAACATATAAAAATAAGTAAAAAAATAAAGATAAAAACTAAATACAATTAAAAATAAATGAGGTATTAAAAATAAAATATTTAAAACAATATATAAATAATAAAGGAGAATTTTTTTAAAATGGTTAATATATATAAAAATATACTATATGATATAATAACTTAATATATATTTATAAAAATAATAATATGTTAAATAGGAACAAAATTTTATAGTAAATTTAGAATATTACATACTAAATATTTAATAATGTTATATAAAAATGTAATATTTAATAATAATTTAGAAATTTAGAAATTATACATAATATAATAAATAATATACAATAAAATATAAATAATATAATAAATAATAAAATAATAAAATAATAAAATAAATATTTTTTTACATATAAATAAGGTTTAAAGTAAAATAAATAATATACAAAATATTTAAAATAAATAAATTATATAAAAAATATATATAAAGGATTAAAATTGAATTTAAATAAAACTCTAGGGTTAATTTTAAAATAATAAAATGAATTTTGGACCTAATTGGAGCACGCGCTAAAAGCTGAGGAACTCACTGGGAAATTTAACCCTAATCCCAAAACGACGTCGTTCCCGAAGTAGGCCTTATAATAGCAGCTAGGACTAAATTGAAACAAAAATAAAAGGTTAGGGCCAAATTAAAATAAAATAAAATTTGAATTGAACGAAATCATAAATTCTGAAAATGTGGAAGGACCAATTGGGAAATTAGCCCTTTAAACAAAAACACGCGGATCCTTCCCGGGTCACGGGTCAACGCGCGGATCCTCAGCCTTGAAATGGCACCGTTTTGGTCACTAAACGGTCATCCCAAAACGACGTCGTACGGGGTCGTTTATAAATATGAAAAAAAAATCTAAAAATTCATTTTAGCCCCCGGTTGTAAAAAAAAAAAAAAAAAGAAATCCTCTGAAAAAGGAGAAGAGAAAAAAGCCCTCCGGGCTCATGCCTCTGTCAGGCCAAGCCCCGGTCATCGGGCACACGCGCCCACGCGTTGTCGTCGACCCCGCCGGATACGACGGCTGGAAGCTGAAGAGCTTCGATTTTTAGCGCAAATCCTACGGTAAATCTCTTTTCGTTTTATTTTTAGTGATATTTGTATGTATTCATAACAAAAACAAAAAAAGAAAAGAAAAGAAAAAATTAAGTAAAAACAAATCACCTCTGTTTCTTCGATAAACTGTTGGTATTTTATTGTAAATGTATATTCTTCAAAGGTTTTCTCTGCGTTCTTTTCTGTTTTTTTTTCTATATTACAATGTTTAGGCTCTGTTTTTATAGCTTTTTTACAAAAATGGAAAGTATGTCATTTCGATTTCCTGCTATGGTTTGTTGTTTCTCTGCCATTCTACTTTCTTTTTTGTAGGTACCAGCGAGAAATCCGGCGACGATGGGGCGTTGATGGTGATTCACTGGTGCGCTGATTGAGGCGACGATGGGGTGCTGATGGCACGAATCTGTTGGTGGTGGGATTGGCACGCCGATTGCGGCGCGAGTTTAGGGGCCTTCGTCTGGTGCTTGCGGCGCCTAGGGTTTCAGAAACCCTAGGCCTTCTGTCTTTTGTTAACTAGTTGGGCCATTTTGGCCCTGTGTATTTTGGGTTTGATGAGTTTTGGGCAGCATTTGGGTATTTGGGTATTTGGACTACAGTATAGGCTTGGGTGTAATTGGGGCATTGGATTTAAGTATCTGTGGGCTTTGTAAAATGGATTGTTTAAAAAAACTTTATTTTTCTTTTATTTGGTTTATTCTGTTTTTTTAGACTTTTAATAGCCCGGGCAAATTGGGCCTATTACACAACTCATTAGATATTAATCTTTTCACTAATGCAGTAATGACAGCGATTCCAGCATAATCCATCCAAGGTGGATGGATGGCGCCTGCTTTCTTCTACTGCAAAATGTTTCTTCCTATACTTCATCCCAGAAGGTGCAAAGTGAAAGATAAAATAGCTTAATTTGAGTAAAAATAATGTATAGAATCTTAAAAAGTAAACAACCAAGGATATATATATATACACATTTGGATAAATTATAGTATGGATCATCTTCTTTTTTGATCACTCAACTAAAATTGATTACTTAATTAATCAAGATTTTTTTTTGTCCATTTCCACTAATTACACTAACAAGAAGATGATATAATAGTTGAGAGTAAATACAATAATAAATTTATCTCTCAACTTTTATATATTATATTAATTTATTCATAATTTTAAAAAATTAACTGTTACATTAATTCTAAAAGAATTAAAGAAACACTATAGCATTTGCTTCAATGGAGAAGTGTGTATCATAATGATTGCTATTGTGGATTTTGTTGAAAACAGTTATTCTCTTTCTAGTTAGTGATGGGAAGTTGGATGACAAATATTGGATCATCGGGACAAAAGCCAAATCGACTATCCAAACCACAAATCTGTTTGTGATTACAATCCACACGAGGAAGGTCTTCCTTATAATTTTTGCATCATGCTGAAATCAATTTAGAGGACCGAATGATACAGCCCAGAAAGGGACGGTGGGGGAGAAGTGGGAGGATTTTTATTTATTTATTTAATATTAATATTAATATCAAATTTAAATTTATTATTATATTTTAAAAAAATATGTGTTTTTATAAATTTTAGATTTTTTTATATTATTTCTTGTCAACAATATTTTTAAATTTATTGTTATATATTTATAATTAGGATCAAATTGAGATTATTTGTAAATTTTAAAGATTAATTTTTAAAAAAATTAAGACTAATTTAATATAATATGTAAAAATTGAGGATTAAAATTGTTATTATGCCTATTTTTCAATTGCCACTTCACCCTCCCATTAATGCAATTAATAAAAATGGACCAAAACAATAATCTCGAATAGTTAGGTGACCTATTTTAAAACATCATAGTTAGGTAACTAAAAAATAATCCATAATTAAGTGATCAATTTAATAAAATTTATAATTGGATGACCAATAAATAAAATAGCCCATAATTAAGTTACCTATGGCATACTTTCCCCGTACATATTATACATGTCAGACTATTAACTCCAAACTTGGAGATTGGTTCTCCGATTCACACAACCAACTGGCGTAATTTTCATTGCTATGAGAACCCAGGAGGGCCTGATTAAGTATCAGCAGGCCGGAGCTTGTGTCAACTAGTTTTTTACTCCACTTTGCGTTACACCTTCAATTATTTTAATTTAATTAATTATTTTTTTATGTTTTTAATTAAGGAAAAATCTCAAAATTATACTGAACTTTTAGTCAATATGCAATTTGATACATGAACTTTAATTTGATGCAATTATACACTTGAAACTTTGATTGTAATTCAAATGTATATATGAAACTTTAATTTTGTTTCAACCATGCACATTTAAAGAAGTAAATACATCAATTTATTTTTATATCAATAGCTATGTTAATAATTTGTGAGAATTAAATTAAATCAAATTTCATAAAATCAAAGTTCATGTATAATTTTGAGATTTATCCCTTTTAATTAATATAACTAATTATTATTTAAAGATGCACCATTAATTACTTTTATTCAATAATATATTTTTATATCAATTAATATAAAATAATTAAAATATTTTAAGTTTAACCCACAAATTATCACCTAAATTATGAATAAATATCATCTACCCCTTTTGGTGCCCCTATCTCAAATCACCTTTCAACATGTGGATTGGTAAACATTTTCAATATACTAATTGAAAGTACTTTCGTCTATGTACACTTGTATTTTTTCGAATAGATTGGTTTAATAAAATTATTCATGAATTACATTAACACCATTTGTATATTGTCCTCGATGATTTTTGCATGCAAAGCAAAATAAAAGCAAATATTAACTCACTAGTTATCTAATGTTTAACTAATACTAAGCGGTATTACATGGTCGGACTCGTAATATAGAAAGATAACTTATATTAGTAGATGAACCGAAACATGTACATACTAAGCGGTATTACATGGTCGGACTCGTAATATAGAAAGATAACTTATATTAGTAGATGAACCGAAACATGTACATAGTCCAATCGAAAATAAGCAACCCAATTGAAAGACTACTACACCACCTATCAAGTCCAATTGGAGAGATATTTTGTCTTGGACATCAGAATGGATGACTCCAAAAAATAGAGACATAGATGTAACTGACTAGACTGACAGTACATCAGACATGACCCAAGTAGAATAGACCGTGAATCCGTTAATGGACTTATTCACTTGTGACGTTCATAATGTGACATACCTTAATCTTGAGTGGATGATGGGCTATTGATAAACATGTTAATTTGCATATTTTTTGTGTTTAAATTGGTTTATTTTTTAACTGAACCCTGCTAATTAAGTGCTTTTATGATTTAAACTTGTCAGGGATGCAATTGGTCAAAAAGAAGCTAAAAGGGGGCCAAATTGAAACACAAACATTGAAATGGGGCCAAATAAAAAAGATGGAGGAAAGCAAGGACACATAAAATATTTTGACTTTATAAAAGCCAAAAATAGGAAAATCTTATTTTATTTTATTTTTGATTTTATATTATATTAGTTTAGGCTAAATTTAATAAACCCCATGTATATAAATAGGGGATTTATGTTCTTAGGAAATCATCCCTTATTTTGTATTCCTACTTCTATTTGGAATTGAAATACTCTCCTTTTTCTCTTTCAAATTGGCGTGAAGCATTCTGCCATTTTTCTTTTAGTTTTGTTTCTTTTCTAAAATTGGGCTAATTGCCTTCCAAGTGCTTTTCTTTTCCAATTTCCATCACCTTTCATACAAATCCCATCATCTTTCACAACTTTCAAGCATGAAGAAATTCATGCTTCACTAAATTTTATCTTAGCTTTAGGCCAGTGTTCTTTCCGGCCGGAAATTGTGAGATACGAATTCGTGCTAAAATCTATCCAATCGGTATTCATTCTTTTCCTAAGTATCGGGATTGACAACTCATCCTTTAAGGATTACTCGATTACAAGTCAAAAAGTGCACGTTGGGTTGGAATCGTGTTAGCTGACAGTTGGAGAAATGAGTCGGCCGTGTTGTATTTGGATCTCCGAGAACAAATCGAGGAAGAGGTGATCGAATTTAAACGACCCACGCGGTTGAGGCTGTTAATTAGAGTTAGGTTCTTCAGAACGCAAGGCTGCCGTAATCTTGAATAGGGAACACGTGTATCTCGATTAGATAATCGGTAAGGGTTGGTTTGCAGGTCGTACCACCAGCTACGAGAGGAGGAATTGGTGGTTAAGACGTTCTTAATTACTATAACCAGCTTATCGTTTGGAGGAGAATATTAATTTTCAAGGATCGATGCTTGATACAAAATTTACCGAGTTTAAGGCTAAGGCTTATTTTATCTGTTGCAAAATTCTGAATTATTTTCTAATTTATTTAATTATTTATGTTGTTTCAGTTATCTAGTTTCTAAACATTTCAAAAATCCTCGACTTACTTTTATTTCTAATCTTTGCAGGTACGATTGGAGTCATGAGCATGACTATTACCACAACACTTGACACGACAAACAATCTGACCATAAGCTATACACGGAAGTAGATTATAGCATCTAATCCTTGTGGACTCGACCCTACTACCACTCTTACTGCTAATTAGAATTATTTTGTAGGAATTATATTTGGTGGTTTTGACGCCCATCAGCTATGTATGTGTGACTCGTATAATTTGATGTAAGCAAAAGCATGAGTTAGAATATATAAGGAACTGAAAGTTGATACATTAAGTATATGACTTCTGCAGTATGTACATTGAGTTCGAATAGATAACAAATATTTTTTTCCATTTATATGGATATGAACTAGGACCAATTCATCTAACATTAAAAACTCGTTATTTTGCTTTAAAACTCGTAGTCAACGTTTATCCCTTAATGGGTCTTCAGAACGTGAAGAATTAGTCATTGAGCTCACTCCAATTGATATCTTGGGAAACAAAAAAAAAACCTTTATTTTTTTTTTCACTTTCACAAATTTTTTAATTAAAAACAATGAAAATAAATTTTATTATTTTATAAGTTTTCACATATTTTTATTTTATTTTTTAAAAATCATTTCAAAAAGTTTTAACCAAACACATTTTTTTCAATATTTTCCATATTAAAGAAAGGGTAAACTATACAAATGGTTACCCAACTATGTCTGCATTCCTATTTTGGTCACTCAACTTTTAAAAAATTTAATTTAGGCAATAATATTTGAGTCATTTCCCGTTTTGGTCACCTGTCGTAAGTTGATAACGAAAAGTATTTTCCTAACTAGAATAAAAACACATTTAGTCATTAATACTTACATATTCTATCAATTTGATCCTAATTCTAAATGATTCAATAAATTTAACCCTTCACATTTACAAATTATATCAATTTGGTTCTCAAACTTCCTACCCAAAACTTTCAGCTTTTAAAACAAATGCATTTCACATCTATAAATTTATAAAACCCAAAAATAATTTTAAAAAAAGCCTCACTAAAATAAATGGTTAAGATATAGTACAACTTATATTTTAATATAATAATTAAAATATTTTTATAACTAATTAAATTTTTATCATTTTTAATTTAATATTATTGAATATAAAGATTGAAGATAACAAAAATAAATAGAATAGTATAGGGTAAAATTGCTTTTTTATTTAAAAATCATTTGATAAATATATCTTAGGGGGCATTAAACCTTAACAGAGTGATTGAATAATTTTCAAACCATAAAGGGCAATAATACTTGTAAGACCCAATTTTAGCCCGAGCTACCTAATGCCAGCCCAATAAATAAAACCCAAATAATCCACATAAAAAAATCCAAAATTACAAAAACAACAAACCCAATTAACCCAAAATACCCCAAACCCAAAACACTTTTCAGCAAACCCTAAACACTAGAAGCCTCCTTTGCGCCGTAGTCATGATCGCCTCCGCCATGCACGCGCGCCCTACTCCACGTTCGCACCCACGTACCACATCGCCCTCCTCCACGTCTTCATGACCTGCAAGTTGAACAAGAAAACAGCAGGAAACGGTTTTGTACTTGGCTATAAAGCCTTTGAATTTTTCATTGTTTGGGTTTTTTTTTCTTTCTTTTTTCAGAGAAATTGTACACGAATTACATATGAAAATCAATAGAAAACAATAAAAAAATATACTTCAAAGGTGATTTATCGCTATTTATTATGTTTTTCATTTTCATTCGGGTTTACAATACAAATATCAAAATATAAGGGGGAGAGGGAGAAGCTCACCGGAGTTGCATCGTGTTCACACTGTCAGAGGGCCTTCGCTGGTTGCGAACGGAGGGCCTGGGCACTAGCCGTTCAGCTGGGAAATAAGGGGAGAGTGAGGGAAAAGAGAGAGTTTTAGGTTTTTTTTTGTTAAATAAAAGGTCAAAGGATTTTTAAGGAAAAAGGATTAAAAATTTTTGGTTTTCTAAAGAGTTCTTTAATGTTAAAAAGAAGTCAAAATAAAGGCTTCATTTTTTTAATTTTAAAAGCAACAACATTTTGGGGTGGGGGGAAAGCATCTTGACCCGATTGTCAGGCTCGGTTCGCGCATTTCCCCTTAAATGGGTGATTTGCGCAATTAGTCCCCCACTTTCGCACCAGCTTTCAATTGACCCTATTTGCATATTATTATTTTTTTTAACTTTCCCTGAAATTTCTGTGTTGTTGCAATTTAGCCTGCGCCTAGGTACTGTGTTTTGGAGATTTGAATCATTTGCGTTTTCAATCCTTGTGAATTTGTGCACATTGAATTGTGGTCCTTAGTTTTAATTTGATGTTCTATTTATTTAAAAATTATCTCTTTAAGTTTGGTTTATTTCAATTGAGTTTACCTACTATTTCAATATGTGTTTCTTTTATTTCAATGTACTAAATTTAAATATCCTCATACATTTTTTTTTTATATTTACACATAATTTAGTTTTATATATATATATATTATTGACGTTATATTATTTTATATAGATATATTTTTTTTCCCTTTACAATTTTTTTTATATAAACTTTATTCTGTCACTTTTATTAATTCAAATACTTTTTATACATTTATATTCCTATATACCAATTATTTATTTTTATGTAAATTAATATGTGTATTATTTTGTATATTATTTACTTTATATTATTTATTTTAAAATTCATTTGTATATTATTAAATAATATATTATTTATTTACATTTTTCTTTTTAAAAAAAGTTTTTGTATATGTGACTTGTTTTAAAATCTTTGTGTTGTTAGTATATTAATGTTTTTAAATTTTTTCTTTCTGCCCAATTGTCCATTTAATTTTACTTTGAAACTTGATATTTCTTTAGTGTAACTTGATATAATATGTTGCCATAGTATGTACCCCAACTCATTCTTTTGTGTTCCTCATTCTTTATTTATGCAATATTATTGCCCCGAATTTTTATTTCATGCTCACTACTAAGCTTTTTATTGCACCATGTTTTTTAAATTCCAATTTTTTCCTAACATTAAATATATTTTTTTTACTTTTTAATAAGCTAAACAAGTATATCTTGAGCCGGTTTATAATTGCTTACTTGGAAACTCTTCAAAACAAGACAATGTTTCGTATTTGGAAATTCGGGAAATCGTGCCCTAACGTGCTGGGTTTTGATTTTTTTTCGTTTGGCCAAGTAACGGAATACCCTTTTAAGACTTCGTTGCGTATTTTGGAAATTATGAGGTGATCTCAATTTTTGGAGGCTTAAAGTATCGTGTCCTAACGTGCTGGATGTGGTATTTTATTTCTTTGGAATGAGTGAATCTTAAAATCTCATTCGAATTGTTCATACATTTTTAAAAGAATCGTATTTTTTTCCCTTCAAATTTTCAACAATAGAACATTCAATAATCAATTGGTACCAATTTTAGGCGTTACGAGGGTGCTAACCCTTCCTCCTGCGTAACCGACTCCCAAACCTTTTTTTTTAATTTTCGTAGACCTAAAATTATTATTTTAATAAATCAAATGTTTTATTAAAATAATCAATCTCAAAGTGATCCGATCACACCTAAACCAAAAAAGATTGGTAGCGACTCCATATTTTGTTTCAAAATCGATTCCCGTTTTCCAAATAAAAATGGTTTGGACAGCTTGGCGACTCCGCTGGGGACCAATAAGAGAGTCAAGCCGTGAAATTGATTATTTTCTGTCCTTGTTTCGAAAATTTAAAATTTGGCTTTTAACATATGATCCTCCCATTGCATTTCATGGGTTTTATGTTTTTTGTCATTTTATTCGTGTTTTGCATTTTGAGTTTTTTTTGTCTCTTCGCATCATCTTGTATGACCGTTGTGGTCGCACCTTTTAAGTGGTAGTGAGAAACTATGCCTTCGTGAGGTTTTCACCTCCGTATGGGCTAGTGGACCGCTTTCGGGATACATCCGTACCTATGTCTTCGTGTGGTTTTCACCTCTGCATGGCCATAGAGAAATGTATTCCCCTGAACCGAACTCGATCCACATGAGCCTATAATGGGTGAGGGTTGAGGAATCTGCTGGTTCAGGTACCTTTTTCTTAGAACCGAGCCATATATAGTGAACTCTAGGAGCCTGCCCTAGGTAGAGCTATGTTGAACTCTAGTGATTACCCAGTTAGGTGTTGATTATTTTTTTATTTGCATTGATTTTTATTTTTCGATACTAACTTGTTGTGTTTTGTTGTGGTTATGTTTGCATGTCATTTCATATTAAAGAGGTATCGATTTTCGTTTGGTTGCTAAATTAGAAAGCTTGTTATGGAGAGCAGATTCCTTAATAAAGTAAAGGATAATGCGGTTGTCCGTATGTGGTCAGAGAAGATGCAACCTGAGAAAGGGGATAGCCTAGCTGAGGGGTATACATCGGGGTTGACGAGTTTCACTCGCATCAATGTGACCCAAAACGAGTTCCAAGAATTGATGGATATATGGGCTCATTGGGATGATGAGAATAAGCAGTTGTTCTATCAAAGTTATGACAACTTACCCTACCTGCTTGATATCAAGGTGGACAGCTATTTGTTTCGGGCTATAGCTCAGTTTTGGAACCCAGCGTATAGTTGTTTCACCTTCGAGAAGGTTGACTTGGTGCCTACTGTGGAGGAGTATACAGCTTTGCTTCGTTGTCTAAAGGTTCAAGTCGACAAAATTTATTCAAATGCTACTAATGCCCCGGCTTTTGTAAAAAAGTTAATGAGTATCACTAGGATGAGTGAACA
Organism: Gossypium longicalyx; assembly: GCA_025698465.1. Taxonomy (NCBI): domain Eukaryota; kingdom Viridiplantae; phylum Streptophyta; class Magnoliopsida; order Malvales; family Malvaceae; genus Gossypium; species Gossypium longicalyx. The sequence goes on from CM046995.1 coordinate 81,536,525, forward strand.
ATGGGTTACAGCCCGAATTCAATAAAAGGGTGATGGTAAGTGCATTCATTGGGTGAGTTTGAGGAACCTGATCATAGCACATCCAGATACAAAGAGGAAAGTTGATGTTTTCGCCTTGAATATCTATGGTTTGGTGATTTTTTTGAAAGTTTTAAGGCATATAGATGAGGCAGTTGCCGCTTTTTTGATCGACTTAACAAACGGGTCACACCAGTACCGGTAACTTTGGTCGAGACATTCAGATCTTTAAGTGTATGTCGGAGAGCAAGTGAAGGTGGATTTATAGGGTGTGCATAGTTGTTGCTGGCTTGGTTCCACAGCCATTTTCTGGAAGGTGGATAAGGTTTCTTATCGGGTTTTCTTCAAGAGTTACTCCTAGTTAAAGGAAATAACAGCGATGTCTACGAGAGATGAATATTAGAAGAAAATTAGGTCGCGCTCCTCTGAAATCTTCAAGAAGAGGACGTTGAGTGGAGAGCTTCTTGGTTTGTTCCTGATGAGATCCTTTATCGGTGTGGGAGTTTTGATTGGGTACCTCTGCCTGGAATTTGGGGAGCTGTTGGATATGCCCCTTTGCTTGTTTTAAGACAATACAGATCAAGACAGTTTATACTAATGACACATGGACTAGCCCAGAGTGAGTTTTCGTTCAGGAAGAACAATTATAAGAAGAAGGTTTGAGAGATTTCTGATACGTGGAAACAAATACATCAAATGAATAGATTGGTTGTAGGTTCAATGACGACTCCTGAATACAATGGGTGGTTGAATAGAAGGGTCAATGATATTATCCCTAGGCCGAGTTTAGAAGGCATTCAGCCGATGGAAGAATATTTGCAAGTAATTTCTTCTGAGCTAGAAATCATAAAACAAGACTTCGAAATGAGAAATTCGGAGTTAGAAAAGAAGATAGAACAGTTGGAGGAGGAAAAAATGTATTTGAGGTTAGATGCCAATGTCCAAAAACTCGAGACCGAGAAGTTGAGGAAAGGGAAAAGGAAGGTTGAGGAAGACCTGGACAGTTTGAAAACTGATTACAAGAAGCTGCGTATGTCAATGAGAACTGCCGAATTGGGGAAAACGTCAGAGCAGTGGCGACAGGAAATTCAAGAGGAAAAGGCTAGAACTGATCAGTGGGAGAAGAGGTTCCATGATGCTCGAGCACGTGAAAATGCATTAAAAAAGAGTTTGATTGAAGGTCAAGGTGAGAAAGAGATGTTGGTAGCTCAGATAGCGGAACTAGAAAAGGCTCCGCATCAGCACCGTGGTCGTAACTCCGATATTGAATTAAGAACCAGCCTGAGTAGGATTGAAGATTTGAAAGGGAAGGTAGAAGAGCTCGAGACTGCACTACAAAACTGTGAACTTCGAATCGAATTCCTTAAGTCGAATAATGAGCAATGGAAAGAACAACTCTGTCGATCGCAAGACCAGGTCAGGGATAGAGATCATATCATGGGTAAAGCTATAGCTCAGATACGAGAGATGGCCGATCATCTACGAACTTTAGCAGTTCAAGCTGACGTGCTAAGTGTGAAGTATGAGTTAGAGTCAGATCGAGGTCGTGAGCTGGCTTGCCTTCTTAAAAAAGTTAAAACTTTGGGCATTAGGGTAAAGTCGTATATATGATCTGTTTTATGTAAAGGATTTTGCTTTCTAATAAAGTTTTTTAAATGGAATTGAATTAGAATCGACGTATTTTTAGTTTTGCATTCATCTCATGCATTTGCATTTCATCGCATCATATGCATTAAATTTCACAAAAGAACTTTAATTAATTCAAAATTGTATTATAGTTATCCTGGAACAACAATACTACACGCGAAAAAAAACCAAAGCTATGGATCAAAGGTTGGAAAAATTAGAGCAAATGCAGAAAGAGATGCAGGATCAATCGCAATTACAGATGCAAAAATAATTGGCCAAGATTCAGCAGGATATGAAGGATCATATGCTAAAATCTCAAAAGAATATGATGAACCAGTTGTCTCAGTTGTTGGCTGGAAGGCTAGAAAAAGGGAAGAGTCCCATTATCAATAATAAGGACGATAGTGAGATCCTTCCTTACCCTCCAGGTTTCACCCCAATAAATACCCCAGTACCACCACAATGGGTGTCTGTCAATATCAAACCCCAATATCAGACAGGTACTTCAGCACCGATAAATTTCCCAATGGGCTCGTGTTCTAACCCTGAAGACAGTCGGCCAAATCCTGCAATCCCTGATCTTGATAATGTAGCGGATGTAGGAAAGGCATGAGTTAAATTCCCAAAGCAGCTGGAAGAGCGATACAAGTGGTTGGAGGAGAAATTCAAGGCATTAGAAAGCGTTGATTATCATTGCGGAATGGATGCTAAGGAGTTGAGCCTGGTCCCAGATTTGGTACTCCCTCCGAAGTTTAAAATACCGAAGTTTGAAAAATACAACGGAACCAGTTGCCCTGAGGCTCATATCACGATGTTTCGTCAGAAGATGACTGGTCATGTCAATAATGATCAATTATTGATTCATCGCTTCGGACGACGCTTTGGTGAAATTTGCGCCGGTGGTACAATCAATTAAGTCGTACCCAAGTCAAATCATGGAAAGACTTAGCACAGGCCTTCATGATGCAATATGGCCATGTGACCAACATAGCGCCTGATAGAATCACATTACAGAACATGGAGAAAAATTCGAATGAAAGTTTCAGGCAATACGCTTAGAGATGGAGAAAAGTTGCTACACAAGTTCAACCCCCATTTTTGGAGAAAGAAACAACCATGCTTTTCATTAATACCCTGAAAGCACCTTTTATTAACCACATGCTAGGAGGCGCGACAAAGAGTTTCACGAAAATAGTGATATTCGGTGAAATGATAGAGAATGCGATAATGTGCGAAAAGATAGAGGCTGAGGAGAGCGCTAGGAGGTTAGCCCCGAAGAAGAGAGAAAATGAGGTTGGCAATGTAAGCATGGGTCATGTAAAACCAATCAAAGTTACTCAACCAAAAATGACGGCCACGGGCCAGCAGGCTTCGTCAAGGCAAGAGCTAAATACAAAGCAAAACACAGAGAAGCCCCAGTTTACTCCCATTCCAATAACGTATAGGGTGTTGTACAAAAGTTTATTCGATGCACACGTTGTATCCCCGTTCTACTTAAGGCCGTTGCAACCCCCATACCCTAAGTGGTACGATGCAAGTGCCCAATGTGAATATCATGCAGGAATCATGAGACACTTGATAGAGAACTGCACCTCTTTTAAAAATGTAGTCGAAAGGCTCATCAAAATGGGTGTTGTGAAATTTGACGATGCACCTGGTGTAGGAAATCGTTACCCAACCATACTGATAATGGGGTAAACGCGATAGTCGAGAATATGGGGAAGAAAGTTAAGCTGGATGTTACAGAGGTGAAAACCCCATTGAGGGAGATTTAGAAGAATATGGTGGAAAGAGGGTTGATCACACGAGACTTGGGGAATAAATCCCGAGATGTGAGGAACTACTATGAGTTCGACAATAAGGAGGACCGTGAGATTGAAACATGCGATAAATTTAGAGCCCTGGTATAGGGTCTAATAGACAACAAAGAACTGGAGTTCTTTGAATTTACTGAGGAGGAAGATGTATGCACCTCGGAAGACGGGTCCATGGAGAAGGTCTTTGAGGTTAATCACTCAGTGGTGATCATTTAACGACCGAGAACCAATGAAGCTGGAGCAAAAATTACACCAAGAGTTGTAATTTAGAAGCCCGCGGCTTTTCCTTATAAGGATAGCAAAAGGGCGCCTTGGAGTTATAACTGTAATGTGGCAATATCTGGATAAGGGGGTCCGGTCAGCATGTTAGATACAAAAGTCAAGCTCGTAAAAGGAAAGTCTTTGATGATTGAACAAGGGGAAAAAATATCAGGACCACTGGTTAATCAGCCTGTAATTGAGAGAGAAGCCAACAAAATTTTGAAGTTCCTAAAGCACAGCGAGTATAGTGTTGTGGAACAATTATGCAAACAACCAGCGCGTATATCGGTGCTAGCTCTGCTCCTAAATTCGGAGGCACACTGTAATGCACTAATGAAGGTGTTGAACGAAACCTATGTTGCTGAAGACATTTTAATGAACAAGCTAAACCGTCTTATCAGCAACATAAGCGCCGACAATTTCATCTCTTTTAGCGATGATGAGATACCGCCAGGGGGCATGGGATCCACCAAGGCTTTACACATCACCACTCGCTGCAAGGGGTATACATTACCAGGGGTACTAATTGAGAATGGATTAGTGTTGAATGTCTTGCCCCTATATGCATTGAATAGGTTGTCAATAGATAGTTCTCACATGAAGACATGCCAGAACATAGTGAGAGCATTTGATGGCACTAAAAGAAAGGTATTGGGAAGGATTGAGGTGCCTCTTTTGATCGGACCAAACACATACGAGGTAGATTTCCTAGTCATGGATATAAAGCCTTCTTATAATTGCCTGTTGGGGAGGCCATGAATTCACTCGGCAGGGGCAGTACCATCATCGTTGCATCAAAAGCTAAAGTTGGTGACAGAGGGCCGACTGATTACGATAAACGCAGAGGAGGACATTATTGCATCCGTCACTAGTGATGCATCGTATGTAGAAAATGATACTGAGGTGATAGAGTGTTCCTTCCGGTCATTAGAGTTCTTAAATGAAACTTTCATAATTGAAGGGGGCAGGGTCCCAATACCAAAAATATCTGAGGCTACGAGGATAAGCTTGCAACTAATAATGAGAAAAGGGGCATTGCCTGGAAAGGGACTTGGAAAGTATCTTTAGGGACAAGTTGAGGTACCGATTTTGGCTGATAAACAGGATCACTTTGGCTTGGGGTATAGGCCAGATGCAAAGCAAAAGAGAAGGGAGATAGAAAAGAGGCAAGAGAGGCGAAGAGCCCAATTGAGTGAGATAGAGGTCAAGTGGGAATCGATAACTTTTCCCTACATTTTTAATACATTTGTGTCAGGAGGAATTATCTATCTTGAGCCAAAGATGACAGAAGAAGGAATGGTCGAAGATTTGATGGGAAGTTTGAACATTAACGTCATATCTGAAGAGAAGGTGATGGAAAGAGACTTAGCAGACATTCGCCCTTATGAGCCTGGAAGTGTTCTAAACAACTGGATTGTGGAAGAAATTCCTGTAGTTTTTAGAGCTAATACAGAGTAATGTTCAAAACACACTTCTTGGTTTAAAGCCTAGAAACGATAAGAATCTTTTGTGAAATAGGCTCGTGTTCAAAACATCTTTATTTCAATACAAATACGCTTTTATGTCTTATTCTGAGTAAATATTCTTTTATCTTAAGCAAATATTCTTTTCTTGCATTTCATATTTAATCATGCCATACAAATGTGCTATTCTTAGATTCTTTTATTTTTTCTTGGCTATCTTTTCATGCCAACAATAAGTCTCTAGATATCAATAACATGAGTGACGCTGTTGTGGACCCAGAGTTCTCTTTTGAGCGAGACGTGTGTCTAGAGGGATCTCAGGATTTTAAAGATGATGAAGACTATAACTTACCTCCGAATTTGTTAAGGATGGTAGAGCAGGAAGAGAAAAAAGATTTTACCCCATAAGGAGACAGTCGAGAATGTGACCTTGGAAGAAGGGAGGGAGGTGAACATTGAAACTTGCATAACTGAAGAAACAAGACGAGACCTCATTGAATTACTGCAAGAGTTCAAAGATATCTTCGCGTGGTCGTATCAAGACATGCTTGGGTTAAGCACTGATATTGTAGTGCATCGCGTCCCCATAAAAGAAGAGCGCAAGCCTATTCAACAAAAGCTTCGAAGGATAAGACCTGATGTTGCAGTAAAAATAAGAGAAGAGGCCCAGAAGAAATTTGATGCTGGGTTCTTGCAAGTTGTTAATTACTCAGAATGGGTAGCCAACGTTGTCCTCGTCCCTAAGAAAGATGGAAAAGTGCAGATGTGTGTAGATTACAGGGACTTAAACAAGGCCAGCCTAAAGGGCAACTTTCCACTACCTCACATTGATACTTTGGTGGATAACAAGGCAGGTCATTCACTGTTCTCCTTCATGGATGGTTTCTCTGGGTATAATCAGATAAAGATACATCTGAAGACATGAAAAAGACCACATTCATAACCTTATGAGGGACTTTTTGCTACAAGGTGATGCCATTCGGGTTGAAGAATGCGGGAGTAATATATCAAAGGGCAATGGTAACCTTGTTTCACGACATGATGCACAAGAAAATTGAGGTCTACGTCGATGATATGATCGCAAAATCCCAAACAGAAAAAGAGCACATACAAGTTTTGAAGAAATTATTCTTGAGGTTGAGAAAGTTTCGGCTAAAGCTCAATCCGACAAAATTTACTTTTGGGGCTAGGTCAGGAAAGCTGCTTGGTTTCATAGTTAGCGAAAGGAGAATTGAGGTTGACCCTGACAAAGTCAAGACTATTCAAAAATTACATCCGCCGTGCACTTAGAAAGAAGTTTGAGGTTTCTTGGGAAGACTAAATTACATCGCCCGATTCATTTCACAATTAACTGAGAAATGTGACCCCATATTTCGTCTTCTCAAGAAACAAAACCCAGGTGTATAGGATGATGAGTGCCAGAAAACCTTTGATAAGGTTAAACAATATTTGTCCAATCCCCCAGTGCTAATGCCACCTAGTCCTGGTAAGCCATTGATACTGTACTTGACAGTATTTGAGAATTTAATGGGATGTGTGCTCGATCAACACGATAAGATAGGAAAGAAAGAAAGGGAAATATATTACCTCAGTAAGAAATTCACTTAATGTGAAATGAGATATTCGTCAATTGAGAAATTATGTTGTGCCTTGGTTTGGACCACTCGGAGATTGAGGCAGTACATGTTATACCACATGACTTGGTTAATTTTAAAACTGGACCCTCTAAAGTACATGATGGAGTCGACTGCTTTAACTGAAAGAATGGCCCGGTGGCAAATCATGGTTTTTGAATTTGACATAGTTTATGTGAACCAGAAGGCTGTGAAAGGGAGTGCAATAGTGGACTTTCTAGCCAGTAGAGCTTTAGAAGATTACGAGCCTTTGAATTTTGATTTCCCTAACGAGGATCTAATGTATGTGGCAATTGCCGAAGAAGACATTTCAGAAGATCATCCTTGGAAATTGTATTTTGACGGGGCGTCAAACGCTGTTGGTAATGAAATTGGGGCAATCCTGATATCCCTAAATGGAGATTATTATCCATTCACTTGCAAATTGGATTTTGATTGCACAAACAATATGATAGAGTACGAAGCATGTATCATGGGAATCCGTGTAGCCATCGAGCGTAAAATCAAGGTGTTAGAGGTATATGGCGATTCTGCACTGGTGATCTAACAACTCAAAGGTGAATGGGAAACAAGAGACCCCAAGTTGATCAACTATCGAGAGTTAGTTCTGGATTTAATGAAGGTGTTTAATGATATCACTTTTTATTATCTCCTACGAGACGAAAACCAGATGGCAGACGCCTTGGCTACGTTAGCTTCTTTGATCAGAGTAAATAAATAAGAGAATATGAAGCCGATCTAAATGAGTATTTGTGAGGCTCCAGCTCCTTGTTGCAATATCGACGAAGAAGAGGAGAGAGATGATTGTCTTTGGTATCATGATATTTTACGATATGTGAAGAATCGTGAATACCCTGATCAGGCAACAGAAAATGATAAGAGAATGTTGAGGAGGCTGGCCAGCGACTATGTCTTAGACGGGGAGATCTTGTATAAAAAGAGGAAAGATCATGTGCTACTAAGATATGTTGACGCTGTTGAAGCTAAGAGAATCCTAAAGGAAGTCCATGAAGGTGTCTGTGGGACGCATGCCAACGGTTTCATAATGGCTAGGCAAATCATGAGATTCGGGTATTACTGGTCCACGATAGAAGGAGATTGTATCAGTTATGCCAAGAAATGTCATAAGTATCAAATTTATGGAGACAAAATCCATTACCTAATTCACCTTTTCATGTTATGTCTTCTCCATAGTCTTTCTCAATGTGGGGCATGGACGTCATTGGGCCGATCTCGCCGAAGGTTTCTAATAGACATCGATTCATCTTTGTGGTCATCGATTACTTCACCAAATGGGTAGAGGCTGCTTCATATGCCAACGTTACAAAGTCAGTTGTCAGCAAGTTCTTGAAGAAGGAGATCATATGTCGATATGGCATGCCAGAAAAGATCACATCTGACAACGCGTTAAATATGAACAATAGTGTGATAGTGGAAGTCTACAGGCAGTTCAAAATTAAGCATCACAACTCGTCACCATATCGCCTAAAAATGAATGATGCGGTTGAGGCAGCTAATAAAAATATCAAAAAGATTGTGGGGAAAATGACTGAGACCTATAGGGATTGGCATGAAAAGTTACCATTTGCTCTGTATGCCTATCAAACATCTATTAGAACTTCTACTGGGGCAACACCTTACTCATTGGTTTATAGGATGGAGGTCATTTTGCCCATTGAAGTTAAAATTCCTTCTCTCCGGGTTTTATCAGAGTTGAAGCTAGACAAAGCAGAATGGATCCAGTCCCGGTATGATCAGCTGAACTTGATTGAAGAAAAGAGGCTGAGGGCTATCCGTCATGGTCAAATGTACCAGAAACGAATGATGCAAGCTTACAACAAAATCGTTCGCCCTAGAGTATTCCATGAGGGAGACTTGGTATTGAAAAAGATCCTCCCTACATAGAAAGATTTTAGAGGAAAATGGATGCCAAACTGGGAAGGACCTTATATGGTAAAGAAGGCTTTTTCTAGAGGGGCACTGATATTAATTGAGATGGATGGCAAGAGCTTGCATAACCCAGTAAATTCAGATTCAGTCAAGAAGTATTTCACTTAAAAGGTGAAAACCCACAAAGGGCGCCTTGAGACCAAAGAGGTTTTGAATTGAAAACCTAAAAAGGGCAATTCAAATTTTGACCAAAGATGGGGCAAATGGTAGTCTTACTATGCTAGAACTAATGAAGAGGAAGTACGCATGTCTTGGAGCATCGACAGAATACACTGGATCTCCTAGGCACATGATAAGCTCAAAAGGGTCCTCGTGGAGTTCATACGGAGGAGCTTAGGCTGTGATATCTAGGGCTTATTTTTGTTCCCCGTTACCTATTTTTGTACTCTGGCAATATTTGCTTCCTTCGATTAAGTCATTCTTCTTGAATCTTGTTCCTAATAAACTTCAGTTTTGTCCATCTTTATCTTTATGTTCACGTGCTTGTATTGAAATAATGATTAACAGACTAATAATACTTTTGCAAAAGAGGTTTCGCATATTATTCTAGAAGTTTCTAAATGGTACAAGAGCCTGAAACAGGACTATCGTTTAGAACTTACCCAGCTTAGGGGTGGAATATTTGTGTTCAAATTGGGATTATCTCTTCAGTCAAAGATATAGATTGAATAAAAAAACAGGATATTGTGTCAACCAAAGCATAAGAAGGGATCATGATATTCCTCATTAATACAAATGTCAGGCGTACACATCTGGTCATGATGCTCGGGGTGTGGTGTAATAGACCGAATTGATGAAAGTTTCTAGGTGACAAGAGAGGGTTTGAAAATGGTATAAACCTTAGGTTCTAGAAATACAGTGGAATAGACCTTGAAGTTGCAATGGGGCAAACCAGCTGAGCAAAATGAGTTGTTTCTACAGGTTTTTTATGGGAAGTTCTAGTTGAGCAAGAAGGCAGCATAATACAATAGTGATAAAACTCTGATAATAATGAGGGAGGATACTTTAAAACATTTAAAATGAATCATTCTCATGACATTTTTACATTCATATCATTCATAGCACATTTGGTTAGGAGTATTTGATTTGTTTTGGTCATAGCATTCTAATCATTTGGGCATAAACATAGACATATTGAAACCGAGTCTACAGGGCATATTCCCCAGGGGACAGTGTATCAACATCGGTGAAATTGCAGATCTTATCTCCATGTATTGACTATGGAGCAAATCGAAAATGGCGAGTCTTATCTCCATGTATCAGCTATGGAGCAGATTTTAGCCACCAGCCTTATCTCTCTGAGGTAGCAAGAGAGCAGGTTGAAGATACAAGTCTTATCTTCCTGAGGTAGCAAGGAAGCAGACTGAAATTGCAGATCTTATCTCCATGTATCGGCTATGGAGCAGATCAGAAATGTTGAGTCTTATCTCCATGTATCGGCTATGGAGCAGATTTTAGCCACCAGCCTTATCTTTTTGAAGTTGCAGTGGAGCAGACTGAAAGTTACAGATCTTATCTCCCTTAGTAGTAGTGGAGTAGATCGAAGATGGCGAATCTTATTTCCATGTATCGACAATGGAGCACATATAAGCCACTAGTCTTATCCCCCTGAAGTTGTAGTGGAGCAGGCTCAAAATTACAAGTTTTATCTCCCTGGGTCACAATGGAGCCGACTGAGGACATAGAGTGGATTGAAAGCGCAATTTCTATACCCCTGAAGATGCAGTGGGTTGGAATGCGGTTACTTGGAGAAGAGGTGCATAAAGAAGTCGAGATGTAGCAAGATCGGGTAAAATTGGCTCTTTTGTGGTCTTTGCTTCATTCTCGTTACACGACAACGAGAAAAGAGGGGCAGCTGTAAGACCCAATTTTAGCCCGGGCTACCTAATTCCAGCCCAATAAATAAAACTCAAATAATCCACATAAAAAAATCCACAATTACAAAAACAACAAACCCAATTAACCCAAAATACCCCAAACCCAAAACACTTTTCAGCAAACCCTAAACATTAGAAGCCTCCTTTGCATCGCAGCCATGATCGCCTCCGTCATATACGCACCCCCTGCTCCACGTTCGCACCCACGTCGCCCTCCTCCACGTCTTCATGACCTGCAAGTTGAATAAGAAAACAGCAGGAATCGGTTTTGTACTTGGCTATAAAGCCTTTAAATTTTTCATTGTTTGGGGTTTTTTTTCTTTCTTTTTTTCAGAGAAATTGTACACGAATTACATACGAAAATCAATAGAAAACAATAAAAAATATACTTCAAAGGTGATTTATCGCTATTTATTATGTTTTTCATTTTCATTCGGGTTTACAATACAGATATCAAAATATAAAGGAGAGAGGGAGAAGCTCACCAGAGTCGCATTGTGTTCACACCGTCGGAGGGCCTTCACTGGTCGCGAACGGAGGGCCTAGGCACTAGCTGTTCGGCTGGGAAACAAGGGGAGAGTGAGGGAGAAGAGAGAGTTTTAGGTTTTTTTTTAAAAAAATAAAAGGGTAAAGGATTTTTAAGGAAAAAGGGTTAAAATTTTTTGGTTTTCTAAAGGATTCTTTAATGTTAAAAAGAAGCCAAAATAAAGGCTTCATTTTTTAATTTTAAAAGCAGCAACATTTTGGGGTGGGGGGAAAGCGTGTTGACCTGATTGTCAGGCTGGGTTCGCGCATTTCCCCTTAAATGGGTGATTTGTGCAATTAGTCCCCCACTTTTGCACCAGCTTTCAATTGACCCTATTTGCATATTATTTGTTTTTTTTTAACTTTCCCTAAAATTTCTGTTTTGTTGCAATTTAGCCTGCGCCTAGGTAGTGCGTTTTGGAGATTTGGATCATTTGCGTTTTCAGTCCTTGTGAATTTGTGCACATTGAATTGTAGTCCTTAGTTTTAATTTGATGTTCTATTTATTCATAAATTATCTCTTTAAGTTTGGTTTATTTCAATTGAGTTTACCTACTATTTCAATATGTGTTTCTTTTATTTCAATGTGCTAAATTTAAATATCCTCATACATTTTTTTTATATTTACACATAATTTAGTTTTATATATATATTATTGACGTTATATTATTTTATATAGATATATTTTTTTCCTCTTTACAATTTTTTTATATATAAACTTTATTCTGTCACTTTTATTAATTCAAATACTTTTTATATATTTATATTCCTATATACCAATTATTTATATTAAGTTTTTTTTATGTAAATTAATATGTGTATTATTTTGTATATTATTTACTTTATATTATTTATTTTAAAATTCATTTGTATATTATTAAATAATATATTATTTATTTATATTTTTCTTTTAAAAAAAGTTTTTGTATACGTGACTTGTTTTAAATTCTTTGTGTTGTTAGTATAGTAATGTTTTTAAATTTTTTCTTTCTGCCCAATTGTCCATTTAATTTTACTTTGAAACTTGATATTTCTTTAGTGTAACTTGATATAATATGTTGCCATAGCATGTACCCCAACTTATTCTTTTGTGTTCCTCATTCTTTATTTATGCAATATTATTGCCCCGAATTTTTATTTCATGCTCACTACTAAGCTCCTTATTGCACCATGTTTTTTAAATTCCAATTTTTGCCCAACATTAAATTTTTTTTTTTTTACTTTTAAATAAGCTAAACAAGTATATCTTGAGCCGGTTTATAATTGCTTATTTGGAACCTCTTCAAAACAAGGAAATGTTTCGTATTTGAAAATTCGGGAAATCGTGCCCTAACATGGTGGGTTTCGATTTTTTCGTTTGGCCAAATAACGAAATACCCTTTTAAGACTTCGTTGCGTATTTTGGAAATTATGAGGTGATCTCAAATTTTGGAGGCTTAAAGTATCGTGTCCTAACGTGCTGAATGTGGTATTTTATTTCTTTGGAACGAGTGAATCTTAAAATCCCATTCGAATTGTCATACATTTTTAAAAGAATCGTATTTTTTTTCCCTTCCAATTTTCAACAATAGGACATTCAATAATCAATTGGTACCAATTTTGGGCGTTACGAGGGTGCTAACCCTTCCTCGTGCGTAACTGACTCCCGAACCCTTTTTCTCAATTTTCGTAGACCTAAAATTATTATTTTAATAAATCAAATGTTTTATTAAAATGACCAATCTCAAGGTGATTCGATCACACTTAAACCAAAAAAGATTGGTGGCAACTCCATATTTTGTTTCAAAATCGATTCCCGTTTTCCAAATAAAAATGATTTCGACAATACTTTTTTCCTATATGTTTATTTATATTTGATGATACACTAACAATATATGATTTTATTTATTACTAATGAATGAAATGATGATACATTAATAATAAAAAAATTAAGTGATTGTGAATTATTTTATTTTTGTAAATATTAAATGATGTATTATCATATAATTTATTGATAACACACAAATTATAGCATCAATACATCAAATGTAACCCATATATATTATGCTTATTTTTCTTTACAGATGAAAATCAGAGACAATTATAAGTTGATTAAACTTTAAATCAAGAAGCTACTACCCAAAACATAAGTGTCATATGTTTACACAATACTTGATTTAATATAAAGCATAAACAAATATTATAGTTTTCTTTGGGTTGTCATTATTTTAGCTTTAGTTAAAAATTTGATGATTAAATTGATTGAATTCTTAAATTTATTAAAATATTTAAAATTAAAATATATTATTATATCAATTAAAAAAATTTAAATTGTTAAATAAATTTTAAAAAATAAAATTAAATGATGAAAGAACAACAAAATCACCAAATGGAACCTTATTTCTTGAATGTAGAGAGGAACAAAATCCTAGTTCTGAAATGGCAGCGCCTACGGTTTCAAAATGGGTACCACTCTGATATTGTCATCATTTTTTATTGATAAAATGACATTTCTTATCATGTTTTGCTCTTATCCACGCAATTCACTTTCATTTCTTGAATTTTTTATTATCCGTCCGTACAATATTTTTATATTTAAGATTAAAAAAAAATCAAATTAAATTATTTGTAAAAAAACAGTAAGTATCGTTTTGGGTAACAGCCATTTGTTTTCTTAAACCATTAAATTACAATAATAATAAAGAAAACCGTTATAGTCGGTCTGACCCTTCCAAAGTGCATGCATAAACGTAAACAATACCAGCAAAAGAAGAAAATTTGCAGTCTCTTCTCTATTGTTCCATCATTCTAGAGTTTAACCAATCCACTCAAACCCAAACAATTGAACCATGTGTATTGCCGCTTTTATTTGGCAAGCTCATCCACTCTATCCCCTTCTTCTGTTACAAAACCGAGATGAATACTACAACAGGTATGTTTCCATTTCACTTCACTTTTTCTTTTCTTTATTATATATATGTCTTATTTATTTATGGGTGGAATTGAAGGCCTACAAAGGCACTTGCATGGTGGGATGTTGATGGTTGTGAGATACTGGGAGGAAGAGATGAAGTTGCAGGAGGGACATGGTTGGCTTGTTCAAGACAAGGCAGAGTTGCTTTTCTTACCAATGTTTTGGAGCTTCATCACCTTTCCGGCGCCAAGACCCGCGGGGATCTCCCTCTACTTTTCTTGAAGGTATTTATATGCCCTTGAAAAAAATATTATTCAAGCAAGCTCAACTAACAATAACGGTGCCAAGTGTTGTTGATACAGAGCACAAAGAGCCCTATGGAATTTGCGAACCAACTCACAAATGCTCATCAATATAATGGATTTAACCTCATAGTGGCTGATATTGCTACCAAATCGATGGTTTATATCTCCAACAGGCCAAAGGGGGAACCCATTCACATTCAACAGGTTTCTCCAGGTCTTCATGTTCTTTCAAATGCCAAGCTTGACTCACCCTGGCCTAAGGTACCCTACACTATTATCTCCTTTACGCAAAAAAAACACACAAGTACAAGGAATTCTTCCATTATTACTTCCAGTCTTCACTCTGCAGGCTCTGCGGCTACGTAAAAGCATTAGACAAATGCTGAATAAATATGGCAAAAATGAAGTAAACGTGAAAGAAATGATTGAGAAACTTATGAAGGACAAAGTGAAAGCTGATAAGAGTAAGTTACCTGGCATTTTTGCTCTCGACATGGAATTCAACCTTAGCTCCATATTTGTAGAAATGGACACTCCTCAGGTAAAATTTCTAGTTCTAAACCACCCTTCTACTAAATTTATGAAAAATAATGTTAAAGCTGATAAAAACCTAGAGTCGTTTTAACTAATATATCATGCGTTTTGTGGGATTCAGGGGCTTTGTGGGACAAGGAGTACAGCAGCATTGACCATACGTGCTAGTGGGGAAGTTTGCTTTTGTGACAAATATCTTGAAAAGGGTGTGTGGTTTGAGAAAACCATCAATTACCATATCCAGAATGAAACAAGGGATTTTTCTGAAGTTAAGAGTATGTTATAAATGGAGTGATGTATGGCCGAGTGCCTGATAAAATGTTACATTTTGCAAGGAAGGACCTTGCTGATTGCTAATTTGCTACTGCACGAGTGCCTGATAAATGTTTATAAATTCCCTAGAAACTTAAACAACATCAAAGATAACGCAGAGAAAACCCCGTAAATGTCCTTTCTGAAAGTAGATTATGCAAAAACAATCAAAACCCATTGAAAAGAGGAAGCCAATCAACCAAAAATAACACATCACCTACAAAATACTTTCATAAAAAAAAAAATTATTAATGCCTTTCGTTACTTTTATTAATTATCAATTTTGTAATTATATTCTTAAATCACTATAAATAGAAACTTTTCATAAGTTCAAGAAATTTTAACACTTTAAAATTCTGACTCTCAAAAGTTATCTCTAAAAATTTTTCAACTAATTTTTTTTACTTAACTTTATCGATAGTCACATTTTTTTTCTCCACTTTATCAATTTTCATCTACCATTGTATTCAATGTTATCGAATATACTCCCATCTTTCTCTCAGCTTTCTTCTAATAAATCTCATTTACTTTTTTACAATGCTTCCTCCATCAAAAATTTCTCAATAAATAACTATATATGTAATAGATGTGTTCCTATTTAACTAAAAAACAAAATTCCTACCCATATATATTTTGCAACATCAATTTCAGAACTACAATAAAATAATAAGGATGACTTTCATTACAACACTTAGTTTAAGATTTTTAATAAAATCTGAGCTGGGAAAGAATAAAAGAATAGAAAGAGTAGGGATAGGGATAGGGATAGGGATAGGGAGAGGGAGAGGGATAGTTTGGGGGCGGAGGCGGAAATAATTGATGAGATGAGGGAGTCCATCTTAGCTTAGCTAATTGTGGCATGGGACATGATCTGGAATGTGTGTTTTTACCTTGCCAACTTACAACCAATAATTTAAAAGTCGGCTAACTCCTATTTCTTTCTTCCTATCCTATCAACTATGATTTACTCCATTTGGATATAATATTATATTAAGGGTAAATATATATAGTAATAGTGATGGGATGGAAAGTATTTCACTAAATTTCATATCATTACTTAGCATTTCAATGCTAATGAATTTTATTTATATTTTAAATAGAAATATGTTCATAATGATGTATTTATTATGACTTGGAAAATTACATTAGCTGAATTCAATCATAAGCAGTCAAACATGCTAATGTAAGTGTTACTAATATGCAATTACGGTTTAACATAATGGATGTTAATTAGTACGTGAATTTTATGTTTTATGAATTAATCCTTAATTTATACCTATTCATAGGTTATTCGTCTAAGTTTAGAGCCCGTCTCAAGTTTGGAAGGATTTGAGTAAGAATATTTAGCTCAAAATATAAGTTTAGATAAAAAAAAATTATGCTCGTTTAAAATATGAGTCATATATGGGCTTGAACATTTGAAGGCTTGAACCTAGTTGAACCCAACTTTTTTTTCTTTGAGTTTATAATATTTTATTTTTATATATTATATAATTTATAACACATAAAAATTAAATCTAAAATACCACTTTGTTGATATGACTATATATAAATTTTTAATAAATAAATATAATTATTGAATTAAAATAATATAATTATATATTTTTAAATAATATGGGCAGCTTAAAATGGACTTGGATCAATTATTTACAAATATGGGTGAACTGTATTAGCAACTACTTATTTGAGTGGTTAAGCATGTAATGTCTTTTATTATTTTATTCAATCAAGTTGATGCGTCCCAAATAGTAAAATTTTAGAGGCAATTGACAACTAAAAGAAAATGTGGACTACAATTAAATGGATAGAGATTAGAAAAAAAAATTTGTAACACCCTATTCTTATCCAATTGTCAGGTTCGAAATATGAGATACTACATTCCTTCTTGAAGTAACTACAATTTCATTTTAATATCCAATGCTGCAACTTCATTTTATTCCTATACTCGAATTGCTCATATTTTTCAATATTTAACATCGAATTAAAATCTAATTTCATATTATTTCATTAGGGATGTTGTACTTTTAATCAATAACATAATTTCTTATTAGCTTCCAATTTAATCTCAAACGTCAAAATTAACTAAACTTCAAACTTTAAACTAATTTCACTATCTTCTAATACAAACTTAATAAATTCCAATTTCATCATTATTCACTAATGGCAACTAGATTAGAACTCATAAATTGGAGAATCTGATACATGGGCATAACTCAACATGCTATAAAAATCATGAAAGAAAACCTCTTTTACCTAAACTAGTTTGGATCAAATTTTGATAGAAAGCTTGGAAGGCTTTTCTTCTTTCTTCTTCTTAGGGCATGGACGGCACAATCTAAAGGGAAAGATGTTCATCTTATTCTCTTTCCCACTTGTTTTTGTTTTTACACCCATAATTAAAGATAACTAAGCTTAATTAACTTTTCGCTAATTAAATCAAGATGGATGGATTAGTTGGTCCCACCCACTAACTCAAGGGTTAAATAACCATTACTTCTAATTTTGGTTATTTGTTAATTGGGTCCTCAAATATTTTTAAATTAAAATTTAATAACGATTGTATTTTTATATTTTAATTAGTGATTTTTTCGATTTAATTTCTTGACTTTTTATTAATATATTTTTAATTTTAAACACATAATTTCT
The DNA here is from genome assembly GCA_025698465.1 of Gossypium longicalyx. NCBI lineage: Eukaryota > Viridiplantae > Streptophyta > Magnoliopsida > Malvales > Malvaceae > Gossypium > Gossypium longicalyx. The sequence goes on from CM046995.1 coordinate 81,554,389, forward strand.
CGTATTCATAATTTCACCAACTCATATTACATAATTAAATTTCCAAACTGTATTTTTGAAAACATCTAAAATCGAGTGGTTATAAATATCTATTACTAAATTGAGTGTGCTAATAAGTACATGGACTTGTTTAACTATGCATAATTTTCTTTGGTTGAATTAATATTCTAATTAAATGAATGTACAAAGAATGAAATATATATATATATGCCCATTATTAACAAACTAGTCTTGATGCAGATATTTTATTATGTTTTTACCAATGCAATAAAGACATTTTTTTAGTGCTAGAGGAAATAAAGACAATGTTTTTGACGGTGGTAATTGGATTTGGATCTGCACACATTTTCTGACTTCTGCCGCATTACAAATCATGAATTACGACCTTAAACTAAAATTATATAGCAGAAAAAATTGAGAAATAGAAAATTCATTAGGGAGATTTGTGAAATATAAATTAAAATTTTATCCATTTAATTTTTATTTATTTATTTGTGATGTAAAAAAATAAATAATTAGAACATATTTAATATTTTTAATTAAATGTATTATCTATTTAAATTTTTTATTCACAATTTAAATTAATGTGTTTTATTTTAACTTTGTATTATTGTTAGTTTTAAATTGTATGTTTTATTATTCATTAGATGTTATTTTGAAATGCACACATGTGTTCTAAACACGTGTGCGTGTGATAGAATTATCAATATATATATTATTTAAAAAAAATTTGATTGAATTAATTTCACAAATTAACCGTACACTAATTTAATTAATAAAAAAAACTAAAAAAAGTAAAACTTTTTAAAACAAAATTTATTATAAATTTATTTGTATCTTTTTAATAATTTAATAATTATTTTTATTTAAATAGCTTAAACTAAAATTTTAAACTAAATTATAAAATGGACGGGTGAGTGATTGAATTGAGAAATTTAAGATTAGTTGAGTGTGAATTTTTATATACTCTATAAAAATTACCTCCACACTAGTGTCATATAATTTAGTATATATATTAGAATGATGCATTTATAACAATGTAAAATTAATATGATTTTATATATTTTCATAATTTTTTCTACGATTAATACTTTAAAAATTGAATTGTTATATATATTTCATGTTCAATTCATGTAAGATTAAAAGTTTAGAGTAAATTACAAATTTTAACTATTTATTTTATATAAAAAAAACTTTCAACCCTTATATATATAGATAGTATTTTAGATCGATATAATAGAAATTATGTGTATAAAAAATATAATTATATTAATAAATTCAAAGATTAAATCATTGAAAAAATTAATAAAAGAAGAAATTGTATGGCAAAATTATTGTGTCTGACAAAAGAGGTAAAAGATTTTTATGTAAAGAGACGATAAAAAGTATGACTTAACACAATGGTGCAGGTAGACGTATAGGAGTAGCTCATACGCCGCCGTTTGAGGCCATTACATTTTCTACATAGAATGCCTCAAATTTGGTTGTGCCAAAGAATTGTGAGCTGTGACTAATTTAATTAGCCGCAAAATAATGCATAAATAAATATTTATTTATTTTTTAAAATTCTTATAATATCTTTATTTTTTATATAATACTTATAATTGTTTATAATTTTACTTCAATTTTTAAATAGAAAGATAATGTCGACACCAATCGAGTTAAGACTCAATTAAAAAATAAATAATATCTATTTATATAAAATGATCGAATTTTTAATTATTAAATTACTATTTGAGTGAATAAGAAAAATGGAAAATAAAATTACTGAAAACAGAATGAAAATAAAACATCCATTTGGAAATTGCTTAAAATAATTGTAATGAAATTAAAAAAATTGACAAATTAATCCTTCTATTTTAATTTATCAAAATTCAATCCTCATAATTTTAAAAAATCAAGAAATTAGTCCAACTCATTAATACTGTTACTAACTAGGAAACCAACAAATCAATAAATTAATAAAAACAATAGTTTAACAGTTTATATGACAAAAATTAATAGCTCAAATTCATGCGTTTATTAAAATTTGATTAATTATTTAATTTTTATAATTTTGACAAATAAAATAAATAAATAAATAATATTTTTAGCTTTTATTAATTAAAGTAATTAAAAGAATTGCTTAAAACACACATATGATGATGGCGGTGAGCAAATATTAATGGTGGTAATTTAGGATTAAATTCGATGGCAATTATGAGAAAGTTAAGACATCACAATCAAGCCAAACTCGGCACACATGGAATCGACTTGCTCCGCATTATTATTGGAGGATGATGCTTCAATCAATTAATACTTCATATAAATCAAATATATCATTTTTCCTGTGTTGGAATAGATAAAAATACCTCTCTTGATTTCATTTTTAAATCAGAGTAATTTAATTCTTATTAATTTTGAAAGTAGGTAATTAAGGACAATCAATTATAAAAGTTGGAATTATTTTTTAGGTTTTCGTCTATCTTATGACACGTTTTCGTCTGTCTTTTGACACGTTTTTTTCGATTTTTGCTGTTGAATCTTTCTTTTTGATTTTTCTTTCGTTTTTCTTTGGTTTTGCACTTTTTGTTTTGTTTGCTCTGTCTTCTCCAGTGTATATTTTTTGTTTGGTTTTGGATCTCTTGGCTCTATGGAGAATGAGTTGGCAAATTTAAATCTGGTAGACGAAGAAGAGGAGGCTTTCCAGGAGGATGCAGCGGTGGTTGATCAGAATCTACAATTAAGTTTGGTGGGATGTTGTTTAACTGATAGTATTGTACATTTTCCTTCTCTAAGAAATACTATGGCCGACCTGTGGCATCCTATTCGGGGCATTTGTATTTCAGATTTGAGAGAGAGAGACGTTTTCTTTTCCAATTCTTCCATGAAGTGGACATTCAGAGAGTGCTTATGGAAACACCATGGTTTTTCAACAATCATCTTCTTTTACTTCATCATTTATAGCCAGGTGAGAACCCGTCCCTCGAGCAGTTAAATTTTTCAGAATTTTGGGTTCAAATTCACGATCTCCCTCCGGGACTGATGACGGAATCTTTGGCTAAACAGTTTGGGAATTTTCTAGGTCAGTTTATTGAGTATGATACATCCTTCGGGTCAACAAACTTCTTTTCTTTTATGCACATTAGAGTTCGCATTGATGTTACTGTTCCTTTAAAGCATAAGAAGAAAATTGCGCCTGGCATTGATCGAAGCTTTTATGCTCGATTCCAGTATGAAAAGTTGAGTCTCTTCTGCTTTATTTGTGGAAAACTTGGGCATGGAGAAAGTTTTTGCCCAATTAGAACCAGAATTGATCCATCAAATATCATTTTTGGTTGGGATATTTCACTTCGTGCAGCCTTGAGAAGGCGCACCTCTTCTGTTAGCAGATGGCTCCGGGAAGCAGATGGGACAGAGAGCTTTTGTTCAGATAAGGAAAGGAATTTCCAGGGAGGAATTTCTGGTAATTTGAGTAATTCTGGGAATATTTTCGGTAATGATTTGGGTCAACTCTATCAAAATCCCAATTTCATTCCACTGGGATATGGTCAATCGGCACAATCTAAGGGATTATCAAAATGGACTAATGTGGCAAATCAAGAATTTAATGTGGCGGTTGATAGGAATGGGCCTATGGAATTGCAAGCAAATGGTGAAGAAGACCCTTTACAGACTTTAGAAGGAAAGAAACGTCAGCGCATGATGGATAATCTGAGTCATAGCTCTGGCCAGTTACCTGCAAATGAGATTAATGAACTATCGGCTAGCTCTGTTGGACAGAGCAGCCGGACCCAATGAAATTACTTAGTTGGAATGTCCGTGGTTTAGGGAGACCTCGGACAGTTAATAGGCTCTGTAACAAATTAAGGGCCATTAATCCCCGTATTTTGTTTCTTATTGAAACAAAATTGAGTTAAAAAAAATAGAAATGGTGCGTCAGAAATGTGGTTTTTACAATGGGATTGATATTGGTACTGCTGGATCTAAGGGTGGTTTATCTCTTGGATGGAAAGGAAATGATTTGGTCTCAGTTAAAAGCTATTCTTCTTTCCATGTGGATGTGAATATTCATGACCCGGATAATGGAGAAACTTGGAGGCTAACTGGGTTTTATGGTAATCCTGATGAACGTTCTCGGCGGGACTCTTGGAATTTACTTCGCTTTCTGGGTCATGATTGTGCAGTTCCTTGGCTGGTTTTTGGAGATTTCAATGAGATTACTAGCTCATTCGAGAAGAAAGGTAGAAGGCTTCGTCCTGAGGGACAAATGGCAGAGTTTCGTTCTGCTTTGGAAGATTGTTCACTTCATGATATTGGTTTTAATGGCAGATGGTTTACTTGGGAAAGGGGGATACTTTCGTCTACAAATATTCGTGAAAGACTAGATAGAGGTGTTGCCTCTTTGCAATGGATGGACCTGTTCCCATGGTTTTCTTTGGAACATTTGAACCATTCGTTCTCTGATCATTGTCCAATTCTTGTGGACACTTTTGGAAAGTTGCGCCTTGACAATAGTTGAAAACAAAGTTCCTTTCGATTCGAAGCTAAGTGGTGCTTGGATAATTCTTTTGAAAAGATTGTTCGTAAGATCTGGGCTGTTCAAAATGACTGTTTACCGGCAAAATTAACAAATGTGGGTCTTCATTTTCAACATTGGAGTCACTCAAAATTTCATGATAAAAAAAAAATCGGTTACAGCATGAAAAAAGGCTTTCTGTTCTTCTTGATCAGGATCCGACTGATGAAATTTTGGTTGAAACTTTGGAGGTGCAGCTTGGTTTGAATCTTGAAGCGAATAAAGAGGAGTTTTACTGGTCACAACGTGCTCGCATAAATTGGCTTCAGAATGGGGATAGGAACACTAGTTTTTCTCACAAAGCAGCTGTGGCTCATCATACTCATAACCGGATCCTTGGATTAGAGGATGATTCCAGTCAATGGGTCTCTGATCCAGAGGATTTGCTCAGGGTGGCTGTGAAATATTTTGGTGATCTTTTTACAACTTCTGCTTCGGGAGCTAATGACAGGGTGCTTGATCTTGTTGAGAATAGAATTTCAAATGAGATGAATGAGAACCTTCTTAAACCTTTCACGAAGGAAGATATTTGGTGTGTGGTCAAATCAATGTCTCCCATGAAGGCCCCAAGTATTGATGGTTATCCCGCACTGTTTTATCAACGGTACAAGCATATTGTTGGTAATGATGTTTCTCATTTTTGTTTGGAAGTTTTAAACGGGAGGATTGTAATGGAAGAAATTAACAGGACTCACCTGGTTCTTATTCCCAAAGTTGACAAGCCAAAAAACATGGCCCAATTCTGGCCCATAAGCTTATGTAATGTCCTTTATAAGATCATTGCAAAAGTTATTGTGGGTCGCATGTGCCCTTTTTTGGGTTTCTACATTGACGAAGCCCAATGAGCTTTTATTTCGGGAAGACAAATATCGGATAATATTTTAATTTCCTATGAGGTTCTTCACACATTTAAGATGAAAAAGAGAGGCAAAAACTGGAATTTTGCTCTGAAACTCGATCTTAGCAAAGCTTATGATCGAGTTGAATGGGATTTTTTTGCAGGAATGTTATCTCGATTGGGCTTTCATCAAGATTGGGTTGTTCTCATTATACGTTGTGTCTGCTCCGTTACATATACAGTGGGAATTAATGAGTCTAAAAGTGAGTGCTTCGTGCCGTCTAGAGGTCTGCGCCAAGGTGATCCTCTTAGCCCCTACCTTTTCCTTATTTGTGCATAAGGTCTCTCTTGTCTTTTGAATGAGGCCAAAGCCAAGAATTGCTTAAAGGGTGCCTTGATTGGTAGAGGAAAACTATCAATTACTCATTTGTTATTTGCAGACGATTGTATCATTTTTGGGGATGCTTTGGATGAGGGAGCTTACACTGTTCGTAACATCCTTCGAGAATATGAGGCTACTTCGGGGCAAAAAATTAATTTGGAAAAGTCGCTCATTTTCTTCGGCGCTTGTGTTGAAACGGAGGTTAAGAATTCGATTGTTAGCATTTTGGGTGTTAGATTAGCTTTGAATCCTGAAAATTATTTGGGCCTACCTATGATGATTGGGAGAAAGAAAAAATGGGCTTTTGCTAAATTTGTGGATAGATTTCGAAGACGTATTGAGGGCTGGAAGATTCTATATTTATCGATGGGTGGTAAAGAAGTCTTCATTAAGGCTGTTCTTCAAGCAATTCCAGTTTACGTGATGCAATGTTTTGCATTGCCAAAAAAGATTTGCTATCAATTGGAGGGCATTTTAAACAAATTTTGGTGGGCAAATAGTAAAACTACCAAAGGAATTATTTGGAGCACTTGGAATGCGTTATGTTTACCGAAAGCCTATGGTGGTATGGGTTTTAGGGATCTTTCCTTGTTTAATAAGGCTCTTTTAGCTAAACAAGTCTGGAGACTTTTAACTCAACCTGACTGCCTTTTTTCGAAAGTTTTAAAATCCCGCTATTATCCTCATTCTAATATACTTTCGGCAAAAATTGGATCTTACCCTTCTCTTACCTGGAGGAGTATTTATGGTGCTCGAGATTTGTTCGATGATAGGCTTCTGTGGAGAATTGGAAATGGTGCTAAAGTGAATATCTGGAAAGACCCCTGGCTTCCTGGTCCTGGTAATGGTAGACTGTTAGTTACGAATATTGATATTCGTTGGTTTACTGTCAATCAGTTGATTAATGTGGATTCTAGTACCTGGAAAAAGGAGCTGATTCTAAATTTCTGTGATGACATTCAGGCCCGACGTATTTTCAATATTCCTCTTGCTTCGAGCTGTTTGCCAGACTCACTTATCTGGCGTCATGATCCTTCAGGGGAGTATTCAGTGAAAAGTGGGTACCGAGTGCTAATTACAAAAGAATCTCAACATGCAGAAAATATTTTGGTTACAACTGATATTAACAAAAACTCTATTCATCTATCTGGGATCTTCAAATCCCTGCAAAGATCAAAATTCATCTTTGACGTTCTCTAAAAGACTACGTGCCCCATTTTTCCAATCTGGTTAAAAGGAGACTTCGAGTTGATTCTGCTTGCCCTTTGTGCAAGGAGGCTCCAGAGAACTTGCACCATCGATTATGGTTCTGTAGAGTGTTACACCATCTTTGATCGGCTCTTTGTCTCCCTCTGGTCACCAGAATGGACTCTTCAGATGGAAGATCACAATTTGTTAGTTTCTTTCTTGCAGGTAATGGGAATACTAAGAAGCTTATATCTATCTCCTTGTGGGTTCTTTGGCACAGGAGGAATAGACTGGTGAATGAAGGTCTTAATTTTGCTTTACATGAAGTTGTGGACTTGTTCAAAGTTTTGCCCAAGATTCAAACTTTAGTCAAGTTTTCAGTTCTTCATCTGTTACGCATAGGACTCTTATATGGCAGCCTCCTATTTTTGGTTTTATTAAACTGAATTTTGACGCATCGTTCCTAGAAAATTCTAAGACTTCTATTTCAGCAGTTTTAGCTAGAGATGAGGAATGGTAGATTTTAGGTGCTTGTACGTACCCGATAGCGGATGTGGCAGATGCTTTTGTAGCTGAGGCGAGAGCGTGTGAACGGGCTCTTTATTTTGCGCTGGACATGGGTTTCAGAAATCTCATCCTGGAAGGTGACTGTCTTACTGTCATCAAGAAACTGACATCACACAAAATGGATAGATCTATTCTCAGCCCAATTTCACAGAATATTCGTTTTCTTGAGAGGTTTTTTGAGAAAGTGTCTTACCATTTTGTCTCCAGAGAAATAAATAGAGCGGCGCATGCTTTAGCGATGGAGGGTCGACATCAGGTATCTCCCTGTTTTTGGGTTGAGGAGGCTCCTTCCTCTGTTGCAGATTTGGCTGAGATGGACCGTGTTGCTTTTTTTCTTTCGGGTTTGAGATGTGAGTAGACTTTGAAGATTGGAGAAGGTTCGCGGAATCTCCTTTGCTGGGTTTCAAAGTCGATTTTCCTGATCTTCGTTTTGTGCTTCTGATGAGGTTTTTTCTCTGGAAAGCTTTTGGCTGATATTCCTTTTGTTTTTCTGCTGGTGGTTTTCTCCTTTTGTGGCTGGTTTTATGTTGGTTTGTTCTGTTGGTTTTGCTTTTCTATTGGCTTTGATTAGTTTGCTTCTGTAGTGGTTTATTTTTGTCGTTTCTGCTTCTTTTTAGATTTTCTTTACTGTTGTGTCAGTTTTTTTTTCAACCACTTTATTTATGGAATATCAGTTTTACTTCAAAAAAAAAGGACAATCAATCATACTATTAATGTTTTCTTTCAATTATACATAATTTTGATTGGTATAATAATAAATTTCACCTTCATAATTTATATATTCTATCAATTTGGTCCCAATTTAACAAATTTATCCCGCAACTTTCGTATAAATATTGAGACAGAATTTGTTGAATTTTTTGGAATTAAGGTTAAAATGACAGAACATATTAATATTAAAGGCTAAATTTATTATTATACTATTCAAAATTATGTACAACTAATGAAAGATATTAACGTCGTGATTAATTATTTTTAATTGCTCATTTTCAAAATTAGCATGATTTAATTTACTTCAATCTTTTTTGAAAAAGAATAGCTTACTCGTTTTTGAAATTGAAAAAGATTGAAGAAGTTTTTTACCACTGGAATATGTTTTTCTTTAATATAAACTAAATTTAAAAAATTAAATTAAACTTAAATAAAAATAGTCTACTGGTGCAGGAATGCTTCGATTCTCTTTTGTCTAAACATATTTTATTATTTCAGGATTTAATTAAAAAAAAACTAAGGGGTAAAAAGGAAATAGTCCAACTTTAGACAACGGCGGCGTCTACGATTTGTAAACGGGAGCCTAAGCGAGTAATATAAATACGAGTGCTTTAGCCCACACGCGGCCTTGCGCGTAATTTAATTTAAGTGGTGTATTGACTATGAAACCCGCGATAACCACTCTCGTATTTCTTCCTCTTAGGGACGAGGGGTGTAATACATTTAATTTACTTATTTTTTTTTATTACAGTATTGTTATAATATTTAATTTTATTGCTATTATTATTTTTAGACCAACCACAAGTGAGTTCATCCAAACTCACTTTTAGTTTTTAATCTAATCATTAATTTTTTATTTTTATCCATTCACTTAATTCATTGGAAAAAAATATATTCATGTTCAATTTTTCTTAAATTTGTATTTTTTATTTATATTTAATCTGAAGGCAATAAATGATGATTATTTTTTAAAAATTTTAATTTTATTATAAGTTTTTATCATATATGGTCTTTTAGATACAATGCTTAGACTTATCCACAACCCCTCATTAACCCTTAAATAGAAGAATAATGTGTTTCGTCCTCCTATACTAATAATAATATCAATACTAATTGAATTAAAACTCAATTGACAATAATGATTATTGTTTTAAATGGTTATAAAGATTAATAGGAGAATTAATAGAAATAGAATACTCCACTAATAAGATTCAAGTTTGATTTTCTTTTTTATGTAAAATTTTCTTACTTTATAAATATGTTTTAAACCTTTATTCGATATTGTATAATACTTTTGATGCCAAAATAATGCATTAAAATTTATTCAACTGTCAATTTAAGTGGAAAAAGTTGGAGATGAAATTTGTAATTAAACTTTTTTTTTAATTTATGTCTTTTTCCCTATATTTTTTTTAAAAAAAGTATTAAATGTTATAAAACTTGGGGCAAATATTAAATGTTGGAAAGTGGTTAAGAAAATCATTATTATTAATTTATATAATTCATCATCATTATTGATTAGTGTCACTGAAGCAATGAATTTCATTGGGTTTGGTAACGGATGAGAGTTCCTTTTGGTTCGTAACCATTTTCACTTACATAGTTTAGGATAAGAATGTTAAAAACCTATGTTATATCCATAGAAATTGAAGGCTATATTTCTTATCATCACAACAAGCTCAAGCATTGTTGGGGTATATCCACTTGTCTTAAACCACTAGAATGTACAAGTAGCAGTAAAAAGAAAAGATAATAATGATTAAAAGCTTGGGTAATTAATTTTGTAGTATATAGTCGGTCCAACACTGACTTATATCTAAGCAAAGTGCATGCATCAACTACACCATTTTTTCTCCGATTACATTCTCTTTTCTTCTATCATTCTAGAGTTTAAACAATTCACTCAAAGCCAAACAATTGAATAGAATTGTCTAACCATGTGTATTGCTGCTTTCATTTGGCAAGCTCATCCACTCTACCCTCTTCTGCTTTTACAAAACAGAGATGAATACCACAACAGGTATGTTTCCATTTCACTTCAATTATTCTTCTCTTGAAAATATATTTATCTTATTAATATATACGGGTGGAATTGAAGGCCTACGAAGGCACTTGCATGGTGGGATGTTGATGGTTGTGAGATATTAGGAGGAAGAGATGAAGTAGCAGGAGGGACATGGTTGGCTTGTTCAAGACAAGGCAGAGTTGCTTTTCTCACCAATGTGTTGGAGCTTCATCCCCGTCCCGACGCCAAGAGCCGTGGTGATCTTCCACTTCTTTTCCTGGAGGTAAATAAATCTATATGCCAATTTTTTTGGTTGAAGCCAGCTCACCTATCAAAAACGGTGGTCATTCATTAAAAGTAAACACACTGTTGTTGATACAGAGCACAAAGAGCCCCATGGAATTTGCGGAGCAATTGGCCACCGATGCTCATCAGTACAATGGATTTAACCTCATAGTGGCTGATATTCCTTCCAAATCAATGGTTTACATCTCGAACAGGCCCAAGGGCGAACCCATTAACATTCAACAGGTTTCTCCGGGGCTTCATGTTCTTTCAAATGCCAAGCTTGACTCTCCCTGGCATAAGGTATATTAACTTGTGTCATGTGTTATATTCCTATAAAGTTATGCCCAAAGGCAGATGGACGCTGGAGAATTGATTCATCCACTCCCATTGTGCAGGCTCAGCGGCTAGGTAAAGGCTTCAAACAGATGCTCAATAGATACGGTAAAAATGAAGTAAACGTGAAAGAAATGGTTGAGAAACTTATGAAAGATAAAGTGAAAGCTGATAAAAGTAAGTTACCTGGCATATGTGCTCTCGACATGGAGTTCAACCTTAGCTCCATATTTGTTGAAATGGACACCCCACTGGTAAAATTCCAAGTTCTAAACCATCCTCCTACTAAAATTTATGTAGAACAATGTTGAAACCAATAAAATTTGTGGTTGTTTCAACTTACATAGCCATCTATTTTCTGGAATACAGGGGCTTTATGGAACAAGGAGTACTGCAGCAATGACCATAGGTGCTGGTGGGGAAGTTAGCTTTTATGACAAGTATCTAGAAAAGGGTGTGTGGTTTGAGAGAACCGTCAATTATCATATCCAGAAGCTCAAGTAGATTGAATCCATGTCAAAGCAAGGGATTTTACTACTCAAGTTATTTATTGATCTGCGAATGTTATAAGCATTTTAAGTTTATACTAATTGTACCAAAGGAGTGATGTATGATGTATCCCGGTCTGCCTAATAATGCAAAATCCAATAAAACAATGGAAGAAAAATAAGAAATGTAACATTTTGCAGAGTACGACTCCGTCATCCTCTTTGCTAATTGCATTCAATTCGAAAACCTAAGAATCAGCCAAAAGAAAACTACATGTGCTGAGTTATATGAGGTTCCAAGCACAAATGATATAGCTTATGGAACCTCCAAAGCAGAGCAGATGTTGCAGGCATTTGCATTTGTGTGCTGTCTTGAAAACCTACCTCATTTCTTTCTCAACAAGTCAAGTTGTGGGAATTGTATTAAGGCATGTTTTTAAGCAATTAAAACCCTGCCATCTCTACCTCCTTACAAACCTTTTTACACTAGGTTAGTGTCCCAGAAACCATAAAAATTATAACCCAACGTATTACAAGGATTATTATCCAAGATCATATACCACTAACAACATATATATATATGTAGCGGATCCAACATTCTTTTACTTTGCTTAGCAACTCAACCACGCTCTCAAGCAAGCCGTAAGGTTCAAGTTTTCAGCATGGGTGTCCTATAATCTTAATATATATAGTGGAGGGATCTACTTACACTAATGTAAAATTAATATGGTTTTACATATTTTCATAACTTGTTCTAAAATTTATATTTTAAAAATTGAACCGTCATATTCACGTAAGATCAAAAGTTTAGAATAAATTAAAAATTCTAACTATTTATTTTATGTAAAAAAAAAAAACTTTCAACCCTTACACATGTAGATAATAATAGAGATTATATGTATAAAAAATATAATTATATTGATTAATTCAACTATTAAATCATTAAAAAAATTAATAAAAGAAGAAATTATAAAATATGTAAAATTATGTAAATATTAGGGTTGTACAAATGAATACTCTTCTCTTGATAATTAATTTAATGTATACATTCTATGGCAAAATTATTGTGTCTAACAAAAAAGGTAAAAGATTTTTATGTACAGAAATGATAAAAAATATGACTTAACACTATGGTGCAGGTAGCTATAGGAGTAGCTCATACGCCGCATTTGAGGCCATTACATTTTCTAAATAGAATGCCTAAAAATTGGTTGTGCCAAAGAACTGTGAGCTGTGGCTAATTTAATTAGCCCCAAAATAATGCTTTACTTCTTTTTCAATATTAATTTCTAATATTTGTTTTTTTCTAAACCATGCTTATAACTACTCATAACCTCTCAACTCTTAAATAAAAGAATTCTAACTCTCAAAAGTTATCTCTAAAATTTTTTCAACTAATTTTCTTTACTTAACTTTATCGGTAGTCACATTTTTTTTTCTCCACCTTACCAATTATCATCTACCATTGTATTCAATGTTATCGAATGTACTCCCATCTTTCTCTCGGCTTTCTTCTAGTAAATCTCATTTACTTTTTTACAATGCTTCCTCCATCAAAAATTTCTCAATAAATAACTATATATGTAATAGATGTGTTCCTATTTAACTAAAAAACAAAATTCCTACCCATATATATTTTGCAACATCAATTTCAGAACTACAATAAAATAATAAGGATGACTTTCATTACAACACTTAGTTTAAGATTTTTAATAAAATCTGAGCTGGGAAAGAATAAAAGAATAGAAAGAGAAGTAGCGATAGGGATAGGGATAGGGATAGGGAGAGGGAGAGGGATTGTTTGGGGGCGGAGGCGGAAATAATTGATGAGATGAGGGAGTCCATCTTAGCTTAGCTAATTGTGGCATGGGACATGATCTGGAATGTGTGTTTTTACCTTGCCAACTTACAACCAATAATTTAAAAGTCGGCTAACTCCTATTTCTTTCTTCCTATCCTATCAACTATGATTTACTCCATTTGGATATAATATTATATTAAGGGTAAATATATATAGTAATAGTGATGGGATGGAAAGTATTTCACTAAATTTCATATCATTACTTAGCATTTCAATGCTAATGAATTTTATTTATATTTTAAATAGAAATATATTCATAATGATGTATTTATTATGACTTGGAAAATTACATTAGCTGAATTCAATCATAAGCAGTCAAACATGCTAATGTAAGTGTTACTAATATGCAATTACGGTTTAACATAATGGATGTTAATTAGTACGTGAATTTTATGTTTTATGAATTAATCCTTAATTTATACCTATTCATAGGTTATTCGTCTAAGTTTAGAGCCCGTCTCAAGTTTGGAAGGATTTGAGTAAGAATATTTAGCTCAAAATATAAGTTTAGGTAAAAAAAAATTATGCTCGTTTAAAATATGAGTCATATATGGGCTTGAAGCAACAAGACGCAGTGGACTACAATAAGACTAGTCAAAGAAGAGAAGCACCAAAAGTTAAGACTTGGCGAGACCGGCCAAAACTGGCCCTTTTAAAGTTTTTGCTCCATTCCCGTTACACGACAATGAGAAAAGAGGGGCAGCTGTTGAGGCCCAACTTTGGCCTAAATTAAACCAATACCTAACCCTAACCCAGTCAGCCCAATACCCAAAATCAAAAAAGGAAACCCTAGCCGCACTTGTCCCATCGCCCATACCGTCTGCCTCCACCAACCCCTCTGTCACCGCCATTGACTCCAGAGGCCTGCAAATAGATCAAAGAAAAGAAAAAAGGAGACAACAACACGCAAAAAGGCAGATAGCAGTAGCATAAGGGGATAATATCATGTATTCGGCTATACATAGCCAAGCAAAAAATTGTAACTTTTTTTTAGGCAGACAAAAAGAGAGATACAAGAAGAGAAATCGAAAATTTTCAAACAAAAAAGGTTGTTTCTTCTTTTCGTAAGTCAATTATTTTCATCTTACGAGTAGATTTAACATACATACACGCATAGTACATATATACATATATACATATATATATAAAAAAAGAAAGAAAGAGAAATCGTTACCGTCTCAGAGATCGGAAAAGCCTAGAGCCGAAGGGTTTTCGGGGTTCGATTCGATCACCAAAGGGGCTTTTGCTTGCGTAAAACCCGGATCTGGAGAGAGAAGGGCAAGGGGAACCGATTCAGTGTCACTTTTGCACCTTTGGCCACCGCTCGCGGCGGACGTCGGCGACGGATGGGCCTTGATCCGGCGATCGAAAATCGCCCTGGTCGGAGGGACTTATCCCTCTCTCCCCCTTTTTTTTTCTCTGCACTGATGGAATGAAGTTTTCACAAAAAAAAATTTTGCTTTTATTGCCCCCATAGTACGGCGTCGTTTTGGAGCAAGCATTCAATACCCAAAACGGCGTCGTTTCACGCCAAACCCGAAGACCCAACCCGCGAGCATTAGGATCCGCGCGTTTCTGCTAAGGGGGATAATTGCTTGTGTGGTCCCTCTGCATTTCTATTATGTTTTAATCCAGTTCTTTTTTATTTCTTAATTCTGTCTTGTAATTTCACCCTTTTTTTAATTTGGTCCTCTGATCATTTGAGGAATAGATGTTGAAACGGCGTCGTTTGGGGATATGGTATAATAGCGGGATTGGTCACCCCATTTATTTCGCGTGTTTTATTAAGCCTTCTCCATTTATTTTTATTTCAAATTGGCCCTGAACTTTCGTTCTATATTCAATTTACCCCTTTTAGTTATTTTTATTATTAGATGATTGAAATTATTTGGTTATTATCATTATCGTCATTATTGTTATACTTTTATTATTTTCATTACTATTATTTACTCATTATCATAACCTATTTTGTTATTATTATTTTTTATACTATTGTTGCTATTATTATCATTCCTGATTTTACTATTATTAGTGTATTCTTTATTTTATTACTATTATTATTTCTATTATTATTATTATTATGGCTATTATTTTTTTATGATTATATTTTCTTTTTGAGTTTATCTCCTTATTACCTATTAATCAACTTAGCTTTATACATTATTGTTTTTGTTATTTTGTCTATTATCCTTTTTAAATTATTGTTATTATTATTCTTTTGCTATTTAATATAGTGTTATCATCCTTTTATTATTATTATTACGTTAGTACAATTATTATATCTACACCTACATTATTATTCATCTAGTTTTTGTTTATCAATCTATATTTCTTGCTTACCTATATTTTTCGTTACTATTATATTTTAAGGTATGATACCTATATTCTTATTTACGTATTAACATCATTATTTTATTATCTCTATTTATTATTATTATATTTTAATCTATATTTATTTTATCTAGTTCTACTTATTTATTTATGTTTATGTTATTATGATGTTTCATGTATTACCTATATTTATATTTACATATGAATGCTACTATTTTACTATTGCTTTTCTTATACCATTTTCATTGACATTTTACTTTTCATCATTTTGTATTTTTATTAACATTATTATTATTATTATTATTATTATTATTATTATTGCCTTTTATATTATCCTTTTATCACTAT
Organism: Gossypium longicalyx; assembly: GCA_025698465.1. Taxonomy (NCBI): domain Eukaryota; kingdom Viridiplantae; phylum Streptophyta; class Magnoliopsida; order Malvales; family Malvaceae; genus Gossypium; species Gossypium longicalyx. Next base: position 81,570,287 of record CM046995.1, read on the forward strand.
TATTATTTATATTATTATTATTATCGTTTTCGTTACCATTGCCATTTTTTGTTCCATGTTTTATTCATTTTTATTTATTCGTTAATTTACTTATGTATTCGATCATTTCATTTTCCTCATGCATTTGTTTATATTACTAGCCTTTTTATTATTTCACCTTTTATAATTGCTCATATTATTATTTTTTGACACTGTCGCATCTATTATTATGTTATTATACATATTAATACCATAATTTGCTTTTATGTTTTACTATAAATCACATTATATTTTTTACTCAATACATTAAAATAATTCTTTCATAAAAGTAATATTTTGTATTTGGTAATTCGAAACAATCGTGCCCTAACTTACTGGGTTTTGATTTTTCTCATCTAACCTAAATAACGGAATATTCTTTTAAATCACAATACGAGTTTTGAAATAAATATTCTCGGAGATACGAGGTGTTGTGCCCTAACTTACCGGGTATGACATTTTATTATCTCGGGATAAGATTTTTGTTAACAAATGCAATATTCGGCATTTGGAAATTCGAGATATCATGCCCTAACTTACTGGGTTTCGATTTTTCTCGTTTATACTAAATAGTCGAATACCCTTTTTAAAAAGGGGTCAAAATACATGAATTTCAAATATAGGCAAGCTCACTCTCAAAGTTCGAAATGTCGTGTCCTAACTTATTGGACGTGACGTTTTATTACTTCGAGATGAGGGAGTCCTTAGCCCCCGTTTTAACTTATTCGATCATTTTTAGCATTAATTCAAAGAGGGATCATATTTTAAATTCTTTCAAGTTTTCCAATCTTCGACACCTAAGACACTAATTAATCAACTAGGTACCAATTTTGGGCATATCGAGGGTGCTAATCCTTCCTCGTGCGTAACCGACTCTGAACCTGTTTTCTTGATTTGCGTGGACCAAAATCGTTGTTTAAATAAATCAAACCATTTATAAAAAACAACCACTTTTATAAGGTGACCCGATCACACCTCATCAAAAAAAGATTGGTGGCGACTCCTCTATTCGTTTTCTTTTTCAAAATCTAAGTCGATTCCCGTTTTTCAAAAAATGGTTACGACACTCGTTTAAAATATGGGTCATATATGGGCTTGAACATTTGAAGGCTTGAACCTAGTTGAACCCAACTTTTTTTTCTTTGAGTTTATAATATTTTATTTTTATATATTATATAATTTATAACAAATAAAAATTAAATCTAAAATACCACTTTGTTGATATGACTATATATAAATTTTTAATAAATAAATATAATTATTGAATTAAAAATAATATAATTATATATTTTTTAAATAATATGGGCAGGCTTAAAATGGACTTGGATCAATTATTTACAAATATGGGTGAACTGTATTAGCAACTACTTATTTGAGTGGTTAAGCATGTAATGTCTTTTATTATTTTATTCAATCAAGTTGATGCGTCCCAAATAGTAAAATTTTAGAGGCAATTGACAACTAAAAGAAAATGTGGACTACAATTAAATGGATAGAGATTAGAAAAAAAAATTTGTAACACCCTATTCTTATCCAATTGTCAGGTTCGAAATATGAGATACTACATTCCTTCTTGAAGTAACTACAATTTCATTTTAATATCCAATGCTGCAACTTCATTTTATTCCTATACTCGAATTGCTCATATTTTTCAATATTTAACATCGAATTAAAATCTAATTTCATATTATTTCATTAGGGATGTTGTACTTTTAATCAATAACATAATTTCTTATTAGCTTCCAATTTAATCTCAAACGTCAAAATTAACTAAACTTCAAACTTTAAACTAATTTCACTATCTTCTAATACAAACTTAATAAATTCCAATTTCATCATTATTCACTAATGGCAACTAGATTAGAACTCATAAATTGGAGAATCTGATACATGGGCATAACTCAACATGCTATAAAAATCATGAAAGAAAACCTCTTTTACCTAAACTAGTTTGGATCAAATTTTGATAGAAAGCTTGGAAGGCTTTTCTTCTTTCTTCTTCTTAGGGCATGGACGGCACAATCTAAAGGGAAAGATGTTCATCTTATTCTCTTTCCCACTTGTTTTTGTTTTTACACCCATAATTAAAGATAACTAAGCTTAATTAACTTTTCGCTAATTAAATCAAGATGGATGGATTAGTTGGTCCCACCCACTAACTCAAGGGTTAAATAACCATTACTTCTAATTTTGGTTATTTGTTAATTGGGTCCTCAAATATTTTTTAAATTAAAATTTAATAACGATTGTATTTTTATATTTTAATTAGTGATTTTTTCGATTTAATTTCTTGACTTTTTATTAATATATTTTTAATTTTAAACACATAATTTCTCGTATTCATAATTTCACCAACTCATATTACATAATTAAATTTCCAAACTGTATTTTTTGAAAACATCTAAAATCGAGTGGTTATAAATATCTATTACTAAATTGAGTGTGCTAATAAGTACATGGACTTGTTTAACTATGCATAATTTTCTTTGGTTGAATTAATATTCTAATTAAATGAATGTACAAAGAATGAAATATATATATATATGCCCATTATTAACAAACTAGTCTTGATGCAGATATTTTATTATGTTTTTACCAATGCAATAAAGACATTTTTTTAGTGCTAGAGGAAATAAAGACAATGTTTTTGACGGTGGTAATTGGATTTGGATCTGCACACATTTTCTGACTTCTACCGTGTTATAGTATGAGATTACACATGTGTTTAATGTGTAGTTAGTTAGGAGGTTAAGTAGTTAGTGAGCTGGTAACAGTTTTCTCAAAAGGTTTCTCAAATGTATATATACGTGTACTTGGACACTATTTTGCAATGCGATTTTAATAATAAATTGAATACAGCCATTTGCTATTTCTTATGTTTTAGTAAAAAAAGCTGTTAGCTTACTAGGTTTTAGCATGGTATCAGTCGCACGGTGATCCTAGGCCATGGCTACCGCGCATTTCGTCGAGTCTGACTCTGTTGAGCCTACTGGCTCCAGTTTTCTTGGTGATTAGGTGGTCACGTCCTTTCCTCGGCATGAGGTTGTTAAGCTTGGCACTGAGACGTTAATTCAGTGGCAACAATAGGTTCGCCTCATCCTTCGTGGTTATGGCTTGCTCGGCTTCCTTGATGGAACACTGTCGGCTCCACTGCGATTTATTTCGTCCTCCGATGGTGCTCTTGTTTCCAATCCGGCTGCAACTATTTTTGAACAACAAGATAACTTACTTACCTCGTGGTTGCTGTCCACGATCAGCTCCTCCTTTCTCTCTTCATTCACGGACGTTAGTACTGCCGGTGATGTCTGGCTTATGGCGAATAACTTGTTTGCCACCGATACTACTGCAAAGCAATCGCAGTTGCGCCATGATCTTCATTCTCTTCGAAAAGGTACTCTCTCTGTTCAGTTATATGTTGACAAAATCAAGAACCTGTGCGCTCTTCTTGCAGCGTCTGGATCTCCGATCCCTGAGGCCGAACGCACGGCGGTTTTTCTTGCCGGTCTTCCAACTGACTTTGAAGCCATCATATCTCACGCGTCGCTCTCTCCTGTTCCATTGTCCTTTCAACGACTTGTTGATGCGTTGCTTGAGTGTGAGGCTCGCCAGATCCGCTTTGTCCAGGATGTTTTGGTGGCTGCGAACGCTGTGGAAGGAACTCCGTTGCAGCCGACGGACGGGGTTCTCTGTGTTGGTCGCTACTTTGGTCGTGGCCGTGGTCGAAACTTTCGACCACGCATACAATGCTAGATTTACAGTCGGTTCAATCATCTCGCGCAGCGGTGTTACTACCGTTATGACCGTGATGGGCAGACGGTTCAGACGTGGGAAGCAAATGCACCAGCTGTGCCTCATCGTGGGTTTGATCTTGGTGCAAACAGAGGCGAGCTGGAGCGTGAGAATCGACCCCCTGCCTATGGTCAAAATTGGGGGTCTCCTGGTCAAAATTGGAGGTCTCACGTTCGGCCAAATACTGGAGTTAATAATGTTGACTCACGTGGGCCACCTAGCTACTATGGAAATCATGTCCATAATCCATTTGGTTATTATGGTAATGGACTGAATGATTTTGATGGCCCAAACTTCAGTTTTGGTTCTCATATGCATGTTTTTGATGTTGAACATCGTTCCTTTGGGCCACACCTTGATGGTGATTCTTTGGGCCACCCGTATGGTGGGCTTCCTTCCCGACCGCGTGGGCCTAGTGGGTCGGTTTGGTCCCGATCAAATGATGATCATATTTTTCCTGGCCCCTCTGCTAATTGTGTAAATGTTGATCGCTCCTGGCAGACTGTGCATGAAGCTCCGTGGCGCACCAAACCGCGTACTCGTGTGTTTAGTGTGGATTCCTCTCCATATGACTCGTCTCAGTTTGTTGGGATTCACCCCAGACTTCCTGAGTTACATGCTTCGGATTATTCGGATGCTATAGCCTATAATTCCAATTTTAATACTAATGATTCTTCTGTTCCATTGCCAGTCGGAAGTACTTCGTGGTGCCCAGACTTAGGGGCTACTCATCATGTTTGTCGAGATTCTTCAAATTTACATGGTTCCACTCTGTACTCTGGTAAGTCTTCTCTTTTAATGGAAAATGGCATATCTACTGATATTCTCTCTATCGAAAGTGCGATTATACCTACTAAATAAAAATTACTATATCTCTCTACCGTGCTGTGTGTGCTGAGCATTCGAAAGAATTTACTGTCTGTTTCTAAGTTTGCCACTGATAATAATGTATTTTTTGAGTTTCATCCCTCGTATTGTGTGATTAAGGACATTCAGACCCGGGAAATCTTAATGCGGGGCCAAGTTCGTGATGGGCTCTATCATTTTTTGGCAAGGTCGGGTAGTGTGACTCCTTCTGCTCATAGTGCTGCACTTCAAGTTTGCTCTTCGCCTACTGCTGTGTTTAGTTTGTGGCATAAAAAGCTGGGTCATCCGGCTGATAATGTTGTAAAAACTGTTCTTACAAATTGTCAGATTTCTTGCAATAAAAGTCATCTCGATAGTGTTTGTGTTGCTTGTCAGAAAGGTAAATCACATAAGTTGCCTTTTTCGCCCTCTAGTACTAAATATGTTGATTTGTTTGAATTGGTTGTTTCGGATTTGTGGGGTCCAGCTGCTGTTCCGTGTGAAGGGAATTTGTATTATGTTTCTTTCATTGATATGACTAGTCAATTTACCTGGGTCTACTTGATAAGTCGCAAATCTCATGCTATAGAGTGTTTTGGTCAATTTCAGAAGATGGTTTTCACTCAGTTTGGAAAACATATCAAGCAGTTTCAAAGTGATTGGGGAGGTGAGTTCCGTACATTCTCCTCCGTTTTAGCCAATCAGGGGATTCTTCACTGCATTACCTACCCTCACACGTCCGAACAGAATGGTGTTGCTGAGCGTAAACACTGACATATTGTGGAGACTGGCCTCACTCTTCTGGCTCAGGCTAATCTACCGATGACTTATTGGGGTTATGCTTTTTGCAGTGCGGTGCATATTATAAATCGACTGCCCACGTCAGTTCTCGACGGGAAGGCCCCGTTTCATAGTCTGTTTGGCCGTGCACCAACTTATGATCATCTCCGTATGTTTGGTTGTTGTTGTTTTCCGCACTTGCGTCCATTTGGTAGACACAAACTTGAGTTTCGGTCTCAGCCCTCTACGTTTCTGGTATATAGTCCGCATCATAAAGGATATTTTTGCCTTCTGCCTGATAGGAAGGTTATTATTTCTCGCCATGTTGTGTTTGATGAGACTCGATTTCTGTCTCCGCTCTCTTCTACTACTAGTGACAAGTTTCCTCTAAACACTACTACATATGTACCAGTTATGCAGTCTGTTACACTTACCGAGGTTTATTCAGCTCCTATGTTGGCTATTGGGACTCCTCTAGCTAGTCCTTCTGGTGATTCCTCTGCTATGTGTAGTGCCTCTCAGCATAGTTCTCCTTCAAGGTCTGCTGTTCCTGAGGAAGTTCCATCTCCAATTTTTCCTACTGAGCCTTCTACCATTCCTCCCGTCTCAGCTACAAATACTCATGCTATGGTAACCAGGTCTAAAGCTGGAATCTTTAAACCCAAAGCCTTGTGTGCAAACAAAGTTGAGGTTGAGCCATGTTCTGTTGAGGAGGCTCTTGCTCATCCCGACTGGCGACTAGCAGTGCAAGCTGAGTTTGATGCTTTGCTGGCTAACTCGACCTGGGAGCTTCGTCCCCTTCCTCCTAGCCGGAAGGCAATCGATTGTAAATGGTTGTTTAAGATCAAGAAAAATCCTGATGGGACAATTAGTCGACGAAAGGCACGATTAGTTGCCAAAGGGTGCTCACAGGTTCCTGGCTATGATTTTACGGAAACGTTCAGTCCGGTAGTCAAACCTGCTACTATTCGAACCATTCTCTCTGTTGTCGTATCTAAGGGGTGGCATCTCCGACAGGTTGATGTCAATAATGCCTTCTTGAATGGTGATTTAACCGATGATGTGTTTATGCAGCAACCTCTTGGGTATGAGCAATCTGGTCCAAATGGTGAGAAGTTAGTCTGTCGACTAACTAAAGCCTTGTATGGTTTACGTCAAGCTCCTCGCGCCTGGTTTGAAAAGTTAAAACAGTTTCTTGTTTCTGGTGGGTTTATGTTGTCAAAATCAGATACGTCATTGTTTATTCGATCCTCTTCTGATTCTACTCTCTATGTTCTTGTATATGTCGATGATATTATCGTCACTGGCAGTTCATCCGATGAAATAGCTTGCTTTGTTCAGCAGCTTCACAACAAGTTTGTCCTGAATGATATGGGTGAACTTCATTATTTTTTGAGAATTGAAGTAAGTCGATCTTCCTCAGGTACACTTCATTTGTGTCAACGCAAATACATTCGTGAGCTTCTTGCCCGGAGTTCTATGACTAATGCCAAAAGTGTCCATACACCGATGGTAAACTCTTCTCTGTTATCGAAAGATGAAGGTGAACCTCTTGCTGACCCAACTGAATATCGTAGCCTTGCTGGAGCTCTTCAGTACATTGTTTTGACACGACCAAATATTGCATATGTTGTTAATCGGGTGTGTCAGTTCATGCATACTCCCACTTCTGTTCACATGGTCGCTTTGAAATAAATTTTACGATATTTATGTGGTACCATCTCTCATGGTCTACTTTTTTGAAAGTCGGATCGGCTATCTCTAGTCGGTTATGCCGATGCAAACTGAGGACTTGATTTTGATGATCGTCACTCTACTACGGGATATTGTGTATATTTTGGTCACACACCTATTTCTTGGTGTTCTAAGAAACAACAAGTTGTTTCTCGGTCTACGGCCGAGGCTGAATATCGGAGCTTAGCGGCTGCTGCTAGTGATGTTACATGGTTGGTCTCGTTGTTAACAGAGTTAAATCTACGCTCGGTTGATAATCTGACAATATGGTGTGATAATTATAGTGCTGTTGCTATTGCAGCTAACCCAGTTCTGCACTCTAAGTTCAAACATGTTGAACTTGACCTATTTTTTGTTCGAGAGATGGTGGCTAGTGGCGCGTTGGTTGTTGGTGAAGTTCCCGCCTGTGATCAAGTAGCAGATGTTCTCACTAAACCATTGTCTGTTTCGGCATTTACTCGATTTCGTCAACTCCTTCGGGTTGTCCCAGTTGACGAAGCTGGATGAATGTTATAGTATGAGATTACACATGTGTTTAATGTGTAGTTAGTTAGGAGGTTAAGCAGTTAGTGAGCTGGTAACAGTTTTCTCAAAAGGTTTCTCAAATGTATATATACGTGTACTTGGACACTATTCTGCAATGCGATTTTAATAATAAATTGAATACAGTCATTTGCTATTTCTTATGTTTTAGTAAAAGAAGCTGTTAGCTTACTAGGTTTTAGCATGCCGCATTACAAATCATGAATTACGACCTTAAACTAAAATTATATAGCAGAAAAAATTGAGAAATAGAAAATTCATTAGGGAGATTTGTGAAATATAAGTTAAAATTTATCCATTTAATTTTTATTTATTTATTTGTGATGTAAAAAAATAAATAATTAGAGCATATTTAATATTTTTAATTAAATGTATTATCTATTTAAATTTTTTATTCACAATTTAAATTAATGTGTTTTATTTTAACTTTGTATTATTGTTAGTTTTAAACTATATGTTTTATTATTCATTAGATGTTATTTTGAAATGCACACATGTGTTCTAAACACTTGGTTTCTACATGTATATGCGTGTGATAGAATTATCAATATATATATTATTTAAAAAAATTTTGATTGAATTAATTTCACAAGTTAACTGGACACTAATTTAATTAATAAAAAAACTAAAAAAAATAAAACTTTTTAAAACAAAATTTATTATAAATTTATTTGTATCTTTTTAATAATTTAATAATTATTTTTATTTAAATAGATTAAACTAAAATTTTAAACTAAATTATAAAATGGACGGGTGAGTGATTGAATTGAGAAATTTAAGATTAGTTGAGTGTAGATTTTTATATACTCTATAAAAATTACCTCCACACTGGTGTCATATAATTTAGTATATATATTAGAATGATGCATTTATAACAATGTAAAATTAATATGATTTTATACATTTTCATAACTTTTTCTACGATTAATACTTTAAAAATTGAATTGTTATATATATTTCATGTTCAATTCATGTAAGATTAAAAGTTTAGAGTAAATTACAAATTTTAACTATTTATTTTATATAAAAAAAACTTTCAACCCTTATATATATAGATAGTATTTTAGATCGATATAATAGAAATTATGTGTATAAAAAATATAATTATATTAATAAATTCAAAGATTAAATCATTGAAAAAATTAATAAAAGAAGAAATTGTATGGCAAAATTATTGTGTCTGACAAAAAAGGTAAACGATTTTTATGTAAAGAGACGATAAAAAGTATGACTTAACACAATGGTGCAGGTAGACGTTTAGGAGTAGTTCATACGCCGCCGTTTGAGGCCATTACATTTTCTACATAGAATGCCTCAAATTTGGTTGTGCCAAAGAATTGCGAGCTGTGACTAATTTAATTAGCCGCAAAATAATGCATAAATAAATATTTATTTATTTTTTAAAATTCTTATAATATCTTTATTTTTTATATAATACTTATAATTGTTTATAATTTTACTTCAATTTTTAAATAGGAAGATAGTGTTGACACCAATCGAGTTAAGACTCAATCAAAAAAATAAATAATATCTATTTATACAAAATGATCAAATTTTTAATTATTAAATTACTATTTGAGTGAATAAGAAAAAATGGAAAATAAAATTACTGAAAACAGAATGAAAATAAAACATCCATTTGGAAATTGCTTAAAATAATTAGTAATGAAATTTAAAAAATTGACAAATTAATCCTTCTATTTTAATTTATCAAAATTCAATCTTCATAATTTTAAAAAATCGAGAAATTAGTCCAAACTCATTAACACTGTCAACAAATCAATAAATTAATAAAAACAATAGTTTAACAGTTTATATAACAAAAATTAATAGCTCAAATTCATGCGTTTATTAAAATTTGATTAATTATTTAATTTTTATAATTTTGACAAATAAAATAAATAAATAATATTTTTAGCTTTTATTAATTAAAGTAATTAAAAGAATTGCTTAAAACACACATATGATGATGGCGGTGGGCAAATATTAATGGTGGTAATTTAGGATTAAATTCGATGGCAATTATGAGGAAGTTAAGACATCACAATCAAGCCAAACTCGGCACACATGGAATCGACTTGCTCCGCATTATTATTGGAGGATGATGCTTCAATCAATTAATACTTCATATAAATGAAATATATCATTTTTCCTGTGTTGGAATGGATAAAAATACCTCTCTTGATTTCATTTTTAAATCAGAGTAATTTAATTCCTATTAATTTTGAAAGTAGGTAATTAAGGACAATCAATCATAAAAGTTGGAATTATTTTTTAGGTTTTCGTCTGTCTTATGACACGTTTTCGTCTGTCTTTTGACACGTTTTTTCGGTTTTTGCTGTTGAATCTTTCTTTTTGATTTTTCTTTCGTTTTTCTTTGGTTTTGCACTTTTTGTTTTGTTTGCTCTTTCTCCTCCAGTGTATGTTTTTTGTTTGGTTTTGGATCTCTTGGCTCTATGGAGAATGAGTTGGCAAATTTAAATGCAGACGGCGAAAGAAGGAGGCTTTTCAGAGGATGCAAATGTGGTTGATCGAATCTACAATTAAGTTTGGTGGGATGCTGTTTAACTGATAGTATTGTACATTTTCCTTCTCTAAGAAATACTATGGCCGACCTGTGGCATCCTATTCGGGGCATTTGTATTTCAGATTTGGGAGAGAGACGTTTTCTTTTCCAATTCTTCCATGAAGTGGACATTCAGAGAGTGCTTATGGGAACACCATGGTTTTTCAACAATCATCTTCTTTTACTTCATCGTTTACAGCCAGGCGAGAACCCGTCCCTCGTGCAGTTAAATTTTTCAGAATTTTGGGTTCAAATTCATGATCTCCCTCCGGGACTGATGACAGAATCTTTGGCTAAACAGTTTGGGAATTTTCTAGGTCAGTTTATTGAGTATGATACATCCTTCCGGTCAACAAACTTCTTTTCTTTTATGCGCATTAGAGTTCGCATTGATGTTATTGTTCCTTTAAAGTGTAAGAAGAAATTTGCGCTTGGCATTGATCGAAGCTTTTATGCTCGATTCCAGTATGAAAAGTTGAGTCTCTTTTGCTTTATTTGTGGAAAACTTGGGCATGGAGAAAGTTTTTGCCCAATTAGAACCAGATTTGGTCCATCAAATATCATTTTTGGTTGGGATATTTCACTTCGTGCAACCGTGAGAAGGCACGCCTCTTCTGTTAGCAGATGGCTCCGGGAAGCAGATGGGACAGAGAGTTTTTGTTCAGATAAGGAAAGGAATTTCCAGGGCAGAAAATCTGGTAATTTGAGACTCAATAAAAAAGAAAAGAAAAAGAGAAAAAGGAGAAGCCAAGGTGAAAACCCGCAAAGGGCGCCTTGTGACCAAAGGGGATTTGAGTTGAAAACCCGAAAAGGGCGGCTCAAATATGGATTCGAAGTAGGAAGGCTGTGATCTTGTTACACTTGAATTAACCATGAAGGGAGTATGTCGCATCTTGGGGCATTAACAAAGTGCTTCTGATCTCTTAAACACATGTCGAGTTTGAATTGGTCTTCAAGAAGTTTGTACAGAGAAGCTAAGGTTGTGATAATAAGGGTACCTAGTCTTCATTTTCAATAAATTGGTTATCTTTGAATTATCCCTTCTTTTCCAAGATATACATTCCCAAATTAATGGCCATTGTTGTTCTTTTGATAATTTACTTTTAATTCAAGATTAATTTCATTCTTGTTCATTATCACGATTTGATTGTAAGCATGTTGCATTAACATAATGATGAATGAACTAAGTGATGTTTTCACAATAGAAGTTTTGCACATTACTCTAGGAGTTTCTAGATAATGTAAGAATCTGAAGTAGAATAATTGTTTAGAATACGCTCAAGTTCAAGGATATACTTGGATAAATCGCCTTTTTTGAGATCTCTGTCCAAAATGATGATGGAGCAAACAGGCAAGATATAGTATTGATGATACAATTTTATTCTCGAGAAAAGGGAAATGACGTTTTGTATTCATACAAAGAGCACAAATATACATTTGACTATAACACATGAGGAATGAGGTAGCAGATTAAACAAAGGGAAATTCAACTATGAGTTGCAATGTTTTGTCTCAAAAAGAGTAGTAGAAGGGACGTTGGAATTACAGTAAGGCAAGCTCGCCAGAAGAGATAGGTTGTTTCTTTAGGATACTTCGTCAAGATGATGGTTGAGCAAATGCATCAGTAACAACATATTAATGAGCAATGAGTGACGATACCCTAAATTGTTAAAATAGAATCATCCTCATTTCTGCATATATCATTCATAACACATTTAGTTAGGAGCATTGGGTTCATTTCAATCATAGCATCCTAATTATTTGGCATAAGCATGAGCATATAAAATGGAGTCTACAAGATAGGTTCCCCTGAAGACAGTGCAGTGACATTAGGTAAAAATTGAAGATCTTATCTCCCTAAAGTTGCAGCGGAGCAGATCTTCGCAGATGGTGAATCTTATCTCCATGTATCGGCAATGGAGCAGATTTTACCACCAGCCTCATCTCTCTGAGGTAGTAAGAGAGCAGGTTGAAGAATGAGTCTTATCTTCCTGATAGCAAGGAAACAGACTGAGAATTGAAGATTTTATCTCCCTGAGATTGCAGTAGAGCAGATCGAAAATGGTGAATCTTATCTCCATGTATCGGTAATGGAGCAGATTTTACCACCAACCTCATCTCTCTGAGGTAGCAAGAGAACAGGTTGAAGATTGAAGTCTCATCTTCCTGAGGTACCAAGGAAGTAGACTGAGAATTGAAGATTTTATCTCCCTGAAGTTGCAGCGGAGCAGATCTTCACAGATGGCTAATCTTATCTCCATGTATCGGTAATGGAGCAAATTTAAGCTTTAAGCCTTATCTCTCTGAGGTAACAAGAGAGCAAGTTGAAGATTGAGTCTTATCTTTCTGAGGTAGCAAGAAAGCAAACTGAAGATTGAAGGTTTTATCTCGGTGAATCTTATCTCTATGTATCGGCAATGGAGCAGATTTTACCACTAACCTCATCTCTCTGAGGTAACAAGAGAGCATGTTGAAGAATGAGTCTTATCTTCCTGAGGTAGCAAGGAAGCAGATTGAGGATTGAAGATTTTTATCTCCATAAAATTGCGGCGGAGTAGATATTCGCAGATATAAGAAAGCAGACCGAAGATTGAGTATTTTATTTCTCTAAGGTAACAAGGGAGCAGTAGTTGTGGAGTAGATTAAGGATGGCAGATCTTACCTTCATGAATTGGCGATGGAGCAAATTGGATCCACCGGTCTTATTTCCTCAAAGTTATAGTCAAGATTTGGCAGAACAGACAAAATTGGTCCTTTTAAAGTCTTTACTCTATTCTCATTACATGACAATGAGCAAAGAGAGGCAGCTGTAAGGCCCAATTTTTGTCCGGGCTTACACAAAAAATCAAAAAAGAAAAACAACAAACACAAAATAAAATTAAAGTCCAAATATTATAATAAATATCCAAATTTTACACACCATCAGGCAAAAAAAAAAAAGTAGCCCAAATACATTTTCTAACCAAATACCCCAAAACCCTTAACCCAGTTACATAAAGTCTGACCCAATTGAACAGATACCCAAATTCCAAATCCCCAAACCCAATAAAAATTAGCCCAAATGACCCATTACCCCAGGACCAATACACCCAAAAATAATGTTAGCAGCTAGAGAATGCTAGAATATTCTAGAATAAACCAGAGGGTCAGCTTCACACGAGAAACCCTCACGTTCGGTCTCCACGTCACCCGGGGTCATCTCCTCCATACGGCCATCCCTGCGTTAGAGTACACGAGAAAAGGCCAGATAACAGAATACAGTAGATGACAGCAATAAAATGTATTTTTATTTATTTATTTTATTCTGTAAATTTGGCTATAAAAGCCGATGATTGTACCTGCAAAAGGGGATTACGATATTTACACGCACAGTAGACGCATACTAGGCATACAGTATAGAAGAAAGGCAATAAAATTAACAGAGGTGATTTCATATTTTTCTGCAATAAAAATAACAGAGGTGATTTCATATTTTTCTTTTTCTCTTCCGATTTTTTTCATTTATTTTCTTCTTAGTTTGCTCTTTTTTTTTATATATGCGACTTAAGGCCGATGAGAGCCTTAAATATTTCTGCCATGCGGATATAAGGGCGAGAGGTCAAGTAACAGTAGAAGTTTATTTACTCTACGAATCTATTTTCATTTTTAAAAAAAATAATAATAACACGAGATTTGAGAACTCCATTCAAACAAAGAAGAAGAGAAGAAGGATATACTTACTAAATCCTTTTAAAGCGTGTTCGAGCACATTCAACGGGGAAGACGGGTGCTATTTGCATGTTGTTGATCACCAAAACAATGGTGATTCGGCTGCTAGAAAAGAAACCCTAGATCTAATTTTAAGGCTGTGATTTTCGGCCAAAAAAAAGGGGCTGCGTTTGAAAAAGAAAATGGGAAAAGAAGGGTTATAAGTAACGTTTTACAAAACAGTGCCGTTTGCAAAAGTGAAGGCCCGCGCTTTAACCCGTTTGGCAGGCCGGGTATGCGCATGTTTTGTATGAATGGGGAAATTCGCGTTGGATCCTCCCCTTGCGCACAGCCCTCAATTTTCGCCCGATTAGCCTACTTTATGTTTTAAAATTGGCCTGCTAGTTTGTGCGTTGTTTCGATTGGATTCGCGGTTCATTGCTGCATGGTGTGCGCGAGATATTTACAAATCCAATCCCTATATGTTTACACGTGTTGTGCATTGATCCATTTTATGGTTACTTTATTTACGAATTATCCTTCTTATCTTGTTGCAGTTTTAATTGGGTCTTATATTTGTACAATCAGTTAATTTAAAATACATTTAATATGTGTATGCCTTACATTTGTACAATTATTTTTAGATTTTTTTTTCACATCATGTATCCTATTTCTTTAAATATTTTTTATATATATTTGTATACTAATCATTCTTTTTAGTTTTTTATAATAACTGTTGTTTTGCATGTTGTAAAATTCTTTTTATATTACATTGTTTTAATACCTTATTAATAAGTGTTGTCAATATATTTATATACATAAATTATTTAAAATATTTCTTAACTTATGTTTCATTTATATGTCTTTATGTACATATGATACTGTTTTGGAAATCCATCTTTGTATTTATAAAATTGTTATTTTAAAATGTGTCTCCATATTATGTTATCCTAGTATGTTATTTAATATTTCTTTTACGTATTTTTGAGCAAAATGGTATGTATATAATTTTCTAATTTCACATGTGTTTATTTTATACGTAAGTTTTTAAATATAAAAATCTATCATGTGTGTAATACCTTGCATGTATTATTATTTCTTCATATTTAGTATATTATTTAAATTGTTATTAAACATATATTTAGTACTTATATTTAATTTACATCCATTATTAAAGCTATGATATTCTTATACATATAGTTTTTAATAAACTTGTATATAATTATGTTTTTAAATTTATTACGTATATAATTTATGATAAAATAGGTTAATCTTATAATTCATATTTTAATTATATGATATTTTTACATACAATTATTTCTAATATTTCTTCACATGTATATAACCCATATCAAATTATTTTTACTATAGTACATGTTATTATTTTCGTATAACTTCATGTAAATATTTTTCTACGAATATATCCTTTTTAACGTTATTTATGTGTATAATATATTTCTTTTAAGAACCATATTTTAAATCATATAATTTCCTTATTGTATATATTTTCATATTTTATTATCCTTATGTATGTATTATTTGTATGTACCATCAATCCAAATTAATTTGTTACATGTAAAATTATGTTATATATTATTAGTTTTAAGTCTCCCTTTATAAATATAAGTTTTATGAATACATCACCAAATTTATGTATTTTGTAAATATAGTTTTTTTACCTTTTTGTGTGTATGATTAGATTTTTTTTATTTAAAAAAAAAGAAGGATTCGTTACATGTATAATTTATATATTTACTTATTTTTTATATATATTATTCATTTCATGCTATCTTTTACAAATAATTATTTTCAAATTTATTTATATATACATGTCTTACTATGAACATTGTATCTTATCATGTGTTTTATTTGTCTTTTATATTTTATATATTATTTAAGTCATCATGCATATTGTAAATCTCTAAATGAAATTATGCTTAAATATTTTGCATATTATTTGATTCAAATATTTTATTCTATAATATTTATTTTAGTTTTTATACAAGTTTGTCAACTTATAATATGTGTTAATTAATTCGCCAATTTTAAAAAAAATGTCCTATAATATACTAAGTTCTAATTCCATTGCATTTTGTACATATTTTATGGATAATTTTATATTATGTCATGTGAATTATTGTTGTATATCATTTTTATTGATTGTTTATCATCCATGATTAAGTATTTGTCACATTTTACTTAGAATAGCTATACATAATTGTGGTTTTGTTAATTGTGACTCGTCGTGTCCTATTATTTCATGTTCATAAATTCTTTCCCATGCAAACGTTTTGATACAATTCATTAAGCATTCCATTTTAAAATGGATAAACACGTCTTGAGCAAGTCTCCAATTTTCTTCATCATTCAAAAATTTTGAAATAAGGCAATATCCAATATGTGGGGAATTTGGAAAATCGTGCTCAATCGTACTGAGTATGATTTTTCGGTGAATCAAATATTTGGATAACCTTCTTATAATTTTAGTGTACGAGTTTTCAAAAGTCAAAAATCAATCGTATTTTTAGAGGTATAAAGGATCATATCCAATCGTACTGGGTATGTTACTGTATATCTTTGAAACGAGAAATTTTTTACCGCTAATTTGAACTATTCAAACATTTTAAAAAGAATCATACTTCAGAAAATCTTTTCCTTTAAAACTTTTGATATAAGGACAGCATCAAATCAATTTGGTACCAATTTTTGGGCGTAATGAGGGTGCTAACCCTTCCTCATGCGTAACCGACTCCCGAACCCCTTTTTTTGATTTTATATGAACCAAATTTATTTTTCATTGAATAAAGCGTTTTGGTAGGTGGTCCAATCACACCTAAATCAAGAGATTGGTGGCGACTCCACATTTTTGTTTTCAAAAGTCGATCTCCATTGCTTTCAAAATAAAAAGGGTTTCGACAACATGTTTTTAAGCAATTAAAACCCTGCCATCTCTACCTCCTTACAAACCTTTTTACACTAGGTTAGTGTCCCAGAAACCATAAAAATTATAACCCAACGTATTACAAGGATTATTATCCAAAATCATATACCACTAACAACATATATATATGTAGCGGATCCAACATTCTTTTACTTTGCTTAGCAACTCAACCACGCTCTCAAGCAAGCCGTAAGGTTCAAGTTTCCAGCATGGGTGTCCTATAATCTTAGTATATATAGTGGAGGGATCTACTTACTACTTACACTAATGTAAAACTAATATGGTTTTACATATTTTCATAACTTGTTCTAAAATTTATATTTTAAAAATTGAACCGTCATATTCATGTAAGATCAAAAGTTTAGAATAAATTAAAAATTCTAACTATTTATTTTTTGTAAAAAAAAAAACTTTCAACCCTTACACATGTAGATAATAATAGAGATTATATGTATAAAAAATATAATTATATTGATTAATTCAACTATTAAATCATTAAAAAATTAATAAAAGAAGAAATTATAAAATATGTAAAATTATGTAAATATTAGGGTTGTACAAATGAATACTCTTCTCTTGATAATTAATACAATGTATACATTCTATGGTAAAATTATTGTGTCTAACAAAAAAGGTAAAAGATTTTTATGTACAGAAATGATAAAAAGTATGACTTAACACTATGGTGCAGGTAGCTGTAGGAGTAGCTCATACGCCGTGTTTGAGGCCATTACATTTTCTAAATAGAATGCCTCAAAATTAGTTGTGCCAAAGAACTCTGAGCTGTGACTAATTTAATTAGCCCCAAAATAATGCTTTACTTCTTTTTAAATATTAATTTCTAATATTTGTTTTTTTTTCTAAACCATACTTATAACTACTCATAACCCCTCTTTAACTCTTAAATAAAAGAATAACATATTTTAGCGCACTCGAACTTACGACCTCTTATACTGACAACAATATCGATGTCAATTAGACCTAATCATGGTGGCTCGGCCCGAAGGCCCGCCCAAAATGTGGGAGGGTTTGGGTAAAAATATAGGCCCAAAAAATGGGCTTAGACAAAAAATAGGGCCCATTTAAAAAATGGGTCAAGCCTTGGGTAAAGTATTTTTGGCCGAGGCCCAGCCCAAATTCACTAAAAGACAAAAAAAAAATCTTTTTTTATGTTATTTTCTTATTGTTTTCTCCCTATTTTGTTACCATTTTACTATTATATTGCTACTATTTTATTGTTATTGTTTGGATATTGTATAAAACTTATTTTATTATTAATTTTGTTATTATTTTAAAGGTATTTGTTAATTTTGTTATTATTTTAGAGGCATTTGCTTGTTAAGTTGTATTTATCTTAGTGTTATTTAAGTCTAATTTTTTTAAAAAATTTATTTTCAATTTGTTGAGAAATATTTATTTTGATGTTTTTAGATGTATTATATATATTTAAAAATTATATAAAAATAATATAAAAAATTAATACGAGCGGGCCGAGTCGGGCTCGGATTAACATTTTTATCCGAGTTTAGCTTGGGCAAAATTTGAGGTCCATTTTTGGGCTAAGCCCTAGTAAATGGGTCTGAATTTTTAGTTGAACCCGGCCCTATGAGCACCTCTAATGCCAATCGAGTTAAAAGTTAATTGAAAAATAAATAATATCTATTTATAGTTGAATGAAAAAATATACAAATACAAAAAATGAAAATTTTAATTATAGAACTGTTATTTTGGGTGAATAAGAAAAAATGGAAATCAAAATTATTGAAAACTGAACGAAAATAAAGCGAAAATTGCTTGAAATAATTAGTCATCAAATTAAAAAAATTCATTTCTAAATTTCATCCATCTATTTTATGAAAATTGATAAATTAATTCTTCAATTTTGATTTGTCAAAATTCAATCTTCACACTTAAAGAAAATCGAGAAATTAATCCAACTCGTTAACACTGTTGCTGACTAGGAAACCAACAACTCCATAAATTAATAAAAAAAAAACCAATAGTTTAACAATTTATATACAAGTTTGCAAAATTAACAGTTCAAATTCATGTGCTTATAATAATTGGATTAATTTTTTAGTTCTTATAAAGTACGAGGATCAAATTTTGACAAATAAAGTAAATAAATAATCTTCTCAGCTTTTGTTAATTAATAATTAAAGTAATTAAAAGAACTTAAAACACAAGTTAAGACACATATCATAGCATTGGACAAATATTAATGGTCGAAATTTATTCAATTTCAAAATTGAAAAGAATCAATTTTTTTTTATCGTTGAGTATAGTTTTCTTTTATATAAACTAAATTAAAACTTTCTTTTTTAGATTTAACTTTAATAAAATGGTTGCCTTCGATTCTCTTTTGTCTAAACATATTTTATTATTTCAAGATTTAATAATAATAATAAAACTAAGGGATAAAAAAGTACTCTAACTTTATATTGCAGCAGAAAAAATTGAACATAAATATCTCTAGTCATTGCCTGAATCAAATATCAAAATTCAAATATTGTTACACCACTGTTGAGCACGTCAAACCCCCAACGAGGTCGTTGAATTTAGCCATACGAAAATTGAAAACTGTCAAAGTTTTCTAAGCACTCAAAAATCTCAGTAAATGGAAAAAAAAAATTATTTTTTATTTTTCAATGGTCCTTAAGCTAGTTATTATTTATAATGGTGGCTCCTCATCAAAATCATCAGTTATATGAAAGTGGAGGGAAACGTGGAAATGACCCACGAAATAATGAAAACGTGGGATGACCCCCCAAACCAAAACATAATGCACGTCTAACATGAATTTCTCCAAGATGAGTGGCAGAGGACATGTTCCTTGCCAATACCTCCATATTTTAGTGAAAATCTAATCATCTAAGATTAGGAATAGTTGAGCCCAACACAAAGTTTGCAGAGCTCACAATAGGACCCTATTTCCACATCGTCATCGATCCATGTCACCCATCTTACAAATGTACCGTACACAAGAGGACATAATAAGTTGTGAACCATACATAGGAGAACATAGTCCACGATGGAAAGCTGAAAATTTACGTAAATTGTATATTTTTACTTGACCACTCAACCAAAACTTCATTTTAGTGTATTTTATATATTTTAATCTAATTGCACATATTATATTATCTCCGTCAATTGTATGTTTGTACTTACTATTATTGATACGAGTGGTCTGATCCAATTAAAGGTCCATGATGGAAATGGGCTTAGTTTCCCTCAAGGCCCAATCACGAGATCCAAAACTAAGTAGTTGAAGTCAAAACTCAACGTATTCGTTCAAGACTTTATCACGAAGAAATTTTGAGAAGAAGAGTTGAAACTTCAAGACCATGGGCTTTGGAGTTTAATACGGAGCGAGGATCAATTAGAAGAGTCCAATTTTATTCGTGGACTTAAAATCTCAAATCCATTATGACAAGCCCATGTGAAAGATGTTAACAAGCTTAGGCGTTACACTTCAATGAGCCCAATAAAGCCCCCACACCTAGCCAATGTTATAATAAATTGACTTGCAGTGCATTTTTATAGTGCTACAATATAATTTTTAAATTCATAAGTGTAACACCCTTCACCCGTATCCAACACCGGGACAGGGTTCGAGGCGTTATCGGACTTAAACATTCACAATATGCAAAATCAGGCCACAAAGTTTTTGTCCAAAATTAAAACATCTTAAACACATACATATCGTCCCTCATACAGGCCTTCGAAGCCTATAACATACATTGGGGTGGTTCGGAACTAAACCAAGAACTTTAAAAATCTATGGGCAACTTAACTAATTTTCTTACTTCGGAGAGTCACACGCCCGTGTGGATTGGGCCCTGTGATTACACACGTCCGTGTATCTATCCGTGTGGACAATTTCAAAGCTATTTTCCAAGCCAATTGTCACCCTTAATTACCTACATACACTTATATATTTTCATAGCAATTAACATGGGATATTTGAGTAATTATATATCCACAATCAAGACACAAGCATGACATTCTCACAACAACACATAACATATTACCAACCATGCATGGTACACAAGCATATTCACATCACCAATATCAGACATAACATGAATAGAAAGATTTATAAGTCAGAATCATTAGCTCACTAAATACCAATATATTTGGCCAAATTATAATAACACATGTTATAAAACTAGATCCCTATACATGCCATTCACTTGATAATTCTAGCATATGTGTTTATACTCTCAAGGTGTTGGCTTGATAGTGTGATGCTGCCTCCGACGATCTCCAACCCTGAGCTAACCTGACAACACTAAAAGAAATGGAAAGGAGGGGGTAAGCTTTATGATTAGTAAGCTCGCATGAAAATAATAAGCAATTTACTAACATGCTTTCCATAGTAAAACTATCCCAATTGTACATTTACACATGTTCTGGTTAAGCTGTTTTCTTGAGTCACAGTCACTAAATCATTTATATCTGGAGTTACAGAACTCCAAATTAATATCCGTAAATTTTTCCAGAAACTAGACTCATATATCTTTCCACCATAAAATTTTCAGAATTTTTTGTTCTTCCAATAAGTACAGTTTATTATTCAAATTTTCCCTTGTTTTGCTGTTTGACAACTTCGACCTTTGTTCACTAAAATTTATTTATCTCATAGTACGAGACTCGGATAATGTTTCCGTCTCTTTCTCCTGAAAGTAGACTAATTAAGGATTTTATTCATATTATTTATAACTCATAATTATTTTTTTACAATTTCTAGTGATTTTCCCAATTCAGAATAGGGGATTTCGAACTCATTCTGACATTGTCTCACAAGAATTCAAATATCTCATAATAAAAATTTCTTTTGCTTACACTGTTTCCTTTATGTGAAACTAGACTCATTAAGATTTAATTTCATATATTATTAAGCCTCTAATTAGACTTCCACCATTTATGGTGCCATTTCAAAGTCGGGCTACTGCTGCTGTTCAACATTGTTTCAGTGCAAAAATCACAATAGCTATCATAATTCCATTGTCACATTGATCATGGACTCATTATTTCATAAATCTCATATTCAATTACACAATGTAAGTTAACATGATATTGCAACACAATTAATAATCATAAGCATGAGAATGAGGATGATTCATCTTTCAAATCTTTTCACTTGTTCATCATGTATACACATATATATGCATAAATTCGCTTACTCATCATTTATCACATTTCAATAAGGCATCACTTATGAGTATAATGTACATACCTGTACATATCCATAGCATATCAATTAACTTTACCTTTATCATCACGCCCATCTTGGGACTCTCATCGCATTATTCATTATAATACCCGTTGAATTTCTGATGGACCTTTCCTTTTCCAAGTGGTACACACAAAGTATACCTTTCCTTTTCATATGGTATACACAAAGTATACCTTTCCTTTTCACATGGTATACACAAAGTATACCTTTCCTTTTCATATGGTATACACAAAGTATACATTTCCTTTTCATATGGTATACACAAAGTATACCTTTCCTTTCCAAATTCGATAGCCGAAGCTATCCCTTTTTACATTTGATAGCCGAAGCTATCCCTTTTCACATTCGATAGTGAAAGCTATCCTTTTTCACATTTGATAGCCGAAGCTATCCCTTTTCACATTCGATAGCGTGAAGCTACCATTATTCATCGATCGTAGCTGGAGCTACCACTTTCACTAATTAGGCGTACTGAAGCTACTACTTTTCATCGATCGTGGCCGAAGCTACTATTTTCATCGATCGGTCGTAGCCGGCTACCACTTTCACATCGATCGGTAGCCGGCTACCACTTTTCACATTGTACACACAAGGCGTACATTTCCTTTTCATAATGAGATCAAAAGATTATCCTTTAGGGATAACCTTTATTGCAACATATGCAAGATCTCATATTCTCGGTAATCACCAATTTCTTTTAAATATCACATCCCATCAAATTTCTATTAACATCAAATTCAATACAATTATAGCAAATTATATTTCATGTATATCAATAATATCATGAATAATAGACTTATTAAATCACGCGAACTTACCTCGGATCCAGAAATGGCAATTTACCATTCTAGTCCATAACCTTGTATTTTCTCGATTTAAGCCCAAATCTCGATTTCCTTGATCTATAATATCACATTTAGCCTACTAATTAGTCACACTATTCATATGAGTCTAAAAATCATTTTTTTACAAATTCACATTTTGACCCCTAAACTTTTGCATATTTGCACTTTTGCCCCAAGGTTCGAAAATTAAACTTATTCCTATTTTCTTATGTTTTATGACATGGTTATCATTTTTACCTTCTATGGAAACATAAAATTCTCACTCTAACATGTACTTATGAACATTAGGTATTTTTACCGATTATGTCATTTTACTCGTTTTCACGTAAAATCGCTTAGCAAAAGTTGTTTAACACAATTTCAAGCTTCACATTCTACCATTAAACATCAAAATACATGCATATGATTCATGGGTAAATTTTTAAACATAAATTTTAGCTCAAAATAATGGTAGAAATGAGCAGATCATGTTACCGGGATTTCAAAAATATATAAAACATTAAAAACGGAGCTCAAAATCACTTACTATTAAGCTTGGAAGCTTGGACTAACCCTAACCATGGCTGCTCTTGGTACATTATGCTGTAGCAAGAAGAAAGGGACACATTTGGGGTTTAAAATTTGTCTTTTAATTCATTTTACCCCTAAATGACCAAAATGCCATTTTTACTATTCTTTCAAATTTTACCCAACCAAGGCCATTTTTGTCCAAAAAATTATACAATGGTTTAATTATCATTTAAGGACCTCCCATTTAAAATTTCATGACAATTAGACACCTCTAACATATAAAACTCAACTTTTGCACTTTTTACAATTTAGTCCTTTTTCTAAATTGAGTGCCCAAACGTTGAAATTTTCGAACGAAATTTTCACGAAATCATTCCGTGAAATCGTAGACCATAAAAATACAATAAAAATGAAATTTTTCTCATCGAATTTGTGGTCCCGAAAGCACTGTTCCGACTAAGCCCAAAATCGTGATGTTACAATAAGAATCAAATAACTCAAAGCCATCAAAAATATAGATCCATATGTAATTTAATTTTATAGTGCTACAATATAATTTTTAAATTTTTAAAATTAAAAATTAGAGAAAATTAATAAAATAAATAGTTAGTAACTAGATTTCAAGGAATTTTATGAGGTTTTCTTTAATCCAAAAAGGGATGAGTAGGTCCTTGTGGATGATTTATCTTCATATGATTCACTTACTTTGTTTTTTAACAATTTCATTATAGGTTCTAATCATATTTGCTCTGTTTTTTTTTTTACACAATGCCTAGAACTAATCATAGCTCCTCCCCAACCCATAAATAGAAGGATAATGTGCTTTAGCGCATTCAAATCCAAATCCTTCTGCATTATATGTACATTAAATATAAACATTTAAAACATATGCTTGCTTGTTATGAATGTTATTAAGTGGATGTTTAACCTTTCACTTTTCATCTCCCTTAATTTTCCACCTTTCATCTTCTTGTAACCCCTTTCCTATTTATGTATTAGAATATAAATAGTCTAATCTCCCTATATAAATGGAGAAGTATGTTACTTGTAAATATGATGAAAAATATAGAATGCAATAAAAATCATCATATTCTCATATCCATCTTTTATCTATTATTTTTTTTTATAATACGTTATTAGCACAAGTTCTTAAATTAATTCAAGAGCCTTTTATTTTTCGTTAGCTTGGATCAAGATATGTAATACATTTTATCATAATGTCCATCATGATAAAATTACTTATGTTTATAATTTGTTTCACTTTTTTAAGGGTTCTACTAATCCCGTAATTTGTTAAAAACTTCTAACATAGTCAAATTACTTGTAATTTGTTTTATGACTAAACTGTTATGATTATTTGAGTATTTTTTTTCCTGTTATGTTATGCTTGAAAGTTTTGTTAATGGATTACTCATGTTTGCTTCAAAGTTTGTTAAGGAACTACTTATATTTATACTAGATTTCTATTGTAGCTATATCATCAATATCGAACCTTGCGAAACTTGAATTTGTGGCTCTTGATGTTACTGGAAAGAACTATTTATCTTGGATGTTAGATGTTGAAATATACTTTAATGCAAAAGAACTTGGTGAAACTATTAGTGAATGAAATGAAGCATCTAGTCAAGATAATGCCAAAGCTATGATATTTCATTGCCATCACCTCCAGGAGGGACTAAAGACTGAATCTTTGAATGTTAAAGATCCACTTGTCCTTTGGAATAGTCTAAAAGAAAGATATGACCACCAGAAAATCGTAATACTTCTTAAAGCTCGCTATGATTGGTTGCATTTAAGATTACAAGATTTTAAATTTATGAGTGAATATAACTCAACTATGTTTAGAATCACTTCACAATTGAAATTATGTGGAGAGAAAATAACTTATAAGGATATGTTAGAAAAAAATACTCCACATTTCATGCAAATAATGTTGTTCTGCAGACACAATATCGTGAAAAAGATTTTAAGAAATATTCTGAGTTAATATCTTGTCTTCTTGTTGCTGAGCAAAAAAATAAACTGTTAATGAAAAATCATGAGTCACGTCCAACTGGCTCTACTCTATTCTCTAAAGCGAATGCGACATCATAAAACAGAAAGGATAAAGGCCATACTAGCAGTCGTGGTCGAAGATATGACCATGGCCGTGGTCATGGCCGCGGTCGAGGACGTGGACATGAACAAGGTGGTCATTTCAGGAATACCCACTAGAAGTGGGATCATAAGGATGGAAAAGATGATAAAAATATAACTGGGAAAGTGAAAAGTTTATGTTATGATTGTGAAGGTAAAAACCATTGGTCTCATACCTGTCATACACCAAAGCATCTTGTGGAACTATATCAATAATCATTGAAGGACAAAGGAAAGAAAATAGAGACAAATTTTGTTTGTTAGAATGGCAAATATGATTATGGTATTATTGGTACAACTCATTTGGAAGTTGTCATTTGGAAGTTGTTGATTTCTTCACCACCCCTGAAAGGAATAATTGATCTTTTAATTTTATTATTATAGTTTTAAAGAATAAATTTTAAGCAAGTTTGTTATGTTATTAACAGCATGGTTATTATATTATGTTTTAAACTATTTATGAAAATTTTATATATTTTGAAAATCTATGTGACATTTATTTGTTTTCTTTAAAGAATATGAATACTTCTCAAATTCAATTAGCGATATATGGTGAAGACTTACGCTTAGTAGGCAGTGCAACTACTCATACAATACTTAAGAATAAGAAATATTGTAACACCCCTTACCCATGTTCTAAGCCAGAACAAGGTACGGAATATTATAGATCACGAAAACATGAAATCACACATTTACCTGATCTTACATAATTAATTCCTCTAGCTTGAACAAAATAGATAACATTAACAGATCTACATAAGTACAAGTAAATTATCAAATTTTGAAAAGTAATATTTTAAAACAAATTAATTATGACATATAACAAAATGATTCAGCCCTCTTTACATGCCATAATTCCAAAATAGTGTTTACAAAGTACCAAAAAGTATTGATAGTGTGGATGGGTCTCCGACGATCTCCAAATCTCGAGCTGGCTTAGTAATTCTATAAAACGAGAAAAAGAAAAGAAGGTAAGCATATAGCTTAGTAAGTAAGTACGAAATTGATATTCAATTTATCAAAGTAAAACAATCATACTAGTATATAATCACAAATTTAGGACAGGCTATTTTCTGGAGTCCCGGTTTAAAAAAAATCATATCTTGAGCTACAAAACTCGAAATCCAATTCTGTAAATTTTTCCTAAAACTAGACTCATATTTCTACTTACTAATTTTTTTCTAGAATTTTTGGTCGGACAATTAGTACAGTTTATTAGTTAAAGTCTCCCCTGTTTCAGGGTACAACTACTCTGACCCCTGTGCACTACGAACCAAATTTCTTCCTGTACAGAATTCCAACAATCATGCTGTTTGTTTCTCTTAAAAATAGACTCAATAAGGAATTCATGAATGTAAGGTATGACTCTTAATAATTTTTGTACAATTTATGGTGAATTTCTAAAAATCAGAACAAGGGATCTCAAATTCATTCAGACCCTATTTCACAAGAATTCAAATATCACACAATATAGAATTCTTTTGCTTCCCTTGTTTCTTTTATGTGAAAATATACTCATTAAGCTTTATTTTCATATATCATTTGCATTTTTATTCAACTTCCACGATTTTTGGTAAATTTTTAAAATCATGTAACTGTTGTTGTCCAACACTGTTTTATTTCTAACATTCATTCTTGCATAATTTCACCTAGTCCTTTTTGTTATACCAGAATTCACTCAATTATCGAGCACATAGCTCCTAAATTTTCATAAACATAAATTTTCACATATCCACCTTATAATAACTTTCACATATTACCACTTTATCGATTTTCCCCGTTGAACTCAACGAAAAAATAACAAATATACCACTGTTTACACATATTTCCCCCTTTCCACACTTATAGCCGAAGCTATCTGATACGCATAGTAGCCTGCACTTAGTACTACATATGAGACCAACAATTCGGTACACGTAGTAGCCTGCACTTAGTACTACACACGTGTATTCACAATGGGTCATTCGTACTGTTCTTGTTCGAAGGTTCAACCGGAAAATTCTTTCCTTTTTCATTGTTAACACTTATTCATAATCTAATTAAATTTGTAAATTTCCATCATTTAATCATTCTATGGACAATCACCAATTCATATGATAACAACATAAAATAACATAAAAAAATTGATAAATTATTCATGTACGAACTTACCTCGGTGCAAACTTTAGAAATATTATAATTTAGTCCGAAAGCTTTTCTTTTCCCCGATCACGATCGATTCCACGTCTTTCTTGATTATGAAGCTTGAAAGTTGAAGAAACCCTAGCTATGGAGAGAGCAAAATTCGGCAGCAACTAATTGAGAAGATGACCATTTTTGTGTTATTTTTCCCATTTTATTTCATTTAATATACAAATGACCAAAATGTCCTTACTACTAAACTTTCCAAAAATTTCATCCATGTCCAATTTTTGTCCATAAACTTAGAAATTGGTCAAATTCCTATTTAAGACCTCCTAATTAATATTCCAAAGCAATTTCATACTAAAAACTTCTATAACACAAGTTTTGCAATTTATTTGATTTAGTCCCTAATCTCAACTTAAGAGCTTAATGCATAGAATTTCATCACGAAATTTTTACTCAATCATGAAATCATATCATAAACCTCAAAATAATTATAAAACAATTATTTCTATCTCGGATTTGTGGTCACGAAACTACTATTCCGATTAGGCCCTAATTCGGGTTGTCACAAATATCTTTTTCATTTGACAACACAAAAAGCTAGTGTGAGTACTATATCTGGTAGTACCAAAATCATAGAAGGCTTCGGAAGAGCAAATATATTGTTGCCTAAAGGAACTAAGTTTCAAATTAATGATGCGTTATACTCTCCTAAGTCTCAAAGAAATTTGTTGACTTTTAAAGATATTCGCCATAGTGGATATCATATTAAAATAATAAGTGAAGGGAATGATGAATATCTTCAAATTACGAGTATAATGCAATGAAATAAAAATATTTTGTTGAAATTGTTTGCACTCTCCTCTGGTTTGTACTACACGAGAATTAGTACAATTGAAGCACATGCTATAATAAATCAGAAGTTTACTGATGGCTTTATTATTTGGCATGATCAGTTAGGCCATTCCAGTTCAATTATAAAGTGAAAAATTATTGACAATTCATGTGGACATTCATTGAAGAGCCAACAGATTCTTCATGCTAATAAATTTTCATGTGATGCTTACTTTTAAGGCAAATTAATGCAAATTAATCATTCGGTCATCACCAGCCAAGATAAATTATGAATCTATCACTTTTCTCAAACAGATACAAAGAGATATATGTGGACCAATACACCCTTCATGTGGACCATTTAGATATTTTATGGTTTTACTCAATGCTTCGACTAGATGGTCGCATGTATCCTTGTTATCATCTTGCAACCTAGCATTTGCAATGTTACTTGCTCAATTGATCAAATTACGAGCACATTTTCCAAATTTCTCTATCAAGACAATTTGTCTTGATAATGCTTGTTAATTTACTTCTCAAGCTTTCAATGATTTTTGTATGTCTATTGGAATAAATGTTGAGCATCCTGTAGCACATGTTCATACACAAAGATGCCTTGTTGAATCATTAATCAAACGTCTTCAATTGATTGTGAAACCATTACTTATGGAGCCAAACTTCTAATTTCTTCTTGGGGACATGTCATACTACATGCAACATCACTAATTCGAGTCAGGCCAACAAGTTATCATAAGTTCTCTTCATTACAAATGGTTTTTGGTCAGGAACCAAATATTTCCCATCTGAGAATTTTAAGATGTGTTGTATATATTCTGATTGCTCCACCACAACGCTCTAAGATGGGTCCTCAAATGAGGTTAGGAATATATGTTGGATATGAATCCCCAACAATAATTAAATATCTTGAGCCATCAACGGGGAATTTATTTACGGCTCGATTTGCTAACTCTCATTTTAATGAATCAGTTTTTCCAATGTTAGGGTAGAAAATAAACAGCTGGAAAAAGAAATAGATTAGAATGAATTATTATTGTCTCATCTTGATCATCGTACGCAACAATGTGAACTGGAGGTTCAAAGCACAATTCATTTACAAAGTTTAGCAAATCAATTACTAGACGCATTTACTGATCTAAAAAGAGTGACAAAATCACATATACCAGTTGTAAATACTCCAATCAAAATTGTTGTCCCTAGAGGACAAACTCTAGTTGCTGGTGAGTCTAAAACACGTTTGAAGCGTGGTAGACCAATCGATTCCAGAGATAAGAACCCTTGAAAAAGAAAAGGAGCAAAAATAGATGATAGTCAGATCGAGAAGAAATGACTTTAAAAAGGTCTCCAGAAGAGACTGTATACATGACTGAAGTTCAAGAAAATTCTCAAGTACTTGATAATGAAGAGATCTCAACAAATTATGGCATGTCAAGAATTAAGTGGAATCGAAATCAAATCGACGTCAATACCATATTTGCATGCAATGTAGCACTAGATATTTTGAATGGCAATGTGGATCAGGAACCAATGTCAATTGAAGAATGTAGACAAAGAGATGATTGGCCAAAATGGAAAGAAGCAATTGAAGTAGAGTTAAAATCTCTTGCGAAGAGAGATGTATTCGGACATGTAGTTCGTACACTTGAATGTGTAA
Organism: Gossypium longicalyx; assembly: GCA_025698465.1. Taxonomy (NCBI): domain Eukaryota; kingdom Viridiplantae; phylum Streptophyta; class Magnoliopsida; order Malvales; family Malvaceae; genus Gossypium; species Gossypium longicalyx. Next base: position 81,600,554 of record CM046995.1, read on the forward strand.
AACCTGTGGGATATAAATGGGTTTTTGTGAGAAAGAGAAATGAAAAAGGATCAATTGAGAGATATAAATGGCGTTTGGTTGCACAAGAATTTTTATAAAGACTTGATATTGATTATGAACAGACATACTCTTCCGTGATGGATGCAACTACTTTTAGGTTCTTAATTAGTCTGACAATAAGATAAGGGTTTGATTTATGCCTAATGGATGTAGTTACAGCCTATTTATATGGCCCATTTGATAATGACATTTACATGAAACTCTTAGAAGGTTTTAAATTGTCAAAAGCAGCTAATTCATGTTCTCGAGAACATTACATAATCAAATTAAATAGATCCCTTTATGAATTGAAACAATCTGGGTGCATGTGGTATAACTGCCTTAGTGAGTATTTATTGAGAGAAGGCCAAATAATGATCCCATTTCCCCATGCATTCTTATAAAGAGGTTTGGATCATGATTTGTTATAATTGTTGTGTATATTGATTATTTAAATATCATTGGGACTCCTAAAGAGATTTTAGTGATAATGGAGTGCTTAAAGAAAGAATTTGAAATAAAAGACCTTGGAAAGAAAAAAAATTTGTCTAGGGTTACAAATTGAGTGTTTAAAGAATGGAATCCTTGTGCATCAAACAATATATGTAGAAAAAGTACTAAGAAGATTTTACATGCGTAACACACATATGTTAAGCACCTTAATGGTTGTTAGGTCACTTGATGTAAATAAAGACTCTTTCTCTTCAAGAAAATGATGAAGATTTTCTTGGTCCTGAAGTACCATATTTAAGTGTTATTAGTGTATTGATGTATCTTGCTAGTCATACACGACCTGATATATAATTTTCCATCAACTTATTAGCAAGATTTAGCTCTTTTCTAACCCGAAGACATTAAAATAGGGTTAAGCATGTTTTTCGTTATCTTCAAGGTACAAGAGATATGAGTTTATTTTTCCCTAACCTACCCAAAAAAGAATTGGTTGGTTTTGCAGATGCAGGGTACTTGTCTGATCCTTACAATGCTCAATCAAAACTGGTTATGTTTTCACATATGATGGTACTGCAATTTCTTGGCATTCTATGAAACAAAAAATTGTTGCTACTTCTTCTAATCATGCTGAGATTTTGGCAATCCATGAGGCTAGTCATGAATGTGTATGGCTAAGGTCTGTAATTTATTACATAGGAAAAGATTGTGGTTTATGCTCTAAAAAGAAAAAGCTCCAACAGTCTTATATGAAGAAAATACAGCTTGCATTGCACAACTTAAGGAATGATATATTAAAGGTGATAGAACAAAACATATATCACCAAAAAATTTTCTTCACTCATGATCTACAAAAGAATGGAGATATAAATGTTCAATGGATTCATTCAAGTGAGAATTTGACAGATCTTTTTACTAAGGCGCTCCCTACTGCTACATTTGAGAAGTTAATTTTCAACATTGGATTACGTCGTTTCAAAGATCTTAAGTGATGCTTACATGAGGGGGAGTAAATTCGCATTACATTTTCTTTTAAGGTTGTGACATACTGTGTATCAAAGGATTATGTACTCTTTTTTTCTTTTATTAGGTTTTTGTCTCACAGAGTTTTTCCTAATAAGGTTTTTAATGAAGCATATCCTTTATACAATGAACATCCAAGAGAGAGTGTTATGAATGCTATTAAGTGGATGTTCAACCTTTAACCTTTCACCTTCCTTAAACCTCACATCTTCTTGTAACATCTTTCCTATTTATGTATTAGAATATGAAGAGTTTAATTTTCCTATATATGAAAAGAAGTATGCTACTTGTAAATGTGATGAAAAATATAAAATACAATAGATATCCTCGTATTCTCATATCCATCTTTTATCTATTATTTTTGTTTATAATATTGCTCACCTTTTTCCTTATATTTATTTCTAATGGCACGTGTTGCACATGATTTTAAACGTTTAATTTTTATTAATTTAATCAATGTATTTTTAATTATTGTACTTAGTGTAAACGTAATACATATTATTTGAATTGTTGAACATGTTAGAATATATTAACTTATTTAACAATTCAAATATTATAAAAATAAATTTCAAATCATAATTAAAATATTTTGTTATATTGAACGTAACAATATAGTTTTACTACGTATAATTAATACAAAGAAACGTTATTCAAAATAATAATTAATTAATATAACCAACCTCATTAAATTAATTTAGTGCAAATAAAAAAAATCCTAAACCCATTTGTATAAACTATAAAAATTAATTTATCTTTTCACTTTTCAATTTTTATCTAATAAATATCAAATAATGTAATAAAAATATATTTATTATTTATTATATAAAGCGTTGAATAAGGGTTTTCTTTAATAGAATCGAAATTTTTATTTATAAGTATGATAAATTTTATTATCAAAAATTTTATTTAATTAAATATTTTAGTAAAATTAAAATTATTATTTATAAATTTGATAAATATTATAAATAATAAAAAATATTTAAATTGACAAATTCAGAACTATAATCTAAAAAAAAAATGTTATATATATGTCAGTTTAAGAGTTTTTCTAAACTGGAGTTTTTACAGATTAGTTTCAATCACTTGGAGAGGATGATGGGCTGAATATGAACAAGGACTTACGAAACAGTCAGAGCATGTGCTCCCGACACTCTCTGATGATGAATCAACTTTCTACAATTTTGTGCCTTCAATGAAAACATTAGGTGAATGAAATCTTACTTGTGGAGAGAATGTGGAAGATTTTATGCATTCATTCAGGGACTACCGCACTGTTTCTTCAATCTGGGAGCGGTATCCTCCATCAACTGCATTGATTAAACAGCGTTGAGGATATTTGTTTTCAAATACAGATGAGACCAAATGCAGTGTGATTGCAATATCAATTTGGGGGTATATGGGGGAGCAGCAAGAACCAAATCTGTTTGTTTCCTCTTCCGTTTTAGAGAACGATTCAAACTGGGCAGTGTTGTTGAACAGATGCACCCGCCGTCAGCTACATTTTTCAAAATATTTTTCTTAGTTTTGAAAAGTCAAAGAGTACCTTTTGTTTCTACCTCACTTAAACCCCTCTTGTAAAACAAGAATAGCCCCTTTTGCTGTAAATGTTGGTTTTGAGGCAATTATTTAGTGTTGGATGACTCTTATTAATCACTGCAATCCAGCTGGTCAAAGCAAGCCAAAAAGAAATTGCAGATTTTTTCCTCTGATCTTATCTAATCTGCTTCTCTGTTCTCTTTTCTCATTTCATACTTTGCTATCATTCTAGAGTTCAACCAATTCACTCAAAGCCAAACAATTGAATAGAATTGTCTAACCATGTGTATTGCTGCTTTCATTTGGCAAGCTCATCCACTCTACCCTCTTCTGCTTTTACAAAACAGAGATGAATACCACAACAGGTATGTTTTCATTTCGCTTCAATTATTTTTCTTTTAAGGAAGGAAGCATCTATGATTAATCTATGGGATTTGTTTTATGGGTGGCGTTGAAGGCCCACAGAGCCAGTTGCATGGTGGGATGTTGATGGTTGTGAAATACTGGGAGGTAGAGATGAGGTTGCAGGAGGGACATGGTTGGCATGTTCAAGACAAGGCAGAGTAGCTTGTCTTACCAATGTTTTGGAGCTTCATCACCTTCCCAACGCCAAGACCCGCGGGGATCTCCCTATACTTTTCTTGAAGGTAAATCTATATGCCTTTCTTTGTTGGTTCAAGCGAAACTCAACTAACAGTAAGTATTGCTGATATAGAGCACAAAGAGCCCCATGGAATTTGCCCAACAACTGATCACAGATGCTCACCAATACAAAGGATTTAACCTCATATTGGCTGATATTCCTTCAAAATCAATGGTTTATGCCTCCAATAGGCCAAAGGGGGACGACATTAACATTCAACAGGTTTCTCCAGGTCTTCATGTACTTTCAAATGCCAATCTTGACTCACCCTGCCCTAAGGTACATCTCTTTTACGCAATAAAAACAACTCTTGCATACTACATTCCTATAAAGTCATACAGAAATGCAAATGGACACTGGAGATTTGATCCATCCTTTCCCACTCAGCAGGCTCTGCGCCTACGTAAAAGCTTCAAACAAATGCTGAATAAGTATGGTAATAATGAAGTAATGGTGAAGGAAATGGTTGAAAAACTCATGCAAGACGAAGTTAAAGCTGATAAAAGCAAGTTACCTGGCATTTGTGCTCTGGAGTGGGAATTCGAGCTTAGCTCCATATTTGTTGAAACGGACACTCCACTGGTAAAATTTCGTTCCAAATTTATTGAAAGAAAAAAACAATGTTAATGCTGATAAAAACTGTAGCCGTTTGAACTAGTATATTATGCGTTTTATGGGATACAGGGGCCTTGTGGCACAAGGAGTACTATAGCATTGACCATATCTGCTGGTGAGGAAGTCGGCTTTTACGAGAAATATCTTGAAAAGGGTGTGTGGTTTGAGAAAACCATCAATTACCACATCCAGAAAAATATCTAGAAACATTTCCTTTTTTTTTATGTACTACTTTTCGATATTTATTTAGAAAATATCAAATAATAAGATTAAAAAAGTTTCCATTATAAAATGCAATCATTTTCACAAATACAATCTATAATTAAACAAATGATTATTATTATTATTTCATAAAATAAACAATAAATATAAAACATATAACAATCCATCATTCAACAAATCCAAAATAAATAATAAGAATTATTTTTATATTTTAAAATTCATTCTTATTAATTAGTACATCATATTCTAGCCGGCATACGTGAAGTCAACATATATGAACAGATACCATTAATACCAATTAAAATTTACATTGGAATGAATTATTACCGAAACAAAATATATTGGCTAGTAAGGATGAAACAGGAACGGAATTGACTAGCTTAAATTTTACTAAAACTTATTTATAAACCATTTTAAGATTATATTAATTATACTAATGAGAAAAGTACATTATAATGGAAGAGAATGTATCCAAGTGTTATATTTTGCGAGGAACCGACTGTGTTCCTCTTTGCTAAATGCAAATTGCTACTTGCTGATCCAACCCCCAACCAAATATATCTAATAGGTTACATTTGCTAAGAATCAGCCCATAGAAAATACTCAAATCTATTTCAAAGGATATCTTTTGGACAGAAAAATCCCCGTCAACAAAGATGAAACTTGTGGATGACAAATGAGACCCAATTCCCCAATTCTAATTGATCCGCGTTACCCATCTGGTAATGATACCATCCCCAAGCGGAAATAATATGTTGTTAAATGCCAATTTTATATTTATCAAATACCAAACCTTAACACCTCGCTCATGGGAGTGAAACACATTTTGTGATTAATCTTTTGTCTTAGATACAACCAAAATAAAAAATCATAGGCAGGAGGGTTGCAGCAAGACAGATTCATGATAAGGGACAAGTTATGGAATCGAAAGGAAATGGTTCCTTGGCACAAACTTGTATAAGGGAACCACACAATCCCAAGTCGCTCTCTTACTGTTTGGCTTGCTATACGGGACAGACTGGTTGTTGAGTCCAAGCTACCGTCATTTGGAAAGCAAGTTGATCCTGTGCCTTGTGCAGGGAAGAAATTGAAATTAGGTATCACTTATTTGGTTGTTGCCCTTATTACAAGGAGTTTTAATCCTGTGTGTTACATTTGACTCGCTCTTCTTGGCAAGACAAACTTGATTTGATGCTTGTTTATGTCACCGAAAAATTCATAGATCCAGAAATGATTAGTAGGGGCCAGGAGACTGCAAAGGCCAATCCAGCTTCCGCCAAATTAGATAAAATATACGGTGAGAAGTAGGCTAGCTGATACTAAAACTTTCGTTAATGCTTCATATGCCAGGGTTAGTCCAAAACTTTAGTTGATGGTTTCAGAGGAAATGAAAGGTTACAAGGTTTTAGACACCTTCATTCAAAAATCACTGCTTGGAAACACAAGTTAACGTCTAGACTAATCAAACCATGTAATCCACTGAAAAGAATAAGAACCTGTTAGACTACTCAAAATAGATAAACTGCAAGGAGAGCCTGTCAATAGCGGTTTATTTTATACAAGGAGGCGTCGCAGAAAGGCTAATGGACTTTCTCATACACATAATAAACATTATTTAATAACTTTAGCAGTTGACCATATATAATAGTGGAATAAAATCTTTAAACAATCAAACCACATAACATAAATAAACCACGTCCAATAATTAGCTCACAGCATACAATAGAAGACCAACTATAAACGATATCTGCAAATTGCTTTGAAAGATTTGACGCACAAATGAAAACCCATTCAAACGAATACAGAAACCATTATTATATACCACCACCCAAGAAATAACATTCACACAACCACACAAACCAGCAGCATCCACGACATATACACATTAATAGTAAAATGTGGCAACTCAACAAATATAGCTGAACCATCACAACAGAATTACAATCAAAACGCCTCAAATCCTGTAAACAAGCAAGCAACCAACAAGGTGAAAACCTTAAGCTTGTCATCAGATGCATTGGAGCAAGCAGCAAAATTATAAAAGATTGCAACAGTTAGACCAAATTATAGGACTAGTTCTCTACAAAAGGATTTATCTAAGCCATTCAACTTTAAATCAAAAAGTACATATAGAAGCAGATTATCCCATCTACAACTATTAATTTCTGAAGGTCAAAAGGAACCAACAGGATTCAGAGGTACATTTCTCCCTTAGATGGCATGCGCATCTAAAAGAATAACATGGAAACATCGAAAGCATTAACATAAGGTTTTGATCAAACACTATCACAGCCTACATTGATTATGCTATCCACCACGGACCTTCCTACTCATCATCTTCTTCCTGCATTAAAATAAGAAACAATTCATTAAGTCAAACAATAGCAACCAACATCAACAACAGCAACAATTAACCTAAACATTGCAACTTACGTCTCCGCTGCCTTCTTCATCATCATCATCCTCATCATTCACCTCAGACACTGATTTGTCAGACTCAACATCTTCGTCTTTGGGACCCTCAGCCTGGAAAATCCATCAATTATTAGCTGCCCAAACAGATACATTGTGCTCATAAATGAAAAACTGAATTACCTGTCTCTTATTGTAGGCCTTCATGTTCTTTTCATACTCGACCTTTCGCTTTTCTGCCTTGGCTACATAAGGTGCCTTTTCCTGAATATAATTATTTAAATTTAATCAGAAAACGCAGTTGCGAATATAGTTTTCGAATACTTCAAACGAAACAACTAAATACTTACAGCTTCAGACAAGCTCTTCCATTTATCTCCACCAGCTTTGCCGACCTAAAGTTGGCACACGAGAAATATAACAAATAAATTTAACTTAATTGAAAGAAAGAAAAAAACAAAGACCCGTGGCTATAAACCAAAAACAACAGATAAAATCGGAGACACCTACAGCGGCAACGGATTTGTTTTTAGGGTGATCCTTCTTGTATTGCTCACGGAACTCCTCCCTATAAAACGAAGTGAACATCAACAATTTGGATGAGAAAATGAGAGAAAATCAACAAAATAAGAAAAATCGTTTAATTTGCCTCTTCAACGAGGGATTATGAACGCCAGAATTTCCAACGGAGGAAAGGAACAAACACAAAAAAATTAAAGGAAAAATTGACAAAAAAACAGTTGAGAATCGTTGACGATACAAATTGAGTGGCAAGATAAGAGAAGAAAATAAAATTACATGAAAACAAAGAAGGCACTAGCAGGCCTCTTCGGCTTGTTTGGATCCTTGGCAGCCTTCCCCGATTTCTTTCCAGCTTTGGATTTCACGGATAGCCTAAGAACAAATAAAAAATAGTCGACCAATAAGAAATAAAATTTCCATCCAGATCTTGGATCCTAGAAAACACGATATTAAAAAGCAAGAGAAAAAACGAATGGAAAAAGGGGGACGAAAATTCACTTGGCACTCTTAGTATCTGACTTGGATTTTCCTCCCTTCATGTTGAATCCTGCAAATTAAAATCGCAGATCAGTGGAAAAAGCGAGAGAAATCATGGAAAATTAAGAAAAAAAATGGAGGAAATCGACGGAAAATACCTGGTTGGTGAGGTAGGGTTAGGGTTGAAAAAAGAGAGAGAGAGAGAGAGAAAAGGGGAAACAAAGGAGAGATATGAGATTGGGGATTGAGGGGTGAGTTGAGAGGCCGAAAGGCGGAGATATTAAGTTAGGGGCAAATTGAAATTCAATTGCGCACGAAATGAAAATTGGGGGTTTAGGCGGGATTTGTAAATTTCATGCCAGGTCAGCGATCTGTGTGCTTTTATATTATTGGCTGCGTGACTCCTAAGCTTTTGCCTTTCCCAGATTCACCTCTCTCCCTTTTGTGTTTCCTTTGTGCTTCTTCGCTCTCACTGCATGCTTTGGTTTCTCTTTTCTCCTTTCCTTTTATTGACCTGCACGCCTTGCTTGGGCACTGGGCCAAATTGGTAAATTCATGCCCCTTATCCCCATAAATGTATAAAAGATATTTTTATATTACATATACGAGATTGAGATTTAGTGGGCCTTCTCCCACTCAATTCTAGCCCAATCCATTTGCAAAGCCTAATCATGAATCAATGGATCTATAACCAGGGCGGCCCGATCTGCCTTGTAAGTTTCATCTATTCCAGAAACTAGTTTGTGCCCACTGCAGTATTGTATTTCTTTTTTATAATTATATATGTTTATTTGTGATTAGCATAAAAATAGTGGTGATGGTCAGATTAAATACTATAGCTTGAGATAAAAAGAAAACTAAATACACTACACTGAAGATAAACGTCCATCCAAAATCACTCTTAATATGTTTTTAGGTTAAAAATAATTAATACAATTTATACTAAATTAAAATAATTAAATTACATATAATTAGCGGTTTTCACATCCTTCTTATGAATAAAAGAAGAAAAATTAAAGGAAATAATTGTAGGTTTATTAAAAGAGGTGATTTTTTTAAAAAAAATATTTATTTAAGCTTTTTTAATTGATTATGTTGTCAGAGTTTGACTACAAATTAGTCAAGTTTAAGATGTGCTTGGTTGGGTGGAAAATTAGAACGATGAGAGGAGAAGGTGGAAAGAAAATAAATTATGAGTGTAATTAGGCTTAGTTTAGCATTTCTTCTCTAAAGTGTTTTTGAAAAGCTCAAAAACATCTTCTTTAGCAATGTTTTTATCTTAAAAGTGTATTTTAGAAGCAATGCTAAATTGAGCAGAAAAGAAAAGTAAGAAGAAATAAAATAGAATGGATGATCATTTTCTATCCTAATACATAAAAATCAATTCTTCCAAATCGGGATGATAAGAAGAGAGAAAATGAGAGAAATTACTATATTAGTTTAAAATTATGCATTTGTCAAATGTTTTATTTTCTTTCCTTTCATTTTTCAACTCTACCAAACAAGGGATGAAAAAAAATTATAATTTTGTTTCCATTTTTCCATCTTTCCTATCAAACAAATGTTTTTCATCTTTCTAGTTTTCTACTTTTTTGATTTTTCATCCTTTTAGTTTTCTTTACACTCTACTAAGTAAAGCCTAAAAGTCCAACATCCACTCCCATCATCATAGCATATGCTTATTAACAATTTAAGTTATTTTATTAAATTTTATTATATGAAATTTTAAAAATACACTTCACTCTTCTCCTAATTGAATTTGTGCACACTTAACTCACGAAATCAACTCAAATTAAAATTTTATGAAAGTAGAAATAAAAAACCAATTAAAAAAAACGTATATTTTTTTATTCAAAAAGCATTAAATTGATCCCCGTTTTAAATTTGAATGTTATTACTATAACGATCGTCGAAGGATGAGAACCGAAGATCGGGTGTATGAGGTAAACTTATCATCCTGAGTTTAAATTCGTTCTCTCCTGTCATTGATGCTTCTCTTTGCGGAGGTTTATTTTAATAAGAATTCTTTTCTTTTTTAAAAAAAATTAATAATATAAAATTTCATTACCGTAAAATAAAACCTAACCCTATATTTATTGTTTCAAATTTTGTAATATAACTCTTTGGTGTAATTAAATTTTTATGAATGAGTTTTCTAGAAATAGTTATAAATAAAATAAATTGAAAATGTTATAAATAATTACAAGTTTAAAAGAAATTTTGAAGGGATGAAAATACTCTCTATTTTTACTTAAATGAGTAATTTGGCCAAATGAAAACCATACTGCACTTGGTACAAGGTTAGTAAACCGTTAAACTACTTGAGGTGTAGGGAAATTGTAATAGTAATCTAAATCTAAAGGTGCATCAGAATCATAACTTTTAAGTTTAGGTTGAATCCGAGATAATAACCACCACCGCAGTGAATATTTGGATTCAACATTACTTCAATGTTACATTACTTCAGTGTTACATTACTTTGTCTTTTGCTTTTTTATTTATTTTAATCATTACTAATATCTATTTTTTTTTATTTATTTGTCGTAACTTTGTTAATTGGTGAGTCAAGTAAATATATAGTTGAAGTTATCCATAGACAATTTTACCATCTGCTTAATCTTTACAATACTTCCTAACAAAGTTATTTCGTTTTTTTAATATTGAGGATCGAGTGTATGAAATAAACTTATTAACTTAGGTTTAAATTCATTCTCTCCTCACATTGGCACTTCTCTTTGTGGTGGTTTATTTTGATGTTAATTTTTTCTTTTAAAAAAATAATTAAAAATATAAAATTCTATTACTGTAAAATAAAACCTAATTATATATTTATTGTTTTAAATTTGTAATACAACTCTTTGGTGTAATTAAACTTTTATAAATGAGTTTTTAAAAAATAATTATAAATAACTATAATTTTAAAATTATTTGTTATATATATAAAAAAAATTGAGTTTAAAAAAACTTTTGAACCGATAAGAATACCCTATAATTTTACTAAATGAATAGTTTAGGAGAAAATAGTCAACTAAAGACCATATTGCACTTAATATAAGGTTAGTAAACCATTAGTCTACTTGGGGTGTAAGGAAGGTGCAACAGTGAAACTTGTGTACATCTGAGACATAACTTTAAGTTTAAAGTGAATTCAGTATAAATTAATAATTCTCATTAACTAAAAGAGATGATGACCACTATTGTAGTGAATTTGGATTGAATATTACTTTCTCTATTACATTTTTATTTTATTTTAATCATTACTAACATTTATTTTTTTTATTTATCATAATTTAGTTAATTCGTGAATCAAGTAAATAGTTGAACTATGGGTTTGATCCTGAAAATGCTTCTTAACAAAGTTTTATTCTAATTACTACTTACTAATGATATTAATCAACATTATTTTGAGGCTTAATTGAATATATATTTTTTTGTATTAAATTTATATACACTATTTCATTATCATCAAGTTTCTGGCATCTATGTTTTGTTCTATATAATTGATTAAAATAATTCTGGCTAAATCTTTAAATTAGGGACTAATCTTTTAGGGATTGTTTACTTAAGGATTAAGGATTAAACCTTTCAAAATGGTTATATAAAAGCCAATTGTTTATAAAAGTACCTGAATGAAGGTCAAATAATGTTCTAACATTTTCGAAAGTGTTCAAATAATGGTTAAATCTTTTTCAAAAGTGCTTAAATGTCATATATCATGTTACAGATAGACCTGCTCATGTGTCGGGCTAGGTCCAAAGACTCGTTCAAAAAGTAGGAGGGTTTAAGCAAAAATATAGGCCCGAAAAATTGGCTTGGGAAAAAAAGACTCGTTTAAAAAATGAATCAGGCCTCGGGTAAGGCAATTTTTGCCCGAGCCTAACCCCGCCAGGCTCGAATTCACAAAAGGACAAAAAAATCTGCTATTTTCTTGTTATTTTTTTCCCTATTTTGCTACCATTTCACTATTATGTTACTACTATTTTGTTGTTATTGTTTAGATATTGTATAACACTTATTTTATTGTTAATTTTGTTCTATTTTAGTGTTATTTAAGTATACATATTTTTTAAAATTCATTTCAATTTGTTGGAAAATATTTATTTTAATGTTTTAGTATTTTTTATGTATTATATATATTTAAAATTATATAAAAATTAATATAAAAAATTAATATTGGCTGACCAGGCCCGAGTTTTAGCTTTTTTATCCAAGTTGAGCTTAGGTAAAATTTTAAGCTTATTTTTTGAGCCGGGCCGAGCACAGGCCTAACGGGACTAAATTTTTTATTGGGCCCAACTCAACCGATGAGCACCTCTAATTACAAACTATGTTTTAACTGATTTCTCTTCTTTTCAAGCAATATATGATTAGAATGTTATGTGTTTTATTCTAAACACCTTAAAATTTGTCTAATTTTTTCTATAAATTGGGTTAAAGCATGTGAAAGGCTATTATTTAAGCACTTTTGTAAAGGTTAAGCCTTTATTTAGCCATTTTAAAAGGTTTAACTCTTATGTGAACACCCTCTAATAGGTTGAATCCTAATTTCAACATTTACCTAATAATTTTAAAAAAAATTATTTATAAATAATAATATAAAAGTGTATTTTTTTTCCTTCCACATATATAAGTTGGCAATTAATGTTGCTGGTGAGATTGAAATTGTATTTTTAGTTCTTTTCAATGGAAAAATCAATCTAGTGTTAAAAGACTAATGTAAAACAACTCTTTCAAATTTAATACGAGGTTATGATCAAATACTGATTATTAATTACATCTTTAACACTATTATACTATATTAATAACTATTTTTGTAAATATTTTAAATATATGTAGGTGTCACGGGGCTAGAGTTTTAGTTTCGCAGTCGCATTAGGTGATTTCTTTGCTTCAAATACGTCTAAGTCAATCTAACTCTCGCAAAGTGAGAATTCTCATAGAATTTCTCTAAGGCACCAAAAATATAGCGAAAGCAACTCAAAGACAAAAGAAAACTCGAAATAATAGAATAGTCACAAAAAGGCAAAAGCACACCAAATATTTGTGTAAATGCTTTCAACTAATATCCACTACTAAAGAATGGAATACAATAGATATAAGGGATGATTTGAAATGAGGGGGAAACTTTCTATTTATAGTTGAGCTCTCACAAATCCAACAACACAACTAGCTTTACATCGATGTACGAGACCGAAGAATATCTACAATTAAGAGATTTACATAATCTCCAAAATTACAAAATCAAATCTTATAAAATTACAAATCTTTTAAGATTACTTTCACTATTTATCAAGGTAACTATAGTTTTTCATAAGTGCTTCGTTGGGTCACCAAAACTTCAAATAGATGAGTTTTATCACTTATTTTTCGAATTTGGACCAATTCAAGTGAGTTAAATGAATCCTATTTAATTGATAGACCTCTATAAGATGCATTATGTGCGATAGATAGAAAGGTAGATACATAAAGGTTGGAAGTATATATTTTTGAAAGTTTGATAAGATGTTTGTATATATTACAACCTTGGAGAAATAATTTAACGTTACACGTCTTCTTGATGTAAGTTACAAACATGAAACACAATTTTTACTAGACAAAAATAAAAAGGTATAGCAGGAAAATAATTTATTTATAACATTTTTTTTATTCAATCTTAATAACTTCTATTATAAGTTCCGTAGCGAGTTTGTCGTGCAATTATTTTTTATTTGAAAAAAAAAACAGGGAATTTGATGAAATGTGGGATTTGGACAATGGTGGTTTTCATACCTTGCAAAATGCACTTACAACATACGATAATAATTTATTATTTACTAGCATAGGATTTATAATAATATTTTAAAACAACTTTTAAGAATAAAATTTGAAGATAATTAAGATATCTAATTATACAATTAAGTGTATTACAATCACATTTTGGATTTTTTTATTAATTTGAGTTTTATACTAAATATGATTTTTTTTAGGTCTTAATTTATATAGTTTATAATGCAAAGTTTCATGTAACATTACAAAAAAAATTTCCATAAAAGAGCGAAGATTTGGAAAATTAACGACATTTTTTTAAAATATAAACTTTTTAAATTTATTAATTTATTCAATGAATGGAATCATACAATTCAGGGGAAGAAAATAACGAACATTTGTTGTAAATAGTAAAGGATAAGCTCCACCAACACAACAAAGACTTTAGCTTTAGTATTAATAGAACATTATGACATGTTGACAATTGACTTTGTTACAACTTAATCACAACATATCTAGAGTGATTGTAATCACATAATACAATAAGAAAATCAACCCCGGATAGTCCAAAGCGGTAAGCAAAAATCAACAAAAGAATCGAGCATTTACCAAACTAGAGAGGACGACAACGAAATCATCCCTAAAATCAGTTGTAAAACTAATGTTACATGCATAAGCAAGACAAAAAAACGTGCTATAAGAGCAGACAAAAATTTTTAAAACTGAAAACTTATTAAATACTGGAAAAACAAATAAAAAAACATATAAAACTTAAGAGAACATTAGTCCAAATCGAATCGTGAAATCATTTATTATTTTGAAATACTCTCAAAACAGAAACATATTAAGAAGTTGACGAAGAGTCAACCATTTTCCAAGAAAAATTACTGGTGACCGGTAGAGTTTTAACGAATGATAGGCGTTTGTCATCTGGCCATCACAACTTGTGAAGATAACAAATATACTTACAAAATAGATTTGCAAATTGAAAAAAGAAAATACATGTGGAACGGATGAGAAGCAAAAAGAAAGAAATAGTTGGTGAAAGAAAGAAAAAGACGGGTGATAGCAAACCTGAAGGTTGGCACCGCCGTTGGGCAAAACAAATTATAAGAAGTAAATAGCTGGGAGAAAAAAGAAAGAAAGAAAAATATTTAGACTTATTCAATGTTTGACTCACCCACCCAAGCTCAAGGTCCTATCTAAAATGTAGGAGGGTTTAGATAAAAAATATTAAACTCATACCCAAAAAAGGTAGAAGTTTATTTGTTAATTTAAAGGAATAAAGTATAGAAAAAGTAAATGACATTTTATTGCTAATGAATTTGACGATTGTAGTTATCTTTGAAAAAGAAAATTTAAATTGCAACTTGAACAAACGTGAGTCATTCAAGGATTTCTTTATTATTTTTGTAATATGTATCATCAATAATTTTTAGAACAAATGGGCTAGTCATTTAGTTCTTTTATATTTTAATCAACAAATATCTATAATCATTAGTTTGAAATTTTCAAAAATTTTATAAGCTAATTAATATTAATTTTAGTATTTGACTCCAAAGTAATTAATATTATACATTAATTAAAGGTACGATTATTGTTAAAGAATAGAGTACCTTTCTCAAAGTTCAAAAGTTGACTTGGAAGGGTTAATAAAAAATATTAATTTTTTTAAAAGAATTTAAAAATATTAGTCGATTGAGTCTTAATTCGATTGATATAAGTATTATTGTTAATACAATAGGACGTGAGTTCAAATGCGTTAAAGCGTATTATCCTCCTATTTATGGGTTGTGATAGGTTATAGATAATTCTAAACATCTTATGTCAAAATGAACAAATATGATCAGAATATTTTATTTTATTTTTTTGCAATTTTTAGAATTATAACGATCGGACATGATTATGAACTGCTTATGGTGTTTATTAATAAATAAATTGATAATTTTATTTTGTAAATACTTTTCGTTTTTTCACTTCTATTACTAAAAAAAGAAAGTTGAGTAGGATTACATTAAAATTTGTAACCTATCAGTTTTTTTTATTTACTCAATAAATATGTCATCACATTTTTCCCATCACAAGTGTTAATTAATGACTTTTTCACATTATTAAACAATTAAAGTGTTTTCATTTTTAAAGTGTTTATATTTTGACTAAATTATGCTAATATGTCAATTTTTTTAAATTAGGCTTTTAAGCAGTTTTTTTTTTAATTTTAGGAAAATAAATTATTTTTTGAGAGCAAAAAGGCCGGGCACGTCTTTCTGTACAGGTGAAAGAAAAGCTCGTTCAACTGAGTACGCTTTCCTGCCACCTGTATAGAAAGCTTACCCAGCTAGACACGCTTTCTTTTTATCTTTCTTAGGGTTAGGTTTTTTTAATAATTTTAGCTTTAGGGTTTAAATAATATTAAGGTTTTTAATAGGGTTTAGGGTTTTTTGATTTAGGGTTTTTCTAATAGGATTCGAGGTTTTCGATTAAAACTAGGAAATTTCAAAGGTAGTTTTGAGGAGTCGGGAATGTGACAACGCGCCTCATGATATATATATTTCATATGTCATGGTGAGATAGGACCATCACCTCAAAAACCCATTTTAGGGAAATCAAGTTTCGAGGTGATTGTGTTTGATAAGATCAAAGGTAATTGTGTTTGATAAGATCAGAGGTCGAAGTCCAAGTAGAGGTCCTAGTCAACAGTTGTGATGCAGTCACGAGTTCGAATATAACCGGGGGCCAATTGATGGTCGATACATGGTCAAGAGTTTAAGCTTTTTGGATACCGTGCAAATGATGCATTACATATACCATACATAAGATTTAGGCCATAATCTTAGTGAAAAACAGAGGGATTTTTGGTGTAACCAAAATAATTTTTTTTCTCTATTTCTACGCAGTTAGTATCTTTAACCATTCATTATTATACAAAGGCTGACACCGAGTTGGACACAAGAGGACTCTCAAGGGGAGAGTGTAACACCCCTAACCCGTCTCCATCGTCGAATTAGGGTTACATATCATTACAGTACAAACCAAAACAATTTACTTCAAAACATATCAATAATACCATTTGTTATTAATTATTAGAGCTTATCATAATCTTAGTAAACATACACATTTGGGCCTTAAATCGAGCCTTCGAGGCCCTAAAAACAGTTCAGAAACAAGCTAGGACTAATTTGAAACAAATAAGGAATTTTAGGAAAAAGTTAAAAATTTTGAAAACATGGGTCACACGGCCGTGTGACATAGCCCAGACCGTGTGGACATTCGAAGTTAGGACACATGGTCGTGTCCCAACCCGTGTGTGAAAACGAAGTTGGGTCACACGACTGCGTCGCCAAGTCGTGTAACTCTCTGAGCTCGTATGGTTCACATTACACCTAAAATATAAATGACACATGACCGTGTGGGGTGACTATGTGTGGCACACGACTGTGTGACAGCCAGTGTCTCAGGCCGTGTGCAACAAAATTTGCCCCTAAATCAAGTCATTTCAGGCCCAAAACTTGCACACAAAGATTTACCAATTCAACCATTATTAATATATATAAAGCATACCTCAAAACATCTATAAACATGCCAAAATCACAGTCAACCTATTTTTAACCAATATACCATTTAAATGGCACCTCAATCATCATTCTATTCAATTCGATCGAACATGCATCATAACCTAAACATATACTCCTATGCTCATACCATTATTATACCATTTCCATCACATATGACTGAACATAAATCACATATTTACAAGGCATTTTAGGTCCAAAGTCACAACATATACATACATTTACATAACCATATTAACATATGCATAAGTTTGGTAGCAATCCAAACATACCAACTCAAACATCAAAATACCAAGTGGTAATTGGCCTATACATGCCAAATAACCATATCACAACATATCACACAATCATCTTCTTTCTACTCACATGAGGGCATGCATAGTTACTATCATCTCAGATGAATACACATCATTTATAAGCCTTCATCGAAAGATATGAAAATAAATTAACTTGGTACCATTTAAAAACAAATCAATTACCAAAACTACACTTATAATCTTATTACATGCCATTTATAACCATTTGCCAAAATAACCAAAATTTACCAAGATGGATCGTTAGATAGAGTGATCATGCTCTTACGTAATTTCCAATAGATCGAACTTTTCAATGACCTATAAAAAAAGAGAAATTAACTAAGTAAACAACTAATGCTTAGTAAGTTTGTATAACAAAACTTAAACTTACCAAATGCATTAATTAAACAACCATAAATGATACCATTTAGCCATAGTCCAAATTTCTTTTTCTTATACACAACACCTCACAAGATTATTAGGTGAAGCAATGCACATATAAATTTAACCAAATAAGGCATATAACATCTCAAGCTTTTCAAATTCATCAATCACTTTCATCATATACTATGTACTTTAATTTTCATTACCTTCCACATATACCTAATAAGCATTTAGGTTTTATATATCATTCATCATACATATATATATCCATTTCACATTTTACTATTTTGAGTCCACATAGTTAATAGATAATAAGTAAACATAACATATATTAAGAAATAAATTCCATGCATATTTCATCTGTTACATAATAAATTCTCATCCTTTCATTGCATACGTGCATATCCATCTTTCCATTTCATATGAAGTACATTAAGTTTTTATATATGTCTTTTCATTAACTTTTACTTACCCATTGAACCATCTAGAATTACATCGGATACTCGGGAATGCTCACATAAAGTGTGCCTTTTCATGTAACCATAACCTTTCCAATAGTGCTTACACGAGTTGTGGGTCGGGATGTTAGCTACACAATGCTGCTCACACGAGCTATGGAGAATCCGCAACAAATGCAAGACCTCAGCTATCGGTAGGACATCTAGGACCAGCACCTGAAACCGTATAATCTGTAACACCCTGATGACATCATGAACCAACTAAAATATGACAAAGGTAAGCGCACCTATCGAATGGTAGTATAGCTATAATGAGCCGGGAATATTGTATCCAAGAGGACTAAAAGTACTAGTAGTTACTATCTTTTTATTATTTAGCCGAATATTGAAGGGATTTATTTTAACCTAATCTTAACTAATCTAATTACTAAGACGAAACAGAGAATAAAGTAGAAAAATATTGAAGAAAACCGATGAGAGAGACAATACCCAGGAAATTATCCACCTAGACTTCACTTATTATTTTAAATCTGAATTAAATGATTTATTCACTTATCTTGATCCGTGAAAATCCCTAACTTATGTTAATATCTCTTTCGAGAATAAAACCAACTGACTCTAGGTTGATTAATTGAAATCTCTTTCTAATTAAAACCCCTATTGTCGCATTAACTCGATCTATGGATTCCCCTATTAGATTTGACTCTAATACGATAGATTTATGTTGTCCTATTTCTAGGATTGCATGCAAATCCACTCAATTATGCCAGATCTACTCTTAAATAGGGACTTTTGCTCCACTGAATAAACACATCAATCATGAATTAATATCCTAAAAACATTAAAACATGAAATCAGAATACATAATTAAGATCAAGAACAAATATTTATCATGTGATTCAGAAAAACCAAATAATAAGATCCGTCTTAGGTTTCATCCTCCCTAGGTATTTAGGGAATTTAGTTCATACTTTGGGAGGAAAACATCTCAAAACTAGGAAAACAACAAAACATAAAGAAACCCAAAAACTTCGAGGGAAATTGAATGAAGATCTTCAGTCTTGAAGGAGATCCTACTTTTGAGTTGAATCCATTGGCGTTCTTTGAGTCTTTTCTGCATTCTTATCTGTTTTCCCCTTTTAGGTCCTCTTCTAGTGTGTATTTATATACTTTAGAATGCTCAAAAACCCTAAAAATTGGGTTTTTCTACGTAACAGGGAAGCAGGGTACGAAATTGACACGGACTGGCACATGGGTGTGTGGCTAGCCCGTGTGGCTCACATGGGCATGTGGCCAGCCCGTGTGGAAATGCCCAGGCCGTGTGGATCTTGGAAACAGCTCTTTTTGCCTGATTTTGGCTCGTTTTTTGTTCCTTTCGCTCCCCTATGCTTACCTAAGTATAAAAACATGAATTTAAAAGATTAGGAGCATCAAATTCACTAATTCATATGATAAATCATCCAAAAACACATCAAGAATGAGATTAAAAACATGTTACTTTTATGGCTTATCACACCACCATACCCAACCCGATCGCCAAGTTAAGGCATCAGGATGTTACAGTTGTTGCCGAAGCAACTACTGAAAATTTCGAACTAATTTATAATATTATTTAATTAATGTAGATCATTAACTAATTTTAGTAATAATTGAATTATGATAGAACTAATTATGAGTTAAAAGAGCTCATTAAAATATCCACAATTGATCAAAGGCCAAATTATAAAGTTCATAAAATTTTTTGAACTGTCGTCGCGACGTTCAGGTTTTCACGTTGTGACATGGTGAACTTGTCATCATGACATCGTCTCCATTTTCCTACAAGTTCCACGCTTTATTTTTATTTATTTATTTTATATTATTACCTGAACCGTATTCAGATGTCATAACCGCCATTCCATTTTACATATCATCCACTTACATCTATTTCTGATCTCAAGTCATCATAAAAACATGATATTCAATCAACGATAACAAATTTTATAAAATTAACACAAATATTAAAGTTTTACAAATAAGACCATTGGAGGACTTGTACTTGCAAAATTAGTTTACCCACTTTATGTATATTTCATATTTATTTCTAAATTGTGCCAATCAATTTAATTCTTCATAACAATTTAACAAAGAATTCAATATTACATCAATTACCAATTATTCACTTATTATTTTATCAATTCGTTTAAACATACTCACATGTATTAATCATTCCATCACCTACAACCATTTCGAAACATTTCAAATTCATCTACTATATATATATATTCATATATTTTTCCTCCTCCTCCTCCTCCTCTCCATTCCACATCCTTTATATATATATTTGTTAGAATATTTAGCTTTTAGTATATAACATGCTTATATGTAACATTATCTATAATTTCACTATTTACTTATGTGTTCATATCAAAGCTTTCCACTTGAGTCATAATCACTAAATTATTTATATCTTGAGCTAAAGAATTCGAAATTAAGATCTACTTGATGTTTTTGAAACTAAACTAAAATATATTTTTACCATAAAAATTTTAGAATTTATAATTTAGTTAATAAGTACATTAAATTCTTCAAATTTGCCCCTGTTCTGCTGCTTGATAGTTTCAACCTTTCTTTACTAAAAAATAATTATCTCTTAATACGGAGTTTGGATGATGTTTCCATTTGTTTCTATTGAAAATGGATTAATTAATAATTTAAACATATAAATTTAAACCCCTAATCATTTTTTTTTACAATTTTTGATGGTTTTCCAAAGTCAGAACAAGGGAACCCAAAATCAAATTGACATTGTCTCAGAAAAATTCATATATCTTATAATATGAAATCATTTTTCTTACATCGTTTCTTCTATGTAAAACTAGACTTAATAGGATTTAATTTCATACTTTAATTAACTTCTAATTAAATATTTACAATTTCTGGTGAACTTTCAAATTCAAGCTACTGCTGTTGCCCAAAACTGTTTTAGTGCAAAATGTTGATAACCAAGTTTATAACACCCTCTTTTCCTCTCTCTACAATATTTTCCATCACTTCCTCTTATTTCTCTTCACTAACATATTAAGAACATAAAACCTTATATAAGAAAACTCTACTTTAACAACATTTTCATACTTTTTCAATAATATCAAACTTAAAAATATATTAAAATCTTAATGTTCTTACCTTACCCTATTGATTTCAAACTCTAACTTGATTTACTCCCTCCTCCAACTTCCATTTTCTTGAATCCAAGGTGATTTTCTTGTTCTCCATAGTCTCCTTATCACTTTTCTCTCTTGATGATTATGAAAATTCCTTGAAATTCTAGGTGAAAATGGTGGATTTTTTGTGGAAGGACCAAATTTTAAAGACAACAAAGTTTTCTTCTTCTCTCCCCCTCACTCACCTTTGAAAGATGAGAGGATCTTTTCTCTTTTTTTCTTCTTCTTCATCTTTCTCTCTTTTTATACTAGCTATTTATAATAAAATATTAGTAAAATATCTCATTAAAATATTAATAAAGTAATATTTATCTAATTAAATAATTATAAAATATCATCAAAATATCTCCAATATCATCATTGCCTTCTAGAGTTCTATCTCTTTCTAATTGACTATTTTGCCTTTCATGATCTTTTAAAATTTCATCCTTGAATCATCACTTAATTTGGTAAAATTATAATTTAGTCCCTTATACTTTTTTGCTTATTCATTTTGGTCCTTATTAATCCATTTTCCTTAATTTCTAGATCCTTCTACCTTTAATATATTTGCACTATTGGCCTTTCATTTCAACTTTACCATATTTATACTTATGCCACAAAACTTTGCACATATTTACAATTTAGTCCAATCCTTAATTTAATACATTATGTCTTGCTTTTTTATTTAACTTTCTTTTGATATCTTGCAACTTTCGTTTTCATTGAACTTATACATTTTTTTCGCTAAGATTTTATCTCATATTATTTACTACAAATGGGGTTTTGAGGATGTTACATAATCCCTAATGACATGTCATTTGTATCCTAAGCATTCACAAGGTTCAAATGGGACATTTGCACTTATCTGATTCTTTAAAATTCATTATATTATACTATTTCACACATGCTTAATGAAATACACATTTCTTAATTTACACATCCAAATTCTTTCCTTTCATTCCATTGTACCATTCCATTACACATTAACTGAAGTTCATATTTTCATATATAGACTTTAATTTAATTAGCTTCACAACTTAATCCATTATACCAAATTAATACACAACTATCAATCCAATTATGCATATCACAAACATTAATTAACATTCCATCCAAAACAACAATAACAAATTTAATCCTTATACGAACTTACCTCGATTAGAATAGTTGCTAAAATGGAGTCAACAACTAGTCCGGAACCTTAGCTTTTTCCTCGATTTAAATCCAATCGTAGCGCTTCTTGATCTAAATAATAATTTTCATTCAATATTACAATTCCAGCACTTAGATAATCATTTTTATTCAATTAAGTCCTTTCATCGTCATTTTACAAAATTACCCCAACATTTAACCTTTTATGCAATTTAGTCCTTAAACCCATAACTTGCTAATTTACCATTTTTAGCTAAAACCTATGTTAGTCAATTTTTCCCTAGGCTCATATCAGCCCATATTTTTCCATATTTTATACATTATACATGGAATTTTTACTATTTCTGAAATAGGTCCCTAACCTTAAAATATTTAAAAAATTACTTAACAAAATACTTATATTTAACAACCTAGCTTAATAATCTAACAATTAAATTCACAAACACACTTAAACCATCCATGGTAGATCTATAAAATTTTAACAGTTTTACGAATTGACCCCCGGGTTAGCTAGATTAAGCTACAACGATTACAAAAATATAAAAATCATTGAAAACGGAATAAATGTACGTACCATGCAAGTCAATTTAACCAAGGCCGAAAGCTTAGTTTTTTTTTCCATGGAGAATTGGTTTCCACCAAGAAAAGGTAGAAGATGATAATTGTTTTTCTTATTTGTCTTATGTTATTTTATTTTGTTTAATTACAAAATTAACCTTAAAACAACTTATATTATAAAATAAAATGTGTGCTTACAACCGTTTACATAAAATTCTTGGCATATTTGCCACATAAAGCCATTGAATCATAAGTCTATTCCTAGTTAACACTTTTTGTCACTTCTACGATCTAATCCTTTTTAGTAAATTAACTATTTAAACCTTAAAATTTCTTAACCAAATTTTAATATGAACCTAATAGCACTTCGTAAATTTCTTGATTTATAGAAACAAAGTCTCGATACCTCTTTTTCCAAAACTACTTGACTTTAAAGATATACCACTTGAACTTAACTATTCAATCAAATAACATAAATTATCATATTAATTTTTATTATAATACTATGTATAACTCATAAATATTAAATTGTAATATTTACGAATTCACTTGTTGGATTTGTAACCCTGAAACCATTGTTTTGACACTACTGAAAAGTGGGCTGTTACATAGAGCGGATGTTTTGGTGGAAGTAGAGGTCAAACTCGGGTAGGTGCAGTAGTGATTGTAGTTATTAATGGGCTGTTTAATAACAAAAACCACTGTCATCCTAAAAGGAGCATCACCTTTAATCCATCGAAATCGTTGCTCCCCGCTTGAGAGTCCTCTTGCGTCCACAATGGTGTCGAACTTCGGATAAGAATGAAGGTTAAACATATTGACTACCTAGAAATGAAGAAAAAAATTACATCGATTATAGTGGGAAGACCTAGAGTTTTTCCTATGAATATAGCCTCAAACTTTTGCATGTTATTTATAGGGTAACATTTTCGAGTATTCGAAAAGTTTAAGCTTGTGGCCGCGTAATGACTGTCAACTGACTCATTTATTATACCTTGATCCATGACCATATAATGGTCGTTGATTGAGACCTCCACAAATACTACCACTCATGACCGTGCAAAGTAAAATCACCCCAGAACCCGACTTTTCTAAGATAGGCTTCAGAGATAATGGTCCCATCCTGGTATGATATATGAAATGTGTGCAGCTTGGAGCGGTATTGCATCATCGACGTCTCAATAATATCTCAAACATCAACAAAAAAATTTTACGAATAGAAATTTCTAACACCAAGAAGTATTTTATAGAGGAGGGATGTAGAGGCTGTGAGAGAAAATGTTTAAGGGACGATGAAACATGGAGTGGAAAAGCCCTTTTATAGGCATAAGGAAGGGACAGATTGCAAAGTAAAAATTTTCGGCGGTCAAAAACGCGCTGTAGGAGTTGTGTCTTCTAAGAATATATTTAAAACATGCCTTAAAAAGGCTGAAAAATTTAACAGGCATGTACTTTTGATAATTAAAACTAGAGGGTTGTAGAGAATTTTTTTGTATAATTGATGCACGTTTCGAGGCATCAAATACTATTAGGAGCACTATTTTAATTAAATCATATAACTTCAGGAACGTATTTTCAGATAATACTTTGCATTCCATCGTTATTGTTCGATGAATGCGTCTTTTCATAAACAGATATTGATACACGTATTCCCTTTATCTCTCGTTTTATTTTTCTATTAAAGACACACAATTTGCATAACTCATGTGTACTTCTTCAGAAAACCATATTCTTTTTTTTTGTGTTGTTAATCCAATTTGTGACCGATATTTAAATGAGTCGACGGTGAAATATATTATTTGCTATTATGGTCAAATTTGTAATGCAAAGGTCGAGGTGATATTTGTAGGACCAAAGCCCGTGGAATTAGCATTCAATCGTGACATTCAATTTGTGAGCTACGGACTAGAATTAGGAGGAAAGTCAAATGATCAACTCGGGTTAACTTACGAATATCTCATCTTAGAATGTAACGAAAACAAATATAGTGTTGAAATAAAAATATATGGTTTCTTTAATTATGTCATATATATTTACATCACAATAGTAATAAAAATAATACATCAATCACGTCGTGGGGGAGAATATGTGCTATAAGGCTGTCGACGACAATCGCGAGGAGGATTTCTTCGCACAATAGGATATACGGGCATATAAACTTCCTCAATTCCACCGTCTGCATCATCATTGCTTTCACCCCTACCCTCTTACTCGTCTCCGTTTCCATCGTAGTCATCGTGTTTGTCCTGGGCTTCCTCTCCATGTTGATCTTGGTCTTGGTCTTCGTTTTCATGTTTGTATTTGTATTCTTCTTCTTCTTCGCCTTCATCTCTATCGTCTTTCTCTGTGCTCGAATGAGGTGTTGTTCTAGCCTCCCGTCATGTATCTTCCACTACACTAGTAGACAATTGCACCGATGACCCACCACGTTAAAACAATGATGCTTGCGGTGATTGTGTCACTATCGACGTGTAACTATAAGGTGCAACAAAACTAAGACACATCGATATTGACTTGAGAATCGAAACTAACATTGGTGTCTACATTGGTATCTACATCGGTGACGGTGCATACATCGATATCTAACCCTACATTTGGTTTGGCATCGACGTCGGCATAAAGGTTTAGAATGCAAGGGACTTTGGTGGCCCAAAATATGTATCTACGAGAACAAAAGAACTCGCCACATGTAGCGGCGGTGCATAATGGGATGCTTTAGAAAAAA
The DNA here is from genome assembly GCA_025698465.1 of Gossypium longicalyx. Lineage (NCBI taxonomy): Eukaryota > Viridiplantae > Streptophyta > Magnoliopsida > Malvales > Malvaceae > Gossypium > Gossypium longicalyx. The sequence goes on from CM046995.1 coordinate 81,626,568, forward strand.
ACGGGATTAGTGAAATGAATAGGGACAAGTAGAGTAACCTAACCGGGATATTGCGTGGACATAGACGACGATTCTTGGGGCGGAGTCGATAACGAACCAACCGTGCGATTGCATCTGGCCCTATGCTATTGCTGGGGCGATCGTCGTTACCTCTTCTGATGAAGTTGTCTACTTCTCGCCTCCGATGATAGTAGATACGACTTGCTGGTGAGTTTGAACCACTACAAGTACTCCAAACAGGCCGCCATCTCTGTTGAGAAAAATGGTTTACGGGTGGGTAAGAAATCCATCCTACGAACCCAATCCTCGATGTACTCCTTGTGCATTTCTCGCCAATCCTCGTTGTTCTTTCCATGCATGTACACCTGATGCAGCTCCTTCAAGTCTTGCAATGGCAGCGAAATTTGTTACCTCCACCAGAACTGTCGCATCACCTAGTTCGATTCCTGCATTTCCACCATCGCGTACACTATCAACAACACCTTCACATCCCACATCCCCCAATTATCCAACACTTTTGGCGGGATGCAACATATGATATTCGTGTAAGTGTATGACATTCATTCAAACTTAAATGAACAATTGTAAATTTCGTTATGGACGAACCTTTTTTTACAAATCATTGCGTGATTAACATAGATTTGAAAGAATAAGTAACAAACCTTGACTTTTGAGTGTTGATCTAACAGCAACCTAATGTCTTCCAACTCCTCAGGTAGTCCCACGTAACTCAACCCATGGTTCCACCTATAAAAGTGATATGTTAATTCAAACATATGATAAATAAAAACATTTACTGTACAAACTAAGTGTTTATTAATAAAGGCATAATGCCAAAAATAGCCCTTAATATTTGGCTATTTAGTCACTTTGGCCCTTTATGTTTTTTTTTGGGCACTTCAACACCTAACTTTTTTTTTGGTCAAATTGATCTGCTTTTAACAACATGCTAACGTGGTTGTTAGTTGAGTAACGGTCAACATTAACCACTGACATGGTGGTCTAAATGTAATTAAATGCTGATGTGGCACTATTTTGTCTTATATGCCATATTATCAAATGATTTTAAAACTATTAAATTTTTATTTTTTGAAATATAAAATTATTAAATGCATATGATTTCCAATTTCCACCGTTTCTTCTTCCCTACTTTTTCTTTCCATTGTTCACTGTCATCATTGTCGTCTCTAATCTTCTTTCCCATTGTTTCTTCCTTCTACAGTTTCTTTAATATTTAATTTGAGATTTCATGTAAAAATATTTGAAAATTTTATGAGACGAGGAAAGATAGAAAATTGGAAAGATCAAACATTCAATTTGAGATTATGCAAATCAAAGAATCAAAACTATATATATACAAACACACCAAAATAAAAAGAGGAAAACTGTAAACATCACCGTTGAGATCAAGAAAACTGTAAACAAGTTTCAGTGTCGCTGCCATGGAAAAATGAATTAAAATAAAAGCTTTTACAAGGGGTAAAATTGCCCTCTCTATTTTATCGCAAACGGAATTGTCTTCTTTAACAGAAAATTAAGGTTTTGGCATCAAGGACTAAACCCACTATTCTTCTTTTTTTTTAGCAAACCCACTAATCTTCCGCATAATGTACTTGCATTATTTGAGTGATTTAGTGCACTAATTGTAGATTTCTATAATTTATACGTAAATAAAAGGTTTAGGGTTTTATTTAAATAAATAATGGTTTCAAACTAAATGGGGGAGTTTGGGTTTCATTCATTTCAAACTAACCTCGTCGATTGTTAGCGCTTTTTATTGATGAGATTTTCAACCGTTCCTGCGTCTGATTTCGAGATTGGAAGACACAAATAGTGATATCTATGAATTTTTAAGTTTTATTCTTTAAAATTTTCAGATTTTATGGAAGAAAATAAGTAACCAATCTTTGAAGGATTAAGGGATTTTAGGGAAGAAACAATGAAGAAGAAGAAGATGATGGTAAATAATGGAAAGAAAAATTGGGGAAGAAAAAACAGTGAAAGTTGGAAATCATATGCATTTAATAAATTTATATTTCAAAACAATAATTTAATAATTTTAATATCATTTGTTGACGTGGCATATAAGACAAAATAGTGTCACGTCAGCATTTAATTACATTTGGACCGCCATGTCAATAGTTAATGTTAACTGTTAGTCAACTAACGGGCACGTTAGCATTTCCATTAAAAACAAATCAAGTTGACCAAAAAAAGCATTAAGTGTTGAAGTGCTCAAAAAAAAAAACATAGAGGGCCAAAGTGAACAAACAACCAAACGTTAGGGGTTATTTTTGGCATTATGCCATTAATAAATGATCTTCACCTTGTCACCAACGGAAACATGTATGAGTCGTTCACTCGTGGATGTAGAAATGGTAGCTGCCACTAGGCCCATGACTGCAGCAGAAGCAGTCACCCACTAGTTGACATCTTATCTTGTTATGTGACCCGACATAGCTCCCAATATAATGTGACCAACACGGTTGATCCCCAAATCAGTTTTCTGCATTATTTGAGGTCTACTAGGTGTAGTAGCCACCTAATGTGTACCAAATTTCAAGATATATCGGGCATTAAAATGCCCCTGATTAATTGAAGGATGAATGCTCATGCGTACTGTTTTGTCATGACCTGGGTCGCATCCAAGGGAAGCTTATCAAATTTTTTTTGCCAATCAATTCATTGATATTCAGCCACCATCAAACTTGTTCGAGACCTTACCCAACAATGCCACCTAGAGATTCTCTTTTCAAGGAATGATCGCTACTCCTGTGACAGCCGACCCATCCAACAACAGATCGAGTTGTAATGCCATGTCCTCTAGTGTGATTGTACACTCGCCGCATGCAAAAATCCCGCATCTTGCAAGTAACCACAAATGTTGGAGATTGAAGGCTTTGCCAAATTATGTATGAACGCCTCCAAAACACGATCGTTCACCTGTTTATAAAGACAAAAAATTATTTTAATTTATAAAAAAATTTAAAATTTAACTTAATAAAAAACGAAAATTAAATTTTCGTCTTACCATTACTACTTGAGCGGTAGAAATGTGCTTGTCGTCGAAACGAATTAGAGAGGTTGTCATTAGTGAAAACTTAATCCGAATGAATCAAATACGAAATAATTTAAAAAAATATTTTAACACTAGAATATCGAAAAATTTTTAACAAAAACTTGAGAAAATTTAGAGAGTTGAGAGAGTTAGGAGATTAGAAAGAATTGAGAGAGTAGAATGTGAGTGAAAAAAATTATTTTGGGGGGTATTTATAGGTAAAATTTTGATTGTTGGCCCTTTAAATTTTTTTTTTTATTATTGCAAGGGCAACAGTCATATGAACGTTGAGGGAAAGCGCTTCCAGCTAGGCAAACTTTCTATACAGGTGGCAGGAAAGCTCCCTCAGCTGGACAAGCTTTTCTTCCACCTATACAGAAAGTGTGCCCAACTGGACGCACTTTCTCTTTCTCTCTCTAAAAATAATATATTTCCATAAATTATAAAAAAAAGCCTTAAAAGACTAATTAAAAAAATTGGCTTTTATGCCTAATTTAGCCTTATATTTTTAAATTTTAATGACCCTTTAATAATATTTATCGCAATTTTAATAAATTCATATTTTTATTAAAAACTAATTTTAATAATAGTTTATAATTAGAGAAATTATTTGACATTATTTTAGTGAAGTTTTTAGACTTCACAAATAAGGTCAGGGGGTTAATAAGTATTCAATAAGATATATTAAAAATGTAACATATTAAAATAAATAAATATTTTTAAAAAAGAGACGCGTGTCAACTTTTTAAATTTGCTAGTGGAAAAAAAAAGTATATTGTTAGTATACCAAATACTCATCCTTAAATTAATTATGCAGATGATATCTATACAACTCTCTATATAGGGCTTTCCTCGTCTTGTTCACTCTTTATGCTCACATTTGAAATTTAGTCTTTACATTTTAATTTGACATAATTGAGATGTCTACTTTTTTACTTTTGTTTTTATTATAATTATAATGGTAAAAATTTTAGTTTTGGTCCTCTATTATGCTCACATTTCATATTTAGTCTTTACATTTTAATTTGACATAATTTAATTCTCTACATTTACAATGAAATTAGTTTAGTCTAATTAGTTAACATTTTTAACTATTCTAATTAATTTTTACGTCATTTTAAAAAAAATACTATTTTATCAAAAATTTTATTTTGGTGGCATAATGAATTGAAATAAATGTTATAAAAAAAATGACGACAACAATAAAAAACATTTAGGTGCTAATTATTCAAACTAACTAATGGCTTGATTTTTTTTTTCAAGTCATTATAAGATAATGGTAGAATTGTAGATTCAATCTCTCTACTATGCTCATATTTGGGGTTTAGTTTTTATATTTTAATTTGATATAATTTGGTCATCCATTTTTATAATGTAATCATTTAGTACAAATAGTTAACATCTTTAACTATATTAATTAAAATGAATACGTGAATTTCTCTTAAAACACCTTTCTAACACACTACATATATATTTGCATGAGGGAGGCATCACGGAAGGTGATGGTGGATGGCCAACTTTCTTTTCAATTTTGTGTTGGCTACTTTGGAAGGGTTGAAATGAATCATTTTCCATTAGGCAAATAGTAACAGTAGTAATCTGATTTCGAAATGCATGGCCTGAACAAGAAGTATCATTAATTATAAATGTATAGATCGACATATGTGCAGCACAACCACTCGTGATAATTGGTATCCACCTGAGAAATGATAGGTGAAGCTTAATATGGATGGCGCACTCTCGTTATAATACTCTAATGCTGCTATTGTTGGAGTTCTTCGCGATTCAATAGGAGGCTAGTGATTTGGTTTTGCTATGAAGGTCAGTATATTTGACATTTTTCATATTGAAGCACCAACTATATATGAAGGACTCACTCTAGCTTGGAAGAAAGTGTTTTGCATGGTTGTGACCGAAAGCAACAATGCATTATTGATTGATATAATTGGGAGCAAATTATGCAGCTGATAATAACCTTTCTGAACTTCGTTTAATACATGATTTATGCAATTAAGACTGACAACTTAAGTTTCGTCATGTCCCGCGAGAGCATAATAATCTGGCAGATTACATGGCCAAAGTTATTCTTAGTGATCTTAACATGCAATCGACTTTTGAAGACCCACCTGGTCTGTAACGCCCCGTACCCGAGACCATTGCCGGAGTCGAACACGAGGTGTTAACAGACTTAATTCATTGCTTAAACAACTCAAACAATTTAATTTTAGAAATTCCAGACAAGCTGGCTAACTGTGTCACAGTCGCTTAAAAATTCATATCTCGAGTTCTGAAATTCAAAATCCAATTCCGTAAATTTTTCCTAAAACTAGACTCATATATATATTTACTAAATTTTTTCTAGAATTTTTGGTTCAGCCAAATAGTATAGTTTATTAGTTAAATTTCCTCTGTTTCAGGGTTTGACTATTCTGACTCCTGTGTATTACGAATCAAATATCTCCCTGTACAGAATTTCAATAACTATTCCATTTTTTCCTCATAAAACTAGACTCAATAAGGAATTTGTACATATAAATTATGACTTTTAATTATTTTTATACAATTTATGGTGAATTTTTAAAATCAGAACAGGGAATTCAGAGATTGCTCTGACCCTATTCCACCAAAACTTAAATATCTCATAAAATATAACTCATTTACCTATTTCGTTTCATCCATATGAAAATAGACTCGTAATTATTCAATTCCATATTTTATTCATCATCTAATTATATCTCTACTATTTTTAATGATTTTTCAAATTCACGTCACTACTGCTGTCTGAATCTATTTTATGGTAAATTTTACCTATTCCATGGTTTCCATGGATTAACTAGCAATTTGACATACATAACACCAAATACGATCATAATTAGCCATTCCAATGACTAATCATTACCAAGCATTTTTATACTACTCAATAACCATATCATAAAACCATATATACAAAATGATTATAATGCTATACATACCATACTCAAAATATACAAGCCATTATGCCAAGATGGTATACGGATAGTGTGAGCGTGCCTCCGACCGTTCCCGATTTTCGAGCTGGCTTGTCAACACTACAAGGAATGAAAAGGAGGGAGTAAGCATAAATGCTTAGTAAGTTCACATGCAAATAGCAAGTAACATAACCATATAAGCAAACATAAAACATCATTTGCATAATCATCACCAAGACATTCATATCATATTTTCATTTATCATTTTACCATATTGTTGTTATATCGATTTTTCAACCCGAGGGTTAAGTACATACCTATTCAAAGTATCCATTTCACAACACTTACCAATACGTCCCTTTCATCTTGAGTATTCCTCCATTTGAGTAGAACTTTACCCGTTGAACACATCGGAATATAATTCGGATACATGGAAAGTTTGCACATAAGTGCCACATATGTAGCCAAGCTACTATGTAACCCGCCCATAAGCGAACTCGGACTCAACTCAACGAGCTCGGGCGTTTGCATCCATAAGTGAACTCGGACTCAACTCAACGAGCTCGGATGCCTAGTTACATTTCACGAACTCGGTCTCAACTCAACGAGTTCGGACATTCGCATCCATAAGTGAACTCGGACTCAACTCAACGAGTTCGGATGCCCAAATATCCTAGTGACATGTCACTTGTATCCTAATCCATTCCTAAGGTTTAACGGGACCTTTTTCCCAATCATGTGTCTCAACCATCTTCTACGGAATACCGATACCGGTACTCGGTAGTATTTCACATTTTCCAAGTATATCACATAATTTGACATATTATCAAACAATTATCACGAGTATAATATTTCATAATAATTATCATATCATTTGAATAACATAAAAACACTTAAAATAATAACTATGTTACCAACATTTACATATGAACTTACCTAGTATGCGAAAATGGCTACTTTTACCATTTCGTCCACAACTTGGTATTTTCCCCATTTTAGCCCGAATTTCAGTTTTCCTTGCTAATCGAGCTTGGAAGCTTGAAAAACCCTACCCATGGTTTCTCCTTGCTATATTCGGCCATGGGGTTGAAGATGAGCAAAATTGGCTTTTAATTTTGTATTTTAATTCATTTTACCCCTAAATGTCCAAAATGCCCTTACTACTAAACTTTCCAAAAATTCCATCCATGTCCAATTTTTGTCCATAAACTTAGAAATTGGTAAAATTGCTATTTAAGACCTCCTAATTAATATTTCAAAACAATTTCATACTAGAAACTTCTAGAATGCAAGTTTTGCAAATTATTAGATTTAGTCCCTAACTTCAAATTAAGCATTTTATGCATAGAATTTCTTCACAAAATTTTCACACAATCATGCAATCATATCATAAACATCAAAATAATTATAAAATAATTATTTCTATCTCGGATTTTGTGGTCACAAAACTACTATTCCGACTAGGCCTAAAATTAGGATATTACATGGTCATGCTTGATCTTTGTTTGAAGAAGATACTCATCAAGCAATGGTTAATATAGGCTCCCATTAGCCTTATTGAAGCTAGTTCCTTGAACTTGTGTCTTTTTCTAAAATAGAAAAAAAAAAACTAATTTGTATTCTCGTGCGATGCACAAGTTGAATGTTTATTATCAAATTATAAAATTTTAAAAATAAATAGATTAAAAAAATTACAATATATTATATGCTATGATAAATTATCATAAATTAAAAGTCAACAAATAGTCACTAATGTAACTGTGAAATGCATTTTGAGAAATGAAATCGAATAAAAAATATTTTCTTAAATTTTCCATTTAAACTTCAATTTCCAAGTTATGTTGACCAATTTTTTTTTTGTGCTTTTATTTTATAATAATTCTTGATTTGATGTTGTTTGATTTTATATATTATTTTATAATATTTAGTAACAATAGAATTTAAAATTAATATAGCCCAATAAAATATTATATATTATGCAAAATATAATCATATTAACTAAATTATACAATAAATTGAATATTTATTAAATTAAAAATTGAAATAGCATTGCAATCAAAAATTAAATTTAAAACTGAGGTTACCTTTAAATTTAAAATAAAATTAAAAATATATGATAGAAAATACTTAAATATAGTGGTATAAAAATATAATCATACTTAAAATGAATTTAATCTAAAATCTAGATTTCAATATTTACTCTCATGAAGTTTCATTATTAATCGAGAAAAATTAATTTAAATTTAAAAGTTTACTAGAATTAATTTTGTTTTTTTTTAAATGTTTAGATAAAATATAGTGGAGATTATTGACATATAAAACTCTTGATATATGAAAGGCTATTTAATGTTGGGGTTTTAAAAAAATCACCTTATTTCGAAATCTACCATTGATCTAATAAATTTAATACTTTAAAAGTTTACATATCAATTAATTTTTCACTTTTTATTAGACAATATTATTTTTCATTTTTCAACATAATATTATTTTTTTAAATAAATTGAAAATATTCAAATTAAATTTAATCTAGTAATCTTACATAAACTAAATTACCTGTACATTTTCTTTTTCAAATTTGTTGGTATATTAATGGTATTATTATATCCAATTCAAATTTACTACAATAATAATTAATATATTTAAATTATTAGACTTGCAAATTTTTATTAATCTGAAATTTTTTTATTCTCATAATCAATTTTTATATTAAATGTAGTCTAATATTTTTTATTATACAAATCTGGTGCAATATTTTAATTTCTAATTTAATTAGTATCAAATGTAATTGATAAAAAATATTTTTTCAAGAATAAAAAAAAAAGAGTAGGGAATCTTGAAATTTTGAAGCGATTTTTTTTTTAGTTATGAATAAGATTACTAATGAAAATTTTTTATTCCAAATTTAATAGTATATATTATTAAGGAATTTATTTTTAATTAATTTTATTAAAAATATGATAAATAATTACACATGATAGAATAATATAGTGATAAATGAGAGATTATAAGCATCCACATGGGAATTGTTTCCTTTTATTTTTGTAACTTCAAATTAGGCAAAATTTTAGAAATATGCTGGAAAAAAAATTTAATCAAGCAACTATGCCCTTTTTTCTTTTTTCTTGTTTTTTTTTTTTTGAAAATTTATTGATCTATGTTGTTTTTGGAGAGAGAAAGAAAAACACGTCTTACAGGGTGCATTTTCACTTCCCTAAAAATTGTTTTTCTTCTTCTTTTTTCTTGCGGTTGAAAATTAGAATTTTGTAGATTTATTTTTATTTGTGTTTGAGATAGACATGATTATAATTTTAAGGAATGATTGAATTTACGGTGGTGCCATGGAGCTAGGTGACCTACAAATTTCATCTGTTATCACCCGGGAAGCCAGATCGCGTTGCAACTCAAGGTCCCAATTGGCAGTGATTATACGATCTCAACTTGAAGTGTAACTAGGGCTTCAAGTTTATAAAGATTATACTGCCAAATGATGGGAAAATAAATGGGGCAGTAGTTGATAGTGGTTATGCAAGCACAACAACCAGTTTTTCCTCATCAGAGGAGGATGCTTTAAAAAACCCAAATAGACGTACAAAGAAGAAAAACGTAGTTGACCTTTTAATGTAATCAAGTAATTCGTATTATTCATGTCCATTAAAGGCAATGACTCCATTATTAAAACATGCTACATAATTGGGGTGTAACAAGTTTTATTAACAAGGTCCTTGCCTTTGGTGGACATGGATAATACGAATTACTTGATTATACTGGAAGGCCCCTCTGTTTTTCTTCTTGAAAGCATGCTCCTCTAACGAGGGGAAACTGCTTGTCGTGCTCACATAACCACCGTCAACTAGGCCCTAGTTATCTCCATCCTTTGACAGCATAACCTTTGTAACCTTGAAGCCCTAGTTACACTTCAACCCCAGATGGTATAATTACTGCCAAATTGGATCTTGAATTGCAAAGCGATCCCAACTTCTTAGGTGATGGCTCCATACTCACACGATAGGTAAAATTTGTAGGTTACGAAGGTTCATAACATCACCGTGAACCCAAACATAACTTAAAACTATGACTATGTCTCCCTCAAAGCGAGAGAGAAATAAATCTTTGAACTCAAAAATTTCAACACGCAAGAAAAAAAATAGTTTAGAGGAGACTGAGATGCGGGTGAGTAGGGGATGGAATGAGCATTTATATAGGGGATAGGGCATGTTATAAAGGGATTTTTTTTATCCTAGGAATCCCAGGACAAAAATTTCATGATTCCCTAAAAACGCCACTACGGGGGAGCATTTTCTCCCTCACAAATGAGCTCTATAGAAAGAACTAAATATAGGCCCGTAATTTTCCATACTGACCTTCGAAGAAGATTTTTGATCTGAAGATACTTGGCATTAAGAGTAATCGATGTTGTCGTGAAAACTTGAATTTCATTCCTACGCTATTGTTGAAGCAAAGGTAATTCGTTAAATTACATATAGATTTAGTGTTTTGGTTGACGAGAACTATATTTTTTAATATTTTCTTGATTTTAAACATGTGGAATAGGATATTTGGTTGAACAGGAACAGACGAGTCAGAGCTGTTATCCATTACAACAGGCAAATTTGTGAGACTAAAATTGGGTCAGTTTTTGTAATAGCACAATTTGAAGATTTGGCATTCAACCAGACTATTATGGTAAAAGAGGTTCGGATAAGGATTAGGTGGAAATTAAGGATCTGGAGAAGAAATTTGAGCATTAAATGTATATATCTTTCGTCATTGGACCTCGTTTACGACCAATAGAGTTTTGAGGATGTTAAAAAGATTCTTTTGTAGCTGAAGTCAAGCAGTATAGCATACAACTTGGCATCAACTTCACAATTACATGCTTCTGAGCCGAGAAATATGAGACGAAGTATGCAATGCGTGGAACAAGATGTTTATGGAAAATCATGGCATTTGTTAGGAAGAAGTTGACGTTCTGGACGATCAGAAAGTTTATCGCACCACATAAATGTGTTGTAGTTGGTATGTATCATGGTTAACAACATTGACTAGAATTTTTGACCTTTTTTCTCAACATTCTATTATGTATCACCCAATTTATTATTTTTTAGTAATGTCGATCGATCATCAGAAATTGGGTTCGGATATGATACTTGACTTTATATTACCCATGGTCAAATTGAGTCCTAGGATTCTAGTCATTGTTTTGATCGTACACTTTCGTAGCAAGTTTGATTACATCGTGTTCTACCACAAGGCATGATTGAAAAACTAGAAGGCTTTGGAGAATATTCACAGTGGGTGAGAGAAATCCTATAATAAATTGTGGCAATGGTGTTAGGTACTAGAGCGATATGTAATAAGTTCTGTAACCAAGTTACAAACGGAGCCTGCGTATTATGACCATCACTTGGTCCTTGGAAAAAGAGTTTTCCACCATTTTTTCTGTACTTTCAAGCAATGCATAACTACATTCTGGTACCGTAAGCCACTTATCCAAATCGATGACACATTTCTCTACAAAAGATACAAGGATAAGTCGTTATTAATTGTTGCACATGATGGTAACCAAAGAATCCCGCCAATAGCTTTTGTAATAACTCCGGAAGAATCTAGCGATCACTGAGATTTCTTCCTAACTAACCTGAGAAGGCATGTTGTGCCGCAGCCTGATGTGTATATTATTTCTGACAGGGGCACTGAAATACAGGCTGCATTCGGCCGATGTTTAAGCTAATGGGATCGTGCACACCATAAGTATTGTTTGCATTACATATGGTTTAACTACATGGACTAATACCACAAGAATGCGGAGTGGAGACATGTCATTAACATGGGTACGTTATGTGTAACATCTCTTACCCGTGTCCGACGTCGGAACAGGGTACGAGGTATTACAGGACTTAATCATTCACAAACATGCAAAAACCAGGCTATAAAATTTCATTTGTATCAAAAATTTTCATACATATGCATAATGTCTCATACACGGGCCTACGAAGCCCTAAACATGTATTGAAAGTAGTTAGGGACTAAACCGAGGACTTTAGAAAGTTTTGAGAAAACCTAGAAAATTTTTCCAAGACACAAGGTCACACGCCCTTGTGGACACAGGAACATGCCCGCGTGCCTTCGACATGTTCGTGTCCTCAGGCCGTGTAACTCTCTGAATATGACGTCAGTGAATAATTTGGACCACATGGTCAAGCCACACGCCCGTGTGCTAAGGTCGTGTCCCCCACATGGTTGAGACACACGGTCATGCCTTAGCCCATGTGGCCAACACTTAGGCTATTTTTCAAGCCTTTAAGTTACCCTTAATCCTTCACATTTTTATTTCCATATTACACATTTAATTCAGGGTCATGACCATTTAGATTGGTCATAAAACATTCATCATGCACATATTTCATAACACCAACCATATATGGCCAACAAGCATAATCACATCACAAGCATTAGAACATAGCATAGATAGATAAGTTCACAAACCATAATCAATATGAGCCACCCTACATGGCCATATACAAATAACTCAATATAGGCCAATACATTTGGCTAGTCATGTTAACACATATAAAAAAAAACCAAGTCCCTATACATGCCACTCACTTGAAGGTGCTTAATATATATATCAATATTCAATGGTGATGGCTTGATAATGTGGTGCTGCCTCCGACGATCTCCAATCCCGAGCTAATCTGTCAACACTAAAGAAAAGGAAAGGAAGTGAGTAAGCTTTATAGCTTAGTAAGACCGTATGAAATTAATAAGCAATTTATCAGCTTGCTTCTCAAGGTAATACAACCATATTTGCACTTTTACTTATGTTCAGGTCAAGCTGTTTTCTCGAGTCACAGTCATTAAATTATTTATATCTTAAGCTACGTAACTCCAAATTAATATCCACTAATTTTTCCTAAAACTATACTCACATGTCTTCTTACCATAAAATTTTTAAAATTTTTGTCAAGCCAATAAGTATAGTTTATTCTTTAAATTTACCCCTATTTTGCTGTTTGATAGTTCCAACCCCTCTTCACTAAAAATTAAGTAGCTCCTTGTACGGGATTCAGATGATGTTTCCTTTTATTTATTTTTAAAATAGACTCATTAAGTATTCTAAGAATATAAATTATAACTCATAATTATATTTTTACAATTTTTAATGATTTTCCCAAATCGGAACAGGGGATTTCAAAATCATTCTGACTCTATCTTACAACAATTCAAATATCTCATAATATGAAATCTTTTTGCTTACATCGTTTCTTCTATATGAAACTAGACTCAATAAGATTTAATTTCATATTCTGTTCAGCCTCTAATTCGATTTCCATAATTTTTTGTGGATTTTCAAAGTCGGACTGCTGCTGCTGTCCAAAACTGTTTCAATGATAATTTTACCCTTTCATAATTATCTTTAAATAGGCTTTTATGCCAATCAATTTCTCTTTTCATATTCATTAGGCCACAAGATGAAAGGATAAACATATCATATCCCAATTTAATTCGACCTAAAAGCCTCATACATAATCATCCATCAAATTTACCACATAATTACACACCATAGGTATCAACTCAATATTTACAAGGTCGTCACAAAGTCATTCTCATACGTATGACTTACTCATTTACATTCTTACCAAAAGTCAAATATGCATTGAGCTCATCACTCATGAATTTTTAGTACATACCTGTACCCTTTCAACATGATCATAAACATAGCTTACTCATTTTCATAGCTAGAACTTACTCGTATTATTTTTACCATCAAGGCAACGTAATTAGACTCATATCTCATGAGTTCGAATAAGAACCTGCACCACTCACAACATGATTATATCATTCCATATCATTATCCTAAGCCTTAAAATAACCCGTAAACCCTTTTGGAATACTAATGGATATCCGATAAGCCTCACACAATAGGGTGAATTGCCGATGTCATGTCCTAGACATGGTCTTACACTGGCTCACATGTCGAGACCGATGTCATGTCCTAGACATGGTCTTACACTAGCTCACAATTAACACCGATGCCATTCCCAATATGATCTTACACTGGCTCACAATCAAAGTCGATGCCATGTCCAATATGGTCTTACACTGGTTCACAATCAACACTGATGCCATGTCTAACATGGTCTTACACTAGCTCACAATCAACGCCGATGCCATGTCCAACATGATCTTACACTAGCTCACAATCAACGCCGATGCCATGTCCAACATGGTCTTACACTGGCTCACATGTCACCCAAATGTCATGGCATAGATATCCAATATATTCCTAGGTTTAACCGGGAATTTACCACATTAATTTTCATCATACATTATTCAACCATATTATGCAAAATCATTCATTCAACACATAATAATGATAAAGTTACCTTACTTATGTACAACTTATTCGCTTCAATAGAATATCATATTCTATCAAATTACAAATGTATTCAATCATCACATAAATGTTATTAACATTTTGCATCACTTTCTCATACTCAATATCATCAACATATAATTCAATACAATCATAACAAGATAGATTTCAAGCCTATTAACAATAACATGGATAACATGCTTATTTAGTCACACGGACTTACCTCGAATGCGAAAATAGCTAATTATTTCCTTTTTGTCCTAAACCACGTACTTTCTCTATTAATGCCCGAATCTCGATTTTCTTGGTCTAAAATAATAAAATTTACTCATTTGATCATCAACTTAAATTAAGTGTTCCACAATTCATACTTTGGTAAAATGATCAATTTGCCCCTAGACTTTCACAAAAATTATGATTTTGCCCCTAGGCTCGTAAAACGATTTTTATCAAATTTCCTCATTAGCCAAGCCTAACCCAGCCTTTATTACTCTTGTAGAAACTCAAAATTCCAATTATTTCACACAATTCCCATCCATTTAACAAACTTTACAAAACGGTCCATATTAGGTGTTTTCATGAAAATCCTTTCACAAAAGTTGTTTATTTAACAACCAAGATTCATTTTCTTCTATAAAAATTCAGCAAAAAACATGAATAATCTCATGTAAAAACTCTAGAATTTCAATCATTTTGCAAAATAGTCCCCTCATTAGCTAGATTATGCTACAAGGGTCTCAAAAGTGCAAAAATTATCAAGAAAAGCCATCAAAATCACTTACTTGTAAGTGATATAAGTTTATGATATTTTGAAGCTCCAAAACCCTTATTTTTACTGGTATTTTCAGTGGAGAAGAAGGAAGGAAAAAGATGAAGTCTTTTGTTTTATTTTAATCTTATTTCTAGTCAAAATAGGTCACCAACTTCACCTAATTTTGACTTTTCTATTTTCTTTATCTCTATGGCCGGCCAAGCCTTTCTTAAAGGTCTATTTGCACTTTAAAGACCTCCAATTATGGTTCTCTAGCTATTTAACACATTTAGCTAGCAAAACAAAACTTTTGCCCTTTATGCGATTTAGTTTTTTTTCTCAATTAAGCTCACAAACACTAAAATTAGTTCACCAAAATTTTTATGTATCCATATAATCATGCTATAATGCCAAAATAATATTAAAAATAATTTCTCCAGGCTCGAAATAGTGGTTCCGAAACCACTGTTTCGACTAGGCCCAAAATCGGCTGTTACATTGTGCATAGTATTTTTTTTGGATAACAGTTTAACATATACATTTGGGTCACGTTTCTTAAATATAATATTGATTGTCATCAACAAGGTATGAGATCGTCCAACATCGATTCCATAAAATGTTAGAGAGATTACGGACTGTAAATCGAGATGGCGTGACGTACCTCAATGGGATATGAAGGAATATTGTATACATTCGTATTATGGAGGACTAGGATATGGGCACATGACGTTGAACCTAAGGGAATGCATTTTTTGTACTAATGGGGACGCGTTATTTGCCAGTAACCTCGATGGTCAAGAAAATGTATTTCTGATTAGCAACCTTGTTTCCAAAATGGGTCGAGACATATGCAAGACAGTTAAAGGGCGACCACATTTGGTGCTAGTTGGTGTTGAAAGATATCGGGGGAAATGTAAAAATCACAAACTCAATGACTTCAGTGTATCACTTGCGGTCAAATCTAATATTTCAGATTAAGCAGACCCATAGACCTGACCGTGGAGTTATCGGTGGAGCGTACTGCATAAACCTAAGACAAATGACCTGCGACTGTGGTAGATTTCAGACACTTCGTTATCCATGTGCACATGCAATTGCAACATGTGCCTCAGAACATATAAATTGCATTGTGTAAACTTGAACGCGTGTATAATGTTTGGAAATCTGAATTTCCACCTGTCCCGGATGAAAGCATGTGGTTGCTTACCTAACAAGTTCCTTTCGAATTGGTACCAGATAAGAACTTGTGGCGCAAGCTGAAAGGTCAGCCGAACGCAACTTGGATATGAGGAAATATAAATATTCGGGAGCGGGGAGACACGTCGGGGTTATACACTTACTGTAGGAACCCAGGGCATACGAAGCCAACATATCCACATAACCCGAGAACATCGAGGAGAAGAGCTAATTAAAACACTAACTTATGTAGTAAAGACACTAACTTATTCGTTTATTCATTAATTTTTTCTGTAAAGTGTAAATTAATATTAATTATTGAAGTAAGAAATATTACAATATGCAAGCTAAAGTTTTAATCTTTTTCCGTATCGACATTCTATTATTTGCTTTATCAAAATATTGGAGTCAACAAATAGAAGGAGAAAAATAATTGTAAACTTTAAACTCATAATATGATATGGTGCAAAGCAAACCAATTTAATAAACAAGTTTTGTATATTGTAAATAATTGTACATTTGAGATGTAAAACAAAGTATACAATTTGAGAAAATTAGAAATAAATTGAAAATTAAGGATTGAGAATATAGGATGGAAGAATCAGTATTGAGTACTTGCTTAAAAATAATGAAGTTTGGAGGGGTTTATATAGCAAATTTTATGGTTGAAAGGTGAAAGGAAAACACACATTATACTGTATGTTTTCATTCTATCTCCTGAAAACGTGTAATATAGGGCACGTTTCTTTTTCCCAAAAACAGCGTAGATCAATAGATTTTTTTTAAGAAAATGACATTGTTTCTTAATTAATTTTTTCCAGCATATTTCTGAAATTTTGCCCTTCAAATTCCTAAATTATAATAACAATTGTTGGGGATCGACCTTATTAAGCAACGAACAAGTAAAAAGTAACAAAAGAAATTGAGAAATTGAACATACAAATTTAACATGGAAAAACCCTTCCAAATATGACAAAAAACCACAACCAAAGATAATTTTACTATAATGGCAAAAAAACGAAGAGTACAAAAGATAGATATAAAAACTAAACCCCGAAACCTGAAAACAAAGAACCTTCAAAACGTAAACACAAAATTCTCCAAAAGTGTTATGAGTTCTAATCTTTAATGGGTATAGTTTCTAAGGTTGTAAAAGAGCATATTTATACACTAAATTCGTAGGTCAAATAAATTATGCTAAATATATTATACTAATAAATACTAAATCTTTTAGAAAGAAAATATATTTTTGTTTAACTTGACTTGAAAGCAATCTCTTATTTTATTTAATAGGAATATGGGTCATACAACTCTAACAATCTCCACATTGACACAAATTCTCACAATGCCATCTTTGCCAAAGCCCGCCACAGAACTATCTTGAACTATGCAAGGAATCAACTCAATCAAATTTGTGCTTAGAACCTAGAAGACTTCTAGCCATCGACTTGTGCACTGCCAAATCAAAACTAACTCGGGTTTGATTTTCACGAACACAATGCCCTAACTTTTCAAAACCTGTATCCAAAAGAGAATCTCTCTCTAGTGAACTGCTCATACATTTTTCCCTCCTAAGACCAAGTTACCTCCGCTTCAAACGAGTTGACTTCGACTTCATAACGGACGAGTGATGTTTGGTTTCACTGATCACTGTAGAACCTTCTAGAATATAAAAATTGTCAGTCATTTTACCTTTTAACAAAAAGAAAGCCCCATGAGACACTTTAATGTCGCTCGACTCAATGTTGATTCTGCAACCTTTCGAGTCTAAAATACTCAAGGAGATTAGGTTCTTTCGTAAATCAAGTACATATTCGTCTGAGAATGTCATAATCGTTTCATCGTGCATCCTAATTTTAATAGTACCAATACCAATTACCTTACTGGATGAATCGTTTCCTATGTGCATAACTCCACCTTCAATTGAATTGTATGTAGAGAATCGTTCTCCGTTAGGACATGTGTGGAAAGAACATCTTGAATCTAGGATCCACTCAGACGTAAGCTCGATGCTATCGCTCATTGACACTAAGAAGAAACCGTCACTACTTTCGTCAGCCAAATTAACACCAGCTACATCTTCTTCATTACTCTCAGCAACCCTTTTATTTCGTAGTTTATAGCAATCTGCTTTGATATGACCTAACTCCTTACAATAGCGACACATTTTGTCTCACTTTTTGATGCTACCAAAATGGAAGCTTGCTTATCTACCTTATTATCTGAACCAAACTCATTGTCGAGTTTGTCTTTACTCAAAAAATGACCATTCACATCCTCGAACGAGAGTTTATCTCTACTAGAAATTAGAGTCTCCTTAAAAGACTTGTATGTAGAGGGCAAAAAGCATAATAATAACATTGTCTGATCTTCATTGTCAAGCTTAACCTCAACATTCTTTAAATCATTCAAAAAAGTAATAAATTGACTAATGTGATATCTAAGAAGCTCACCTTTATTCATATGAAACATAAATAGATGTTATTTCAACATTAAACGGTTAGCTAGAGACTTGGTCACATAAAGAGTTTTTAACCTTTTCCATAAGGTGGATGAAGTTTTCTCCATCAATACCTCCTGCAATACCCTATTCGTAAGGAATAATTGAATTGCAGACAAGACTTTTTCATCAAGCTCTTCCTATTCTATCTGATATAGATTCTCAAGTTTTTTTTCTATAACGAACTAGAATTATAATCATCCGAACTTGTCACAGATTGAAATTTGTGATACTATCAAACTTTTCAATGTCAAACTTTGTTGCTATCATCTCTGAACGGGTTGATCTACGAAAATTGAATTAGCTCTGATACCACTTATTTAGGATTGACCCGATTAAGTAATGAACAAGTAAAAAATAGCAGAAGAAATTGAGAAATTAAACATACAAATTTAACGTGGAAAAACCCCTCCAAAGAGGATAAAAAACCACGAGCAAAGATAATTTTACTATAATGATAAAAAAACGAAAAGTACAAAAGATGGAGGTAAAAACTAAATCCTGAAACCTGAAAACAAAGAAACTTCAAAACGTAAACACAAAATTCTCCAAAAGTGTTATAAGTTCTAATCTTTAATGGGTGTATTTTCTAAGGTTATAAAAGAGTCTATTTATAGCATAAGTTCGTAGGTCAAATAAATTATGCTAATAAATGTTAAATATATTATACTAATAAATACTAAATCTTATAGAAAGAAAATATATTTTTGTTTAACTTGACTTGAAAGCAATCTCTTGTTTTATTTAATAGAAATTTGGATCATGCAACTCTAATAAATAATAACAATAAGTGAATTAAGCATGTGAAACAAGACCTAAAGCAATGCATGGAGATGGAGTTGTTTGAAATACAATACGTAGGGTATAAAGAATGAAATTTAGTTATGGGGTTGGATCGAGAAAAGAATAGTCCGTATAACCAACAACAGGATTCTGAGTGTAAAAGGTATTTCTATCATACTTGTTAAGCACAGCATTGAGCTCAAATCTCCTTGGCAAATCAGGGTTTGCCAGAAACAAGCGTCCAAATGCAACCAGATCCGCTCCACCCTTAGCAACCACTTCATTTCCCTCTTCTCTATTGTATCCGCCGGCTACTATAAACGTTCCTTTGAAAGCCTTTCTCATCGGCAACAAGCTGTTCTTTGTTTTTTGACTCTCGAATTGGGTGATCATCCTTGGCTCTATCATATGGCAGTACAAAATCCCGTATTTGTTCAAGGATTGGGCCATGTAAAGGCCAAGTGCTTCTGGGTTTGAGTCGGCACAGTCGTTGTAAGCTGCAAATGGAGATAGTCTGATCCCAACTCTGTCGGCTCCAATCTCATCGGCGACTGCTTTAACTACTTGTAGAGGGAAGCGGCAACGATTTTCTAAGCTCCCTCCATACTCATCTGTTCTATCATTCACTTGGTCCTTCAAGAACTGATCAATCAGATATCCACTAGCTCCATGAATCTCAACTCCGTCAAAACCTGTAATATAAAATCATTAGCTTTTTTTCTTGATGAATCAAGCAAAGATAATGTTTACATGCTGTTACAGCCTACAGGGTCTTAGGAATATTGCTTTTGATTCTGTAATTTAGTATGTGATCATTAACCAAAAAATTGCCAAGTTGACAAATTCTACCAGAAATACTAATGGTTTTAATGATTGAACGATAAATATTAAATTGAAAAGGTATTTAAAATCAGGGACTAACAGCAGATTCTAGCCTAAAAAAGAAAGGTGTAAATCTAAAGTCAAGCGGTGAGGAAGTAGTACCAGCTTGCATGGCATTTCTAGCAGCCTTTCTAAAGTCGTTAACGACTTGCGTTATCTCACGAGTTGTTAACCGGCGAGGAGCTGGAAAAGATGCCTCCGTTACGCCATCAATTAATGTGAGTCTTAGCTTGTATCGGTTTGTCCGTACATGAGATTGGAGGCTGACCATCAGGTTGGAAACCTGTACACGAATATTATCAGAAAACCATTTAACAAATGATTGTGCTCCTTAGAGATGAAGAACAAAAAAAGAAAAGGATTACTCACAATTATCAGAAGCTCTACCAGCATGCCATAGTTGACAAAAGAATATGCTCCCTTTCTTATGAACAGCATCCACAATTGGTTTCCATGCCTCTACTTGTTGTTGCGTCCAGATGCCAGGAGTGTTTGGGTAGCTTCAAAAATTTTGAAGGTTCAATTTTATATGATTAAATTCTACACAGCCATAGGCATAGGAGGATTTAATTAAATGAAATAGTACGTACCCTTGAGCAGTTTCTGAAACACCGGATGCTTCTCCTATCATGAAACCACCCTGCGTTGTTCTTTGGGCGTAATACAAGATGGCATGAGGTTGAGCAAGGAAGTTTTAGGATCTCAGTCTGGACATGGGTGCCAAAACTATCCTAAATTATTAACAACAAACAGTGTGGCTTTAAAACTTTTGAACAGGGTGAAACAATAAAAATCTTAACCACCGTTGTAGTGTATGTTGAAACCAGACAGACCTGTGAGAGAGATTAAAATTGGACATCTTGTAAGGAGCGAGGAGGGCAGGAATGAAATCCATATTCTCCTGTGAAGTAGTCATGATCTGATCGCCCTTGGTTGATTAATGGATTGAGCGTTGCGTTTTGCGTTTGCAACGATGACAAGTTCGCTGACTTTGGGTTACATTTTCTACTATTATTATATAGGGGTAATAAATTATTTCACATACCAACTTAAAAAAAAAAAATTATTTTTTTAGATTTTTATTTTTATTTTTTTATTTTTACTTTTAAATTTATATTTTTTGTCAAATTATTTCAAAATAAATATAAAAGTTAACGTTTTTTAACTTTGTAGGAATGAACTACCACGTGGATGATACGTTAGCATTGAATTAAATTTTAAAAATTAAAAAAATATAAAAATATTTTAAAAATAAAAAATCATTAAAATTATTTAAAAATTATAAAAATAATTTTTACTATTTTTTTAATTTTAAATAAATAATTAAATGTTGACGTATTATTTATATGGCAATTTACATATCAGCAAAGTTAACAAATGTTTCTCGTTAATTTTGGGATGATTTTACAAAAAAAATAAAAACTCAATGATTAAAAACATGAAAAATTAAATAAAAAATTAAAACTTTTTATGAAAAATTAGAGGGTGAATTTTTTTTTATACCTATTAGCTTGTAAACCACACGTCATCTACTTGGAAAGGAAATATGTACTTCCTAGGTTTTTCTGCTTTTTAAAGGTAATTACGTAGTTGAATGGAAAATGTTCTGCCCTTTGTCTGGTGGCTTTTTCATTTTTTATCTTTTTATATGGAATAAATAATTGTTAATTGTATTAGATATTCTTAAAACTATGAGTTCAATTTTAAATTAATTTTCAAACTTTAAAATGTTTTAATTACATCCTAAACTATTAATATTATATTAATAACGTCCTTTAATTATTAAAAATATTAATTTAATCGTTAAATAACACGTCAAATCTTACATGGAATAATTTAGAATGAAAGTTGTAAAGAAAAATAAAATATTACTGTGTAACATTTAGAAGTTAAAAATGAAAATTAAGTACAATGAAAAAAGAGAGATAGTAAATGATGAAGCTTTTGCAAAAGTTTCAAAAATTTCAAAACCAATATTTTTAAAATATTTATTTTTCTTTAAACTTTTTATTATTTTAAACTGCCACATAAGCTTTGACACCTTATTTAATAGTTAAATAGCGATATTAGAAATGGAAGGACTTTACTGATATAACCTTGACAGTTTAGGAATGTAATTAGAATATTTTAAAATTTAGAGACCAATTTAAAATAAAAATTATAATTTAAGGATATATGGTGCAATTAAATCTAAAATAAATAAAAACTCACACTTAATAAAATTTAAACCTAAAATACAATGAATTATAAACTTGTATCATTATCATTTTAACTAAAATTTTATTTGATTTTTAAATAATTTTTAATAAATATATTTATTATATAATTTTTTTACTCACAACATTCGTAGGTGAATTATGGGTTAAGATCCACTCCATTACATTTTCATCCATTCAAATGTGTAAGTACCGTATATATATAACCTGTTTATTAAATGTGAAAATCAAACTGTGAATAGTAATTAAACATCCAATGAATATTAATTGATAAGAAACAATTAAGTGGAGGCAAACCCCTGAACTATATAATCTAGTTTTTTTTTTTTTTTTTTTTTTTTAATTTTAAGAAAGATCACAAATTTTTTAATCCCACATTTTCTATATACTTATTCGGACAAATAAATTTATTTATAGTTTTAAAATTAGTGGTGTTTATGTTGATTGTGCCTTAATTCAATTGACATCGTTGCTATTGTAACATCAAGAGGGGGTTCAAGCAAGTTAATTTTTCCTCTGACATAAGGGTTGAGAGGGGTTATTAGTAAATGCACGCATTATATAAAAAAGAAGAAGAAATATACAAGTAATTTTTAATTATAATTAAAAAAGATAAGTAGTTAGTTTAGTGATAGTAACATCCTAACGTCCCGAGAAATGATAATATTGTTATTTTGGATTGTACACATGTTAGAATTTTTGAAGTAAACAAAATAAAATTATTAATATTAGTGGATAAGACAATTGGATATCATAGGAAATTAAAAGGGCCTTTGAATTTAGAGAAATTAATTTGAGGTATTAACTAAATTGTAAAGGTGTGAGAAGTGTTGGGTAAACGTGTGAAAAATAAAAATAAGAAAAGATTGGACTGGATTGGATTAGATAGAAGGGAAAAAGAGAAAGGACTTGAAGCGCAATTTAACCAAGAAAGTATTTGAAGTTGTGGATGAGATTAAGAGTAAATAGAAACCACTTGTTTGATATGGTTAGATATTTTTCTTAATTAAATATTATTTATGATTTAAAATACAAAAAGAAAATAGGTTTTTTTTCCTACATAGAAAGATGTAGAAAAATCTTTCATTAACATTTTCATCATCTCTCTCCCACGTGTTTCTCATCTTCTTCTCTAATTAATTTTTGTTTTCTTTCATTTTAGTCCATTTCAATCATTTTCACCCCCTCAAGCTCAAAACTTCAAATTTCTTTCATACTTTTTTTGTGAAATTAAAAGAATAACTCCATGACAAGTTAAGTTTTTTTTTTTTTGTTTTTTTTGTTGAAGTTAGGGTTTTGAGAAAGGTTAAGGTAAGGATGATGAATTTTTTTAAAGATTTCATGCGTAGTTCATAAAAATGCATGGAAATAGTATGTGATTATTGTTTTGATATTAAATATTGTGCATATATGCTATGTTGATAAAGAGAAAGAAGAAAAGTGAAAATCAAGTTGGTGATAAAAGTAAAAAAGTAACAAAAGAGTGAAGGAAGAAGGAAAGGCCCATTCCAAGCATTTCATAGTAATTACCTCAAGAATTTTACTTTACCTATTTAAACCCTAAATGAAAACTTGACTAAATGGTGTAGTAATATTCATGGGATTTATTTGAATATAAAAATGATGATATGTATTATGGAATTTATTTGAAAGTGAAGTACTTTTATAATAAATTGTATAGTTATGTGTAGTGAATTTGGAGAAAAAGGACTAAATTGCAAGAGTGTAAAAAGTTAGATAGGTGAAATAGACAATAAGATAAAACACTTAAGTGAAGTGTTAACTGTTGATGAAATAAATGTCAAGTTGAATTTGATGATTGTTGAATCTATATAGATAATGACTAAATTGTAAAAAGAGTAAAGTTTGAATTATTTTTATTTGTTGAGAAAATGTAGTGAAATTATATATTTAAATGCCCATGTAGACAAAATGAGAACTAGTAGGATATAAATGACATGCCATTAGGAAAATTTTTATGTGCGCAAATGATAGTGACACTCGGTGCAAGTGATAGTGGCACTTCAGTGCAAATGACAATAGCACGCTCGTGCGAATAACAGTGGCACTCTAGTGCGAATTATCGATTTTTTTGCATATCCTATATGTTTTATTGAGTCTACAATTGGGCAATAGATTTTCAAGGTAAGCAAATTTAATAATGAAAATGGTAAGTGACTTATGATTGTTATTTTGATACCTTATTATAGTTATTATTTAAATAAGTTCAAGTATGATGTTAGTACCTCATAAGTTGCATCCTTTAGTAATGAATAAGTTTTAAATGAAAATTTTAAATTTTGATGTACTTATTAAGCTTTCACAAACTTAACACGCTATTCTTCTAATCCGTAGGTGAAGATTTAATTTGAATCTCTAGAGCGAAGGTCAATTCTGACTCATCTCATCACAAAATGAAGTTTAGAAGAAAGTATGATTTTGGTGTTTGGTTTTAGCTCATGGCATGTACATAGGATATTCTAAGCATGTCTATGGAAGAATTCTAATGGAAGCATATGATAGTTTTGATCTTGATAATTTTGTAAACTTGGTTATGTTCAATTTTGTATTAAGTTGAATTAAATGATGCTCAATGTTGGAAATTGGCATAAATGAATGGAGTATTGGTTGAATTGGATGATAGGTACCACATGAGCATTGATTTAGGAGTTGTGAATCAAAATGCATAAGATTCAAGGTGACGGAATGTAACACCCTGAAAATTTTTACAGTAAGATATTATCCTTAATACAGAAAAATAAGGAAATAAAGTGAGAAGAAGAGGAAAATTGAGTTATGTCACTGGGAAGTATATTATGACATATTGATTCAAGAAATGACAAGAGAATGATATTTATTATGATATGTCAATATGTGATTATCTTTGATATGTTGATACAAGGAAATTAAGTATATTGAGACGAGTAATAAATTCAAGTAAAACATGTCGAGAAAAATAAGTACGTTTAAGGGACAATATGATTGATTTTAATTGGTTCCAAATATGAACGTTAGATGAAATAAAATATCTAATAAATAAATCGGTAACTCCGGTAATGCTCTGTAACTCTATTTCGGTAACGGATTCGGGTTAGGGGCGTTACACAGAACTCACGTCAAGACGTCGGGTTCATGAAGTCACGACGAGCCTATTCAGTGAATGACGTTGCATTGTGGTACTCTTGAAGTCGCGACGAGCTTCATTGGAGAGTGAAGTCGCGATGTGGTATCTAAGAAGTCGCGACGAGCACTCGATTAGTTCGAAACTTTACAATTTAGTCCATAAACAACTTTTGGTCACCTAGGAAGCTTTTGCAAGCTTGTATAAAGCTCGGATAAGTATATAAATCATATTTTAATTGTACATTGAGTTTGATATCTTGAGTAAGAATGTTAAATTGATATGAAATTATTGTAATTGCTCCAACAATGAATCTAACATCTCAGTACTTTGACCAGTGATAGGGTCGGGTATAGAGTTTATAGTGATTAAAAAGATTATGCTTAAAATAAGGTATAATTAGTTTTAGAAATAAATGTGTTTCTAAAGTTTTAATTAAACAATTATAAAAGACTAAAATATCCTTATGATTTCAACTTTTTTTATTTTAGAAATTAAAGGTTTCTTTTGACATTTTATTAATATTGAATTAACTTGTGATTAGAGGCAGATCCTTATATAGGTAATTTTGAGAAATTTTGATTTCTTCCTTGAAGTTTTTAGAAAATTTTAATTAAATCTCTTCAAATTTTTTAATATTTTCATCCGTTTCTTTGAAAATTTTAATTAAATTCTAATAAAAATTTTAAAAATTCTCATTAATCTCACCAAAATTTTTAAAAAATAATTAGACACTCAAATTTTTTAAAAAAATTCTCATTAGACTCATTAAATTACTAGTAAACTGCTTGAGATAGTATCTCATTGGGGTTTTATAGTAGAATAGGTAAATTATCATTTCGGTTCGATGGGAAGAAAGGAAGAATAATTTTTTGGATAAAATATGTTTCAATTTCTTTTATGTCTTTGTATATTTAGAATTTTATTTTTTTTCTTTTATTTTATAAGACTTAGTTTTATTTTTTAAATTTTAAAAAATTTAAAATATTGTACCATTAAAATTCTTTTATTAAATTAAAGTTTATTACCCTGTCATTTGTTTTGTTACAAAGTTACCAATTAAATTAAAACTAAAGAGAAGAAGAAAAGAAAAATAAAAAACAAAATTTAAATTGATCAAAAAAATAAAAGCATAGAGACTAATTTTAATAAATAGAAAATATAGAAAAACTACATTAAAAGAGATGGAGAAAGGAGGAAAGCAAAAGAAGAAGCAGAAGAGAATGGAAAATAAATAAATAAAATTTATAAGAACATGAAATAAAAAAATTTTAAATTGCTCAAAAAGAAAAAAAAACATGGAGACTAATTGTATAATTTAATCTAAAAGTATTGTTTGAAATAATGATTTAACGTGTCACGTCAACTTACGGTTACACTGTTAATGACAATTAACGGTTTAGTAATTAAAATGTTACAACACGTTAACGTAAGTGACTAAAACGTAACATTTCAAATATAAATGATTAAAATGTAATATGAGATAAATAAAAATGACTATTTTAATAGTTTACCCTTTAAAGAATCACTTAAAATAAAATTTTCATATACTCAATTTAAATAAAATTTATTTAATTTTTAAATTATGTATTTAAAATAATTAATTTACATGTTTTATGATCTGCGTTCGATCTATAAAAAGAAAATTTTAAATATTTATTAGCTTTAATTTTGAATTTTAAATAGCGTATTTAAAATGTTTGATCCTACTCACAAATTATTTAAGATCAGTACCAAATTCGATTAAAATTTTTAATTATTAAATGAATTAGTCAATGCAATTACTTGGCTAATTTACTAAAAAAAACGCCCTTTTATAACATTATTTATCGAAATGGACCGATATTTTGATTATTTACCAGAAAGGGCCATTTTCCCCGAAAGCACGTCTACGTCAGCGCGAAGTTAGGGGACGTGTCAGCAAAATGCATCCCTAGGGGAGCGTTTTGCCTTTTTTTAGGGTTAAAGTTTTTTTATTGGTTTAGGGTTAGGGTTTAGATTTAGGATTTTAAGAGTTTAGGGTTTTAGTGTTTTTTAAGGGGAAAATTAATTAAAATAAGGTTGAGGGTTAATTAATTAAATTAGCTATTAATTTAGGGTTTAGAGTTTAGAGTTTAGGGTTTAGGGTTGTTAGGGTTTATTAATTAAATTAACTATTAATTTAAAAGAATCAATTAAATTAGGGTTTAGGGTTATTAGGGTTAATTAATTAAATTAACTATTAATTTAAAAAATCAATATATAAATTTTTTATTTTTATTTTTTGCTACTGCAGTATTAGAGAAAATAATTTTAAGAAGACGTTTCTAAACAAATATTGTCAGAAACGCTTCAAGCAGGATACACTGTCAACAAAATTACGAGAAAAAGCTCCCACGTGGACGCTTTTTTGCTATAGTAGTATCTGAAAAATAATTTTGAGAAGACGTTTCTGAACAAATAGTGTCCAAAACGCTTCAAGCAGGATGCACTGTCAGTAAAATTACGGAAAAAAGCTCTCACGTATACGCTCTTTTGCTACAGTAGTATCTGAAAAATAATTTTGAGAAGACGTTTCTGAACAAATAGTGTCCAAAACGCTTCAAGCAGGATGCACTGTCAGCAAAATTACGAAAAAAAGCTCTCACGTAGACGCTCTTTTGCTACAGTAGTTACTATTTGGCCTTAGACTATAAATGAGCCAAATTTCATTCTCAGGTTGCATAAGTTACAGCAAGAGAAATTGAGGCTAAAGTAAAATAGAAACTGAAGATGAGTGAACGTATTAGTGTTGTTATTTACTATTATGGCGAGGTCCATGACACCGAGAACGGCGTTATTTTTCTATTGGAGAACACAGTTCGACTGGTTTTTAACCAGAACATAGATTTGATAGAACTTCGTAAAAGAATTAGGCATAAAATCTTCGGAACGACGCCAATGAAAGTTTTGTCTATTAAGTATCAATTTTGTGCTTCGGTTGATCCCGTGAGATATGACTCATTCGACATCAAAGGTCCTCGTAGCTTAGAGGCAATGATGTAGACTCATCTTGCTAGTGGATCACCCTATCTTGAGTTATATGTACAATTTTCATCGCGAAATGATGCATTTGCAACTTCAACATCTACTGCTGTTCAAGAGGAATACACGACCCCTGCCCGACATTTCGTTAGTAGGTGGCAAAACACAGAAGCGTTTGTGTTTGGTAGCAGTATAGAATACACAATCCTTGCTCGACACTCTGTTGGTGGATGAGACATGTACCTCGTTGGGTCGATGTTTTATACTGAAAATTTGTACTGGGGAATGACATCAACTTCTAGTGGTTGGCAATCCACATCGGATTGGGAACGTTATGAAACGTCCAGAAAAAGGGATGATTTACTCCCTACGACATCCACTGGCGAGGAGACATCATTCGTTGCAGATAATGGTGGGTCAGATGATGAGTCCGATGTGGATCCACCTCGAGATCCCAGCTCCGATGGTGCAGAAGTTGCATTATTTTTAAAATCGGAGTCTGTTCCAACCATACTTAAAGATGTTGAAGGGGGTTCAGATGAAGAAGAAAAAGATCTGTGATTCAGGGCATACTCGCCTTACCACACAGAAGGTGTGACCATACAAGTTCGTCATTGGATTCGAGTGAATTGGAAGTTGGTAGGGAGTTTTCCAATAATGATAGTTTTCTTGGTGCTTTGAAACAACATAGCATCATGAACGGGGTTAACTACAACGTGGTTAAATCCAAATTCGATAAGTTTGAGGCTAAGTGTGCAGTGCAAGACGGTACATGTTAATGAAAAATCATGTCCTCGTTGAGGAAAAGGACAGGCTTGTGGGAGATAAAAAAGTACAAAGTTCCACATACATTTATTAGCGGTACAGTATCACTAGGTGTTTAGGGTTTTTGAATAATACTATTATTACGTAATGTTGCATTATTTGACGTACTTCATTGACAGGTGTTTCACAAGATCATCCCAAGATGGATTCAGATATGTTAGCTAGCTTAATACTACCGACGGTGAAGGCAGATCCCAAGACTTTAGTGCCGGTTTTAATTGCCAATATTCTTAGCCAATTGAAGTACATGCCCTCTTACCGCAAGGTTTGGATAGCTAAGCAGAAGGCGTTGGAAAATATATATGGTAGGTGGGACGCTTCAAATAATAAAGTGTGGCAATGGTGTTAGGTGTTGGAGAGATATGTCTCAGGTTGCATAACAGACCTTGAAACGGCACCTGCGTACTACAACGACCGATTGCTCCATGGATACCAAGTGTTCAAGCGTCTGTTCTAGAGCTTTAAGCAATGCCGGGACGTATTTCTATACTACAAGTCATTGGTGCAAATGGACGGTACCTTCATGTATGGTAGATATACCCATCGGCTATTGCTAGTTATGGCACAGGATAGCAGTGGGAGAATCATTTCAATTGCGTTTGCAATAACACCAGGGGAGTCAGCTGATGATTGAGATTTCTTTCTTTCTAGGTTAAGGAGGCATGTCTGCCCCAACCTGATATGTGTATTATATCGGATTGAGGCACTAGAATACTAGCCGTAATTGAGCGATAAGGAAGCCAATGACATCACACACACCATCGGTATTGCCTAAGGCACGTTGCGTCCAACTACTACGGGCAATATCGATTTACAACTGAGCGACGGCAAGTGACCAATATGTGTATTTAATCTCTATTAATATAATTTCATTTGTAATATTCAATTTATTCTTAATGAAAGAGTGGTATGTAATTTTTACTATCAACTTATATTGGCAGGGTATGAGATAAGTAAGAACCGTTTTCATGAGATGTTGGCGATTTTGCGTTCAGTTAAAGAATAAGGCGTAGACTACCTTTGTAACATACCTTTCGAACAGTGGACACAAGCATACGACGGTGGCCTACGATATGGTCATATGACCTTAAACTTGGCTGAATGCATAAATTCTGTTCTAAAAGAAATGTGTCATTTTTCAATAACATCGGTTGTGCGAGAGACATATTTTCATTTAACGGCACTATTTCCAAAGCGAGCAGCGAGTTATAAAGGCCAAATGCAGGGAAGCCATGTATGGTGCACGAAGGTATTGCGAGAGATTAACAAGGCGAAGACACGAGCCAACACCATGCATACAGTGTTTCACGATCGCGACAACCAATGGTTTCATGTGACGGAGTTTGACAGACCGAACCAAGGTATTATTGGCGGGCAATATCGTGTACACTTGAGAAATAAGACCTGCGACTGTGGGGTGTTTGACGCATTATGCTATCCATGCGCTCATGTAATTACAGCTTGTCAGAATCTCCATCTAGATCCCATGATGTATGTCGACCAAGTGTACAAAATAGAATACATGTACAACGTATGGAGACACGTATTCCCACCAATCCTAGATGAATGTAAGTGGTCGTCTGTATCGCTTGCTCTGTTTAAACTGTTACCGAATAGAGAATTGCGTCGCAAACCAAAGGGCCGATCTTGCTCGACTAAAATACGTAGCAATATGGATATCCGAGAAAGAACAAACCAACAGAAGTTGTGCGGATGGTGTAGGAACCCAGACCATACAACTTGATCATGTCCAAATCAAAATAGCTGATAGTTGTTGTAATAAAATTATATTGCATTATTTATATTTTATTAAAAATATAAAAAATATTAAAAATATTATCGTATTCAAAATAACATTTATTTTAATAAAAAATATTATCTAATTTAAAAGCATATTTATTTTATTAAAATTATAAAAAGTAAATTACAATTAAAATATTAAAAACAACTTTTATTTTATTAATTGAAACTATATAAAAATGTTTCTACAAATATATTAAAAAAAAATCAATGTTGGTGCCAGCCGGAATCAGTGCCATATAGGGGTCGTCGACGGTTGCGCGTTGGATTCCTCCTTGATTCAGCTTCTAGCGAGGGTTGTGGTTGCTCCGGCTGGGATTGTGATTCTTCCGGTAGGGGATTTGGTTGTGGGTGTTGGGAGGATGACCCACCTTGATAGAATAATGACTGCAGAGGTGTTTGCATCACCCATGGAGGAGGTGTTTGAATCCCATAAGGCAATGGGAAATGGTAAAAAGAACAGCTCCCCAACGACATCTTGTGTGATTCCTCATGCAACGACAGTCTATCGATCGGCAGTTGAATCGGAGTAATTGAGAACGGAGATAAACAGGGATATGCATTCCAACCTGCCATAGGACTGGAAAAAGGAAACATATAAGGGTTAGGGTACATATAAGGGCTAGGATACGCATCTGGCATAATCTGAAAAGACTGTGATATGAGTGTCGTCAATTGAAGATTTGGACCCGGTAAATGTGTGGGCGCTGTTGATGGGCCTGTGTCGTCATCCATTCTTCTTAGATTTAAAGGGTCCCGTCGCCTCTTCTCTTCCGACAGTAAATATGGCTTGCCATGAATTCTAAACCATGGCATGTATTTCGGCACGTATGCTAACTCAGGAACGATGATCGATTCCTGAGTAGGTATATAGTCATATTGATTTTCCCACATTTTGATATATTCTGACTAATGTATCGGCCAATCCGTATTCAATAGTCGTAAGTCGACTTTGTGCTCATCATCGAGCACTTCAGGTGCCACAGGAATCAGTTTTCATAATCCAAATTATCGCAATACTCTATTTGACTGGTGCATCTCCACGATAACATAGTTGACTAATTAGACCTTCACATGTGTAACAACTCAATTTTGGGCCTAGTCGGAATAATGGTTTTAGAACCACTGATCCAAATTCGGAGAAAGTATTTTATTATTAATTTTAAGTTATAACATGTTTATATTAGTGCATGAAAAATTTGGTAAAGAAATTTTAGCATTTGTAAGCTTAATTATGAAAAAAAGGGACTAAATCGCATAAAGTGCAAATGCCTTGAATTGATAGCTAAGAGTGTTAAATTGCCATGAAACTTAAATTAAGAGTCTTTAAAAGGCAAATAGACCCTTAAAATAGAGGTGACCGGCCATGGGGGGCAAAATGAGACATGTTGACTAGGTTAGGTGGGTTTTGGTGACTAAATTGGTTAAAAATAAAATTTAATAAAGAGAGAATGATATTTTATTTTCTCTCATCTTCTTCCCACCATTCATACCAGCAAAAGAGGGGTTTTTAAGCTTCAAAAATTTTAGCCACCCTCTATTCTCATAGGTAAGTTATTTTGATAGTTTTCTTAATGATTTTTGTATTTTTGGACCCTTTGTAACATGAGCTTTCAAATGAGGGAACTATTTTGCAAAATAGTTGAAAGTCTAAGGTTTTACCATGAGAGTGTTTATGTTGTTTTCTGAAATTTTATGGAATAAAATGAATCATGGTTGTGAAATAAACAACTTTTGTGAAAAGATTTCTCATGAAAACCCTAAAAGGGTAATTTTGCATAAGTTGTAAAATAGGTGATAAATGTGTGAAATAATGAGAATTTTGGGCTGCTCCTAGTATAAAAAGTATTCGGCTAGACTTGATTAATAAGTAAATTCGATAAAAATCAATTTTCGAACCTAGGGGTAAAATGATCATTTTGTAAAAGTCTAGGAGTAAAATGGTCATTTTGCCCAATTATGAATTTTCGAGTGTCTAGATTATTATGCTGATGAAATGAATGAATTTCTATCATTTTAGATCAAGAATTATAGAATTCGGGCCTAGACCGGGGAAAAGTAAAGCTAGTGGACTAAGCCGAACTAGTCGCCACATTTTGTAATCCGAGGTAAGTTGTATGTAAATAATACAACTACATTGTTATTATATGTGTTTGAATTGATATAGCATCAATTTCTTGTTTTTGGAAATGATTAGGTATGTTGAATATGGAAATAGTAGAATTCTCGTTTGAACCTTAGGGAATAAAATTGGATATTCATGCCATGACATTTGGGTTATATGTGTGCTAGTGTAAGACATGTCTGGGACATGCATCAGCCATATTATAAGAGCCAGTTTAAGACCATGTCTGGGATATGGCATCAGCATTGAGACGAGGGCTAGTGTAAGACATGTCTGAAACATACATCGGCTATAAGATGTGTCAGTGTAAGACCATGTCCGGGGCATGGCATCGGTACGTATAGAGGTGTCAGTGTAAGACCATGTCTGGGACATGGCATCGACACGGAGATGTGAAAACCAGTGTAAGACCATGTCTAGGACATGGTGTTGGCCTCGATTTCGATAGTCAGTGTAAGACCATGTCTGGGACATGGCATCGACTTGATGGATGAGCCAGTGTAAGACCATTCTAGGACATGGCATCATCATTACACCCTATGTTTAAAGCTTAGTGAATATCTGATAGCATTCTAAATGGTTCAACGGTGAGAGTTATAGTTTAATTTAAATGAGAAAAGTATAACCATGTTGGGAGTGGTAGAGGTACTATTTGAAATGTATGAGATATGAGCTCAATATATGCTATGTGAATTGTATTGGGTAATGATGAGTAAGTTGTGCTTATGCCCACTTTTGTATTATGAGAATGATGGTGAATGGTAAAGTTATTGTTATATTCATTTACATGCAACTTACTAAGCTTTATGCTTACTCCCTTTCCTTTTAATTTTCTTATAGTGCTGCCTAATTAGCTCGAGGATCATCGGACGTCGGAGGCATCGATCATACTATCAACCGAAACACTTGGTATAGTTGGTTTTGTTATTTTGAATATGGCATGTATAGGGCTTAGACTTTTAAGTTTTGTGTCAATGTTAGTTTGGCCAAATGTGTTGGATTGGGATGAATCCCTTCATTTTGTATAAAGCCTTAGAATAATGGCTAATGTTCATTATTGGTATATGCAAATGATGATATTTTCATGAATGAGTAATGCACTGTGCGGTTGATTATACTTTGTATGTTTGGATGGATGTTGTCATATTGTGTTTCGGGGTGGCAAAGGGCTTGGTAGATAGCCCTATATTATCCACACGGGTAGAGACACGGGCGTGTGTCTAAGCCGTGTGTGACATAAGGCCAGCCCCATGGGCGTGTTGTCTGGCCATGTGTCCCTTACACGTAAAGATTGCAAGTCAGTATGCATGGTAGTAAACACACGGGTAGAGACACAGCCGTGTGTCACAGCCGTGTAGAAGACACGGCCTCTGGCCATTGGCGTGTGCCTTAGCCGTGCGCCCTGAATTGGATGCTGACATCAGAAACAGAATGTCGAGTTTTTAGACACGGGCTAGGACACGGGCGTGTGTCAGGCCGTGTGAAAACCCCTATAGGTTCAAATTTGGAATTTAATTCACACGGGTATGGGACACGGGCGTGTACCTACATGCTTAGGCCGTGTGGGTCACACGGGCCATCAGCACGACCATGTTATAATGGCCACACGGGCGTGTTGCCTTTCCACACAGGCGTGTGCCCTGTTTCTAGAGTTATTTTTCTAGAGTTATTTAAAGGACTCGGGTTGGTCCCGAATAGTTTCCAATGGATGTTTGGGGTATCGTAGACCCATATTAAGAAGTTTTAGACAAAGTTTGAAAAGTTTTTAATTTGACCGAGTCTTAATGACTTTGAAATGATTGTATGCATGCGGATAAGTTAGGTAATGCCTCGTGCCCAATCTCAACCTCAGACTCGGGAAAAAGGTGTTACAACATGCCAATGTTTAGATTTTGAAAAAAATTTATCTGGAATTACTACCCGAATTGCCGGATCCTCGTATGGTATCCATTGAAACTATATAAACATGATAAAAATATTAGTTATATACGTAATACTAAATAATAAATACTAAATACGAAACGACTATTTTATTATACATATTTTATTTAATACTTACTTGTGCTTCCGACCGTTGGTCTAATAGAAGTCGTATATCTTCAAGAGATGTGGGTATTCCAACATAACTCGCCGAATGGTTCCACCTAATTAAATAATTTTTTAGCATACAATTATATTTTAAATCTACGTAATAATTGTAAAATCTGATATAAAATTTACCTCGTCATTAGTGGGAATATATATGGGTGGTTCACTTGAGGACATAAAAATAGAAAATGAAATCGTGCCCATGATTGTAGTAGTGATAGGTATCCTCCAATTTTGGCTTTATTCGGTCGCATCACCCCACACATCTCCCGGTATAATGTTGCTAACACGACAGACCCCCAACTTAATTCATCTGCTGCTCTAAAATCAACGAGTTTCAGCAGCCATCTCAGATGTACGTGGTTTCGTGACAAGTCCAGCATCATGTAACCTCCAATCATCTCAAGAATGTATGCCCGAGCATATCGTATTCTTTCTAGTTCAGTTGAATCATTATCCAACTCCAGAAATGTGTCTCGTAATCAGCCCATCTCAATCCGACCTCCGTTAATATTATCCGAAATAGCACCCAAAAGCTCGTAGCATACGGCTCCCCAACCAGCAGATTGAGCGGACCCGGTGACTGCGTACCCATCCACTGGTATTCCCAATTGCAATTGCACGTCTTGTAGAGTGATAGTACACTCTCCGTATGGAAGATGAAAAGTGTGCGTCTCGAGTCTCCACCTCTTTATCAACGCACTGATTAGTTTCGGGTCCAACTTGCACCCTCGGCCTATCGTGGCCACGTGCCAAAAACCCGCTTCCCGCGGGTAATTCTCTATCAACAGCGATGGAGGACCAGACATATTACGGATATATCATTGCAACACCCGATCTATAGACTATTATAAAAAATTATAAAATAAAAATTAATTAAAATTGCATAAATAAAAAAAATTAAATAGTATTCAAAAATTAATTAAACTTATCACTTACCATTGTCATTTGATCGACGGAGATGTGTTTGTTATCGAGATGAATTAATTCTCCGGCCATTGCTAACACGATCGAATATTTTTTTAATTTAAAAAACTAATTCAAAAAAAATTTAAATAGAGTTTTTTTGCCAAAATTAAAGAGAGGTTTGACAAAAATTGATAGAAATTTGAGAGAATTTGGAGAGAATTTAGAGAGAATTGTGAGAGGACTATTGTGTGAAAAAATGAAAGGGGGAGGCCTTTTATAGTATTTTTCTTTACTGTTGGAGCGGGGCAAAACGCTCCCCCAGGGACGCGTTTTGCTGACACGTCCCCTGACTTCGCGCTGACGTGGACGTGGTTTTTGGGGAAATGGCCCTTTCCGGTAAATAATCAAAATATCGGCCTATTTCGATAAATAATGTTATAAAATAGCGTTTTTTTAGTAAATTAGCCCAATTACTTGTTGCTTGAAATAATATATTTAGGGAAAACATTCATTGTTATTATATTTGTAAACTATGGCAAATTTTTATAGTGACAAATCTCGTGTTAGTTAGATAGTTAGGGTGTTCACCGCTGCAGGTATGGTTTGAGTTTAAATCGCGCTTATCACTTTGTTGTTAGAGTTTTACCCTATTGTAATTCATCAAAAAAATTGATTCAACCAATTTAAAATATGTTATTAAAGAAAAAGCAATAAAACAGATGATGGTGTCAGCTTTGTTAGATCTATTTATTTAATTATAATCTTTGTCGAAACCATTTTTTTAAAATGGGGAATCGACTTTTAAAAACGAAGATTCGGAGTCGCCACCAATCTTTTTTGTGGTGTGATTGGGCCACCTTATAAAACATTTTGGTCTACGAATTTTGAGAAAATAGGCTCGGGAGTCAGTTACGTATGAGGAATGATTAACACCCCCAATACGCCCAAAATCGGTACTTTATTGATTAATTTATGCCTTAATGTCGAAAATTAAAGATTTGAAAATATTTTAAAGTACGATCACCCTTTTTGAAACATTTGAGTAAATTAAACATGAGTTAAAGACCATCTCGCTTCAAGGTAAAATGTCACGTCCAGTACGGTAGGACATATCGTTTTTAACCCCCCGTTATGAGCTTATCTTTTATTTAAAAATCCGAGCACTTTATTTTTTAAAAAAAAGGGGTATTCGGATATTTAAATCAAACGTAAAGCTACAACCCAGTACGACAGGGCATGATTTTTTGAATTTTTTAAATACAGAACACTGCCTCCACTTTTCAAAACTTGGAGAAATTCAATAAGAAGGATATTCGAATATTTGAATCGAACAAAAACCGAAACCCAATACAGTAGGGTACAATTTTTCGAGCTTCCAAATATCAAAAATTGCCATTGTTTAGGAGAAAATTTAAAGAATAAATCGATTAAGAAGGATATTCGAATACTTAAACCGAATAAAAAACGAGACCCAGTACGGTAGGGCACGTTTCTTTAAAACGATTAAGTATAGAAAATTGCCTTTATTAAAAACTATTTGGGAACAAAATATTGAATAAAATGCTTAAATCGAATAAAAAAACGAACCCAATACGGTAGGGCACGTTTTTTAAAACGATTAAGTATAGAAAATTGTTTTTATGTTAAAAACAAGTTGAGAATACATTATGAATTTAGGGAGGAAAAAACGATAAATAATGATGGATGACATAAAAATAACAATATGAGAATCATGCTAACCCTATATTAATAACAAAAAAAATATAGTTTTTAATATTTAATAAAAAAATGGAAACAACAATAGTCATAAATATGATAATATAATAAACATGACAATAATAGCAATATATCAATAGTATTACTAAATATAATAATAATAGTAAAATTAAAATAATAATGATGCTAAGCTAACAATAATGATAAATAATAAATAATAATAAGTATAATAAGCTATATTTAAAATAATTAACTTTTAATAAAATAGATAAAAAAATGAATATCATATAAAGATAATTAGAAAAAAGTAACCCAAAATAGTAATAATGTACAATAGTAGTAAAAAAAAGATGATAAAAATAATATAATAAGTTAATGAGTTAATCGCCAACTTGAAAGAGGTTCCAAGCAAAATACCCAAATAAAATATCAAGCCTTAAAATAAAATGAACAATAGGGAAGATAGGAAATTTTAAAAAACATTACTTTTCAAATAATACAAAAACTTTTAAAACAAATAATGGATATAAAATTTTAAAATAGGTAGAAAAATATAAATAAGTAATATATTAAATAGTAATATAAAAATGAATTTTAAAATAAATGTCATAAAATAAATAATTTACATGGAAATTTGTAATGTACAAAAAATAGATTATATAATAATGCATAAATGAAGTTTCAAAATGAATAATACATAGGAGTAATATACATAGTAAAAATATATACATGTATAATATATGAAATGAAAAAAGCCTAACATAAATAATATATATATATTAAAGTACCATAATACATGAAAGTGTTTAAAATAAACAAATACGTACATAAAAAAAATAAACTAAAAAAACAGCAGTGTGAAATCAACAAAAAAAAATATGTTTATTCTTTAAAAATAACAACTAAGACTTAATTGAAAGAAGAACAAAATCAAAGGGACAGTTTATAAACAAAACAAATCATTAAAATAGAATTGAGGACCAAAATGCAATGCGCGTGAATGTATAAGGATTGAAAACGTAAATTATCCCCTGCCCCCGAACGCAGCATTTTAATGTGGACTAAACTGTAATAGCGCATAAATCCCAGGGAAAAAATTAAAAAAACAAAAGGCATGCAAAAAGGGCCCAAATCAAATGAGGACACAAAAGCGAGGAACCAGATGTGAATTTACCCATTTAGGGTAAAAATGCACAAATTCACCCATTTAGAGCGCCGTTTGATTTGTCTCTTTTTTAACCAAATTTTTTTTATTAAAATTCATTTACTGCTTAAAACAAAGGATATTCCATCTTTGAAACCCCCCGTTTCCTGCTCTTCTTCGACAAATCAAAGAAAAGCAGCTCAACCGCCATTTTGAGCCAAGCTTCGATTTCAGAGAGGGCTTCTCCAACGCTACGACGGTGGGTTCAGGTAAGATCTTTCTCCTTTTCCTTTTTTATATTTTTGTATGTATGGAAAGAAAGAAAAAAAGAAAAGAATGAACTGCAGTAATAGAAGATCAAAATTAAAGGATCACCTTTTAAATTTCCTTTGCACTTATTTCTTTGTAATTGATTTTGTGTATATTTTGTATTTCGTGTTCTATTTCTCTGGAAAAAAAAGAAAGAAAGAAAAGAACCCCTTTTTTACAATGAAAAAAATGAAGGCTTTATAGCCAAAATACAAACAGTTTCTTCTTATTTCTTTGCTCAAGTCGCAGGTATAATGGACGTGGGGCATGGGTCGTGCTTCACGCTAGTTGGCCGGACATGCAAGGTGGAGAACGTGGTGGTGGAGAACGTGGGTAGTGGAAGCATGGAGGCAGTTGGAGGCTAGGGTTTTGGCTGAAAATGTTTTGGGATTTGTGGGTTAGGGTTAAGTATTTGGGCTTCAAAATTGGGTCTGTTTTTGGTCTTTGGGGTTTGTTTTTGGTTTAAAAATTTGGGCTTTAATGGTAAATGGGCCCGGGAAAAAATTGGTACCCACAGCTGCCCCTCTTTGCTTGTTGTTTGTGTAACGAGAACGAAGCAAAGACATTAAAGAGCCAATTTTGCCCGGTTTTGCTGATTCCTGACTCTTTGTTGTTCACCTTGCTCAAGTAGCCATATTCCATCCCACTGCATCTTCAGGGGTATAGGAATTAACATTTTCGATCTACTCCAATAAGTTTCAGAGAGAAGAGATTTGTATCTTCAATCTACTCTACTGACACATGAAGAAGATAATAACTGGTCACTTCAACCTGTTCCACTACTGCTTAGGGACACAAGGTTTGTATCCTCAACTTGCTCTCTGCAACTTCAGAGAGATAAAGTTTGCTATCTTCGATTTGCTCCACTACTGCTTAGGGAGATAAGATATTGTAATCCTCCAGCCTTTTACCCTACTGCTTAGGGAGTTAAAGCCTGCTCGTCGTCTTTGATCTGCTCCACTGCTGCTTAGGGAAATAAGATCTGTAATCTTCAGCTTGCTCCACTACTGCTCAGGGAGATAAAGCTTGCCATTTTCGATCCGCTCCACTATTGCTTAGGGAAATAGGATCTGTATTTTCAGTCTGTTACCCTTTTGCTTAGGGGTTAAGACTCATCGTCTTCTATCTACTCCACTACTGCTTAGGGAGATAAGACTCGTAACTTCAACCTACTCTCTGCAACTTCAGAGAAATATGGTTTGCTATCTTCAATCTGCTCCACTACTGCTTAGGGAGATAAGATCTGTAATTTCTGATCCACTCCACTATTGCTTAGGGAGATAGGATCTGTCAAAATTTAATCTGTTCCACTCCTGCCAGCGGGATGAGATCTGCTAAAATTTGATCCGCTCCGCTCCTGCTCAGCGAAGATAAGATCTACCGGAATTTGATCTGCCCCGCTCCACTCAGCGAAGATCAGATTTGTAGTTTTCAGTTTTGCTACACTGTCTATTGGGGAATCTGTCTGTAGAATTGATTTCCTAGGGCATGCTTATGTCAAATGATTAGGATGTCATGATCAATATAAATCAAATGCTCCTAACTAAATGTATTATGAATGACATTTGTATGAATGCAGAATGTCATGAGAATGATCCCTTTTTACATGTTTGGGCTGACATTACTCATTGTCTGTTAAGGCTATCGCTTCACTGACATGGGTCTTCTCGTTCAGCTGATACTTTTCGATAGAGAACTCGTAGAAACAATCCTATTTTTTCAATTGGTTTACCCCACTATAACTTCAAGGTTCAGTCTACCGTACTTCTAGCTTGCACCATCTTCAAACTCTCTCACTGCAACTCAGGGGAATATAATCTGATTCCTCTTCAACCATCCCCCTCGCAATTCAAGGGTATAAGATCTGAATCTTCCTCCATTAATTTGATCTGTCACACCATTTTTTTGGTGTCATGATCAAAATATGTATGCCTGATATTTGCATAGATACTGAATATCATTTTTCTCTCGAGAATAAGCCCCTTTTCAAACTTGGTTTGACATTGCTCGTTATTCGTCGAGGTACCTCTGACAAACAAAATCCCGAGAAGTGTACTAACCTAGACCCCTCTTTTTGACATTTCCCGCACTTAGGCTTGGAGAGTTCTGAACATAGTCCTGTTTCAGGTTCTTATATTATTTAGAAACTTCTAGAGTAATATGCAAAACTTCTTTTGTGAAAGTGTTATTAGTCCATTAATCATTATTTCCATGTAAAATGCTTGAAAAGAAATAAATAATAAGATAACAGAAAATTGTTTAGGAACATAGCTCAAAAAAACGTTAATCCAATATGGCAAATATCATAAGAAGAAAATTTATTGAGACCATATCTTAGGAAAAATAGAGTAAAAAATAAATACAACATGGGTAAGATATGAAACCAGGTGCCCTAGATATCACAGTCTGAGCTTTTCTGTACGAACACCTTGAGGCCTATTTTGAACTCAGCATGTGTCTAGGAGATCTGGGGTACTTTGTCGATGCCCCAAGATGTAGCATACCTCTTCTCTGTCAATTCAGGCATAGCAAGAATACCATCTGCCCTTACCTTCGATCAAAATTTGAATTAACCTTTCCGGGTTTTCAATTCAAAACCCCATTGGTCACAAGGTGCCCTTTGCGGGTTTTCACCTTGGCCTCTCCGCATTTTCTTTAAGCGAAGTACTTCTTAACTGAATCTGCATTGACTGGGTTAGGTAAGTTCCCGTCATCCATCTCAGCTAATATCAATGCTCCTCCAGAAAATGTCTTTTTTACCACATACGTTCCCTCCCAGTTTGGCATCCATTTCCCTCTAAAATC
The DNA here is from genome assembly GCA_025698465.1 of Gossypium longicalyx. Classification (NCBI taxonomy): domain Eukaryota; kingdom Viridiplantae; phylum Streptophyta; class Magnoliopsida; order Malvales; family Malvaceae; genus Gossypium; species Gossypium longicalyx. Next base: position 81,669,104 of record CM046995.1, read on the forward strand.
CTTTTGTATAGGAAGAATCTTTTTTAACACCAAGTCCCCCTCATGGAACACTCTTGGGTGAACCTTCTTATTGTAAGCTCGCATCATTCGCTTCTGATACACTTGTCCATGATGTATGGCTTTTAGCCTCTTTTCCTCGACTAAATTCAACTGATCATATCTGGATTGGACCCATTATGCTTCATCCAATTTTAATTCCGACAACACTCGGAGGGAGGGGATTTCAACTTCAATAGGCAAAACTGCCTCCATTCCATAAACCAATGAAAAAGGCGTTGCCCCAGTAGAAGTTCTGACAGATGTACGATAAGCAAAAAGAGCAAATGGTAATTTTTCATGCCAATCCCGATAAGTCTCATCCATTTTCCCCATAATCTTCTTTATATTTTTATTAGCCGCCTCAACTGCACCATTCATCTTCGGGCGATATGGCGATGAGTTATGACGCTTAATTCTGAACTGACTGCAGACCCCTGCTATCATGCTATTATTCAAATTCAACGCGTTGTCTGATATGATCCTTTCTGGCATGCCATATCGACATCTAATCTCCTTCTTTAAGAACTTGCTGACTGCTGACTTCGTGACATTAGCGTATGAAGCAGCCTCTACCCATTTGGTGAAATAATCAATGACCAAAAAAATGAACCGATGACCGTTAGAGGCTTTTGGCGAGATTAGTCCAATGACGTCCATACCCCACATTGAAAAAGGCAATGGGGAAGTCATAACATAAAGCGGGGAAGGAGGCACATTGATATTATCCCCATAAATTTGGCACTTATGGCACTTCTTGGCGTAAATTATGCAATCTCCCTCCATCGTGGACCAGTAGTACCCAAATCTCATGATCTGCCTAGCCATTGTAAACCCATTGGTGTACGTTCCACAAACACCTTAATAGTATCTGATCCTTCCTCTTTTTATACAGGATCTCTCCATGTAAGATATAGTCATTAGCGAGCCTTCTCAACATTCTCTTGTCATTTTCAGTAGCTTGATCGGGGTATTCACGATTCTTCACATATCGCAGAATGTCATGATACCAAGGATAGTTATCTCTCTCCTCTTCTTCGTCTATATTGCAGCAATGAGCTGGAGCATCACAAATACTCATCTAAATTGGCTTGATATGACCTTGTTTATTTATTCTGATCATAGAAGCTAATGTAGCCAGGGCATCGGCCATCTGATTTTCATCACGCGGGAGATAAAAGAAAGTGACATCATCAAACTGCTCAATTAATTCCAAAACTAACGTTCGATAACTGATCAATTTGGGATCTCTCGTGTCCCATTCTCCTTTGAGGTGATAGATCACCAATGCAGAGTCTCCATATACCTCTAGCACTTTGATTTTACGATCTATGGCCGCATTAATTCCCATGATACATGCCTCGTACTCTACCATATTATTTGTGTAGTCAAAATCCAACTTACAAGTAAACGGATAATGTTCTCCATTCGGGGATATCAGAACTGCCTCAATTCCATTACCAACGGCATTTTATGCTCCATCAAAATTCAGTTTCCAAGAAGAATTTTCGGATGTGTCTTCCTTGGTAGTTGCCAAATACATTAAATCTTCATTGGAAAAATCAAGGTTCAGAGGCTCATAATCTTTTAGGGCTCTACTGGCCAGAAAATCTGCTATGGCATTTCCTTTAATGGCCTTCTGGTTTACGTAGACTATGTCAAACTCAGAAAGTAGAATTTGTCATCGGGCCATCCTTTCACTCAACACAGTTGATTCCATCATGTACTTTAAAGGATCTAGCTTCGAAATTAACCACGTCGTATGGTATAACATGTACTCCCTCAATCTCCGAGTGGTCCAAACCAAAGCGCAACATAATTTTTCAATTGACGAGTATCTCATTTCACACTGAGTGAATTTTTTACTGAGGTAATATATCATCTTTTCCTTCCTTCCGGTCTCATCATGTTGGCCAAGCACACATCCCATTGAATTGTAAAATACTGTTAAATATAATATCAGTGGCCTATCAGGACTAGGCAGCGTCAGCACTGGAGGGTTGGACAAATAATGTTTAACTTTGTCGAAAGCTTTTTGGCACTCATCATCCCATATACCTGGATTGTGTTTCTTAAGGAGACGAAATATGGGGTCAACTTTCTCTGTTAGTTGTGAAATGAACCGGGCAATGTAGTTTAATCTTCCTAGGAAACCACGAACTTCTTTTTGGGTACGGGGTAGAGGCAGTTCTTGTATAGCTCTGACTTTGTCCGGGTCAACTATAATTCATTTTTCACTGACAACGAAACCCAATAATTTTCCTGACATAGCTCCAAAAGTACATTTCATTGGATTGAGTTTAAGTTGAAATTTCCTCAACCTCAGAAATAACCTCTTTAAGACTTGTAAGTGCTCATTTTCTATTCGAGACTGTGCGATCATGTCGTCAACGTAAATCTCAATCTCTTTATGCTCATGTCATGAAAGAGGGTTACCATAGCCCTTTGATACGTTGCTCCTGCGTTCTTCAAACCGAATGGCATCACCTTGTAACAAAACATTCCCCACAGGGTTATGAACGTAGTCTTTTCCATATCTTCAGGATGCATCTTAATCTGATTATACCCCGAAAATCCATCCATAAAATAGAATAGTGAGTAGCCCGCCGTATTATCTACTAGGGTATCAATGTGAGGCAAGGGGAAGTTATCCTTTGGACTAGCTTTGTTTAGATCTCTGTAATCCACACACATTCATACTTTTCCATCTTTTTTAGGGACGGGGACAACATTAGCTACCCATTCTGGATAATTAACCGCTCGTAAGAAACCAACATCAAATTGTTTCTTGACCTCTTCCCTTATTTTCACTACCACATCGGGTCTCATCCTTCGGAGCTTCTGCTGTACGGGCTTACACTCCTCCTTTGTAGGGACACGGTGTACCGCAATATCGGGGTTTAAACCTGGCATATCTTGATACGTCCACGCAAAGACATCTTTGAACTCTCGCAATAATTCGATAAGGTCCTGTCTTGTTTTCTCATTTATGCGAGTGCCAATTTTCACCTCATTTCCTTCTTCCAAGGTCACGCTCACAATTGTCTCCTGGTAAGGCAGAATCTGTTTCTCTTCCCGCTCTACCATCCTCAACAAGTCTGGAGATAAACTATAATCATCGTCATCATAAAAATCCTGAGAATCCTCTAAGCACAAACCTTGCTCTAAAAGAGATTCAGGGTCCATATCAGTACTACTCGTGTCATTGATATCTGGGGACCTATTGCAAATATGAAAGAATGTCCAAAAATGAATCTAAGAATAGCTTATTTGTAACATGACAATGAATGAAAAAATAGAACAAGATATTTGCTCAAAGAGTGATGAAAATGCATTTCTCTATTGAAATACCGATGTTTAAACATGAGCCTATTTCACAAAGATTCTTATTGCTTTAGGCCGAAACAATAAGTATGTTCTGAACATTACTTTGAATTTGCTCTAAAAATTACAGGAATATCTTCTGCAGTCCAAGTAAGGGCGAATACCCAGTAAGTTTCCTTCTTCCACTTCTTCTCCAAGTATAGCATTAATGCTCAGGCTATCGAACATGTCTTCAAAATATTCTTCCTTTGTCATCTCGCTCTCCAGATAAATCATTCTTCCTGACACAAAAGTTTCGGATATGTGGGGAAAGCACATCGGCTCCCATTTGATTTCTGCCCCACTTAAACGTGCTGTTCGTCTCTCTTGTTTCTTCTCTACTTCCTTCTTTTTTGTTTTACATCCGGCTTATATCCCAAGCCAAAGTAATCCCGCTTATCAGTCAAGACTGGTACCTCGACTCGTCTATGCAGATACTTTCCGAGTCCTCTTCCAGGCAATGCTCCACTTTCAACCATTAGTTGTAAACCCATTTTCGTAGCACTGGACACTTTGGGTATCAGGATCTTACTTCCCTCTATAATAAAAGTGGCATTCACAAACTCCAACGAACGAAAAGAACACTCTAACGCCTCATCATCCTTCTCAATGTATGGTGTATCACTGGTAACAGATGCAATAATATCTTCTTCCGCGTTTATTGTTATCAATCGACCCTCCATTATCAATTTCAACTTTTGATGCAATGATGACGGTACTGCCCCTGCCGAATGAATCCAAGGTCTCCCTAACAGGCAATTATATGAGGGTTTAATGTGCATTACTAGGAAATCTACCTCATATGTATTTGGACCAATTAAAAGAGGGACTTCGATCTTTCCCATCACCTTTCTTTCAGTCCCGTCAAATGCTCTCACCATGTTTTGAAACGTCTTCATGTGAGAGCTGTCTATTGGTAGCCTATTCAATGTAGACAAGGGTAAAACATTCAGTGCTGACCCATTATCAATTCGAACTCCCTGCGCAGTATACCCCTTACAACGGGTAGTGATGTGTAAGGCCTTAGTAGATCCCCTACCCTCCGATGGTATTTCATCATCGCTGAATGAGATGAAATTGTCTGCGCTTATGTTATTGATAAGGCGGTCTAGCTTATTTACTGTGATGTCATTCGCAACATAGGTCTCATTTAACACCTTCATTAACACGTTACGGTGTATCTCCGAGCTTAAAAGCAAGGTCAGTACCGAGATACGAGCTAGCTATTTGTGTAGCTGCTCCACGACACTATATTCACTGTAACACCCCTTACCCGTATTCATTACCGGAATAGGTACGAGGCATTACTGAAGTTCGCTGAACATTTTCAGATAATTCTGAGTCATTTATTATTCATATTTTAAAGATAATCATAACGTCTCTCTATTGGGACCTCGAAGCCCCAAACATATATTAAAAACCAACTGGAATTAAATTAAAATCATAAAAAAATTTCGCAAAATCTTAAATTTTATTTTCATCTAAGTACTTACCATTTCAATGCTTCTTATAATTAAACATGTTACCATTCAATCAATAGCTTGACACTTGTCTAAGCGTCAAACAACATCATTGTTAGTATACTTGCACATATTTGATATAAATTCAATATTGATATAATTATTTTCTCGACATGTCACACTTGAGTTTAATAATTGTCTTTACTTACATAATTTCCTTGTATCAACATATCAAAGATAATCATATATGTACATGTCATGAAACATATCATTCTCTTACCGTTTCTTCATAAGTATATATCAATCGTTTCATTATATCAATATTTCATGCTCCATCATTTCCATATATTTTATGTATATTTATTCCGGTAAAGTTTATATCAAACTTAACATAAATTATATTCCATGTACTTATTCTTATTTCATTTATCTATCTTCATAATTATTTCATACAACTATTTTGTACATATATCTCCATATGACCAGTTCTTGTAAACATTTCACACAACCATTTCATATAACCATTCGTCATCTGATACATATTACCTGAATATCAATTGTTCAATAGATGTCATCGTGTGTCCCATTCACGGTCTTATTTTTCTTTGACATGATGCCATAGTGTTTTTCAACTATGGTCTTACTCATTTTCCGTCATGTTGCCATGGTATCTTTCAACCATGGTCTTATTCATTTCATGTCACGCTGCCATGGTATCTTTCAACCATGGTCTTATTCATTTCATATCATGTTGCCATGGTATCTTTCAACCATGGTCTTACACATTTCATATCAAGTTGCCATGGTATCTTTCAACCATGGTCTTACACATTTCATATCAGAGAGCACACTCCCGCGAAAGTCATCCTTACAGTAGGATTACCAGTCCAGGTTAAATCCCCTGTAATAAAAACTCATACAGTATTGTCGGGATTACCAGTCCAGGCTAAATCCCCTGCAACGACAATTACTCTAATAAGCTTGGATCTGAATTACCAGTCTAGGCTAAATTCAGACCTTGATTCGGATTACCCGTCCGGGCTAAATCCATTTTCCACATATTCTTCGGGAGGACTATATCAGGATAGGATCACCCGTCCGGGCTAGATCCTTTTTACCGTCAATTCCTTTTCAGAGATCCATCGAATTTTCCTTTCATTCAACCGGGATTTCTTCCCATTTTTATCAAATATATCAATGTTTTATCAATTTTCATACAATAAACATCCAAATCATATTTATATCAAAAACATGCATTTCAAGCATTTAAGAATATAATTCAAGTTACATGAACTTACCTCATTACTTGTTTGTGTTTATAATTTTATTAATCCGATATCTTTTCTTTTCCACGATCAAATCTCTTATTTGAGTCGTCCGGATCTTTATAAATAAATTTGATTATCATTTTCATTCATTTCATATTCTAATGTATTTAATTAATGCTCTAGGCAAAATTACCATTTTGCCCCTAAACTTTTATTTAATGACGATTTCATCCTTAGGGTCAGGAAAATAAAATTCTTGCAATTTAACCCTTATTTCCAGCTATTATTCTCATATATATTGATGACAGTCCATGATTTCTATAAAATATCAGAATTTTCCATAATTTCAACATTTTTCAATTTAATCCCTAAAACATGTTTTCCCCCTATCTTGAAATAAATTAATAATTTCATTCAATTTTGTAATTTAAATAATAAAATAGTTCATTTCATGCAATTTGGTCATTTCTAACATTTTTACAAAATTACCCATAAAGTTTTACTTTTATTCAATTTAGTCCCTGAGCCTAAAACATGCAAATTAGCCATGTTAGATGAATATTCATACATATTTTCCTCCTCCTCCTCTCCATTCCACATCCTTAATGTATATAACACACTTTTAAGTAATATTATCTATAATTTTCATTATTTACTATTATGAATATTCAAGCTGTCCATCTGTGTCATAGTCACTAAATTATTTATATCTGGAGCTATAGAACTTCAAATTAAGATCCTCTAATTTTCCCTGAAACTATACTCATATATATTCTTACCATAAAATTTTTAGAATTTTTGGTCTAGCCAATAAGTACAGTTTATTCTTTAAATTTACCCCTGTTCTACTGTCTGACAGTCCTGACCCTTCTTCACTAAAAATTAATTATCTCCTCGTACAAAATTCGAATGATGTTCCCGTTTATTTATCTTGAAAATATACTCATTAAAGATTCTAAACATATAAATTTAAGTCCATAATTATTTTTATCCAATTTTTGATGATTTTCAAAAGTCAGAACAGGGGAACCCAAAATCATTCTGACCTTGTCTCACAAAATTGATTATATCTCATGATTTACAATTCCATTGCTTACATAATTTCTTCTATAAGAAACTAGACTCAATAAGATTTAATTTCATACTTTATTCATCCTATAATTAGATTTCTAAAATTTTTGATGATTTTTCAAAGTTAGACTACTGCTGCTGTCCAAAACTGTTTTGGTACAAGATATTAATTACCATGTTATAACACCCTTATTTTCTTCTTCTACACCATTTCTCATCACTTTCTCTTATTTTCTCTTCACTAACATATCAAGAGCATAGGACCTTATGTAAGAAAACTCTACTATAACATTATTTCCATGCTTTGTCAATAACAACAAACTTAAAAACATATTGAAATCTTGATGTACTTACCTTGTTCTATTGATACTAATCTTTAACTTGATTTTCTCTCTCCTCCAGCTTCTATTCTTGAATCCAACTTGATATTCTAACTCCCCATGGTCTCCTTAACATTTCTCTCTCTTAGTGGCTATGGAAATTCTTTTGGTTTCTAGGTGAAAATGGTGAATTTTTTGTGGAAGGACCAAATTGTAAAGAAAAGAAAATTTCTTTCTTTTTCCTTCTCTTCTAACATTGGTTGCATGCATGGAAAGATGATGAAAATTCTTCATCTTTCCTTCCTTTTATACTAAATAATTAATAAAAAATAATAATGAAAAAATAATAAAATAATAAAATATCTTATTAAAATAATATATATCTAATTAAATAATCATAAAATATCATCAACATCATCATTACTTTCTAGATTTCTCTCTCTTCCAATTGACCATTTTGCCCTTTATTATCTTTTAAAATTCCATCCTTGAGTCATCATTTAATTTGGTAAAATTGCAATTTAGTCCCTCATAGTTCTTCACCTATTCAATTTGGTCCTAATCCATCCATTTTCCTTAGTTTCTAGATCATTCCAATCTTAAAATATTTACACTATTTTTCCTTTAACTTTTTCATATTTACACTTTAACCCCTCAAATTTTAAGTATTTATTCTTGTGCAACAAAACTTTTCTCACTTTTACAATTTAGTCCTTTCTTGAATTAATATATCATAATATACTTCTCAATATTGACATAACTCAAAATTACCCTTTTTGTCACTTTATTTTCTTATTTTACTATACTACGGATAATATTTTACTGTAAAAATTTTCGGGGTATTACATTCACTGTGTTTTAAGAATTTCAAAAATTCCTTTGCCTCATTCTCAGCTATTGGCTCCTTAACAGGTAGCTCCTCCCCTTGCTTCAATAAAGATTTCCCTTTTACTAAATCGGCTTTAGTATAGAAACCTACATCCTGGGCTTCCCCTTGCGTGTTGACCTGGTTCTTCCCTCCCGGGATTGTCACATTACAATTATAGCTCAAAGGTACCCTCTTGCTATCCTTATAAGGGAAAGCAACGGGTTTCTGTATCACTATTCTTGGTGTCATTTTCAATCCAACTTCATTAATCTTTGGCTGTGAAATAATTACTCTTGGGCGATTAATCTCACAGTCTTTTCCTAACGGCCCTCCTTCTGAAGTGCATACATCTCTCTCTTCTACATATTCAAAGAATTCCAACTCTTTGTTGTCCATTAGTTCCTGTATTAGGGCCCTAAATTCATCACATTCTTGGATCTCATGATCCTCCTCATCATGGAACTCACAATAGTTCCCTATTTTCTGGGGTCTGTTTCCCGAACTCTGCGTGATTAACCCCCTCTTCATTATTTCCTTCCAAACCTCTCCCAATTGTGTTCTTACTTCAGCCACAGTCATTCTAACTCTCCTTCCAGTATTCTCAATTACTGCATTTACCCCCTTGTAGGCATTATTGGGTAACGAATTTTCCCCACCAGATGACTCATCGAATTTTATGATGCCCATTTCAAAGAGCTTTTCCACTAACCTCTTAAATGCCGTGCAATTTTCTATCACATGTCCTATGATTCCCGCATGGTATTCGCATTGGAAATTTTTGTTGTACCACTTGGGATACGGAGGTTGCATCGGTTTCAGGTAAACCGGGGATACAATATGTGCATTAAATAAAGTTTGATATAACTCCTTATACGTCACTGGAATAGACGTAAACTGGAGTTTCTCCGTATTCCGCTTTGTATCAGACTCTTGCTTTGATTAGGCTTGCTGACTCGCGTTTACTATTCTCGGTTGATTCACAGTGATCGGTTTTGCATAACTCCTACTTACATTGTTTACTTCATTTTCTCTCTTTCGTGGGACCGACTTCTTGGTGCTCTCCCCAGCTTCTATCTTTCCGCACCTTATTGCATTTTCTATCATCTCACCGGATATTACTATATCCAAAAAGCTCCTAGTTGCGCCTCCTAGCAAGTGATTGATGAAAGGTGCTTTCAGGGTATTGATAAACAACATGGTCGTTTCCTTCTCAAGTAGTGGCGGTTGAACCTGCGTAGCGATTTCTCTCCATCTCTGGGCATATTGCCTAAAACTTTCATTCGGCTTCTTTTCCATACTTTGTAAAGTGATTCTATCAGGCGCTATATCCGTCACGTGGCCATATTGCTTCATAAAATCTTGTGCCAAGTCTTTCCATGAACTAATTTGGCCCCGATTCAACTGGTTATACTATTTGGCCGCTACCTCAGTCATGCTATCTTGGAAGCAGTGGATTAATAACTGATCATTATGGATATATCCTGTCATCCTTCGACAGAACATTGTGATGTGAGCCTCCGAACAACTGGTCCCGTTGTATTTCTCAAACTCTGGCATCTTGAACTTTGGAGGAAGTACTAGGTCTGGGACCAAGCTCAGATCCTTAGCATCAATCCCACCGTGATAATCAACATTCTCCAACGCTTTGAACTTCTCCTCAAGCCACTTGCAACGATCCTCTAGCTGCTTTGGGATATCCATTCTCGCCTTTTCCACTTCTACTGCCTCATCGAAATCGGGGACCCTAGGATTCGCCAAATTATCCTTGGGGTTAGAGCTTGAGCTTATTGGGAAATTCATCGGGGCTGAAGTACCAGTTTGACACGGAGGTCTAATGTTAACAGATACCCTAGGTTGTGGCGTTTGAATGCCCGCCGGGGTAAAGCCTGGGGGAACAGAAGGGTCCTCATCATCGTTTCCGGTACCAATCATAGGACTCTTTCCTTTATTCGAAGCTCCAGCCAACATTTGTGCAAATTGGTTTATCATATTTTTCTGGGATTCTAACATCTGATCTCTCATGTCTTGTTGTATTTTGGCTAACTGCTCCTGCATTTGTAAATGCAGTTGCTCTTTCATTTCCTTCTGCATCTGTTCCAATTTCTCTAATCTTTGGTCCATGACTCTCGTTTTCCTTCGCGCATTATACTGGTGCTTAATCGGTGAACTTTTGCGAGTTTTCAGATTAACTAAAATAAATTTTAATCAATTAGAGATCTTTTTATAAAAGCTAATGCATATGATATGATATAAATGCAAATGCATGAGATGAATGCAAAAAGAAGACTCGATTCTGATTCAATTCCATTTAGAAAACTTTACTTCAAAAAATAAAATCCCTTACATAAAACAGATTACATATATGGCTTAGCCCTAATGCTCAAAATCTTCACTTTCCAAAGAAGGGAGGCTAATTCCTGCCCTCGTTCTGACACTAACTCATATTTGGCACTCAGTACATCTGCCTGAACTGCCAGAGTCTGTAAGTAACCAGCCACTTCTCGTATTTTTATTATAGCTTCTCCCATGAGGTAATCTCTATCCTGGACCTGATCTTGAGATCGATGAAGTTGCTCGCTTAATTAACCATTATTTGCTTCCAGTCATTCAATTCGAAGCTCACAATTTTGAAGTGTAGACTCCAGCTCTTCTAATTTTCCTTTCAAATCCTCGATCCTACTTAAGCTGGCCTTTAATTCAATCACCGAGTTTCGACTCCGATGCTGGTGTAGTGCCTTCTCTAACTCAGCTACCCGGGCCCTTAACATCTCCTTTTCATTTTGACTATCATCCAAGCTTTTCTCTAACCCAACCTCTCGTGCCTTAGTATTATGGAACTTCTTCTTCCACTGATCAGTTTTAACCTTTTCTTCTTGGATTTCTTGCCTCTACTGTTCAGAGTTTTGCCTAAACCAGCGTTCTTCACTGATGCACGATATCTCTTGTAATATTCCTTCAAGCTAGCAAGGTCCTCTTCAACTTTTCTCTTTCCTTTTCTCAAATTCTCGGCCTCCGACTTTTGAACATCCACATCCAGCTTCAAGTACACCTTTTCCACTTCCAACTATTCTATTTTCTTTTCTAACTCTGAACTTTTCTTTTCAAAGTCTTGCTTTATAATTTTCAACTCAGAGGGGACCACTTGTAGATATTCCTCTATCGGTCGAGCATCTTCTAGATTTGGCCTCAGAATGTTATCATTAACCCTTCTTCTTCGCCATTCGTTATACCCAGGGGTCACCATCGGGTTTACAGCAACTCCTTCCATTCAATAGGTTCGGTTCCAGGCGTTACAAATCTCTCTAACCTTTTTCCTGTAATTATCCCCTTTATAACAAAACTCGCTCTGAGCCAGCCCCTGTGTTGCAGGTATGAATTGCCTCGACCTGTATTGCCTCGATACGAGGAAAGATGCATAACCAATGCCTCCCCAAATCCCTAACAAAGGAACCCAATCATAATCTCCACACTTGAAAAGAATCTCACCGGGAACCATCCAAGGGGCTCTCCACTCGATATCATCATCTTGAAGATTTTGCAATATCGCCATCCATCTCTCCTCTGATATATCGTCCCTCCTCGACGTAGCCGTAATTTCCTTCAAAGGAGAGAAATTTTGGAGGAAAGGTTGATAAGAGACCTTCTCCGTCTTCCAGAAATGGCTATTGAACCAAACTAATAAAAGCTGTGCACATCCAATAAATCTGCCTTCGCCCGCTCTCCGGCATGCATTCAAAGATCTGAAAGTCTCAGCTAATATTGCAGGAACAAGTGTGATCCCTTTACCAAGTTGGTCAAATAAATTGGTAACTGCTTCGTCTATATGCCTTAAGGCCTTAGGGAAAACCACTAACCCATAAACACTCAAAGCAAAGACATCGACTCTTCTCTTCATATCAGGATGCGTTAGAATTAGCTCTCTCAAACTTACCCAAGGGATACACTTCCCATCACCCTTCTGCTGGACTCGAGCCACAACCCACTGCTCACTCATCCTGGTAATATTCATCAACCTCTTGACGAAAGTTGGGACATTGACGATTCTAGAATAAATCTTGTCGGTTTGAAATTTCAGACATCGCAGCAAAGCCGTATATTCTTCTATAGTAGGTGTTAAATCCACCTTTCCGAAAGTAAAACAACTGTAAGCAGAATTCCAGAATTGAGCCACGGCTCGGAACAAATGCTTATCTACCTTAATATCAAGAAGATAAGACATATCACCATAATTATAACAGAATAACCGCTTCATCTCACCATCCCAATAACTCTATATCTCTTTTAACTCCCTAAGATCATTTTGCGCCACACTAATATGGGTAAAGTCCCATAACTCCGATGTATACCCTTCCGCCAAACTGTCACCCTTCTCTAATTGTGTGTTCTCTGACCATTTTTGGGTAAACGCATTATACTCCACTTTATCAGAGAATTCGCTTTCCATGGCAAAACGTTTTATTTAGTAACTGAACCGTAAATCGACACCTTCTTTTATGGTGAAAATGATATGCAATCACTGTTAAAGAAAAAAAAACAGGTCAGAATCATGTATATAAAAATCAAAGCAATCAAGCACCTACTTCGGCACCCGCTAGGTCTCGGTGTAGTTCTACCTAAGGCAGGCTCCTAAGGCGTACTATATGTGGGTTGGTTCTAGAGTAAAGGTACCTGAACCCGCAGATTCCTTGATCCTCACCCATTATAGGCTCATACGGACCAAGTTCAGTTCAGGGGAATACATTTCCCTATGGCCATGCGGAGGTGAAAACCTCACGAAGACATAGGTACGGATGTATTCCGGAAGCGATCCCTTAGCCCATGCGGAGGTGAAAACCTCACGAAGGCATAGTTTCTCACTCCCACTTAAGAAGTGCGACCCCAATGGTCATGCAATATGGTGCGAAAACATATCAAAAGTAAATTCAACAAGGACATAGAAGATGCAATGCGAAGATCGTGGATTTTTAGAAAAACAAACTTCAAATTTCGACAAAACGACAGAAAATAATCAATTTACAGCTCGACTCTCTTTATGGGTCCCCAGTGGAGTCGCCAAGCTGTCGAAACCATTTTTTTAAAATGAGGAATCGACTTTTGAAAACGAAGATTCAGAGTCGCCACCAATCCTTTTTGTGGTGTAATTGGGCCACCTTATAAAACATTTTGGTCTACGAATTTTGAAAAAATAGGCTCGGAAGTCAGTTACGTATGAGGAAGGATTAGCACCCCCAATACGCCTAAAATCGGTACTTTATTGATTAATTTATGCCTTAATGTCGAAAATTAAAGATTTGAAAATATTTTAAAGTACGATCACCCTTTTTGAAACATTTGAGTAAATTAAACATGAGTTAAAGACCATCTCGCTTCAAGGTAAAATAAGCTGTCGAAACCATTTTTTTAAAATGGGGAATCGACTTTTCAAAACGAAGATTCGAAGTCGCCACCAATCCTTTTTGTGGTGTGATTGGGCCACCTTATAAAACATTTTGGTCTACGAATTTTGAGAAAATAGGCTCGGGAGTTAGTTACGTATGAGGAAGGATTAACACCCCCAATATGCCCAAAATCGGTACTTTATTGGTTAATTTATGCCTTAATGTCGAAAATTAAAGATTTGAAAATATTTTAAAGTACGATCACCCTTTCTAAAACATTTGAGTAAATTAAACATGAGTTAAAGACCATCTCGCTTCAAGGTAAAATAAGCTGTCGAAACCATTTTTTTAAAATGGGGAATCGACTTTTGAAAACGAAGATTCGGAGTTGCCACCAATCCTTTTTGGGGTGTGATTGGGCCACCTTATAAAACATTTTGGTCTACGAATTTTGAGAAAATAGGCTCGGGAGTCAGTTACGTATGAGGAAGGATTAGCACCCCAAATATGCCCAAAATCGGTACTTTATTGATTAATTTATGCCTTAATGTCGAAAATTAAAGATTTGAAAATATTTTAAAGTACGATCACCCTTTTTGAAACATTTGAGTAAATTAAACATGAGTTAAAGACCATCTCGCTTCAAGGTAAAACGTCACGTCCAGTACGGTAGGACATATCGTTTTTAACCCCCCGTTATGAGCTTATCTTTTATTTAAAAATTCGAGCACTTTATTTTTTAAAAAAAAAGGGTATTCGGATATTTAAATCAAACGTAAAGCTACAACCCAGTACGACAGGGCATGATTTTTTGAATTTTTTAAATACAGAACACTGCCTCCACTTTTCAAAACTTGGAGAAATTCAATAAGAAGGATATTCGAATATTTGAATCGAACAAAAACCGAAACCCAATACGGTAGGGTACAATTTTCCGAGCTTCCAAATATAAAAAATTGCCATTGTTTAGGAGAAAATTTAAAGAATAAATCGATTAAGAAGGATATTCGAATACTTAAACCGAATAAAAAACGAGACCCAGTACGGTAGGGCACGTTTCTTTAAAACGGTTAAGTATAGAAAATTGTCTTTATTAAAAACTATTTGGGAACAAAATATTGAATAAAATACTTAAATCGAATAAAAAAAGAACCCAATAAGTAGGGCATGTTTTTTAAAACGATTAAGTATAGAAAATTGTTTTTATGTTAGAAACAAGTTGAGAATACATTATGAATTTGGGGAGGAAAAAACGATAAATAATGATGGATGACATAAAAATAACAATATGAGAATCATGCTAACCCTATATTAATAACAAAAAAAATATAGTTTTTAATATTTAATAAAAAAAATGGAAACAACAATAGTCATAAATATGATAATATAATAAACATGACAATAATAGCAATATATCAATAGTATTACTAAATATAATAATAATAGTAAAATTAAAATAATAATGATGCTAAGCTAACAATAATGATAAATAATAAATAATAATAAGTATAATAAGCTATATTTAAAATAATTAACTTTTAATAAAATAGATAAAAAAATGAATATCATATAAAGATAATTAAAAAAAAGTAACCCAAAATAGTAATAATGTACAATAGTAGTAAAAAAAAGATGATAAAAATGATATAATAAGTTAATGAGTTAATCGCCAACTTGAAAGAGGTTCCAAGCAAAATACCCAAATAAAATATCAAGCTTTAAAATAAAATGAACAATAGGGAAGATAGGAAATTTTAAAAAACATTACTTTTCAAATAATACAAAAACTTTTAAAACAAATAATGGATATACAATTTTAAAATAGGTAGAAAAATATAAATAAGTAATTTATTAAATAGTAATATAAAAATGAATTTTAAAATAAATGTCATAAAATAAATAATTTACATGGAAATTTGTAATGTACAAAAAAACAGATTATATAATAATGCATAAATGAAGTTTCAAAATGAATAATACATAGGAGTAATATACATAGTAAAAATATATACATGTATAATATATGAAATGAAAAAAGCCTAACATAAATAATATATATATTAAAGTACCATAATACATGAAAGTGTTTAAAATAAACAAATACGTACATAAAAAAAATAAACTAAAAAAACAGCAGTGTGAAATCAACAAAAAAAAATGTTTATTCTTTAAAAATAACAACTAAGACTTAATTGAAAGAAGAACAAAATCAAAGGGACAGTTTATAAACAAAATAAATCATTAAAATAGAATTGAGGACCAAAATGCAATGCGCGTGAATGTATAAGGATTGAAAACGTAAATTATCCCCTGCCCCTGAACGCAGCATTTTAATGTGGACTAAACTGTAATAGCACATAAATCCTAGGGAAAAAATTAAAAAAACAAAAGGCATGCAAAAAGGGCCCAAATCAAATAAGGATACAAAAGCGAGGAACCAGATGTGAATTTACCCATTTAGGGTAAAAATGCACAAATTCACCCATTTAGAGCGCCGTTTGATTTGTCTCTTTTTTAACCAAATTTTTTTTATTAAAATTCATTTACTGCTTAAAACAAAGGATATTCCATCTTTGAAACCCCCCGTTTCCTGCTCTTCTTCGACAAATCAAAGAAAAGCAAACAACCAACATTTTGAGAGCCAAGCTTCGATTTCAGAGAGGGCTTCTCCAACGCCGCGACGGTGGGTTCGGTAAGATCTTTCTCCTTTTCCTTTTTTATATTTTTGTATGTATGGAAAGAAAGAAAAAAAAGAAAAGAATGAACTGCAGTAATAGAAGATCAAAATTAAAGGATCACCTTTTAAATTTCCTTTGCACTTATTTCTTTGTAATTGATTTTGTGTATATTTTGTATTTCGTGTTCTATTTCTCTGGAAAAAAGAAAAAAAGAAAGAAAAGAACCCCCCTTTTACAATGAAAAAAAGAAGGCTTTATAGCCAAAATACAAACAGTTTCTTCTTATTTCTTTGCTTAAGTCGCAGGTATAATGGACGTGGGGCATGGGTCGTGCTTCACGCTAGTTGGCCAGACATGCAAGGTGGAGAACGTGGTGGTGGAGAACATGGGTAGTGGAAGCATGGAGGCAGTTGGAGGCTAGGGTTTTGGCTGAAAATGTTTTGGGGTTTGTGGGTTAGGGTTAAGTATTTGAGCTTCAAAATTGGGTCTGTTTTTGGTCTTTGGGGTTTGTTTTTGGTTTAAAAATTTAGGCTTTAATAGTAAATGGGCCTGGGCAAAAATTGGTACCCACAATCTTAATATAAATTTTGATAATATCTACTCAATTACCTATAATCCCTCCCCAACTCATAAATAAAAAGATAATGCGCTTTAGTGTACTCAAACCCATGTCTTCCTAAATTGACAACAATATTCATACTAATCAAGATTAAACTAAAACTCATTCAACTTATTAGATTTATTATTAGAAATAAATAAAAGTAGAGTGAACCACGATTTATGCTAGGCAAATTTATTTATTAATTAATTAATTTTAATTTAAACTTAACCATTGGTATTTCTTGGCTGTAAAGTTTTTACAACCTTGTCCAATAGAAATACTGATTTTGAAAAAAAGATTCAATTTAGTCCAATCAACAACATAATACTCACAAATAAGGACAAATTCGCCCAGAATGCATGTGGAAACAGACAACATTAGGAATATTCCCGAGCACTCGTAGGTTGACTTTACATTAATTTATAAACATTGTACTTGATTATTAGCTGATATATTATTGCTTCTAATTTGTATTAATTTTTCATAGCAATATGAGGTGAAAACAACAACCACAACGGAACCGAAACCATGCACTGATCGCATATCCGCTACCCCAATGCTTCCGTTTAGATCACAAGCAGGGGCTACCACATTCGGCAGGAGGGGAGCCTCTTAAGCTATTATTTAAATAGCGGGCTCTTTATATATAACATCGATGTGGGATCATTTCTTCTTTCAGGAAAATCAAGCCGAGTGATGACTTTGAGGTGCTACCCGAAGTGTACTGTTCTACTCAAAATTGATTATCGACAAAGATCAAATAGATATTTCCGAATGAGAAACCAACGAATTATGTAATAGAAATGAAAGGAATTGATCTCGACAGAGCCCTCATTTAGCTACCATTATCATACAATATTGAATTGCTTTTGTTCTTTTCTGTTTAACACCAGCTCCCTAGTTTGCTAGCTTTTGATCAGATACATTGACTTTAAACCTTTGTTCAGAATCAATTTCCTTTAACCATTATTTCCTTTAAAAGTGAATGGCTAATCAAAATTCAAACAGTATAATTCTATTCCATAACCGCATCACCATCGTCCATAGTTGATATTGTAAAATTATGTGGTAATAAAAAAGCCTCAAGTGATATTCCCCCGTTACCATCTCTCCTAATTAATTTCACATTGATGGGCACAACTTTAAGAAAGCCATCTGCTTTCAAGTTAGACCATCCCTTGGAAACATGACTAGGACTCTGATGAGAGTCGAATGTACTACAAATGAGTCTGATCAAATTCTTATGTGAATAATTTCACATATATTTTAAGGATTATATCCTCATTCTAAAGTTAAAAGCTACTCAAAAGTTGGATTATTCAAAGTTCAAATCATTTTTGAACAATCAAAATGTTTTCGAATATTTTAGCAGCGGTTTGTTGAACTATTTTAGCCATCTCTCTCACCTTATATCTCCAACCGACAACACCATTCATCAAATCCATACTCATCCTCCCAACCGAAGACTTGCTGCCGCACTCGATACAAGTCATTCCCTTTAACCGAACCATTAAGATATAGAAGAACAAGAAGATATGCTCATTCGCTGGTTGTGTCGACTTTGAATGGCAAAGCAAGATGGCCTTAGACTTTCCAGCGTTGATGACGTGAGGGAGACGAACCCTTCTGTCTGTGTAGCTTAGTTCTAGATAAGGAGAACCGGGAGCAACTCAAAGTGATCAGTTTATTGGTAAACAGATTCCTTGAGTTAATCATTTATCTTTTATATACTTTAGCATGGTCATAGCTTAGTTGTTTGATATCTTTGAGAAATTTCAATGCCTGGTTGCTCCATGTGTCATAATTTGCTCGTGCAATTCACAGTGTTGTGATGTTATAATTAGTTATTTTAGGGATTGATCCGTATAAACAACGAGATAATAAAAGTGGAGAAAAATAAATACAAATATTTTACTAGGAAAACCCTCAAAGAGAAAAAATCACGAAGAAATGAGGGCTTCGACTTTTTACTAAATGAGTAAACAAACAAGAGTATAATATGAAGAAAGTTAACTTACCCAAAAACCCTGAATACAAAACTCAAAAAGCAAACCAGTAAACAAAATCTTAAATCTCATAGGGCACTCACAAAAGGGATATAAAATATTTTATATAATTACCATGAAACTCTTATCAGAACTCATATGCGACTACATCTTATCGCTACTCAAAGAAAAGTTTTTTTTTTCTAAATGGCATCTCATAACAATGATACAATACGCTTTTAAATAGGTTAAAGTTAGAGTTCTAATCATACTAAAATAAACTTATAATAATTAAAATTTAACTAGGAGATGAATACGACACACATCCACAAGTTAATTATGTAATATGTGAGAAAATTACTTGGTTGCTACAGCTTTCATTTCATCATCTTTTTTATATATTTTGTGGCTACTTTCCCACTTTACTTTGAGTTTAGTTTATACATATACATGTTTGTATAATTCATGCGTACATAACCATTAAAATCTAGTCTGATCTCACAATGTTGATTCAAACGTACTTCAACCTGTGTGCATTTAACCATGCATGATTTCATTTGTTTGTTTTTTTGCTTTTGCATTAGAAAATTAATGAGGATATCGTCAAAATTATTAGATACGATATCGTTAAAATACTTTTTTTCAAACATGAGTGAATATAAATTTTATTTTATAATAAAAATGTCATATTTAACAAAATTTTTATTTCTAAAATTAAATTCATTCAATTCCATGAATTTATATTCATGTCAACTTTTTACGAGATCGTTTTTAAATATTGAACTTAACGTATAATTTTTTCAATTTGAAAACAACACGTATTAGACACGATACTATTTATTGAGAATTGTGAAGATGCTAATACCTTCTTCATATGTAGTTGACTTTCGAACCGAAATTCGTTTAACTCTAATTTTTTAACGCGGATTCAAAATTTATCTTTTTAAAAGAACTTCAAAAAATTTCTTTTTTAAAAGGTAATTTATATTAGGTGGCCGATTGGACGTCATCAAAAAGATCAATAATAACTCTTATTTTCTTAATAACATCTAATATTGTAATGAATTTTTTTGCATGTTTTCTCAAATGTTGTCAGAGTTATTTTTCAATTAAAAATGGTTTTAATATATGTAATTTACACATGATTTAACGAAAAATTGTTGTACATAGATAATAAAGTTAATAACATATAAAAACTGAACTAAAATTTGATGTGTAGAAAAATGTTTATATTAATCTTGTTTCTAAGGTGGGGATTTGAAAAAAATGTAAAACACACTAAGTACAATAGACTAATAAATAATAAAAGATAATAAAATAATAAATATAACTTTTGGGACCTTAGGGAGCTTTCATTGGACAATCTAACCCATTTTGGGAGCTACCACTTAAAGTCTAAACAAGAATCAAGTATAGTATTGTTCGTTCTTTTTTCAACCAAGAGCATAATGATACAAAGGGAATAAGAGCAATGGCCAACTATGCGTACTGTAAAGGATAAATAGCAATGCATTGGAATAAAGTAGGACTGAGCAAAGAAAATTGAAAAATTGATTTGAATAAATGTCTTCATTTAACCTAACTATTATTATTATAATACAAAAAGTTAAAAGTTAAGTAAATGTTTCATAAAAAAGTTATGAAAGTAAGTTTTATATTAGAATAAGGGAATCAATAATTATAATTATAATTATAATTATAATTATAATTATAATTATAATTGTAAGTGTAAGTGTAATTTTAATTTTAAAAAAATAGTTTATTAAATTTTATAATATTTTTTTATAAAAAACAATTATTTACAAGTTGTCAATTATATGTAAGTAATAGAATATTGTGTCTTAAGACATTGGAAGCATGTATCGAGACACTAAGAATAAAAATGACCAATTGTGATTCAGAATATTTGTTTAAGTTGTGTATATGAATTTTGTGATAAATCGATGTTAATAAGTAAAATTAAATTTTAAGGCTATATAATAAGCTCAGATGATGAATATATGTATCAATTTCGAAAAAAAAAACACAAAAATAAATTGAAAGTTTGAAATTGAGTCCAATAATAATAAATTAAGACTCCGTTTGTTTTACTAAAAATGACTTTTAGAAGATCGATTTTTAGAAAATAACTTACTTTTCTAAAAAAGCTAATATTTTATGGTATTTGACAAATTTCTTAAAAATATTTTATAAAATTTATTTTCAAGGAAACAAACATACATTCAAGATTTTCTTATCTTTTAATTATTTAATTGAGTTTATTTTATATCTATAATTTTATATTTTACATTGTTTTTACATATATTAAAAATATTTTGTTAAATTCAGGTTAATTACAACGTCATTTTTTAGTTGCATGATTACCAAGTGAGTATTTTTTTATTTAAAAATGTGATATCAAAAAAATTGACAAAAAAAATTTAACAATGTCAACAATTGAACTTGATTTTCAAATCTAAAAAGTAAAGGGATTAAATTCTTGAAAATAAAAGTATAGAGACTAAATTGCAAATTTGTGAAGAATACATAGACTTATGACATATTTTAACCTTTATACTACAAAATATTTATTATTAATATATTTATAATTGTAATAAATATTTATTATTATTTTTGGTGAATAATAAATATTTTTTAATTAAATATTAATATTGAATATTTTCAATAATATGTGATGAATATTATTTAAAATTATTATTTTTAAAATTTATTATTAAATAAAATTGAAGTGTTTATTAAAATAATAAATTATATTAATAATATTAATAATTTATTATATGACTAAATATAAATAATTAAATAGGTATTTTTTTGTGAAATATTGAAAAATATAATATTTTATATTAATATTTTTAAATATTTTTAAAAATAAAATATATTTTTTTATTAATATAATAATATTAAGCTTGATTTAAGTTAATTTTTATATAAAAATAAAATGATCTATAGAGGAGTTATTTTTTCGGAAAATGACTTACGCTTTTCAAAAGGATAAGTCATTTTACAAGAAAAAGAACTTATTTTACGTTGACCTGTAAATTATTTTTCGTTGACCAAACTATTTTATGTGAAACAAAGACAGGAAAATGCAGAAAATATTTTCCGTGAAACCTTTTACATGTAAACAAATGGACCCTAAGTGTTTAAATATTACAAAAAATTTTGAACTTTTTTTATGCAACATCTCTTACTCGATTTTGTTATCAAATCAGGTAATGATGCTACTTTTATTGGTATCAGAGGTACAAGTTTAGTCGATTCTGGACTAAATTTAATAGAGTTCTTGTATATGGGCCGAGAGTTTCTCTTTTGGCCTGGAGCTCTGGAATTTATTGAAACACCATATGTTTTAATTGAAACAAACACCTTTGACATTTACAAAGGGTGGCAAAAGTGATGGAAATTACTAAGAAAATGTAAGAAAATAACAATTAGTAGAGTGTTATAAAGAAGAATTGATACATAATGAATGACGAGAATGAAATATAAAAGATTTATGAAATTTGGATAACAATGGAAAATGTGTATGAAAAAAATGTTCAAGCGTTAAGCAAATGAATTGAATTATGAAAAGTTATGGTTGTGTTATGAAATAATGATGTGAAGAAACACCAATATTTATAGTTATTTAAAATTTAAATCAATAAAATTTTGAGGACGAAATTTTTTTAAAAGGAGGCAGGAGGAATTGTAACACCTCAAAAATCTTAATGTCACCAATAGTAGTATTTTGGAAGATAAATAGCAATTTTTTCCAAAGTAAGAGTTTATCAATTGAATAATGATATTAAACTTAAAATTTGACATCGGAAAAAAAGTATGAATAGTGAAATTTTATTAAGAATTAAATTGAAAATTTGTGAAAGATGAAGTAAAAGCACAAATTTATCATTTTAGAAAAAATGGGAAAAATTTTAGGAAATATATTTTTTATGAATGTGACATGGATATGAATTGATAGGTGGATTCAAAAAATTGAGATATGGACTAGATTGAAAAGTAGTGAAAAGTACAAGGATTAAAATGTGATTTTTCCATTTATAGAAGAAGGATCTAAATGTGATTTTTTTTCAATTTAAATAGATATTTGGAGACATAATCATGAGATTAGAATATCTAAGTGTTGAGGTGTAAAAAAGAGAAAAATTGTGGAAATTTAGCAAGAAATTTGTTGAAATTTGATTGGTTGGTAATTAAAGGATTAAATTGAAAGAAAAAGAAAATATGTAGATTTTTCTACATAATAAAAAGGGTAAACGATAGCAACAACAAGCAGCTAATAATAAAATAAAAATAATAAAAGAAGGGAAGAAAAGTAAAGAAAAGAAAGGAAAAATCTAGAAACAAAGGATACAAATCTCCCATCATTATAAATAGGTCCATTGGCTAAATTTTAAGTGAGGTTTTGCCACGGTTTCTTCAAAAATATATTTAGAAAAAAAATTTCTATTTAATTTAATTTGGTCATTTTCTCATTTTTAACATAAAATATTTGAAATTTTCATGAAATTAAAGTGAGATTTCACACCAAAGTCTAATTTTTTTCATACAAAACCAACCATGGAAGCATCAGGAGGAAGATGGAAGTGAGAGAAAATATAGATAAGTTGCTTAAATTATTATGTTATATTTATTTAATTGTATAATTTAATGTGTAATTGTAAAAATTATGCGTGCATTATTATTTTTTTATGTTTCAAGTTATGAAAGTATTTTGTTTATGTATGAAGTGAATGGTGAATGATATTATGAATAATTTGGCGGATGATTTTATGTAAATAATTGAAAGTAAGAAAGTGTGGGTGATTTTACTATGAATATTTGAAATTGGTTTTTATGATGGAATTGTGTATTTATTATGTTTGAAGTGGTAAATATTTATTTTTTACATTGTTTGCATGAATACATATACATACATATATGTGTGTAGGGGTTAATTTGATAAAAAATTGAAATAAGGTCTAAATTGTAAAAAATTAAAAAGGTTTGAATTATGAGAATTGAGATGTGGAAATCTAGAATTTTGATGCATAAATTATTTTTTGTGATTATGGGATATGAGAATTTGAAAAGAGAGCATTGTTTGACAAGATTCAAGGTTATAAGATCAAATTGTAAAGATTTTAAAATTTAAAAAATTTGGTAAAAGGGACTGATTTGTAAAATCTGGAAAATATGGGCATTTTTAGAAGGGATAAATTCTGTTTTTAAGGATTAAATTATAGAATAGTGAAAATTTAGATTTTAGGGACTGAATTATAAATATTGTTAAATTTGAAAGTACAAAGATTGTTTTGTAATTTATGGGAAAAAAATTAAGGATTAAATTGAACATAAAAATTATAAACTTGTTAAATGAAAATATTAAAATTAAATGAAATAAGAGATTGAGTTGTATGAAATGGAAATAATTATATAAATATTTAGAAAATGGTAAGTTAAATTCCTTATGATTTGTATGTGATTTAAAAAATTTGTTTAAGTTGTATATATGAATTTTGTGATAAATTAATACGAATAAATAAAATTAAAAAATAAATTTGATGTATATATGTATCAATTTCGAAAGAAAACACAAAAATAAAATTTAAAGTTCGAAATTGAGTCTAATAATAATAAATTAAGTCTTTAAATCTGAAAAGTTTTGAAATTTTTTAATGTGACTATCTCTTGCTCAGATATGTAAGGGTGTTAATGGATTGATAAATTGATATTGAAGAAAACATCAAATAATCATGACAATAATGGTGAGAACTGAGAAGCAATCGTGGTGGGTAAGGAGGAAAAAAGAGAAAGAAAATAGGGAGAAAGAAGAAGCATCTCCAACGTTGTTCATTGATAGAACAATCCTCGTCGGCGGTGGTTTAACAAAACCAACAATGGCGTAGCGACAAGTGTTCCTAGAAGGGAGGAAATAGAAAAATAATGAAAATTTGACCAATTTTTTAACCTTAGTATCCAAATTAACAATTTTTTTTTAAATGATCAAAAAAGAAAAGGAAAGAATGAGTAAAGGCAATTTACCCAAAAATAAAAAAGGGTAGAAAGGTTTTTCTGACTGAAGTATTGATGTCCGAACCTAATCTAAAACCTTAAAACCCTTGGAAAAATATCAGTGTAAGCGACAGTGTACAGATTCCTTCATTTCCTCTCCGATCTCCACAAAATACTGGCCAAAACACCAATAGCTTTAACTGCTATATCTCGCCAGACTCAGACAGAGAAATGGGGTCAACCCTGGAAGCAAAGAGTTTGAGAAAGGCGGTGGTGCCATCAACACTCCTAGAGAACCCATCTCCTGGAAACCTCCAGTCTACTCGCCTTGCCCTCCATGTGTGTGTGTCTTTTTTTTTTTTTTTCCTTATATGCATGTGTGTGTGTGTGTATGTATATATATATTCCTCGCATTTACATGAAATCATTCATGCTATTTATTTATTTATTTAATGTTGTTTTTTCCCCAATTCTTCGTAGGTGAACGAGGATTCCTCCTCTTGCTGGGTTTACATTGCATCCGGATGCAACATCTACAGACTTCAAGTATAAATAGATTGAAACTTTTTATGTGTTTGGGTGTTTTAATGGGTTCTTACAACTCCCGCTTTTTATTTTTAATCTTTGCTTTTTTGTAATTATTAATTTAAATAGATTCCGCTGGAAGATTCTTGGCTTAGCACAGGGAAAGAAGGCCTCCTTATTCCGGAGACAAAAGAGGTGCTCATTCTATGACTTTTAACAGCACGCCATTCATAATTTTTCTCCTAAAGAAGAATATGGACTCCAAATTAACCTGCCCTTCTGTTATTCATTAATTATGTATTGATCTTGTTTTGAGCTGTGATTTTGAAGGTTATAGAATCTTTGTTACTTAAACGGTGCCCTCATCGTTCAGAAATCCAAAGTATTGTACTTACTGAAATAGAAAGTAAGTGGCATTGGCATTGATATTAGTGTATCTTTCCATTGATCATATCCTAACAGAATTCATTTCTATGGCTTATGTTATGCATAAAATTGCTAATGGTTGGTTGTAGTTCGAAGAAGATGGGATATTTCTTACTCATACTTTTTATTGACATTATCTTATTCTTTATCTTATTGCTCTAAATGATAACATATGATAGCAAGTTCCGTTATATTCATGGATGGGGAGAGATAGATAGAGATATGGTAGACGCTGTGTGTGGTTGATTAGAAGCATTTGATCTTTAATACATTTTCGTTCTCAGGATACTTCTCTTCTCTTGTATCTCATTAGTATATTGGGGTTCATTTTTACATTCAAACAAATTGTCAAAATCTTGTTCTAGTAAGGTATCTTTTGGTGCTAGACATTTAGGTGCCTCTTGCAAATTAACATTCCCCTTTAAAATGCTTCAAGGTCTAACATCGGCTTTTAACTTGCATAGGTTTGTTTGAAGTTATAATTAAACCTGCATGAGTTTTACTTCTGTCTAGCTGTACTTTTAGCTGTTTGTAGCATTGGAGTGGTTTAATTTGTTAATGCTACTGACTTTAGAATACCAAGTAGCATTGGCTCCTATATTGCTTGCTTCTCTTGTATGTTCTCTTGTAGCTATTAACTACTTCTCACGGTAAATCATCTTTCTCTTATAAGGGACAAAATCCTATTAAGGTTTTTGGATTGGATTGACATTATTTTCCAATTTTGCTGCAACAAATTTTCCTCAAGGAACCCTGTTAAGTGACATTGATATTTTTACACTTGTTCAAAATGTTATGTCTACAGGCACTGGTTACTTAGTATTGGCAAGTGTGGATGCTTATGGTCATCTTATTGTCTCTAAACTGGATGCCAGTGGTAAAGGTACATACTCATATCACTGTTGTTTGAGTGTGGGTTTGATGAAAACGTTTCTGGTGTATTCTTCATATTTGAAACACTAGTAATCTGTGGTGCTTCTCTTTTTGAGAAGCAATTATGAGCTTTTATGTTCTTGTTTAAGTCTTTGGCTCTTTTGCATGTGGAATTTTCTATTTGGTAGGCATGTCTATCTCAGAAGAGAAAAAAAGAGTTCCATACTTTCTCCTAAGGCTTTCTTAAGTGTTTTTCATGGCTTCCATACAATGATAGTTATCTTTTCTTTGATTGGATGCAAGTTCTGGTTCATCATCAAATAAGGCCAACCCCGGTAGAATTTTTTTTTGCTTTCTACTATGCTGCCATGCTGTAGATGATCTGCGGTCTTGATTTTTTTCAAACTTGCTAATTTTAGTTAATTCCATTATATATGCATCTTTGTATATTACTTTTCTGCCGCCCTCTTTTGTTTGTTGATATGTTAGATTTATATGCTTTGTGGTTTTAGACATTGAGCTGGAAATCTGGGGGGAAAAGCGTGTCTAGAACATTTAAAAATTAATCTGTTTGATATAAAATATCCAAACTTCTTTGTGTTAACCCCTTAGAATAATGAGGAAACGGGGGTAATCAAACAATTAATAGTGCCTCTATCTCTGCAGCAACAACTAAATGCAACTTGTTTTCTTTGTTGGTGGACTCTGCATCGTGTTGTTTGCCAACTTTGCATTTTTAACTAATTAAGGTGTCTTATCAATGTCTACTGTTGAAATTTTCAGATGTTGACAAGATTACTTATTCAGTGTTACCTCGTGATTTTGGTGTTGGAGAAGGTAGTTGGTCTGGGGTTTGCTTCAGTCCAAATCAATGGTCCATGGTATGTGATCTTCCATTGTATAACTTAAACTAATAAAATTCTATAGGATATTACACTTTATGGTTTGTTAGAGTTTCTGGTCTCTTCTATAGGATGTGGTTTTTCTATATCATTTTTATTCATGTCTTAAGTGCATAGTATCTAAAGGACACTTGATTTTGCTAAATGTTTCTTATACCTAGTCAAAGCCACTATGGTTTTGAATTCTGCATTTGCAGCAATGATAAGTAGAAGTGAGATTACATTAAGGAAACTGAGCTTTAAATATATGCTATGTTCTAACATGTCGGACATGTTACTTCAACTTCTAAACATCTTCTGGGTCAATACTTAATGCACTTAACTATTTCTACCATAAAATTTTTTTTTTGATAAATTGAATTTTATCCTTTCCAACATAAATTAGGGCTTCACTTTGCACTAATTTCTTAATCCAGGCAGCTGTGGCACAAAGCTTCTGCAAAAGTGTTGATGTTTATGACCAGGATATCCATCTTCGGACTTTGCGTACGTGAGTGTTATCAATCTATCTTCTTACATGTGTACCAGGTCATACTTATGTCCATCCTTGGTGAGAGACTCGAGAATTTTGCATTAAAATTCTCACTAGGGTACTATCCAAATAATAGTTCTCTGCTTTATGACAACATGGTTATTTGATTCTCAATTATGGACCTGGCTGCATATAATTTGAGTGCAGTCAACATGTCAAATAGAAAAGGTTTTGTGTGGGCATGTAAATTTCCTACTCTCATACTTTCTTACAGTTACTTGTGAGTCATTATTTGCTAAAACCTCATATCTACTTTCTTGAGCTATCACGGAGAACCAACATACATCTGCTTCTGTAGCCTACCTGATCGTCCCATGACAACATTGCAGTTTATAGAATGTAGAAGATTCAAGTTCCTAAGAACACAATAAAATATATTTAATGTTATTGACATCCGGAATTTTTTATATGGACTTTTTATATTGATTTATTCATACATTTCAGACTTTGGTATCCATCTTCGCTAAGCTTCATGCGGAATTTAGGTCATGGGAATGAGAGTTCTATATTAGCCGTAACTGAAGGCTGCCAGGTATATAATAATGCATTATATTTTATGTTTCTCAATGTGTTAAATAATCTTATGGTTCTGCTTCTTTTTCTGGTATTAACGTAGTTGTCTGTATGGGACTTGAGAATAAAAGAAAATGGTGGTTGTCTAAATCGTATTTGTGGTTCTGCTGGAGATATCTTTTATGCTGTCTGCAGTTCTTCAACTGGCAATATTGCAGTGGGTGGTGCTGATCGAACTGTGACTATCTATGATCCCCGCAGGTTGGTTACCATTATATATGTCAGTTTTAAAAAGTAAATGCACAATAACTCACTCTAATTAGTTTTCCCTCAATTCAAGCGGATGATTGGTTTATTATGATCTTCTGGATGATTATATTAACTTTTCCTTAGGGTGCCTCTAGTAGACAGGATTATGCGAGAATAATCAATTAATTTTATAAAATAATGTTTTTTTACACATTTATAGAGGAGGATTGAATTTGGGCAATCTATGGCATTAGATTAGACCCCTGAGAAGGGAGTTGGATTAAGTCTGGCCAGGGTGACTTGACTTGTGTTGACAGAGCCAACTTGTGAAGGTCACATGAATAGATACACAGACAATTTTCTGTGATTCTGATTTTATCTATTATGGGTTCATTTTTACCATTTCCTACATATTGTTTGCATTTTTTTTTCAGATTTGAATTCCATAAATTGGTAATGAAGTTATAAACAAACCCATTAAAGTGTGAGCTATATGTTAGAATTTGTCTTCTAGTAAAGGAGTAGAGATGAAAATTATTTTTGATATATAATAGACTATTAAGGTTGGTCAAAAATAAAATCCATTTGTCCCGCTTCCAATTTTGCCTATATGACGAACTCATATGACAATTACTTTATCCTACTGCTAATCATGTTTATGAAATCACAGAGGAGGATATAGTCAAAAGATTTAATCCAATTTATAGTCCTCCTAATGGACTTCCATGACAGGCTGATTGGCTTGTGTATGGTAGTTTAATAAAAAATTTGTGGAATGTTTCTTCACCTTAGACACAATGAGATTATGCGGCACTAATATTACTTCTTCTATGTAGATGGTCAGCAATTTCAAGATGGGTGCACTGTTCAAAATATGAGGTTAGTTGTTTGACTAAATTTCCTCCTGGTTTGTCATTAATGTCAAACCTAGAGATGGAAATATGGTAACAAAAGACATTTTTATGTGCTCAACTTGACATCAAGCATTTGGAAGTGAACACTTACTAGTGAAGTTCCAATGCCTTTTTTCTTTCTAGAGAGGTTCCATGTGATTTCATCATCTTGGGATTTAACATTATAGCCATGTATGGGTGTTTTTTTTGTTTGTTGGTACTGCAGATTACTGGACTTGCTTTCTCGTCTCTTGACCCTGATTACATCTTTGTTCAAGGGGTTGATTATGAGGTGAC
The DNA here is from genome assembly GCA_025698465.1 of Gossypium longicalyx. Classification (NCBI taxonomy): domain Eukaryota; kingdom Viridiplantae; phylum Streptophyta; class Magnoliopsida; order Malvales; family Malvaceae; genus Gossypium; species Gossypium longicalyx. The sequence continues at coordinate 81,699,336 of CM046995.1, forward strand.
TGCTTTTCAACTTGCAATTTTATTTCCATGTGTAGTTGGATTCTAGCGTAGAAGAATGAGTGCTTATCTGACCTTCAGTTTCATGAGTCCCTTTATATATATGTAATATATAGCTGTGTAAGTTTCTATAGCTAGCATAGTAGTTATCCGATCATGTTGAGTAGTTTACTTTGAGGTTCCATCCAGTATGACTTTTGGATAATAAGGAAGCTTTGCAGGTTTTCTGTGGGCAGTGGCAAGAAAGCAGTAAGGTATTTTCATTTAGAGGAGACTCAAATTGGCTGGGATTCAGTAAGGTATTGAGTTCGTAGTAAATTCTGGTTGAAATATCTGTTCTTTCTTAATGCTGGCACTCACAGAGAGAGTCACTTGTCTTGGTTGGCCAGTGCCAAGGTCAAATTCTGTCATGAAACTCTTGTCTTGGTAGCCTTCTAAGGCTAATCTTGTGTAGAGAGTGTGACAACAACGACCATATGTGACTGGGAACAAGATCAATATAATATTCTCTTTATTTATTACTACCCATCTTATAAGATGTGGTAACGTTGTTGGTATTAGTAGTTACTATAATTTGTTTAGTTCTTTTGGTGATGCCTGTTTCATCCTTTTCAAGCCACCAAGGTCTCTTTCTTTAGAAATGTCAAACATGGATGTAATATCAGAAAAAAGATTAAATATATTGTCCTAGGTTTGCTTTCATTTAAAGTGTTGATGCTTGCATTCAGTGAACAGAAGTCATTTAACTGGTCTTTTTGTCGATTTCTGCTGCAGTGCTCTAACAGGGATATACTTGGTGGATGGTGTGATTCGGGTAGCATTTTTGTAGTTGACGTTATAGCTAAAGGATAGTGAAAAGGCCACCTTGAAGTAAGTGTTGTTAATGGATTTTCCTAGTGGCTGTTCGTCGGCCTTCTAATCCAAGAATTCACATTTAACTCCAGAACATGCTTAATCTAAGGCTTTCACTTATCATATGTGCATGCAATCATTTCAAGCAGCCTCATTACCCCCAAGTCAGGCCCTGCTATTGAACACTCATAATTCCTTCCAAAAATTGTAGTATTTGATTATCTTGTGCCCCCAACAACCACACACACACACCCACCACAAAACCTCCTGAAAGTAGAATTATTGAGGTTTGAAGTTGACTGTGCATGAGTTTGTGCATGTCAGCCACTAGTTCATTGCATGGGATATTACATGCAACTTATGCACAAGTTATTAATTTTACCATAATACATAAGGTCGAGCTGGTATTTTACTGGTTTCATTTTTTTTTATTGAACTTGTGCACAAATTATTGATAATATAGTATCCATTCACCTAGAGGTGAAGCCTTCAGCTGATAATTTGGTTTATCAAGTTTGGTTTATATCCATTTCTTCTGAATATTTAATGTTTTAAGTCACTATTAAGAGATGAACGTTGATGGTGGTTTATTATTATAATTATGAAACACAATCTGGAGCCCTGAACAGAAAAGATGCATTTTTGGTTTTCTCCCAAGACAGAATATTTTCCAAATAATCTTTAACATGACATTTCATTTCATTTTATAAAGCTTTTGTCATCATCCCTTGAGTTACTCTATGTACATTGATCTTGAGAAACAAATTAATGGAGTATTATTATTTTTATTTTTAAAAGGGTGAAAATTTGCAACACTTTGCAGTTGGAATGGTTGTTGTAAGATTACAAAATTTCATTCACACTCTCTTTACTTGTGAATGAAAACTTTTAATGGTTTCAACTTTCAAGTGAAATGACCTGACCTGACCAGAGCATACCATCAAAACTGAGAATGTGGCTGGCTGAGGTCCCCTCGTCCTCACTTTTTTCTTTTGGTCTAAGAAAGTTTAAAGGTCCAGAGAAGTGGCGGGAGCGGTATTCCCTCAAAAAATTTTCACTCTTTTTTGAATCTTCATATATTTTGCATCTCTATATAATTTTTGGTATTATCTCATGATTTTTGGTATTTTATATATACTTTTTGTATTCTCTTATAATTTTTGGTATTTGTTTATATTTTTTGGTTTGGTATTCTTTTATAATTTTTGGTACTTTCTCTTTTTTTTTTTTTTTTTTGGTATTCTCTCATAAATTTTGGTTTGGTACTCGCTTTTTTTTTATGCTTTCAAAATTAAGTTTTGATATTAGAAATTAATTTTGGTATATAAAATATTATTTTTGCATACTAATAAATTTTGTGGGGATTTTGTTGGGACAAACCAATGGTATATTGGTAGAAAAGATATTATTTTTGTATACTAATAAATTTATTTAAATAAAGTAAAATTTTAAGGCAAAGCAATATTGTTATTCCCTCGGAATTGAAAATAAAATCTAATACAATAAGTGTTTTGTTTTTGTTATTTTAGGATTTATTATATCAGATTTTTAAGGAAAATTTTAAGTGATAACTATAGTTGATTATATACAAAATAACTATAAATTTTCAATAATGGTAGACTTACCATTACATTTAAATAAATTACGTAGTATGCAGCAATAATATTTCCTGAATATCAAATATTAGTTTCTCCTCTTAACAAAATATATTGTACAAAATTTTTTTATATAAAAAATTAATTTTAAAAGCATACCAAACAATCATAGGACATTTTAAAAAATAGAGTGAGTACCAAAATCAAAATTTATTAGGGAGTAAAAAAAAAATTATAATGGTATGCTAAAAAAAGAGGGAGTACCAAACCAAAAATTATGGGAGAGTATATGGTGTATAAAAAATTATGAGGGAATACAAAAAAACATGAATGAGTACCAATAATTTTTAGTATTCACTCATAATTTTTGATACATACTTATATTTCCTGGTATGGTTTCCAAATAAGGATTTGAAACTAGAAATAAAAATTTAGAGTAAAAAGAATTATTTTTTAATATTAAAAAATTTCAATAAGATTTAGAGATGAAAAAATTTGATAACTTTTAGATTATTATTTTTCATACTAATATTTAGTACCAAAATTTTTTGCATAATCATAATTTTTAAAACTTGAAGAATTAAATAAGTGAAACAAATTTAGGACGAGGAATAAATTTTTGGTAGTCTCTAATAAATTTTGGTACCCTTTCATTTTTTTTTTATATTTATTTGAATTTTTTGATATATACTCATTTTTGTTTGTTTGTATTTTATCATAATTTTTTGTACACCCTTAGAATTCTTGGTATGGTTTCCCAATGAGGATTTGGGATGAGAAATTTAAATTTGGAGTAAAAAAAATGTTTTTGAATATTAAGAAATTTCAATGAGATTTTGGAGATGAAAAAATTGGTAATTTTTAAATTATTAAGAACATTCATTGATAACCCAACAATCCTTTGGTTCAAAATGACAATCAGAAAAAAGACAGAGTCTCACTTAACCTCAAAACCAAGAGGGAAAAAACCCAAATCTGCAACAGTTTTTGATTGTTTATAAGAAACTGGATCCAAGTCTTACATTCAGTGTTCCCAAACGATCAGCTCCTAACCCCCTCGATCAACCCTTCAATCCTTCAAAATCCCAAGACCCTTAAACCCCATGGCTGCAGAAAATGGTTCAGTAAAAAGATGGTGAGATGACTCAATTAAGCTATAACAGGAGACGTGCTGAGATGGCTCAGACTGAGCTTCAAAGAACCAGTAGAAAAGTGGCCTTCCATGCTCTTCATTCACAGTAACATACCTCAAAAACTGCGAAATCGACGACTTCACCGGCTGGCTCGGCAGCTTGATTACTCTATCGGATTTCAGAGCTGGAAATGCATTAATGCAAGGAATTAAGAAACCAAAGAAGAAAAACGTGAATGAGTTGGAAGTGGACTGGAGACTCTTTTAGGTGGAGCTTGATCGCCCATCTGTGTTTCAAAGTTGAGCAACTACAAGTTTAAGAAATATTTAATGCATTTCACCATGTTTTTGTGTAGAATTTAAGGAAATGATGGGCTGTTTTCGAGGCTGAACTAGGCTTAAAAAAGTCAAACCAAGAAATTGAATGGCTATGGCTAGGTTTAAGAATGAAAAAGTTGGAGAAAAATGAAGAAAGGGAGAAAAAAAAAAGAAAAAGAAAGAAAATTATAAAAAAAAAGAAAAAGAAAGAAAATTATCTTAAATTGGGGCAATTTACTAAAAAAAGTCCTTTTATATCATTATTTACCGAAATGGCTCGACTTTTTTATTATTTATCGGAAAAGGTCATTTTTTCTGAAAGCACGTTCACGTCAGCGCGAAGTCAGGGGACGTGTCAGCAAGACGCTTCCTTTGCCCCCCAACGATCACATGACCGTTTGATCTCCAACGGTAAAATATATATATATATATATATATATATATATATATATATATATAAAAGGCCCTTCCCTCCTTTCATTTTTTTGCACAATAGTCCTCTCACATTTCTCTCTAAATTCTCTTCAAATTCTCTCAAATTTCTCTCAATTTTTGTCAAAGCTCTCTCTAATTTTTACAAAAAAGCTCTGTTTAAATTTTTTTGAATTAGTTTTATTTTTTAAATTACAAAAATATTCGATCGTGTTAGCAATGGCCAGAGAATTAATTCATCTCAATACGAAACACATCTCCGACGATCAAATGACAATGGTAAGTGATAAGTTTAATTAATTTTTGAATAGTATTTAATTTTTTTCATTTATGCAATTTTAATTAATATTCATTTTATAATTTTTTATAACAGTTTGTAGATCGAGTGTTGCAATGCTACATCCGTAATATGTCTTGTCCTCCATCGCCGTTGATAGAGAATTACCTACGGGAAGCGGGTTTTTGGCACGTGGCCACGATAGGTCGGGGGTGCAAGTTGAACCCAAAACTAATCAGTGCATTGATAAAGAAATGGAGACATGAGACGCACACTATCCATCTTCCATGCGGAGAGTGTACTATTACTCTAGAAGACGTGCAATTGCAGTTGGGATTGTCGGTCGATGGGTACGCAGTCACTGGGTCCGCTCAATCCGCTGATTGGGGGGCCGTATGCTACGAGCTTTTGGATGCTATTCCGGATAATATTAACGGAGGTCGGATCGAGATAGACTGGTTACGAGACATATTTCCGGAGCCGAATAATGATTCGACTGAATTAGAAAGAATACGATATGCTCAGACATACATTCTTGAGATGATTGGAGGTTATTTGATACCGGACTTGTCATGAAACCGCGTACATCTGAGATGGCTGCTGAAACTCGTTGATTTTAGAGCAGCAGGTGAATTAAGTTGGGGGTCTACCGTGTTAGCAACATTTTACCGGGAGATGTGCAGGGCGACACGACCGAATAAAGCCAAAATCAAAGGATGCCTATCACTACTGCAATCATAGGCACGGTTTCGCTTTCTATTTTTACGTCATCGAGTGAACCACCCATATACATTCCCACTAATAACGAGGTAAATTTTATATTAGATTTTACAATTATTACGTAGATTTAAAATATAATTGTATGCTAAAAAAGTATTTAATTAGGTGGAACCATTCGGCGAGTTATGTTGGAATACCCACATCTCTTGAAGATATACAGCTTCTATTAGACCAATGGTCGGAAGCACAAGTAAGTATTAAATAAAATATATATACATAAGAAAATAGTCGTTTCGTATTTAGTATTTATTATTCAGTATTACCTATATAACTAATATTTTTATCATGCTCATATAGTTTTAATGGACACCATATACGGATTCGGCAATTCGGACAATAATTTCGAGTGAATTTTTTTAAAATCTGAACATTTGGCATATGAAGGTCCCATTGGTCAACTATGTTATTGTGGAGATACACCAGTCAAATAGGGTATTGCGATAATTTGGATTTCGACAACCGATTCCCGTAGAACCTGAGGTGCTCGATGATGAGCACAAAGTCGATTACGGCTATTGAATACAGATTGGCTGAGACACTGGTCAGAATATATCGAAATTTGGGAAAATCGGTATGACTATATACCTACTCGGGAACCGATCATCGTTCCTGAGTTAACATGCATGCCGGAATACATGCCAAGGTTTAGGATCCATGGCAACCATATTTACTATCAAAAGAGGAGAGGCGACGGCAAATTCGTGTGCAAAGGGAACGACGGGGCCCTTTAAATCCAAGAAGAAGGGATAACGACGTAGGCCCATCAGTAGTGCCCACACAATCGCCGGGCCCATCAACAGCGCCTACACAGCCACCTGGCCCAACACTTCAACCGACGACACCCATATCACAATTTTTTCAGATTATGCCAGGTGCGTATTCTAGCCCTTATATGTATCTTAACCCTTTTATGTTTCATTTTCTCAATCCTATGGCAGGTTGAAATGTATAGCCCGGTTCATCTCCGTTCCCAATTACTCTGAGTCAACCGCTGATCAATAGGCCACTGTCGTGTGAGGGATCGCACGAGGTGCCGTCGGGAAGCTCTTCTTTTTACCATTCCCATCGTTTTGTGAGATTCAAACACCTCCATCATAGGTGATGCAAACACCTCCGCATTCATTATTCTATCAAGGTGGGTCATCCTCCCAACACCCACAACCAGATCTCCTACCGGAGGAACCACAATCCCTACCGGAGCAACCACAACCCTTGCCGGAAGCTGAACCAAGGAGAAATTCAGTACGTAACCGTCGACGACCCCCATGTGACACTGATTTCGACCGGAACCAACATTGATTTTTTTAATATATTTGTAGAAACTTTTTTATATAGTTTCATATAATAAAATAAAAGTTATTTTTAATATTTTAATTGTACTTTACTTTTTTTAATTTTATTAAAATAAATGTTATTTTAAATTAGCTAATATTTTTATTATTTTTATATTTATTTTTTATATAGTTTTAATTAATAAAATAAAAATTGTTTTTAATATTTTAATTGTACTTTACTTTTTTTTATTTTATTTAAATACATGTTCTTTTAAATTAGCCAATTTTTTTATATTTATTTTTTATATAGTTTTAATTAATAAAATAAAAGTTGTTTTTAATATTTTAATTATACTTTACTTTTTTTAATTTTAATACAATAAATGTTCTTTTAAATTAGCTAATAATTTTTATTAAAATAAATATTATTTTGAATACGGCAATATTTTTAATAAAATATAAATAATGCAACATAATTTTATTACAACAACTATCAGCTATTCCGATTTGGACTTGATCGAGTTATATGGCCTGGGTTCCTACACCATCCGCACAACCTCTATTGGTTCGTTGTTTCTTGGATATCCATATTGTTACGTATTCTAGTCGAGTAAGGCCAACCCTTTGGTTTGCGATTCAATTCTCTATCCGGTAACAGCTTAAACGAAGCAAGCGATACAGACGACCATTTATGTTCATCTGAGATCGGTGGGAATAAGTGTCTCCACACGTTGCACATGTATTTTATTTTGTACACTTGGTCGACATACGTCATGGGATCCAGACGGAGATTCTCACAAGCTGCAATTACATGAGTGCATGGATAACGTAGTGCGTCAAACACCCCACAGTCGCATGTCATATTTCTCAACTGTACACGATATTGCCCGCCAATAATACCTTGGTTCGGTCTGTCAAACTTCGTCACACGAAACCATAGATTGTCGCGATCGTGACACACCATGTGCATGATGTTGGCTCGTGCCTTCGCTTGTTAATCTCTCGCAATACCTTCGTGCACCATACATGGCCTCCCTGCATTTGGCCTTTATAACTCACTGCTCGCTTTGGAAATAGTGCCGCTAAATGAAAATATGTCTCTTGCATAACGACTATTATCGGCAAATGACGCGTTCCTTTTAGAACAGAATTTATGCATTCAGCCAGGTTTGAGGTCATATGACCATATCGTAGGCCGCCGTCGTATGCTTGTGTCCACTGTTCGAAAGGTATGTTACAAAGGTAGTCTATGCCTTCTTCGTTAACTGAACGCAAAACCACTAACATCTCATGAAAACAGTCCTTACTTATCTCATACCTTGCCAATATAAGTTGAAAACGAAAATTACATACCACTCTTCCATTCAGAATAAATTGAATATTACAAACGAAATTATATTAATAGAGATTAAATACCCATGTTGGTCACTTGCGGTCGTTCAGTTGTAGATCGATATTGCCCGTAGTAGTTGGACGCAACGTGCCTTAGGCAATACCGATGGTGTGTGGGATGATATTGACTTCCTTGTCGCTCAATTACGGCTAGTATTCTAGTGCCCCGATCTGATATAACGCATATATCAGGTTGGGGGCAGACATGCCTCCTTAACCTAGAAAAAAAGAAATCCCAGTCATCAGATGACTCCTCTGATGTTATTGCAAACGCAATTGGAATGATTCTCCCACTGCCATCTTGTGGCACAACTAGCAATAGCCGATGAGTATATCTACCACACATAAAGGTACCTTCAATTTGTACCAATGACTTGCAGTATATAAATGCGTCCCGACATTACTTAAAGGTCTAAAACAGATACTTGAACACTTTGCATCCACGGAGCAATCGGTCGTTGTAGTATGCAGGTGCCGTTTCAAGGTCTGTTATGCAACCTGGGACATATCTCTCTAGCACCTGACACCACTGCCACACTTCATTATATGAAGCGTCCCACCTACTATGCATCTTTTTCAACGCCTTCTGCTTAGCTATCCAAACATTACAGTAAGAGGGTGTGTACTTCAATTGGCTACGAATATTGGTAATTAAGACTGGCACTGAAGTCTTCAGATCCACCTTCACTGTCAGTAGTATTAAGCTAGCTAACATATCTGAATCCATCTTGGGATGATCTTGTGAAACACCTGTCAACGAAGTATGTTAAATAATGCAACATTACGTAATAGTAGTATTATTCAAAAACCCTAAACACCTAGTGATACTTTACCGCCAACACATGTATGTGGACCTTTGTACTTTTTTATCTCCCATAAGTTTGTCCTTTTCCTTAATGAGACCATGATTTTCCATGAACATGTACCATCTTGCACTGCACACTTGGCCTCTAACTTACCGGATTTGGATTTAACCACGTTGTAGTTAACCCCGTTCATGATGCAATGTTGTTTCAATGCACCAAGAAAACTATCATTATTGGAAAACTCCTTACCAACTTCCATTTCACCTGAATCCAATGACAAACTTGTACGGTCACGCCTTCTGCGTGGTAGATCTGGAAACTCCAACGCATCATCTTGAGATAGATCGACATTATGCATGCGGGCTGAAGGCGAGTACGCCCTGAATCGCGAATCTTCTTCTTTTTCTTCATCTGGACCCTCTTAAACATCTTCAGGTATGGTTGGAACAGGCTCTGATTCAAAAAATAATCCAACTTCTGCATTATCGAGGCTAGGCTCTCGAGGTGGATCCACATCGGACTCATCATTCGACCCACCATCATCTGCAGCGGAAGAGGTCCCCTCGCCGATGGATGTCGTAGGGAGTACATCATCCATTCTTCTGGATGTTTCATAACGTCCCCAATCCGATGTGGATTTCCAACCACTAGAAGTTGATGTCATTCCCAGCACGAATTTCCAGTATCAAACATCGACCCACCGAGGTGCATGTCCCATCCACTAATGGAGTATCGTGCAGGGGTTGTGTGTTTCATACTGCTACGAAACACAGGCTCTTCCATATTTTGCCACCCACTAACGGAGTGTCGGGCAGAGGTCGTGTATTCCTCTCGAATAGCATTAGATGTTGAAGTCGCAAATGCATTATTTGGCGATGAAAATTGTATATATAACTCAAGATAGGGTGATCCACTAGTAAGATGAGTCTGCACCATTGCCTCCAAGCTACGAGAACCTTTGATGTTGAATGAGTCATATCTCACGGGATCAACCGAAGTACAAAATCGATACCTAATAGACAAAACTTTTATTGGTATTGTTCCGAAGATTTTACGCCTAATTCTTTTACGAAGTTCTGTCAAATCTATGTTCTGGTTAAAAACCAGTTACACTGTGTTCTCTGATAAAAAGACAACGCCGTTCTCGGTGTCACAGACCTCGCCATCATAGTAAATAACATCATTAATATGTTCACTCATCTTCAATTTCTATTTTACTTTAGCCTCAATTTCTCTTGTTGTAACTTATGCAACCTGAGGATGAAATTTGACTCATTTATAGTCTAAGGCTTTTTCAGATACTATTATAGCAAAAACGCGTCCACGTGGGAGCTTTTTTTCGTAATTTTGCTAACTGTGCATCCTTTTTGAAGCATTTTTGACACTATTTGTTCAGAAACATTTTAAAATTATTTTTTCAGATACTACTGTAGCAAAAAAAGTTCACGTGAGAGCTTTTTTTCGTAATTTTGCTGACAGTGCATCCTTCTTGAAGCGTTTTTGACACTATTCGTTCAGAAACATTGTCTCAAAATTATTCTTTCAGATATTACTATAGCAAAAGAGTGTCCACTAGGAGCTTTTTTTTGTAATTAATAGTTAATTTAATTAATAAACCCTAAAACTTAATTTAATTAATTTTTTAATTTCATAGTTAATTTAATTAATTAACCCTGAACTCTAATTTAATTAAATTTTCCCTTAAAAAATACTAAAACCCTAAACCCTAAAAATTCTAAACCACTAAACCCTAACACTAAACCAATTAAAAACCCTAACCCTAAAAAATGGTAAAATGCTTCCCTGAGGGAGCGTTTTGCTGTCACATCCCTTGACTTCGCGCTGACGTGGACGCCCTTTAGAGGAAAATGACCCTTTCTGGTAAATAATAAAAAAGTCGGGTCATTTCGGTAAATAATGATATAAAAGGGCTTTTTTTTAGTAAATTTCCCTTTAAATTGTTTATTTAATATTTTTAAGCTAAAAAAAATGGGGGAAAATTCAACACAAGCTTATACCCTTTTACACCAACTTTATAATCAAGAAAAACACATTTAATGGATCTCAGTTCTAATTTTTCATTATCAACATAAGCATACGTAGGACACCCAAATATCTTTAAATCAGAATAATCAGCAGGATTACTAGACCGTACCTCATGTAGAGTTTTTTTTTTCTCAATGGCAATGGATGGAGATCGGTTGATAAAAAAATATGCAATAGAGGCTGCTTCGACCCAAAACGACTTTGGTAAGTTAGCATTCGACAACATACATCGAAATTTCTCCATGATCGTTCTGTTCATTCGTTCTACAACGCCGTTTTGTTGTGGAGTATGACGAACTGTCAATTGTCTTACGATCCCTTCTGACTTACATAGTTCATTAAACTCATCAGAACAAAACTCTAAGCCATTGTCTATGCAGAGGTGTTTTATTTGTTTTCCCGTCTGTTGTTCAATCATAGTTTTCGAAGATTTAAATGTGAAAAACACATCGTTTTTCTGGTTTAGGAAGAACGCCAAATTTTTTCTGGAAAAATCATTAATAAAAGCTAGCATATAATTAGTTGTACCTCTCGAAGGCACTCTGGATGGCCCCCACAGATCAGAATGAATATACTCCAACGTTTCCTTCGTGTTATGGATTCCTCTGGTGAATCGACCTCTCTTTTACTTCCCAAAAATGTAGTGCTCACAGAATTTCAGTTTGCAAATTCCTTACCCATCAAGAAGTCTTCTTTTGCTCAATTCTTGCTTCTCAAAAACGTAGTACTCATAGAACTTCAGTTTACAAATACTTTCCCATCAAGAAGTCCTCTTTTGCTCAGTTCTGCCATGCCATTCTCACTCATATGCCCTAGGCGCATATGCCAAAGTTTAGTAATATCATCATCTGACAAGGAAGAGGAAGCGACAACTATATCGCCAGTAACAATAGAACCATGCAAAACATATAACTTGGCAGTCTTTCTCTACCCTTTCATCATGATGAGGGAACCTTTGGAAATCTTCAAAACCCCACTTTCACCTATGTATTTGTATCCTTTTGAATCAAGACTACTCAACGAAATTAAATTTCTCTTCAATTCTAGAACATGTCGCACGTCACTAAGTGTTCTAACAACTCCGTCAAATATCTTAGCTTTTATCATTCCAACACCTGCAGTTTTTACACGAAGCATTGTTTACCATCAAAACAACACCTTCAGACACTATTTCGTAAGTTGTAAACCAATCCCAATTGAGACTCATGTAGAAGGTGCAGCCCTAATCAAGGATCCACTCCTCACTCACTTTAAAAATTTTGATAGAAGCGACTAGAAGTTCACCATCGCTGTAGTCTTCTACAACATCAGCTTCACCGGATTTTTCTAGTTGTTTTCCCTTTTGATTCGCAGCCTGCCTTTTGATCTTGTTCTGCAGCTTATAGCACTCAAATTTAATGTGCTCTTTTTTCTTGTAGAAGTTACAAGTTTTACCTCTATTTGAAGACTTTGATCTACCTTTAGATTTACCGCGAGGATTTCGTTCTTATGTCCTTCCATGATCATAATCAGCATTATGATCTTGTCTCCCACAGACAATGAGACCTTCTCCTTGAGATTCAAGTTTAACCATAAAATGCTTCATCTTATCATACGAGATCAACGAATTATAAACCTCATCAACTGTGAGAAACTCGTGGCTATATAAAATTGTCTCTAAAGGTTGAATGAGACGAGGACAATGAAAAGAGTAGAATCAACCCTAGATCTTCCTTATCATATTGAATCTCCATGGCCTCCAAGTTTGAGAGAATTTCTTTAAATACTGTTAAGTGTTCGTGCACAGATGCACCTTCCTCCAAACGATGAGCATAAAGATGCTGCTTCATATGCAGCTTGTTGTTAGAGTTTTCGACATACATATTTGTTCAAGCCTCTTCTATAATGCAGCGACGATCTTCTCCTTCATCACATCCTGCAAAATTTCATTAGAAAAATGTAGATATAATTTTGTTAATGCGTTTTGATCCTTATACTTTTTCTCTTCATCCCTTAATGTCGAAGGCATCTTATCTATCCTTAGTAGGGCATCCTCCAGATCCATCTGTTCAAGAACTGCTTGTATCTTAATTTGCCACAACGTGAGTCTGGTGTTACGATCCAACAGCGGAATTTTGTACTTTAAAGATGTCATTACCGTGATTGAGATGAATAACCCGGAAGCTCGGATACCAATTTTGAAAAATAAAATGTCGATAATGACAATGTATCACAAAGAAAAGAAAGAGAAAAATAAAGAACAAAATTTTTACGTGAAAACTCTTTCGAGAAAAAAACACAAGCAGAGGAGAAGAAAACTCACTATGTCGAATTCGAATAATTACAAGAGGAGTAGATTATGTCTATTTATAGGCTTGTAAAACCATATTCTAATAGGAGTTTAGTAAGATTGAAACACCTTATTCTAATCAACATCAAATAGATAGAGTTTAATAAGGTTTAAAAAACTTTATTCTAAAATAAAATAAAAGAAGTGTAGTCCTATATGGAATTTACTTTTATTTTATTTTACTATTGTATTTTATTTAAATAAGGATTCGAGTCACTCAATTCTAACATGCACAAATCCCTGTCTGCCCACCACAATTTTATTGGTTCTTTTCTTTTTTTCTCCTTCAATTCTTTTTTTTTTATTAAATTTTTTACTTTTATCATGTTGGCTACCTTGGTTCTATATTCAATAATAATTTATGGCTGGTTTGTGTTTTGGTTTCAAGTATAAGGTTGGGAAACCTATATTGTGATTCAATATCAGCCTCTGTTGGGCACAAGATCACTGCTAGACAACGATGGAGTCCAATCGCATTTCAGCTTCAAATTCTTAAGAATATATATGAACAAGGAACTAGAACACCAAGTTAGCAAAAAATCAAAGAGATAGCATCTGAACTAGCACAACATGCTCAAAACTTTGAAACAAATGTATATAACTGGTTTTAGAATAGGCATGCTCGATCAAAAAGAAAGCTTCAAGCCTCTATAAGTTCAGTCAATGCAAAAGTATAAACAGATGTGAGCACAAAAGAGGAAAGGACCAAGCTAGTAGGTCCAGACTTCATTGACTACATTTCACAAGGAGTTAAAAGCTTCTATTTCCAAGTATCTAATACAGGTACTAAAGTGAAACTTTTGGTATTTAATTTTCATTTTTTTATTTACAAAAACCTTTTCTTTTTTTTTGCAGGGATTGAAAAGTTGTTTGGTAAGGTGGAATCATTATGAGGCTATGATTCTTACAATAATCTAGCTGAACAATTTGGGTTACTAGGATGATGTAACACCCCAAACCCGTATCCGTTGCCGGAATAGGGTTACAGAGTATTACTGAAACTTTTAGAGCATTTTTAGATAATTCATAATAGTTACTATTCATTTCCCAAGATTTATTCATAACGTCCCTCAAATGGACCCTTGAGGCCATTTATGAGCATTGGAATCGAATCAGGACTTAATCGGAAACTCTAAGAATTTTTCACGAAATATCAAAAATTTTCCAAGGTGTAAGGCTTACACACCCGTGTGGTCCAAGGGAGACGCCCGTGTGACCGTAGGAGACGCCCGTGTGACCCTAGGACACGCCCGTGCTACAACCCGTGTTCGAAATCACATAGCTCTCTGACTTGTGCCACATGGCCAGCCACACGCCCGTGTGCTAGGCCATGTGTTTAATTAAATTCTTCGAAATTAATTGCAGGCTTCACACGGCCAAGTCATACGCCTGTGTTTAAGGCCGTGTCGCACACACGACAGAGACACATGCCCATGTGCTCAATTATGAGCATTCTGTTTCTCAAATTTAAGGTGCAGGGGACACACGGGTTAATCACATGCCCGTGTACCAGGCCGTGTGTCGCACACAGTCATGACACACCCCCGTGTTGTAATAGCCCGTTTTTAGGTCAAATCGAAATAGTGGTTTTGGGACCACAAATCTGAAGTCAAAATATTTATTTTATTATTTTAATATGGTTTACAGCATGATAGAATGATAGTATAAAAATTTCGTTAAGAAATTATACCGTTTAAATGCTTAATTCGGTAAAAAGGACTAAATCGCATAACGCGTAAAAGTTGAGTACTATTTTTAAAAGGTATTAAATTGCTATGGTTTATTAATATGAGAGTCCTTGTATGCCAATTAAACCTTAAATGATATAGTGGAAGTTGTTGGCTTGGTATTTTCGAAATTATTAAAATTCATTAAGGTTATTTTGGTAAAAATTAATTATGTTATATTAAATAAAACAAAATCCAAAATCATACGATTTCCTTCATCTTCATTGCTGAATTTGAGAAACAAAATAGGGGTTTTGAAGCTTCCATGGTTTCGGCACATTCTTAGCTAGACTAAGGTACGATTTTGACTCGGTTTTTAATGATTTTTACGTTTTTGAATTCGTTGCAGCTTAATCTAGCTGACCTGTACCTTCGTTTTTAAAATTGTTAAAGATTTTGAGATATGCCATTGTTGAATATTTAGGTATTTTGAAATTTCTTGTTAGATTATTGATGCTTGTTAATAGATATACAAGTTTTATAAAGTGATTTTTGGCAAAAATGAGAATTAGGGATTTAATTGTAAAAGATAGAAATGTTGTGGTTGGAAATGTGAATAAAATGAAAATATGGGCTGCTATGAGGTTATATGAAATTTGGCTAGACAAGAGTTAAAGGTAAATTGCATAAATTTGCCATTTTGTGTATAAAGGACTAAATTACAAAGTAGTCAAAAGTATAGGGGTAAATATGTAATTTTCCAAATATGTGTGAATTGAATTAATTGGTTACTAAAAATGTTGAATTTGTTAATATATAGACCAAGATAAGCTGAGTTCGGGCTTATATCAGGGAAAGAAAAAGATTAACGAGTAGCCGTTAGTTGATATCCGAGCAACTCGAGGTAAGTTAGTATAATTAGAATCAAAATTTAAATTAATTGTATGTATTTGAATTGAATGTATATAGATTGAATAAATATGATTAATGGAATAAGGATGCCTAAAATAATGCTTACCGTGAAATATGAATCCCGTTTGAATCGTTAAAAGTCGTAGGATACAAGTGACATGTCACTAGGATTACCGTTTGGTCGAGCTCCTGCATTTGTTGTGGACTCACCATAGCTCGTATGGGCTTATCGTTTCAACTCTTCGGGGCTTACCGTTTCAGCTTTTCAGAGCTTATCGTTTATCAACTTAGAAGGAGTTTACCAATCATGGCTTGAAAAAGCGAAATTGATGATGAATTGACGAATTTTTGATTTATACACTTAATGTGTATCACCCGAAGATCCCTCGATATTTCAGTAGGTTCAACGGGTAGAATACTGATATGAAATATGAAGATTTTATGATATAATAGCTATATGATTTACATGAATTATAAGTTACATGATGTACATGAATTATATGAATTACATGGATAATATGATACATAAGATACTTATGTAATTAGTATTTGGTGTTATATGAATGTTACATGACTAACTTATGAATGGTGATGTGAATAGGCATTATGAGCAAATAGGTTGGATTTTAATTTGTTATAATGCTTATTATCATTTGGTAAGTTAAATTCTATATTATACGTCCTTACTAAGCTTAATGCTTACTCCGTCTATTTTTTTGTGTTTTATAGATTCGAAAGCTTACTCGGTTCAGATAAAGTCAGATATTACTATCACACTATCCAGGTTACTTTTTTGGTACTTTTGCAACTTATGGAATATATGTAAATATGGCATGTATAAGCTAGTTTATAGGTTGTGAAGTATGACCATCTTATGTTAATGATTTTGATGTGAACTTGGTATATGAAAAAGTTATGTGATATGGCTTGAAATAGTAGTAATGGTTGTTTTGATTGTATATATATGATTCCTTATGATGAGTTTTGGCTTATAAAAGATGGAATGGATGATGCAAATGTTGTTATGATATGTGGTTTATACATGCTTGATTTATGGGTACAAAATTTGTATATTTGAATGATATCAAATGAGGTATGTGTGCATAAATATGTTGGTAATGACATGATTTACTGAGTTGGTATAAATTGTTTGGAATGCCTATTATGATATTGAATTGGTTGAGTTTTGGAGCATGTTTGAAATTTTTTATATTTTGTAGATGAAATGGTTAAAAATGACTGCCAATTGGGTTATAAATTGTTGTTTGTATGTTTGTAATATTAGGGTGGCAAAATGGCTTTGTAAATAGCTTATTTTTGCCTACACGGGTAGGGACAGAGCGTGTGAAGGCAATTTCAAAATGAGCCTGAATAGGCTACACTGTTATACACACATGGGCATGTGCTAGACCGTGTGACCAAGTCAATTTCGAGCACGGGTTAGACACACGGGAGCGTGACTGGCCGTGTGGCCAAGTCAGTAGCCTCTCTAATTTTTACACGGCCAGACACACGGACGTGTCTTGTGGCCGTGTGGAAAAGTCAGTATGTATGCCCTGTTTTGCCATGGCCTAGACACACGGGTGTGTCTAATGCCGTGTGAAGCACACGGCCTGTTCACACGGGCGTGTGATAGTTGAAATGTAAAAAAAATTTAAGTTTCTAAAATTTGTATTATGTTACGATTTAGTCCCGAATGTATGATTAAAGTTTGATATGTTTGATTTAAGTACATAATGGATGCGAATAAATGTTATTGATTGAATTATGATGTTTCTGGATTAATAACTGTTCTGAATTGAATTTCAAGTCTGGTAACACCTCTTAACCTATTCTGGCGACGGTTTACAGGTTAGGGGTGTTAGATTTTATTGGTATCAAAGCTATGATTTAGTCGATTCTTAGACTACCATAGTGTATATGAGTCTAGCTATACATGCCACATATATAACCTGCGATAGTGTGATGACTCCTGACATTTTAAATGTGTTTTCATATAGTAAATGAATCCAAATTGAGCGATAGCTGATGAAGTAGAGAGTAATGCACCTACTCCTGCTCAAGGGACAGTGCCTTCCGAACCTAGACCTGTAACAAGTAGTCACGAAGGAGAGGCTAAAGAAGCCTTCTTCCAAATGATGAATGAATGGTTCTCTGAGTATGTCCAAACAAATCCGGCTACTGAACAACCTCCACCCCCACCTGTTCCCCAACCAATACCCATGGCTCCTCAAGGTTTAGAATTTCTACGACCGAGCAGACCATTAGTAGATAGAATCCGAAAGTACGGGGCTCAAGAATTCAGGGATACAATTGATGAAGATCCTGGGAAAGCTGAATTATGGCTTGAGAATACCATCCGAGTGTTTGATGAATTATCGTGTACACCGGATAATTATGTAAAAGGTGTTGTATCTCTGCTAAGGGACACAGCGTATTAGTGGTAGAACACATTGGTATCGGTAGTGCCCAAAGAACGAGTGACTTGAGAATTCTTTCAGATGAAATTCCGTAAGAAATACATAAGCCAACGATTTCTGGATCAAAAGCATAAAGAGTTTTTAGAGCTTAAACAGGGTAGTCAGACTGTAATTGAATATGAGAGAGAATTTATTCGATTAAGCAAATATGCCCAGGAGTGCGTGCTACCGAAGAGATGATGTGTAAACGTTTTGTAAATGGATTGAATGAGGATATCAAACTCCTGGTCAAAATTCTAGACTTGAAAGAATTTATTGTCTTGATTGATAGAGCGTGCAAAGTCGAATAACTTAGTAAAGAGAAAAGAAAAGCCGATTCTGAGGCTAGAGACTTCAGAAATAGATCTGCAGGAAAATCACACCAGTCAATATCAAAGAAATCTAGAGATTTCCATCCTCGCTTTACTGCTTCTGTAGAGATTTCGATTAAAGAGAGAGACGCAAGACAATCTAACTCAAAACCTCAAACGACATCTGTTGCTAGTATGGGCAGTTTTAGGAATGTTGGGCCTGAATGTAAGCATTGCAATAGGCGACATTATGGTGAATGTAGACTTAAGAGCGGAGCTTGTTTTAGATGTGGATCTTTTGATCACTTTCTCCAGGATTGTCTAGAAAAGTCTATGAATGAAAGAGATCAACCAGCGAAAATTAGTAATAAGTTTGCTAGAGGGAGACCACCCCAAAATACTGGGAATGCAAGTGGTAACCGAGGTGCTTCTAGAGATACTACAGTGAGATCTGAGGCATGAGCACCTGCTCGAGCTTATGCTATCCGTGCACGTGAGGAGGCATCATCGCCAGATGTTATCACCGGTACTTTTTCTCTCTTTGACACTAAGATAGTTGCGTTGTTTGATCCTGGATCAACTTATTCATATATCTGTAAGAATTTAGTGTTTAAAAAGAGTTTACATGTCGAGTCTACAAAATTTGTAATTAAAATATCGAACCCATTAGGCAAGTTTTTTTTAGTTGATAAAATTTGTAAGAATTATCCTCTGATGATCCGGGGTTACTGTTTTCGGGCTAATTTGAAGCTTCTACCGTTCGATAAGTTTGATGTGATTCTGGGTATGGACTGGCTAACTACGCATGATGCAATTGTAAATTGTAGACAGAAGATCATAGAATTGAAATGTCAAAATGGTGAGATTCTTTGGATTGAGTCTAATGATTCGAGTGAACTACCTACTGTGATATCATCTATTTTAGCTCAGAAATATTTGAGAAAGGGCTATGATGCATATCTTGCATATATTTTGGATACGAAAGTGTTGGAATCGAAGATTGAATCCATACCAGTGGTTTGTGAGTTCTCGGATGTATTTCCAGAAGAATTACCGGGATGACCACCGATCAGAGAAGTCAAATTTTGTATTGAGTTAATACCGGGAACAACTCCGATACCGATAGCTCCGTACAAAATGACTCCAACAGAATGAAAAGAATTGAAAGCTCAGTTGCGAGAATTGACAGACAGAGGTTTTGTACAACCGAGTTATTCTCCTTGGGGTGCACCAGTACTGTTTGTGAAAAAGAAAGATGACACGATGCGCATGTGTATTGACTATAGATAGTTGAATAAAGTGATTATAAAGAACAAATACCCTCTACCTTGAATTTATGACTTATTTGATAGTTGAAAAGTGCTACAGTATTTTCAAAGATTGATCTGAGATTGGGTTACTATCAGTTGCGAGTTAAAAAGACAGATGTACCAAAAACTACTTTCAGAACAAGGTATGACCATTATGAATTCCTTGTTATGCCTTATGGTTTAACTAATGCCCCTGCCATTTTTATGGATTTGATGAATCGTATATTCAGACCGTATTTAGATAGATTTGTTATGGTTTTCATTGATGATATTTTGATTTATTCCCGAGATGAAAATGAGCATACTGAGCACTTGAGAATTGTGTTGCAAACTTTATGTGATAAGCAGTTATTTGCAAGGTTTAGTAAATGTGAGTTCTGGCTGAAAAAGGTTGGATTTTTGGGATATAGTGTTTCAGCCAACAGTATTAGAGTTGATCCGAGTATGATTTCTGCTATTGTTGATTGGAAACCACCAAGAAATGTGTCAGAAGTTTGTTGTTTTTTGGGATTAGCAGATTATTATCGAAGATTTGTAAAAGGCTTCTCAATGATTGTGACACCAATGACTCGACTGCTACAAAAAGATGTGAAGTTTGAATGGTCAGAAAAGTGTCGGCAGAGTTTTGAACAGTTGAAAACACTATTAACAGAAGCACCAGTTTTGATTCAACCTGAATCGGGTAAGGAATTCATGATCTATAATGATGCATCGTTGAACGGATTGGGCTGTGTTTTGATGCAAGATGGAAAAGTTATAGCTTATGCTTCCCGACAGCTGAAACCACATGAAAGGAATTATCTGACGCATGATTTAAAACTAGCTGCGATTGTATTTACTTTAAATATTTGGCGACACTACTTATATGGTCAAAAATGTCACATTTATACGGATCATAAATGCTTGAAATATCTGATGTCACAGAAGGATCTGAATTTACGTCAACGAAAATGGCTTGAGTTATTAAAAGATTATGAATTTGTGATTGATTATCATCCGGAAAAGCTAATGTAGTTGCTGATGCCTTGAGCCAAAAATTATTGTTTGCGTTACAAGCCTTGAATACCCAGTTGATGATATGTGATGATGGGTCTATTTTAGCTGAATTGAAAGCTAAACCGGTATTTTTGCAGCAAGTTTATGAAGCTCAAAAAAATGATCGTGAACTATAAACTAAACGAATTCAATGTAAGTCTATTTCTGATTCAAAATTTCATATTGGAAGTGATGATTGCTTAATGTTTCGGAATAGAATTTGTGTACCGAAAGATACCAAAGTTATTCAGAAGATTCTTCATGAGGCACACAGTAGTCGCTTTTCTGTTTATCCGGGTAGCACCAAAATGTATAACGGTCTGAAATAGTTGTATTGGTGGTCAGGAATGAAATGAGATATATCAGAGTTTGTATCGAGATGTTTAATCTGTCAACAAGTAAAAACCAAACATCAAGTACCATCAAGTTTATTACAGCCAGTGATGATTCCGGAATGGAAATGGGATAGAGATACAATGGATTTTGTATCAGGATTGCCCTTGACTCTGAAAAAGAAAGATGAAATTTGAGTTATCGTTGATAGACTGACGAAATCTGCTCATTTCATACTGGTACGTACGGGTTACTCTCTGGATAGATTAGTTGAATTGTACTTGTCTGAAATTGTACGATTGCATGGTGTACCATTGTCTATTATTTTCGATAAAGACTCGAGATTTACGTCAAGATTATGGAAGAAATTACAAGAAGTCCTTGGAACGAAATTGAATTTCAGCACAGCTTTTCATCCCCAGACGGATGGACAGTTCAAAAGAATTATACAGATACTTGAGGATATGTTGCGTTGTTGCATTCTCGAGTTTGAAGGTAGCTAGGAAAAATACTTACCTCTAATTGAATTTGCTTATAACAGCAGTTTCCAAACGAGTATAAAGATGGCACCATACGAAGCTCTTTACGGTCGTAAATGTCGAACACCGTTATAATAGACTGAATTAAGTAAGAAAAAGATTCACTGGGATTTAAAAGCAGTTTCAGATCGACAAAAATCATAAGTTAATTTGAAACGTAAAGAAATAGAGTTTCAGGTCGAAGATCGTGTATTCTTGAAAGTGTCACCATGGAAGAAAATTCTTCGTTTCGACCGTAAAGGAAAGTTAAGTCCGCGATTCATTGGGCCGTATGAAATTGTTG
This sequence comes from Gossypium longicalyx, assembly GCA_025698465.1. Classification (NCBI taxonomy): domain Eukaryota; kingdom Viridiplantae; phylum Streptophyta; class Magnoliopsida; order Malvales; family Malvaceae; genus Gossypium; species Gossypium longicalyx. The sequence continues at coordinate 81,721,415 of CM046995.1, forward strand.
AAAGAATAGGGCCTGTAGCATATCGACTATCATTACCGTTTGAACTTGAAAAGATGCATAATGTTTTTTTATGTTCGATGCTACGTCGATATATATCAGATCTGTCACATAACGAGGAGCCGATCAGAATTCTAGCTCGAGAAATCAAAGAATTGAGAAATAAACATATAGCACTTGTGAAGGTTATTTGGCACAAACACGGGATTGAGGATGCTACATGGGAACCTGAGGAAGCTATGCGAAAACAGTACCCTAACCTTTTTACCGGTAAGATTTTCGGGGACAAAAATCCCTAAAGGGGGAAAGTTGTAACAGCTCGGTTTTAGGTCAAACCAAAATAGTGGTTTTGGGACCACAAATCTGAAGTCAAAATATTTATTTTATTATTTTAATATGGTTTACAGCATGATTGAATGATAGTATAAAAATTTCGTTAAGAAGTTATACCGTTTAAATGCTTAATTCGGTAAAAAGGACTAAATCGCATAACGCGTAAAAGTTGAGTACTATTTTTAAAAGGTATTAAATTGCTATGGTTTATTAATATGAGAGTCCTTGCATGCCAATTAAACCTTAAATGATATAGTGGAAGTTGTTGGCTTGGTATTTTTGAAATTATTAAAATTCATTAAGGTTATTTTGGTAAAAATTAATTATGTTATATTAAATAAAACAAAACCAAAATCATACGATTTCCTTCATCTTCATTGCTGAATTTGAGAAACAAAATTGGGGTTTTGAAGCTTCCATGGTTTCGGCACATTCTTAGCTAGACTAAGGTACGATTTTGACTCGGTTTTTAATGATTTTTACGTTTTTGAATTCGTTGCAGCTTAATCTAGCTAACCCGTACCTTCGTTTTTAAAATTGTTAAAGATTTTGAGATATGCCATTGTTGAATATTTAGGTATTTTGAAATTTCTTGTTAGATTATTGATGCTTATTAATAGATATACAAGTTTTATAAAGTGATTTTTGGCAAAAATGACAATTAGGGATTTAATTGTAAAAGATAGAAATGTTGTGGTTGGAAATGTGAATAAAATGAAAATATGGGCTACTATAAGGTTATATGAAATTCAGCTATACAAGGGTTAAGGGTAAATTGCATAAATTTGCCATTTTGTGTATAAAGGACTAAATTGCAAAGTAGTCAAAAGTATAGGGGTAAATATGTAATTTGCTAAATATGTGTGAATTGAATTAATTGGTTACTAAAAATGTTGAATTTTTTAATACATAGACCAGGATAAGCCGAGTTTGGGTTTAGATCGGGGAAAGAAAAAGATTAACGAGTAGCCGTTAGTTGATATCCGAGCAACTCGCGGTAAGTTCGTATAATTAGAATCAAACTTTAAATTAATTGTATGTATTTGAAATGAATGTATATGGATTGAATGAATGTGGTTAATGGAATAAGGATGCCTAAAATAATGTTTACCGTGAAATACAAATCCCGTTTGAACCGTTGAAAGTCGTAGGATACAAGTGACATGTCACTAGGGTTACCGTTTGGTTGAGCTCCTTCATTTGTTGCGGACTCACCACAGCTCGTATGGGCTTACCATTTCAGCTCTTCGGGGCTTACCGTTTCAGCTCTATGGAGCTTACTGTTCAACTCTTCGGAGCTTACCGTTTATCAGCTCAGAAGGAGCTTACCAATCATGGCTCGAAAGAGCGAAATTGATGATGAATTGACGAATTTTTGATTTATACACTTAATGTGTATCACCCGAGTATCCCTCGATATTTTAGTAGGTTCAACAGGCATAATATCAATATGAAATATGAAGATTTTATGATATAAGAGCTATATGATTTACATGAATTATAAGTTACATGATGTACATGAATTATATGAATTACAAGGATAATATGATACATGAGATACTTATATAATTAGTATTTGGTGTTATATGAATGTTACATGACTAACTTATGAATGGTGATGTGGATAGGCATTATAAGCAAATGGGTTAGATTTTAATTTGTTATAATGCTTATTGTCATTTGGTAAGTTAAATTCTATATTATACTTGCTTACTAAGCTTAATGCTTACTCCGTCTATTTTTTCGTGTTTTATAGATTCAAAAGCTTGCTCGATTCGGATAAAGTTAGAGATTACTATCACACTATCCAAGCGACTTTTTTGGTACTTTTGAAACTTATGGAGGATATGTAAATATGGCATGTATAAGCTAGTTTATAGGTTGTGAAGTATGACTATCTTATGTTAATGATTTTGATGTGAACTTGGTATATGAACAAACTATGTGATATGGCTTGAAATAGTAGTAATGGTTGTTTTGATTGTATATATGTGATTCCTTATGATGAGTTTTGGCTTATAAAAGATGGAATGGATGATGCAAATGTTGTTATGATATGTGGTTTATACATGCTTGATTTATGGATACAAAATTTGTATATTTGAATGATATCAAATGAGGAATGTGTGCATGAATATGTTGGTAATGACAAGATATAGTGAGTTAGTATAAATTGTTTGGAATGCCTATTATGATATTGAATTGGTTCAGTTTTGGAGCATGTTTGAAATTTGTTATATTTTGTACATGAAATGTTTATAAAATGATTCCCAATTGGGTTATAAATTTTGGTTTGTATGTTTGTAATATTAGGGTGGCAAAATGACTTTGTAAATAGCCTATTTTTGCCCACACGGGTAGGGACACGGGCGTGCGAAGGCAATTTCTGAATGAGCTTGAACAGGATACACGGTCATACACACACGTGCGTTTGCTAGGCCATTTAGCCAAGTCAGTTTCGAGCACGGGCTGAGACACGAGCGCAGGATCGCCGTGTGTGGCCAAGTCAGTAGCCTCTCTAATTTTTACACGGCCAGACACATGAGCGTGTCTTGTGGCCGTGTGGACAAGTCAGTATGTATGCCCTGTTTTTCCACGGCCTAGACATACGGGCATGTCTAATTCCGTGTGAAGCACACGGCCTGTTCACACGGGCGTGTGATAGTCGAAATGTTGAAAATTTTCTAAGTTTCTGAAATTTGTATTATGTTACGATTTAGTCCCGAATGTATGATTAAAGTTTGATATGTTTGATTTAAGTACATAATGGATGTGAATGAATGTTATTGATTGAATTATGATGTTTCTGGATTAATAATTGTTCTGAATTGAATTTCAAGTCTGGTAATACCTCTTAAACTATTCTGGCGACGGTTTACGGATTAGGGGTGTTACACGTGTGTCTACCCGTGTGGATAAAATAAAGCCATTTTCTAGTTTTATTTCTCACCCAAACTTTGCCAATGGCCTACACCAAACTTTCATTCGTATACCAACCTATTCAAGCATCATAACTAAGTTAATTCTATTAATCTAACATGATATATTATTATATGCATTCATGCTTTTAATCTTACCTTTTATAAGCATACTAGTTTACCATTTTTCAATCAATCAACAATAAACACTTATGTTATCACCATAAAATAAACTTAGTATATATATATATATATACAAATACCAAAACATAATCATCACTAGCCATTCCAATGGCTAGACTACATTAACCATTTATATTTACATGCCAATATGGCCAATTTAACCTATACATGCCATTATAACCATAATTGATTTACAATATGTACCTAAATAGGTTGATGGATAGTGTAAGTGATCTCCGCCAAGCTTTCAATCCAACGAGCTTTCGATTTACTATAAAACAGGGAAATAAAACTAAGTAAGCAGAAAATTCTTAGTAAGTTCTTATAACATGGTACTTAACTTACCATTCATTTTATTTTGAGGTAACTATGTAAGGCATATTCAATCAATTTGACCTCAAGCCCTACACATATCCTCATTTCCCTTATTAGTCATATATTTTATAATAACATCAAAACATATATGGGCTCAACAATGATTAAGTTTCCAGGCACATATGCTTTTCACAACATGTATTCATTTAACATGTATAAATCATCTCTTTATATTACAAGTATAATTTCATAATAGTTCATCTCGAGTTTAGATTATTTCATGTTAGAACTTGACTCATATCATTCGAAATATCAAGGTCACGATTAGTACACTCAAGGTGTACAAATTTATAATCAAGGATGAACATTCTCATCAAATAATTTCCATGTACAAATATCATCATCTCATATTTCCATATCTCAATTATTATGTATCGTCATTTTCATGTATTTCAGACAGATAAGTGCAATAACTCATTTCTTATTCATATCTTCTCATGTCAGGATTTTCCTATTGAATTTATCCGAAATGTCGATGGATATACAGGTAGCACACTCCAGATGTACGAATCAGGATCCGTCAATTCATATTCAATGGTACCCATAAGGTACTATTTCAAAGAGTACACTCTCGAGCCACATATATATAAACAACAGGATTACTAGTCCAGGCTAAATCCTGACTACAATATATACTCAATAGAGCTTAGTCACGATTACTAGTCCAGGCTAAATCCTTTTTATGATATATGCTCTAAAGAGCTTGATCTGAATTACCCGTCTGGGTTAAATCCAATCCATAACATATGTTCGAGAGGACTTATAATGGGATTACCAATCCAGGCTAAATCCTTTCTGTGATGAGGTCAATAGGATTACTCATCCGACTAAATTTCGTCAGCAATGCAGGACCTCTTTCATTTCGAGAAATCACATATCCATCGATTTTCCATTTATTCAAATAGAATTTGACATTTATCAGACAATTTTCAGGTATGTAATTATTTCATACATTCATAATATTCACAATACTCAAATAAACACATTTCACATTCAATTTTAAGCATAAAAAGGTAACATTTTTACCATTTATCATTTTTCGGGTATTATCATTGATCGGGCTTTGTCAGATATATTTTCAGTGTCATATATATAATATTTATATAATTTACAAACACAACATTTAATTCAAGCATACAAATATACACAAATTTAATTACACGAACTTACCTCGACAAATGTTTGTATACGTAAAATCTACTAACCCGACATTTTCCTCTTTTCCTCATTCTAGCTCCGAATTTGGTCTATCCGGATCTATACGAGTAAATTTAACACCAATTTAATGTAATTCATATGTAATTTTTAGTCCAATTTACCCTTTAGGAAAAATTACCATTTTGCCCCTAAACTTTTAATTAATGACGATTTCGTCCCTAGGCTCGGAAAAAATGAAATTTATACAATTTACTCCCTATTCCAAGCCTAACCAAAATTTCACTATAAAATTTACAGCACATGTATTCTATAAAATTCATAATTTTTTCTTCAAATTTCACAACTTTACATTTTAGTCCCTTAATCATGTTTTCATCAAAAATCACTTTGTAGAAGTTGTTTATCTATCAACAACCTTTCATTTTCAACCATAAATTTCAAATTTTCAGCATATTCATCCATGAAATAATTTCCATACTTTGATAACTTCTCAAATTGATCCCCCAAATAGATAAATTAAGATATCCCGGTTTCAAAAATATAAAAATTACTAAAAATGAGATAAGAAAACTTACCCAATTTGGCCAAGAAAGCTTGTTTTCTCTTTCCTAGGGTTTCCATGGAATATTTGGGGAAGAAGATGATATAAAATGATTTTTATTTCTATTTAATTATTTATCATCTTTTAATTATTTTGATTTCCAATTTAGTCCTTAGCCTTTTTCTAATTTTCCATGGATGAGTCACCAAAAATATCTACATACCTTTCTTTAATGGTCTAATTACTATATAAGGACCTCAAGTTTTGAATTCCATAGCTATTTAATCCTTCTAGCTACTAGAATTTAACTTTTGTATTTTATGCTTGGTCCTCCCCATAATTAAGCACATAATCGGTAAAATTTTCTTATCACAATTTTCACATGACATTTCTAACATAATACGGACCATGTAATAAAAATAAAATAAATTTTATTTTCGGCTCGAATTTTTATCAAGAAACCACTGTTCCAATTTCACTGAAATTAGGCTGTTATAAATGATGACTCTGTAAGAATTGATTTAGCAAGGATAACATTAATAAATTTTTTTATAATTGAAAATTGAATCGAGCTATTTCTAAAAAAAAAGTAAATATTTAATCAATAGGTCGGAATTTAAGTTTCATAACAAGTTAGTATTAGTTAAGTTTTTTTTTTTTTTTTTTTGATAATATTAAATAGTTGTGAATAATTTATGGGTTTGATGTTGATTTCAGCTAATGACATTGGTGATATACATAGTTATGGGTTTGTAATGTGAAAGCTTTTTTCTAGTTTGTAATCAATTATTGATATTGTACCCCATCACAGCATAATATTAATCAAATTTCACTTTTGATAAAGAAATGACAAAGATATTTCCTTTTGATTTATTGTTTAATTAAACAATGCTATAATAATCAATTATCCTGCCAACGCAAGCGAATGTTCGCCTTTGTTTGAATTTTCTGTCAATAAAAAAGTGGACTTTATTTAGTGGTGCTATAGCAAGTAATTTAAATTTATTAATTTTTTTTGTAATATTAATTATATAATTTTTAAAAAACAAATTTACTTATAATTGGATATATATTGAATCATTTACACAATTAATTAATTTTTTTATAAAACTATTTACAAATTTTAATAAAATTCTCTTGAGCTGCAAGTTTTTCTTAAAGAAATTTTCGACAATTTTCCTTTTCGGGTGCTAACATTGGGATCGCATTATGGTTTTTGTTACAATTCACTTTGAATTCGGTTGTGTGAGGCAAATTTTTTTTTCCTTTTTATAAAAACAATGAGAATTTGATTAGCGCCATTCTTTAGTGTAGTTGGAAGTAGCTGCCTTAACTACCAATTCGGATTTTAGAAGCAAAAGGTAATGTTATGTGCGTAAGGCAATTGTAGTGAATAGTTTCTTTGTTACGTCCTGTATCCATTTCTAACTTTACTGTTTTACCACTTACAATATTTTATGTATTTTTTTATATTTTAATATATAGATTTAAAAGCATGATTTCACTTTTAAAATATATTATTTTTTCATTTGATATTTAAATTTTATTTTAACTCACATTGGTAATTAAAATTATATTTCGTTAAACCGCTTGACATATTCCTCATTTAGAATGCACCATGCGACACTTTCAACTAATTAAAATATGATAGGTGATGTCCATACATATGAAATTATATATAAATAAATTCTTGAAATTTAAAAAAATTTAAGAATATATCAAAATTCAAAAATAATTTATAAAGAATATAAACAAGAATATTGCATTTGACTCCAACCAGTTGTTAACCAATGTTGATTGGTTGTTAACCATTATTGACTAGTATTGATCAATCGATCAATCGTTAATCAATCATTGACTGGTGTTGATCAGCTGTTGGTTGATGTTTACTAATGAATGATTAAATATTACTTTGATATTTTTTAATTTTTTTAATAATTTAAGAATTTTTTTCAACATTAAATTTTAAAAAAAAATTAAATTTGATTTGTTGAAATATTTTTTTGAAAGTTAAATTTGATTTGTTTTGAATTAAAATTTGATTTGTTGGTCGATGTGTCTTTCAGTGCAAATTTGAAAGCCTTTTATAAAGTACTCTTGCCTCTTTACAACCTCTTTCTTTGGAGAATCTAATCCCTTACATTATTAAAAAGATTTTTTCATTTGCAACCTCAAATTTATTATTACATTTGCAAAGAATATATTCTTTGATTACAAAACTTTTACAGAGAATCTTTACTATTGATCTTCGTCCGCATTTGGCAGGGAATCACTCATGTTCATCTTCGATTGCTTTTGGCAGAGAATCACTCCTGTTCATTCCTATCTTCTTTTGCCAGGGAATCATTCCTATTTACCTCTGTTCGTTTTTATTTTTTTCTAGTTTTGGTAATTGTTACTGCGGTGTGTCATCTGCGAGGTCCAACGTGCTGATCGAAAATGTCGAGGAGTTCTCATCCTCTGAGTCAGAATCCATGGTGTTGAGCATCTCAACCTTAAGTTTTTTGTATTCCTTCTTGGTTTTGGCCTAAGCCAACATTGCGCTGGCAATTGATTTGGCTTGAAGAAACTTTGCCGTAGTTTGATCTAAAGCAGCGGACTTGCATAATATTTTGTTTTTGTTCAAAAAATCATTTAAATACTTGGAATCATATTTGTCATTGTTAAATTTGTCCCACCATTCCGTTCTGAATTTTCGAACTAACAATGGAACTCTCATATATGGATCCTGTTCATAAGAATAATTCTAGGAAATATCCAAGAAATACACAATTTTGAGAAGAAATGAATTGTTCAGTTGATGCGTTTTTTGTTCGGTTTTGGCTAGAATTTTTCAAAGAACTTAGGCTATGAATTTTGAATTTTTGTTAGTAGGATTTCAAAAGAAAATGGTTCATACCAGTTCCACCATTCTTGAAATCAATTTGGGAATTTGAATTGGGTGCTATATTTGAAATATATGAGCTAAGAATGTCTCATATGTTGATTGTTAATAAAAAATGTAATGTACCAGGCTGTTTGATAATCCCAGTATGTAAAATATGGGTGTGACCGAGTTCACAGAAAACAAACAATTTTATAAAACAATTTAAAATTTTGGTTTTAACTACAAACGTGCAGTGTCAGTTGTAATATTTATAGTGTCAATGGAACACTAGAGCATTCCAAGGATCGAACTCAAGGGATTATCAGTAAATGTATTTATCAGATTAATTACAAGTTAAGCAATTACTAATCTAATCAAATTAGAAATTATTATTGCAAATTCCAAAATGAATTGTTTATAAATTATATTTAAATTATCAATTAAACTAACTAATCTAATTTTCTTCCCTATTACTTTAGACAATATAAATGATAAAACAATGGTTAGTTGATTTCTTCCCTATTGCTTTAGACAATGTAAATGATAAAACAATGGTCGATTGATCTGTTAATTGCTAACTAAGCCAATAAACTTATACTGATTATATTGTTTGTCACTCCTAGCTGAGAATCTCCTCTTGATCTCATCTTTGACTAAAAGGTACCACCTAGGTTCTCCTCTCGGACTCACCTAAGCATATAGATCTCCTCTCGATCTCACTATTCAACACAATTATACCGAACTATCTAATGATAAACTCTCCTCTCGATCTTGTTTATCTAAATTTTCCACTAGAGACGTCAATTCTAACGAATTAAGCATTTCGATATAATTGAACAATAAATTAATCACGTATAAACATGAGCTTAAGATAACAAATAACCAACCATCAAACAATTTAGACCATAATGAAAATTAAATTCCAAACAATCATTTTATTAAACACATGATAGACATAAAATAAAAAGTAAAGAGTTTGAGAAAATGCTCATTTAATTGATTGGAATCCGAAAAAGCCTAAAAGTTTGATTCTCTCCCTTTTACGTAGTCTTCAACAAGAAGAAATAAATAAAACAAAAAAAATCTATTCTAAAAAGAAAAGAGAAAACCTAATGTAAAAAAAGTGAAAAGAAAAGAAAAACCTAACATAAACTATGAAAACCTAGGGAAAGTGTTCAGCCACCAAAATCTGAAAACAAAGGCTTATAAAGTTGTATTTATAGCCTACTAACGATTAATCTAATATTGACCAATATGCCCTTAAATGAAAAATAGACTTAAGCTTGTTTGGACATAAAATTACCCTTGTAATTTTTTCACTTGTCAAACAGCAGTATTGCGATACCCACAGCAATCTTGAGATTGAGAGCTTTGGGGGTCTCGGTATCGCGATACCCATGGTCTTTGAATTATAAAAGATATTTTTAAAATTTAAACTTAATTATAAAAATATATAAAATATCAACTAAAAATATTTGATAAATGTTTTATTAGTTTTTGAATAGTAAAACAGACTTTTTGGGTGGGAGTTTTTTTAGAAAATTAAAAACTTAAAAAATAAAAAGGTCCACTAAAAAATGGAAGATTTCTCTTTGAACTCTGGTGACAATATTTCTCATCTGGAAATAGATGAGGGTGATGCTTCTCGGACGGATGCAGGCCGCACTACAAAGAAAGTTCGTTTCAAAGAAGGGAATGGTGAAATAAATAAAAACAAGTGAAATAAATAAAAGTGGGAGTTTTTTTTAGAAAATTAAAAACTTAAAAAATAAAAAGGTCTACTAAAAAATAGAAGATTTCTCTCTGAACTCTGGCGACAATATTTCTCATCTGGAAATAGATGAGGGTGATGCTTCTTGGACGGATGCAGACCGCACTACAAAGAAAGTCCATTTCAAATAAGGGAATGGTGAGGAAGTTGTTGATATGATAGTTGAATCTGGATCGAGTCTAAAGATATCTTGGAAGGACAAACTTTTGGGGATTAATCTTAGAGCGTCTGACAAAGTAGAATTAGGTTCTCCTAGTGCCGACGCTGATGAAGATCTTGTGTTTTTAGAAGGAGACATTCACAGATCTATCGTCAATGGCATTCCTGCCATTGATTTCTCAGAAAAGATTCAACAAATATTGTTCAAAGAAATAGAACTCACGGTAGTCTTAAAATTACTTGGTAGAAACATTGGATATGGGAACCTTAACCATCGAATTAGTAGCCTTTGAAATCCTTCCAAACCTTTCCATCTCATGAACATTGAGAATGGATATTATCTGGTTAAATTTCAATCTTCTGATGATTATACTAAAGTCTTGTCATAAGGTCCTTAGTTGATTTATGGTCAATACCTGACAGTTTAACCCTGGACAAAAGATTTTAGTCCCTTACAACCCTACCCAAGCATGGTGTTGGCTTGGATACGGTTACCAGGTCTTCCAGGATTTTGATATAAGAAGAAAATTATTGAAGAAATAGGAGGAATCATTGGAAAAGTGGTTCGGTTAGATTTCAATACCAATAGTAGGATTAGAGGTCGCTTCGCCAGGATGGCTGTTTACATCAATTTGGACAAGCCTTTGATTGCTCAAGTCTTCGTGAATGGCAGGAACCAGAGAGTTGAATATGAAACGTTGCCGACTATTTGCTTCTCCTGTGGGAAGTACGGCCATACCAAGGAGTTATGTGCTTCGATGCAATCAGATTTCACTCCGAAGAAGGGCCAGGTGAATGTTACTCTGATAGAGACGGGGAAATGAGGAGAAACCACGGCTTACGAACCATGGATGGTTGTCAAAAGGAAAGTTCGGTGAAATTCTTAGAATAATAATCCAATTAAAACGGATATTAGGGAGAAAGGCAAATCGGGTTCCCAATTTGGTGTTTTGGCCAATATGAAAGGTTTGGTGGATTTGGAAAATGAGCAGAATAAGGAAGATAAGGGAAAGTTGGCCGATTTTCAAGTTAATTTAAAGGCTAGAAATTTTGTGGAAAAATAGAAAATTAAATCTTAGGGTAGCCATAATTCTAATAGGAGTATGCAACTGAGGGAGATAAATTGGGTGTTGGGTCTTTAAATTTACATAGGGCTGATCTAGAAGTTAATGGGGCAGTGGGCCGGTCAAATGGTGGAATGGATTCTGATATTGGAGCTGAAGGTCCAACTTTTGGCAAGCCTGCAGTTGACCCTTTGAGCACTAATCTGCTCCAGGCCAATAATGTGGTAGGCTCAAATTGTATTGAATCAACCTTTCTTCTTTCTAAAACAGGGAGTTCTTCTAAGCATCCAATTGCTTCTAATTTTAATATTTCGGCTGGCAAAGATTTTCTTAAAACATTAATGCAGTCGCTGTCGTTGTGAGCACCAAAAATATTCTATTCCTTGTAAAATAGTAAAAATAACAGTAAAGGGGAAGTAGGGTCGAATCCACAGGGACCGGATTGTACGAATGCTTGTTTCTTAAAGTCCTGGACAATTTCTTGGCCAAGAAAACCTGTGTTCCTGAAAAATAAAATAAAAAAGACAGAATTAAGAATTTTGAAATAAAATAAAAACATAATTTAAAGTCGAATTGAAATTGCAAATTAAATAAATTGCGAAAATTAAAATGGAGAATATAAAAATAAACAGATTTTGGGAAAAGAGAGAGTTTCTTATGTGGCGAGATTCTAGCCTTCGGTTGTGTAACACCCCTATCCCGTAACCGTCGCCGGAATAGGACAAGGCGTTACCGAAAATCAGAAAACAGATCTTAACAATAAAATTTTGAACATTCTGTTGAAATAAAGATTATTTATTTAAATAAATGCTAGACACAACCAGAGATCGAATTTCAAACTTATAAAATTAAACATCCAAAAGATATCATATTCGCATGGCTTAAATACGTTAACCAAAATATCCTTCCACTATTAGTCTATTCTATACATGCCTTAAACCTTAATGATATACAAACTTTATCTACTCACATGATAACTCGATAGTGTGATGAAATCTCCTTGACTTCCAACCCAAGCAATTTCTCTGAAGCCCTATAGACATAGGAAAAACACACAGAATAAGCTTTGAAAGCTTAGTAAGCCTTAAGCAAATAAATCATTTCAATGATTATGGAAATTCCATATCACTAATCCGAATTGAAAAATAATCTCAATTACATATACATTCATAGTACTCTTAAGTTCATATAACCTTATTAAATAGCTTCACTTATTTATATTTACAAATAACTTATGACTATGATTTTAAATTGTGTGATAATCACAATTCATTCGTATGAACAAAACTTGCACATATCCATTACATACCAACCAAAACATGTCATATTTCTCCATGTTTGATTCATGGAACCACAAGGTCACAAGTCAAGCACATATAGCATATATTTATCTGTTATTTATCATGTCTCATTTTCACATGGACTACATACATCTAACCAAGTTTATTCAATGTTCACAACATAATCACATAATCACTACAAGCTGTCTTTCTGAGCAGCAGTCACTAAATTATTTATAACTGGAGCTACAAAACTCCAAATCATGTGCCGTTAACTTTCCCTGAAAATAGACTCATATATCTTATATCCCTAAAATTTTCAGAATTTTTAGTTCAACCAATCAATACCAGATTTTTCTTAAATTTTCCGCTGTTTCACTGTTTGACTATTCTGACCATTCTTCACTATAAATCAGATTTCTCATTGTACAGAATTCAAAATATGTTCTTATTTATTTCATTTGAAACTAGACTCATTAAGGAGTCTAAGAATATAAATTTTATCTTATAATCATCATTGTACAATTTACAATGATTTTCTAAAAACAGAACATGGGATTTTGAAGTCATTTTGACTCTATCTAACGCCACTTCAAATATCTCATTATCTACAATTCTTTTGTTTACACGGTTTCTTTTATAAGAAACTAGACTCATTAAGCTTTAATTACATAATTTATTCAGCTTCTAATTCAATTTCCACAATTTATGGTGATTTTCTAAAATCACACTACTGTTGCTGTCCCAAGCAGATTTATTACAAATTTGCTCTTTCACACATTCCTTGCATTCAAATTATTTAAACATGTATATCATGTCATTCAAGATCGAACTCATATAACATAGGCATTAAAATGCTTCACTATCAACTTTAGTTCAATTGAAATGAATAAAATACAATATCATATTCACATTTAATTTTCCATGATCGTAATCACCTAAAAATAAAATCATATACTTCCACAAACCTTTCCACAAGGATCAAGTGTTTATATTTGAATATAAACATAGAATCACTTCACATAACTTCACACATTTATCGAATGTATCACGATCACATTTATAGTCATAACACTTATTCACATCACTTTATACATTTATAATTTAATTCAAATCAAAATCGCATACGAGTACATGATACATACCTGGCCAACTTAATATGTAATACACTTTCAATTTGTCATCTTAGTGTAGGATCTTATAATTGTATACTTTTATCAAATTCATCGGCACTTGGCCTACTAGGTATAAAACCCGAAATTATATTACCAGCACGAAGCCTGCGGGACTTTAGCCCGGATACATTTCCAGCACGAAGCCTGCGGGACTTTAACCCGGATACATTTCCAGTGTCTTGCATATTTATTCACATGTTAACACATTTCACATAACATATCACATTAGTAATTCAATTGCTTCATTCGAATATAAGCACAAAATGTACCCTTTAACTTTCGGTTCAATAATCATACACAAAGAACACATAATCTTTTCACTATCCCAGTTTCACTTTTAATAACCATTCGGCTATATGCCATATTCACAAATTATTTCACACACAACCTCGATCAAGTAGGAACAATAGTCACAATTCATCTATTATACAAATATCCCATTCTTTGATTTTGTTTCATAATAGCTATTCGGTCACCACATATATACCATTCAATTCACATTCGACTTTATACAAACAAGTACAATAAATTGTATACACATATTACACACTTTCACATCATTACTTAATAGTCATTCGGCCACATTATATACATAAATCATACATTTCATATTCGGCTTTATAGCCTAAATTCAATATACTTATTGTAAATCGAACTTGTAAAGGTCAAATAATTACTTATCATATTATATAATCTTAAGCGTGCAGCAAATCAAATTTAATTACTTAAGGACTTACCTTGAATGTCATTGCACAATTACGGATTGATTAATCAACTACTTTTGCTTTCCCCCTTTCCGAATTTAGCTCCTTTTTCTCTTGAGCTCAATTCAAACAAACAAATAAACATTTATTCACCTTAATCCATCTCATGATCGAATGCCTTTAAGCTTAATAATAAAAATCCTTTAACAAAGTAACACTCAACCAAAACAAATTCGATTATACAACTATATAATTTAAAGCATCAATTATGCTTAACTAAACGTTAAGCTATAATCGAATCACTCGACATATATTTATGGTCAAACATAGCAAGAAAACTAAATAGGCTTTACTAGCCACACTTAGTTCAATTATAACATAACTTCACTTACTTATAAGCACATTCGGCAACTTGATAATTAAGTTAATATCATGGTATCATAACTCAACATTTATCAATATGTCATTAGCAAAATATGCTCATGTCAAATTTACTCCCAATCACATCTAAAAATTCAACAAGCTTAGAACTCACTTAATAATTAAATTCCATTTCAAAGCATCAAAACATTATCAAATGTATACTCATCCTAAATGACCGAATGCACATTAACTAAGCACTTAACAATTTTCTTTAGCCATTAAGCTCATTCAGCAATGATAAGGACAAATTTAACAAACCTTAAATTTAACTTATAATTGTACATATCTCATTCAAAGCATCCACACCAATTTATTATCCTATCATACAATTAAAACCCTTGTTCAAATTATTATTCACTATAATACTATGGCCGAATCCCTCAATTAGCTAACATAGCCTCTTGTATTCAATCTAATCATGTATATACAACCTAAATCCCTCTTTTAACACATAATTCACTATCTTGGAACTCATTTTCTAACTAATTTAACTTAGTCCAAAGCCGAATGCTATTTGAGCATTAAGCTCATGTTCTTTTCATTATTAAGCAAGTATTATACTCAACTAACTTCCATTTTCAATTTGAAACATCAACATTCAAAATTAAACACGAAAATTCATAGCCGAATATATATATATATATACTTTGTCCCAAACTCATAAATTCATCCATTCTAAGCTCAATTTGCCAATTAAACAAGTACTACTAACATTAAGCATTTTTTCAAAATTTATCTTAAATTGCCGAATGGACTCATGCTCCTAATTCATATACTTAACTTCATTAGCCGACTACTCAAGCTCATTTGAGCCACATATAGTAATTTAGTTTGTTCATACTCAATTAGAAACATTTCTTCTTACAAATTATCAAAACATACACAATGTAACCCATTGAGCTCATGACCGAATGCTTCATGCATCACAAACACAAAATCATACACATGGGTCATGTTAGGAGCTTCAAAACCAATTTAAATTTCTCAAAATCCAAAGAAAAACATATGAAATCATACCTTAATTCCCAACACAAGATGGCCGAATGCCTTAGGTGTTCTTTCTTCAATTTCTTGTTTAGTTTCGGCAAAAGGGGAGACAAAAAAAATGAGAAACTTTGTTTTTATCACCCTTTTTCTATTATTAATTCATGGTTTTCTAATATAAAACTATTTAATATTATTTCACTAATATACAATACACAAAATGCCAAATTTTTTCATCATCATTACCGTCCACTATAATCATAGTGGTCCATTTGACATGTAAGTCCTCTATGATGCTATCCATATACAATTTGGCCACTTCAACTTTTACCTATCACATTTTTATGGTTTATCAATTGAGTCCCTTTTTATAATTTGACATCCAAATAGCAAAATTAAAGCATCAATTTTTTTTTCACACATGGAAATTCACATAATAAAACATAGAAATTAATTTAATCCTTTCTTATTAATTAAACACCCAAACGATCACATTTTCGTACGAAATCTTCACATAAGCTAATTCACATATAATGAACACAGATAATAATATTTAATTATTTTTCTAACTCAGTTTCGTGGTTCCAAAACCACCGATCCGATTAGGGTTTAAAACGGGTTGTCACAGGTTGTCTCGATCCGCCTTGGGTTTAATCCTTGGCTTTTAAGTAACCCTTCTCGAGCAGGATAAGCCGGTTATAGTGGAAGAGTACGCCTACGACCACTAGCTCCAAGGATTTACACTTAAGATTTGGCAAAACCTGACTCTAGCCAATAATCGCTTTTGTGGGACTATCTTCTGCTAGATCATCACTTCCCAACGGCGAATACCACGCCGTTTTGTCTCTTGGATTCACCAACCTCTGACGTAGAAAGTCAACAAACCGACTGTGAAACCTTTCCAAAACGTACAAAGCGGTCGTTCCTTACACAAGTTCAAAAGATCACTTATTAAGGAACATGGACGGAAGCGTCAACCCCGTAATGCGGAGAAGTGATGAATACTCTGTTGAGAAGGCTAAGTGTAGATTCTAAGCCTCATGAACCTTTTTGGGGAATTTCGACAACCTTCGGCTAAATTGGTTTAGTGGCTCATGATTTTTGGGAAAGAAATAAATATAATAGAAATGAGATTTTTATTAAAGAAGATATGAAGAGAACGAAAGAAAGAGTTTTTGAGAGAGGGAGTGTTTATAGAAAAAAGAGAGATGGCCAATTTGTGCCACTCCATCCCCTATTTATAGTACTAGAAAACCTAGCCTATTCCTAATTAAATTCTAAAAGATAAATACAAATAAATAAATATAATTAAAGATAAATAAAGATAAATGAAAATAAATCCTAAAATTAAATCTAAATAAAAATCCTTAATAATTATCCTAATATAATTGAAATTAAAATAGAGTCTTGTGCTATAAAATCTCTTGTTTTGTATTTTTACCCCAAAAGTCTTCCATACTTTACATTTTCGGCACCACTTCTCTCCTGCTTCGCATGCTGGCCTAATTTATCTTTAATTGCATGCTTTTTGCCTCTAAATTTTCTTTTATCTTCAATTAAGTCCCTACAATACAAAGAACCATAAAATAGCACAAATTAGTAGGACATACTCAAAATAAACATGCAATTAACACATAAAAATATGATGTTCTAGAGTATTATCAAATTCCCCCTACTTAGCCCATGCTTGCCCTCAAGTATGGTTCTTGTCCACTGTGAAAATTAGATCCGGCCATGAAAGAAATTATACTCCAAAGTTTTATAAAAATTAATCAAAATGCATACGAAAAATAAAGAGAACCCTTAGCTTGCTTTAAGTAAAATTGAAAAAGTATTGCAATTAACACACACAAAAATAAAGATCGACTTGGATTATTTCATGAAAATTAGGTAATTTACCAAACCTATCAAGACACCCTATTCGTTTTTACCTCTAGTCCCCACACCTTATTAATATGTCTTTTTTTCTCTCTCTCTTTTTTTTATTTAATTTAATTTATTTATTTTTACTTAGGAATATATTGAACCTTTTGACGCGAAGAGAGATGATAGCCAAGCACCCCACCCTGGTTACTCAGCCCAACTGTAACACCCCTAACCCATATCCATTACCGGAATAAGGTTACGAGGCATTACTAGACTTATACACTAGCATTCGTATAAAAACCAAGTAAAAAATTTGCATTCTAGATTAAAACTTTTCAAATTTTATGATAAAGTCCCTAATATGGGCCTACGGGGCCCAATACATGCTTTGAAAATGGTTTAGGACTAAACCGACAACTTTGGAAATTTTACCTTGAAGATAAGGGCATACGCCCATGTGGCCTAGGACATGGCCGTGTGGCCAGCCCGTAGGGTTCCCATGGCCGTGTGGCCAGCCCGTGTGGAATTCTGACTTACAATTTCTTAAGTATCAAAGGGGCACACGGCCTGGGCACATGCCCATGTGGCTAGGCCGTGTGGTAAACTGATTTTTCACCATTTTTAAGCCATTTTCACACGATTTTGACACATGACCATGCTGGAAACCCATGTCCTTCACACGACCAAGACACACGGCCGTGTCTTTTGCCCGTGTACTATCCTGACTTTATATTTAAGGATGTAGGGGATACACGGTCATTTCACACGCCTATGGGCTTACCATGTGTCACACACAGCCTAGACATGTGCCCGTGTGACTAGCCGTCTGGACGAAAATAAGCCATTTTAGGCCACTTTTCTCACCCTTTCATCCATTACCTGCACCTAAACACAATTATACACTAATAGAGTCCAACCAATAAATTATTTCAAGACAAAACATGTATATTTCATTCTCAAACACAAACATCACATTCATCTTATTTATATACTTAATCATTCATACACTTTCCTTATCAAATCAACCCCTATACATGCCATATAAATAAAAAAGTTGTTTAACAAAATTTACCGGAATAAATCTGGATAGTGTGATCCTTGATGTAGATCCAATCCTCCGTATGTATATAAGTCAATCTACAAAACAAATAACATACACAAGTAAGCTTATAGAAGCTTAGTAAGCTCATAGGCATAAAAACATAAATCTTACCGAACATTGTACACAATCATATATCTTTTTAATTTACCTAATTCTTCCTTTAAATCAAAAATTCATTAATAAGCTCATTTGAATAATTTCTATGTTGCTATTCACGAATTTAACTCCTTTGGGCCCATTTCTCATTTACTTCCATAGTCAAATTAGGGAACAATAATAGAATTGAGTGCTTCATTATCACATTGCCATAATAAACTATGGACTTGCACATGGTCACATATCACACACTGAAACCATAGCCTTGCCATGGTCTTACTCGAATCACATATCATACCGATGCCATATCCTAGATATGGTCTTATACGGGAGTACACATCACAATACACCGATGCCATAGCCCAGCTATGGTCTTATACGGGGCACATATCACCTCTATTCCGTCAATTCATCATGTTCATTGAATGAAAACACTCAAAACCATTGTTCTGACTAATTTGCACTTTTAGTTAAATAACATTTTGTAATTAATACAATTTAATAGTGTTCATTTACAATAAGATACTTTAGTAATCATAATATTTTCATAATAAAACATTAAACTTTGCCATATGAACTTATCTGGGCTGATTTGCAAAAGTCATAAAATTTTCAATAATTATTCTTGTAATTTCTCCTTTCTACGATTCGCTTCATTTCTTGATCTATACTTATAAAACAATTCTCTCATTAGCATCTAATTCAATTCTATTCTATTTTACAATTTATGCCCTTTAATTTTTGAAATTATACTTTTACCCCAAACTTTCTAAATTGTTACAATTTAGTCCCTGCTCAATTTATTCATCGATTGAACTAATTTCTCTCAAATAAAACTTTATTTAAACATTATAATTTATTTCACAGTCTTTGACACTCAAAGTTTCAACATAAAACCCTAATTACAACAACTTTCACAATTAGGTCCTAAAAATCAATTCCTATAAAAATCTCTTCTTAAATTCATCATATAATAAAATTAGAACCCTAATTCCATACTAAATCATCAAAAAATTTCAGCTCTTACTCATGGCAACTTTCTAAATCATTCAGAAAAGCAAAAACTAATGGATTAGATAATAGGACGTAGTTGTAAAAGTCTCAAAATCACAAAAATTACAAGAAATAATCAAGAATTGAGCTTACATGTAGTAAAAATATGAGGGACCAGCTTAAGAAAACCTTTCAATGGTGTTTTTGCTGGAGAGAATGATGAAGAATGAAGAAAACTCTAGATTTCATAATTTAATTCAATTTTTTACTATTAAATTTTAACTAAATTACCAATTTACCCTTTGTTCACACCTAATTGCAATATTTCCTGCACACACAAGCCGTCCAGCCCAATAATAGGTGTTTAATTGCCTACTTAGTCCTCCTTTAATTATTACTAGAGCTATTTAATCACATTTCACAATTTTGCACTTAATTCAATTTAGTCCTTTTTACCTAATTGACTACCAAAACCTTAAAATTTCTTGACAAAATGGAAGGAGGATGGAGTGCCAAGAAGCAATCCCATCGAGTCGAGACATCGAACATCCAAAGGATCGGCTTGATAAGCAACATGCATATTTGAAATAAGAGCATCAGTACCATGCAGAGAAAATAACAGATGTGTAATAAAGGAGCCTAAAATTAGAGGACGCTTTGTATTTATAACATGTTCGAATTGAAGCGCATACCAATAGCCTAAATTTACCGGTTGACCGATATACATACACCATAATAAGAATAATTCCGTCTTCGAGACGGTAGCTGGAGCATCTCGACGGCCTGAAAAATTATAAGCAAAATATCAGTGTATGTAGCATAAGGCGGGGTTACGAAACCATAAATCCTTTGATGTTTTTGGGCTATACAGGGATTCAACATTATCAGTTAATAAAGCAAAGGCCTAATCAACCTTAAAATCTGCAGGAATCAATGGACATAGAATAGTCCTCAATTACAAAAGATAAGGCAGTATTAAAAGCAGTGAGGGATAAACTATGCATGGTACCAAGTAACCGAAACTTGACTACACCTGGTGTATCCAATGAGATTGGATCGTATCGCTGTAAATGAAACGTGGAATAGAATTCCAATAGTAACTCATAATAGGCACAGTGAGTAATATCAAAATTTCTAACCCAACCAATACTACGAAAATAAGTAGTAACATCAGTCGCTAGATGTAAAGCATCCAAAATAGGTAATGACAAACATTTACAAGGCACGAGTTGTTTATGACGTAAACGATCATACTTGTTTTGGCTGGTGGAAGAATCAAAGACTAAGTTATCGTGTAAATGGCACTCGGGTGGTAAAACAGATGCGCGAGATAGGTAGGTTCGGCCACGAGTGGGCAGCGGTCGCTAGTCATGGTGAATCTCAAAGCTATTGGAGCATGCGGCCCGGTCGCGGATGCTGGTGTCGGAGTTGTGCGAAGAACTCGTGAGTGCCTCGGATAGTTGGGCTTAACGGCGTGGTTGTTGACGATGGGACTAACGTCGTAGAGGATCAGGATGTATGGGTCATTTGGAAGCGCCGACAGTAGTGTGAGAGGAAGAACCGGTATTTGAGGCCGTTGGTTGGGCCAAGGGCCGTGTGGTCTTACGACGGCACCGGTGTCATGACGGTTCAGGTGTCGAACCTAGTGGTGGCAGCGTAGCGTGTGCAGCAAAGGTTGGAGGCGACGATGGTGGAAGGTAAAGAAAGGGATGTTCGGCATGTAGATGTGAGGGCAACGGTGGTGGTGAGGAAGGCGTTAGTGTCACGTGAAGCAAAGAAGGCGACGCACGCATAGTGGTCGAGAACATCGCGGCTTTGTCAAAGTTTGGCGATAGTGTAAGAGAGGCGTGCGGCAAAGATGAAGAAGAAGAGGAGACTTAGTGCGGTGAAAAAGAGACGGACAACGGTAGAGAGCCTGAAGGAGATGAGGATGACGCCTCGTCGGTCAAGTCGATGGCTTTGGGAGCGGAAAAATAGTACCGGCGGTGGTTTACGGTGAAAGAGGGATCGGCAGTGATGTGGCTCCTCGTTCGTACCATGGTTGGCAGCAAATTGACAATGAGAGGGGTGGAGGAGATAGTTTCGACGGCTAAGGGGATTTTTGTGAAAAAGATTGGTAAAAATTTTTAGGTTTGGGGGTTTTTAGTTGGCTGAAAGGTGGTGTGTGGTTGTAGAATTAGAGCTATTTGGTTGCTAGTTTTGGGTAATCTAGGGTAGGAAGGCGCTACTCTAGGCTGGAATAGAGATGGAATAAGAGCTATTTGGCTTTAGGGTTATGGGCTGTTTGGCTGCAGGTTTTTGTCTTCTTTCTTTTTGCTCTCTGTTTTTATCTCGGTTCACCTGTTTGGTTGCTAGTTTTGGGTAATCTAGGGTAGGAAGGCGTTACTCCAAGCTGGAATAAGGATGGAATAAGAGCTGTTTGGCTTTAGGGTTATGGGCTGTTTGGCTGCAGGTTTTTGTCTTCTTTCTTTTTGCTCTCTGTTTTCATCTCGGTTCACCTAGTTAAAAGAAGAGAATTTTTATTAATAACAAAAATAAAATAAATAATTAAGTAATAGATAATTAAAATAAAATAAATAAATAATAAATAAAAAAATAAAATAAAAAAATAAAAAAATAAAAATTGGGCTGCCTCCCAACAAGTACTTGTTTAACGTAGTTAGCGCGACACTGTGAATGGTTCTATGGTGACTCTAACTGAATTTTCTCGACCGGGTGAGCCTAAAAATTCTCGTAAAATGGCTTCAACCGTTGGCCATTGACTACGAACCGTTTCCCTATTTCTTCACTCTCTATTTCAACTGCACCATGTGTGAATACTTGGGTCACAATAAAAGGCCCTTGCTATCAAGATCGAATCTTACCTGGGAATAGTTTTAATACGGAGTTATAAAGCAAAACTTTTTGTCCTACTAAAAAATGCTTTTGAGCTATTTTCTTATCATGAAACAGCTTTGTTTTTTCTTTATAAATGCGAGCATTCTCGTAGGCATCATTATGAATTTCTTCCAATTATTGAATGTCTAATTTCCTTGCCTTCCCCGTGGGCTCTAATTCCATATTACATTGTCGAATAGCGCAATAAGCTTTATGCTCTAACTCTACCGGAAGATGGCAAGCTTTGCCAAAAACAAGCCGATATGGGGTCATGCCAATTGGTCATTTATATGTCGTTTGATAGGCCCAAAGTGCGTCATTAAGTCGAAGACTCCAATCCTTTTGGTTGGGCTTGACTGTTTTCTCCAAAATAGACTTGATTTCCCTGTTCGAAACCTCTGCTAGGCCATTCTTTGGGGATGGTAGGCCGTCGCTATACGGTGATGAACTCCATATTTTTTCATGATTGCCTCCATGACTTTATTGCAAAAGTGGGTGCCATGATCACTGATCAAAGCTCGAGGTGTGCCAAACCTAGAAAAAATAGTTCACTTTAGAAACTCCACAACAGTTTTAGCATTGTCATTTCGAGTAGGCTTTACTTCTATCCACTTAGAAACATAGTCTACTGCAAGGATTATATATACATTTCTAAATGAGGAAATAAATGGGCCCATAAAATCAATGCCTCATACATCAAAAATCTCACGTACATGAATCGAGAATAGGGGCATTTGATTTCATTTAGTGATGTTACTTGTATGTTGGCATTTATCGCAAGACTTACAGAAGTTATATGCATCTCGAAAAACTGTGGGCTAATATAGCCCACACTCCAATACCTTGTAAGTTGTCCGTTTAGGACAAAGTGACCTCCACAAGCTTTTGTATGACAAAAAGTAGGGATAGAGGTTACCTCGGTTTTTGGAACACATCGTCTTATTATCTGATATGAACAGTGTTTCCATAAGTATGGGTCGTCCCAAATGTAATATCGAGCTTTCCTTCTAAGCGTGTCATTCACGGAACGTACCAACTTGGTGGGCAGTGAACCTGTGGTTAAGAGATTCACTATATTCGAATACCATAGGTAATGAGCCTCAGTAGAAAATAGACTCTCATCAGGGAACTCATCCTTAATAGGAGTGTCATCGTCAGGTATTTTTAACCTACTCAAGTGGTCGGCTACCAAGTTTTCGCAACCCTTTTTGTCACGAATCTCGATGTCAAATTCTTGGAGTAGAAAAATCCATCTAATGAGCCTTGGCTTTGCTTCCTTCTTTGCGATCAAGTACCTAAGAGCTGCATGGTTAGAAAAAATAATCACTTTAGATCCCAATAAATAAGATCGAAATTTATCTAAAGCAAATACAACTGATAATAGTTCTTTTTCCGTAATGGTGTAGTTGCTTTGTGCAGCATCTAGGGTTTTTAAGGCATAGCAAATGACATGAGGTTCATTGTCTATCTTTTGTCCTAACACGGCCCCCACACTGTGTTCACTTACGTCGTACATAATTTCAAAAGGGTATTTCCAATCTGGCGCTTGCACTATAGGGGCGGAAACCAACTTCTGCTTGAGTGTGTTGAAAGCCTCCTTACATTTTGGGCCAAACTCAAATTTCTTATCCTTCTGTACTAACTCGCACAGTGGTTCAGCTATTTTTGAGAAGTTCTCTATAAAATGCCTGTAGAACCCTACATGGCCAAGGAAAGAACAAATTTCCCTTACAGTAGAGGGATATGGCAAAGAATTAATAATGTCAATTTTGGCCTTATCGACCTCAATTCCCTTGGCAGAAACTACATGACCCAGAATCAGACCTTTGTCTACCATAAAATGACACTTTTCATAGTTCAAGACAAGATTAAATTCTATGCACCTATTCAAAATTATCGTGAGATTTTTAAGGCATTCATTAAAACAATTCCTATACACAGTAAAATCATCCATAAAAACTTTGATAATTTTTTCCACATATTCAGAAAATATACTCATCATGCATCTCTGAAATGTGGCTGGTGCGTTACGACATCTTTTTGTACACAAAAGTACCAAATGGGCATGTAAAAGTGGTCTTTTCCTGGTCCTCTAGTGCGACTGAAATTTGGAAGAAACCTGAGTATCCATCAAGACAACAAAAGTGAGTTTTACCTGATAAATGTTCAAGCATTTGGTCTATAAAAGGAAGAGGGAAATGATATTTTCTAGTGTAAGAGTTCAACTTCCTGTAATCAATACAGACACGCCACCAATTTTGTACTTAAATTGGTACCAAGTCGCCTTCAGCATTTTTCTTTACTGTCATGCCCGTTTTTTTGGGCACGACTTGAAACGGACTTACCCATCTGCTATCGGAAATGGGGTAGATTATGTCAGCATCCAGTAGCTTGATTATCTCCTTTTTTACTACCTCCATCATATTTGGGTTTAACCGCCTTTAGGCCTCTCGCCTCAGTTTCATGTTTTCCTCCAAGTAGATTCTGTGTGTGCATGTCAAAGGGCTTATTCCTTTTAAATCGCAATGGTCCAACCAATCGTCTCCTTATGACTTTTTAGTACCTGGATCAAATTTTCTTCTTCGAGCTTAGAGAGTTTGTTTGAAACTATGATTGGTAGGGTATTACCATTCCCCAAAAACGCATACTTAAGGTGTTCGAGAAGCGGTTCAATTCCAATTCTAGAGCCTGCACAATTGAAGGTAAAATTTTAGTGTTTGATGGAGATAATAATTCATTAATAGATTCAAAGTCATCAAATATAAATTTAGATTTATCTTCATAAATCGACTCAAAATTTTCGTCTACTAATGAGTCAATTATGTCGATACGGTTTACGCTCAAAATTTCGCTTGGATGACTAATGGCATCGTAAATATTAATCTTCACGATCTCCCCATCAAATTCGATCGTAAGAGTTTCGTTTCAAACATCGATCTTGGTACTAGCGGTGCTAAGGAAAGATCGGCCCAGCAGGAGGTCCGAAGATCCAGTAGTGCTATCCTCCTCCATCTTTTTTATATAAAAATTTACAGGGAAAATAAGTTCATTAACTTTTACCAGTACGTCCTTGAGAACTGCTTCGGGGTGCACAATAGACCTGTCTGCCAACTGAATTATAATACCTGTTTTCGTCAAAAAACCTGCGTTAAGTGATTCATAAATAGAATAAGGCATAACATTTATGGAGGCCCCTAAATCACACATGACCTTTTTAATTCTCAAATGGCCTATTTTGCATGGTATAGCGAACATACCCCTATATTTGCATTTAGCTGGCATTTTCTGCTATAACACTACGAAAACATTTTCACCAACACTTATATTTTCATTACCTATTAACTTTCGTTTGTTGGTACAAAGCTCTTTAAGAAATTTGGCATACCGCAGAATTTGCCTGATGGCATCCAACAATGGTATGTTGATATCGACATTTCTGAATGTTTCTAGGATTTCTTTGTCTTCCTTACCTTTTTGACACTGATTTAACCGTCCTAGAAATGTAGGTTGGATTTTCTGCAGTGAGGGATCACTCGGACCTGTTCGCCTTTTTCGGGATTTTCCTGGGTGTTTTCTTGGCCAATATTCTTGCCAGAAATTGGTTCCAGTACCTTTTCACTTCACAGCGTCACCGCATTCGTATTTTACCTCATGTTTGGTTCTGTTTGTGGCGACAGTTTCCCTTGAGAACTCATCTTCTCAATTGATGTGGTCAATTCTCTTATAGACGTTTCGATTTTTTGTTGAAAATTAAGCATATTAGCTGCTAATTTATTCACCAAAGTTTCTAGAGAATTACCTGAATCTCGTGGCAGTTGTGGAACTCGATTCTGGTATGGCTGGTTATATCGTGAGTTGGCCTCATAACTTAAGTTAGGGTGATCCCTCCATCCTGGATTGTAGGTTTTAGCGTAAGAGTCGTATCGCCTTTGTGGTGGCCAAGGAAAATTTCCCACAGCATCTAAATGTGCCATAGTATCATCATACAAACTGGGACAT
This sequence comes from Gossypium longicalyx, assembly GCA_025698465.1. Classification (NCBI taxonomy): domain Eukaryota; kingdom Viridiplantae; phylum Streptophyta; class Magnoliopsida; order Malvales; family Malvaceae; genus Gossypium; species Gossypium longicalyx. Next base: position 81,748,279 of record CM046995.1, read on the forward strand.
ACGTCAGTTGTATGTTCAAGTGTAGCACATATTCCATATACTCGGGTTGGTTTGGCTTTTTCTGCAATAAGAGAACTCACAATATTTGTAAGTCTATCAACTTTGTCTTCTAAGGTTGAATTACTTAGCTGGTGAACCCTTCTAGGGGGTTTAGGATTGGCTTGAAACTATTCAGTATTTGTAGCCATCGTGGAGATTAAGTCTCTTGCTTGTTGTGGAGTCATGTTGACCAACGCTCCTTCACTAGCGGCATCTACCATATTCATCTCCATGGGTTTCAGGCCTTCATAAAAGTACTGGAGCAAAGACTGTTCCGTTATACCATGTTGTGGGCAACTTGCACACAACTTTTTAAATCGCTCCCAATAGTCGTACAGAGACTCTACGTCTTTTTGCCTTATTCTCACGATTTCTCTTCTTAACTCAGCTGCATGCGATGCTGGAAAAAACCTGTTGAAAAACAAACGAGAAAGATCAGCCCAAGTCATTACAGATTCAGGAGGTAAATAAAATAATCATTCCCTAGCAGAATCTGCTAAGGAAAAAGGGAAAGCGCGCAATTTGATTTGGTCCTCAGTTACCCCCTGAGGTTTCATACTAAGACAAACCATATGAAACTCTTTCAAATGCTTATGGGGATTTTCATTTTGCAACCCATGGAAAGTAGACAGTAGTTGAATTAACCTTGACTTTAGTTCGAAATCAGAATCCATAGTAGGATACGTGATGCATAGTGGTGGTTGTTCTACCGGCACTTCGGCCAGTTGCCGAATTGTTTGAGCCATAGGTTGAGGTGCTAAATTAGGGTTTTTAGTAACCTTAGCGTTAAGTACTTCTTCTAGGGAATCGACTTCTACTTTTTCTCTTTCAAAAGTTTGAGCAGGGTTTTCATTAACCCTAGACTCCGCTTCGTCGTCGATTCCAATTTCTGGTGGTGGATTACTTTGAGTCCCAACCACCGCTAACTGCTTTTTCCTTAGCTTTGTTTCCTTGCGATTAGCTCTCGCGGTCTTTTTAATCTTCGAATCGAACGCAAGAATACCTGGAGCAAATCTGGTCATAAGAGATAAAAAAACAAGATTAGTACGTTACCGATCCCCAACAACGGTGCCAAAATTTAATGCAGTCATTGAGAGCACCAAAAATATCCTATTCCCTGTAAAATAGTAAAAATAACTGTAAAGGGGAAGTAGGGTCGAATCCTCAGGGACCGGATTGTACGAATGCTTGTTTCTTGAAATCCTGGATAATTTCTTGGCCAAGAAAACCTGCGTTCCTGAAAAATAATAATAAAAAAAGACAGAATTAAGAATTTCGAAATAAAATAAAAACAGAATTTAAAGTCGAATTGAAATTGTGAAATTAAATAAATTGCGAAAATTAAAATGGAGAATATAAAAATAAATAGAGTTTGGGAAAAGAGAGAGCTTCTTATGTGGTGAGATTTCAGCCTCCCGTTGTCTCGATCCGCCTTGGGTTTAATCATTGGCTTTTAAGTAACCCTTCTCGAGTAGGATAAGCCAGTTATAGTGGAAGAGGACGCCTACGACCACCAGCTCTAAGGATTTTGACTTAAGATTTGGCGGAACTTGACTCTAGCCAATAATCACTTTTGTGGGACTATCTTCTGCTAAATCATCACTTCCCAACGGTGAATACCATGCCATTTTGTCTCTTGGATTCACCAACCTTTGACATAGAAAGTCAACGAACTGACTGTGCAACCTTCCCAAAACGTACAAAGCGGCCGTTCCTTGCATAAGTTGAAAAGATCACCTATTAAGGGACATGGACGAAGGCTTCAGCCCTGTAATACGGAGAAGCGATGAATACTCTGTTGAGAAGGCTAAGCGTGGATTCTAAGCCTCATGAACCTTTTTGGGGAATTTCGACAACCTTCGGCTAGATTGATTTAGTGGCTCATGATTTTTGGGAAAGAAATAAATATAATAGAAATGAGATTTTTATGAAGAAAATATGGAGAGAAAAAAAGACAGTGTTTTTGGGAGAGTGAGTGTTTACAGAAAAAAGAGAGATGGCTAATATGTGTCACTCCATCCCTTATTTATAGTACTAGAAAACCTAGCCTATTCCTAATTAAATTCCAAAAGATAAATACAAATAAATAAAGATGAATAAAGATAAATGAAAATAAATCCTAAAAGTAAATCTAAATAAAAATCCTTAATAATTATCCTAATATAATTGAAATTAAAATAGTCTTGTGCTATAAAATCTCTTCTTTTGTATTTTTACCCCAAAATTCTTCCATACTTTGTATTTTCGGCACCACTTCTCTCCTACTTCGCATGCTGGCCCAATTCATCTTTAATTTTACACTTTTTTCCCCTAAATTTCCTTTTATCTTCAATTAAGTCCCTACGATACAAAGAACCATAAAATAGCCCGAATTAGTAGGACATACTCAAAATAAACATGCAATTAGCACATGAAAATATGATGTTCTAGAGTATTATCAAACGCGCACTACTAATTTTAATTCAACGACAGTTAATATTTCGTGTCTTAATCTAATTTTTGTTGATCAAGGGATGAATGTAGATGATAATTCTGCTTTGACATCTAAATTTGCTTCCTTGATGTTAGAATCATTCGAAGTGTAGGTAGCTGATTCTTCTGGTGGCTTAAGTCTCAATAAACACACTGTTGTTTCTTTCAAAGAAAAATGACCAGCTGATGGTGTTAATTTGGAAAAAGGGCCTCTTTGCAAAATTCAGGTGCTAGCGAGATTTGGTCTACGGGGAAAATAATAGGGGGTAAAGATGGGGGATTTCAGGCCACTAGGAAAATTAATAAAATCACGCATGGGAAAGGGAATAATATTAAAATTAAAAATTCTTCTAAAATTCTTTTGAGTGATTCTATGTCCAGGTTGGCTCAGTTTATTTCCACGTTTAATAGTGCTAATTCTGGTGCAGTTGATCCAAGTGCTGGTAAAAGAATTTAATTTTGTCTCATAATATTTTGGTTTGAAAGGTTTATTGAAGTTTTTTTTTATTTTTTTCTAATTTCTTGTCTATTTTTTATGGATTTTAATCTTTCAATATTTTCATGGATTTGCCAAGGCTGTGCGAGTAGTAAATTTCTCCATGCTTTTCGTGAGTATAATTTTTAGCATAAGCCGGATATTGTGTGTCTCTTGAAGGCGAGAGTAAGTGGTAAAAAAGTAATTCTATCATTGAGAAATTAGGTTTTGATTCTTCTCATCGCATTGAGTCTATTGGTTTTTCGGGTGGCATATGGGTTTGATGGAAGGATTATATTTCCATTAATATTATTCATAATCATCCCCAGTTCATGCTTCTACATATTCAGGGCAAGAATTTTTATAATTCTTTTTTTTTTTATCTTTGTTGTGTATGGCAATCCTGATAGAGTTAAGAAGAAATCCCTCTGGTCTGGTTTAATGGATGTTCTGCCTCAAGACCCTTTGCCATGGTTGATTTTGGGTGATTTTAATGCCATTCTCTTTGCTAAGGATAAAAAAAATTATCGATCCACATGTAAGAGATGTAACTTATTTGGTAATTTTGTTGACTCATGTAATTTGCAGGATCTTGGATTTATAGGACCATCCTTTACTTGGCAAAGAGGCAATATGTATGAGAGATTAGATCGAGCCCTAGCTAATGATGCTTAGATTTCTGTCTTTTCACATACACTCGTTTATCATCTTCCACACATTAAATCGGATCATAGACCCATTCTTTTAAAAACCAATCCTAAGCTTAATATTCCTAGAATGAGACTATTTTGGTTCATTGCAGGATGGATGAAGCACGCAAATTTTAAAGATTTGATTGTTAATAAGTGGAGATTCTCAGGTCATATGGCTGATTCTTTATTTGAATTTACCTTATATGTCAAAGATTGAAACATGTCCGTCTATGGCTTTATTGGAATGCGGAAAAAATAGCTTTTAAGATCGCTTGCTAGCATTCAAAAGGCTATGGATCAGTCGACTTCTAGGAATTAGTTAAATTAGAGATGGAGGTTCGTGATAAATTGGAAAGTATGCTTAATCATGAGGAACTTTTATGAAGGTAGAAGGCTAGGTATGATTGACTCCAGTTTGGAGATCGTAATACCAAGTTCTTCCATAGCTACACTTTGCAAAGGAGGAAATTTAATCGCATTTTGGCCTTACGCATTAGTAATGGGGAGTGGTATTCGGATCAGTCTATTCTCAGTGATGAGGCCGCTAAGTTTTTTGAGAGTTTATTTGGTGAAATTCCTACTCTCATGTCCGAACTTCCCTTAAATATCTCTCCTCGCCTTAAGGAGCAAGATATTGACTTTCTCAATAAGCCGGTGTTGAATTATGAAATTAAGAAAGCCCTATTCGACATGGCTCCGTTGAAAGCTCCGAGAAGTGATGGTTTCCATGAGCATTTCTTCCAAAGTTAGTGGGATTTTGTAGGAGGGGCAGCTTGTGAGTGGGTTAAGGGAATCTTTGCTGGTAATAGAATTAAGAAGGATATTAATAACACTCTTATTGTGCTTATTTCGAAGAAGGATTGTAACAACCCAATTTTTAGTGGTGTCAGAAACAATGATTTGGGATCACTAAATCCGACAAGTAAGTTTGAAATTTTAATAAATTAATAATTATGGGTCAAGTGTGAATTTAGAAGAATTATTGAATTAGTGAATTTTGTGATTTAAAAAAGAAGAAGAATTTAATAAGTAAATTGGGTCTAAAATGAGGTATCGAGACCTCAAATTCATAAGTCGAGTCATAAATATTTTTATAAATATTTATGGAGTGTCATTGAGTTAGTATTAAAGTTTTGTTAGAAAATTTTAACGTTTGGATAATCAATTAATTAAAAAGGACTAAATTGAAAATAGTGCAAAATTTGTTAAATTGTGAGTAAATAGCTTAAGTATTTAAAAAGAGGGATTTAAAGAGCAATTATACCCAAAGGATAATGACTGGACGGTTTGGGTATGAAATAAGCAAGAAAACAATGTGAACAAGGGGCAAAATTGAAAATAGCATAAAAGTTAGTAGTTAAAAATGATGTAATTGAAAAATCTAGACATTTCTTCATCTTTTCTCAGCCAAAAATGCCATAGCAGGTCTCCTATGTTGGTTTTTCATATTTTTACACCATATCAAGAACCCGAAGTGAATCGTGGAAAAGAGATAATACAATTAGTCCCTAAACTTGTACGACTTTTGCGAATTTTCCCAAGTAAGTTCATATGGCTAAATTCAATGTTTTGTTATGAAAACTTCATGAATGCTATGGTATATTATTGCATATGAATGCTATTAAATTGTGATAATTGTGAAATAATGTTTGACTAAAGTACAAATTAGGTGGAACGACGGATTTGAGTACTTTCGTTCAGTGACTAAGACGAATTGACGATAAAAACCATGATTGGACCATGGCAACATATGATATGTGATTTCCATATAAGATCATAGCTGGGCTATGGCATTGGTGTGATATGTGCTTCCGTATAAGACCATAGTTGGACTATGGCATCGATGTGATGTGATTATGTGCTTCCGTATAAGACCATATCTGGGATATGGCATCGGTGTGATATGTGCTCTATGTAAGACCATATCTGGGATATGGCATCAGTGTGATATGTGATCCGTGTAAGACCATGCTGGGCTATGGCTTTGGTGTGTGATATATGATTATGTGCAAGACCATAGTTATACTATGGCATTGTGAAAACGAAGTACTCAATTCCGTAACCGTTCCCTAAATTGATTAAGAAAAATAAGCGATAAATGGACTCAAGAGATTGAAATTGATTATTTATTGATATTGAGCTCAATCAAGTGAACTTTGTCATTGATTTTGCGATTGATAGGAAGAATTGGTGAAATTATATATTGTATAATTGTTATAAGAGTTTTGGTAAGAATTATTTTCTATGCCTATGAATTTACTAAGCTTTCATAAGCTTACTCCTGTGTGTTAAATGTTCTTTGTAGATTGACGTGAAATTGGTGGATCGGATCAAAACATCAGGGCACACTATCTAGATTACTTCGGTAAATTTTATTGTACATTTTAAGAATTATATGGCATGTATAGGGTTTAATTGAAAGGAAGTGAAGGTGTTATAAACTTAGTTATTAACATTTTTCATTAAAACAGTTTTGGACAGCAGTAGTAGTCCAACTTTGAAAAATCACCAAAAATTTTGGAAATTGACTTAGAGGTTGAATAAAATATGAAATTAAATCTTATTGAGTCTAGTTTTATATAGAAGAAACGGTGTAAGCAAAAGAATCTTATTTTATGAGATATTTGAATTTTTGTAAGATAAATGTCAGAATGATTTTGGAATCCCCTATTTTGATTTTGGAAAATCATTAAAATTTGTACAAAAATAATTATGGATTATAATTTATATGCTTAAAATCCTTAGTGAGTCTATTTTCAAAAGAAACAAACAGAAAGATCATCCAAATTCCGTATGAGGAGATAATTAATTTTTAATAAAGAAAGGTCGAAGTTGTTAAATAGTAAAACATGGGTAACTTTGAAGAATAAAATGTACTTATTGGCTAATCCATAAATTCTGAAAATTTTATGGTAAGAAGATATATGAGTTTAGTTTCAGGAAAAATTAGCGGATCTTAATTTGGAGTTTCATAGCTCCAGATATAAATAATTTAGTGACTATGACTCAAGTGGACAATTTCGCTATGAACAGTAAATATCATGAATTATTTGAAAATGTTCTGAAATTTTTGGTAATGCTCTGTAACCCTATTCCAGTGTCAAATACGGGTTAGGGATGTTACAAGGATCGCCTAGAAGATTTCAGCCAATTTTGGCCAATCAGTCTCTGTTCGGTTATGTATAAGTTGGTGATGAAGGTGATCGCTAATAGATTTAAAGTGGCGTTTCTAAATTTCATTTCACCTGAGCAAGCGGGGTTTATAGCTAGTCAGAATATCTCAAATAATGTCATTATTACGTAGGAAGTCATACATTCTATGTGTAGTAGGAAAACTGGTAGGAACTGGATGGCCATTAAGTTGGACTTGGAGAAAGCTTATGACAAGATTAGTTGGGACTTCATTAATGCTTCCCTTGTTGCTACTGGGATCCCAGAGTTACTCAAAAAGGTAATTATGGATGCTATTTCTTACTCTTTTATGCAAATCCTATGGAATGGATTCCGTCTAAGTCCTTTAAGCCTGTGAGAGGGATTAGACAAGGGTGTCATTTATCGCCTTATCTGTTCGTTGTTTGTATGGAATGACTAGGACATCTTATTAGCTAAGAGATCACAGTCGGTAGGTGGCATCCTATTCGGTTATCTAGATTGGGACCATATTTATCTCACATCTTTTTTGCTGATGACCCTGTCATTTTTGGAAAAGCGGAGATAAATTAAGCCCTTTTACTAAAGGAAATCCTTAAACGTTTTTGTGCTTTTTCTGGTCATAAGATTAGCATAAGGAAGAGTAACATGTATTTCTCTAAAGGTGTGGATTCTAGCTTATGTGATCAGATTAGTCAGCTCTTTGGCTTTCAGAAAGTTCCTAATTTAGGAAGGTACTTTGGGTACCTCTTCTCCATGATCGGGTCACTAAGAGTACTATGAATTTTGTGGTCGATAAAGTGAGGAGTAAACTTTAAAATTGGGAAGCTCGAAAACTTTCCTTTGCAGAACAAGTCACTCTCGCTCAATTGGTTATTCTTACTATTCCTAACTATTTCATGCAGTCATTGTTAGTTCTGAAAGGAGTGTGTGATGAGATTGAAAGGATCACTAGACAATTTATTTGGGGAGGCTCAGTTGGAAATTTGAAAACAGCTTTGGTAGGATGGGATTCTATTTGTCAGCCTAGGTCTTGTGGAGGACATGGTTTTAGGCATCTTCAAGATAAAAACAACTCTTTCCTTATGAAAATTGGGTTCAATCTTGTCTTTTATAAGGATGAGTTATGGGTTCGAGTATTTCGTTGAAAATATGGTTGGAAAAGTCAGCTTCTTGTTACTATTCATAGAAGTAATTGCTCTCACATTTGGTGATCTCTCTCTAAGGTGTGGCCCCTCTTTTGTGAGAATATCATGTGGTCCACTGGTGATGGCTCTACAATTCGTGGCTGAAAAGATACTTGGATACCTGATGTGGGCCTCTTTTCTCTTATGTTTCTTCTCATGATAGACTTAATTTAGATAGTACTCTAAAGGATTGGGTGCTTCAGGACAGCTCTTGGAATGTTGATATACTTCGTAGTTGGCTGCCTATTGTCATGATAAGACGTATTGTAAGTAATCCTCCTCTTCATTCTACTGGTGGTGAGGATAGAATCATTTGGGCTCTTCTTAGATCAGGATCCTTTTCCGTTCGAAGTGCTTATTGGGTCTTAAAGGAAAATTCTTAGAGCCCTAAAGATGATATGTAGAAGCTCATTTGGAAATATCAAGGTCCTTAGAGAGTTTGTCTTTTCTTTTAACTTATGGCCAAATAAAGCCTTTTTACTAATTCAGAATGAGCCAGGAGAAAAATTGGGCAAAGTAGTGCTTGTACACGATGTGACCACGATACTGAAGACATTATGCATGTGCTCCGAGATTGTTCGATGGCCAAGGAAGTTTGGAAGCTTGTAGTTCCTCCAAAAAAACAATCCAGGTTCTTTTCTGATCCCTTTCAAATTTAGTTTTCAACTAATCTTTGTTGTCATTCTAAGATGCAGGATAAGGGAATTACTTGGCCATGCCTATTTAGGCTAATCGCTTGGAGAATTTGGAAGAACAAGAATTTGTTCATCTTCCAAAGTATTAATTGGATGGCTTATGATGTTATTAAGTCCTCTCTCAGTTTGGCCCAACATTTTGAGCCTTTCTTGATTGAGACCAAGGCAAGATCAACATCTTCGGAGATCCATCATCACTTTTCAGAAGATTGGATGCATTTATTTTTTGATGGAAATACCTCAGCAGGTGGAGTGGTTCGTGGTCGAAATGGTAATTGGATTCTGGGATTCACACATTATCTGGGTAATTCTTCACCTTTGGAGGTAGAATTTTGGGGTATTATTGATGGAATTATCATTTTATTAAATAAAAGGTACAAGAGAGTCAGTATTCAGATTGATAATCTTGAAGTGGTCAGGGCCTTGTCCATGGAAGAAACTGTGGATTTCGGTATTACTTTGCTTAGAAGAGTTAAACGAATTTTGCAATCTAAAGATCAGTGGGAAATCAAATATGTTCCTAGAGAATGTAACTTAATTGCAGACCATTTGGCAAAGATTAGTCTTTCTTGGCAGACTCCCCTCCAGATATTTGAAGTACCTCTTGATGTGGTGGCTACGGCTATCCAACAAGATAAAGCTTTTAGTGTCTCTTAGGTTTTTTTTTTTTTTAGGGTTGTATTTCTGTTTCTGTTTTTCACCAAAAAAAAAAAAAAAGAAAAAGAAAAAGTAGTAAATAAAAATTTGAGAAAATCAATGAGGAAAAGCTCTAGCTAAAGGTAAAATATTTGTTTAATTCATAGATTCGATCATCAATACAAGGATAACTTTAATGTCTTTAACAAATTAGTTTTAATTGTTGACTTAACACTAGATAACCAATCTCTCATTACTTATTTGATAACCAAGAGACAACTCATTTGAAATTACTTCCATAACCAATAAATACCTTTATAACCTAAGGCCAAAAATTTAATTTACCGACTGCATTAAGAACAAAAGAGACCTAATTCTAACAAAAAAAAAATCACCTCAACAGGGTTAATTTAAGCTAGATCACACATCCACATCCACACCACATAATCATAAACTATGACATAAATAATTTATGCAGTTCGTCACTAGTATTAAAATGAATTAAATAATTACAAATTTAATTATTCTAATTAACAATACAATCAGTCTAAGATATCAAATACTAGTAAGATATTTAACATACTTGAAAAATTATAATTATAATAGAAGATGCATGAATACTAAAGAATAATGAAGAATTTAAGCACAAAATAAGTTTTATGAATTTATTGAATCAAACTTCAATTAACCTTCAATCAGAAAAGAGGAGTTTAGAAAACCATAAAATAAAGAAAGCACAAAAATAAAAAAATACTAAGAGTGGCTATGTCTAAGTACATTTCTTCTTAACTTAATAATGTCTATTTATAGTGTGAGAAAATATAAAAGTGCCTTTAATTAAATAAAGCAGAATTTTTCTAGGTTTCTTAGCAATTTTAGCTTCAAACTTCTAGGCCATTTTTGAATACCTTCCTAAAATTTTTTGGGCTTGAGTTGTGAGATAAATTTGGTTAGATTTTTCAATTTCCTTTATGGACCCAATACGGGGTTCTATACCTTAAGTTATGACCAAAATATTGAAATTATGATGTGTTGATAGTCTAATCCGCAAAAAATTGCCAAAAATAAATTCTAAGCTCATTTTTTTAATTATTTTATAAATCAATAATAAATAAAATATAAGTATAAATAATATAATTAAGAACATAAATAGCATAATTTAAGGGGGTGAAATATCACAATTAAATCGAGAAATTACGCTTTTATCAATATACCATGTTGTTTAATAACATACTGTCATAAGTTTGTCAAAAAAATACTCCATGTTTTCTTTCTCCACAATCACACTCTAATCGAATGATCTTTCAGTTCCCGTCTTAACCAACAATAACTAGAAGGATCTGCTTACACTTACTGTAAATCCAAGTCTTGTCTATTTGGACAATGGGCTTACAATTTGGCCATGTATTAATCAATGGACCAAATGTCCAAAGTAATTGGTGGAATATTTTCATGCCTTCCACTAGTTGATTGAATGGATCTTTTGCAACTCATTGTAAAAGTTGTCCCAATCTCCAAACAATCAAGAAATGGCCTTTTGTTTTGCATGCTAAGCTTTTCGATAATTGATGGTGTACTTATATCAAGATTGCACGTTGACGATCATAACAATAACTGGAATAGTTGCGCGTGCCTTTACCAATGGCATAATGCAACTACAAGTTAAGTCCTAATCTAATTTCTGGTGATCTTACGAAAGTTGAGCAGAAGTGCATGTGTGGGTTCTGTTCTATTTTTCGATATCTGAAGCTTGTGTCCTCTTCCTAAGCGTAAGCCTAACTCTCTAATTACACCCATTCTTGTACTTCCAACACTCGCTAACATACAAAGTTGGCGAAGATACCACAACTTTGTAATCAACACAAGTTTTGATACTGTAGTACTTGATGGCTACCATAGTTGCATCCTTGGATGAAAATTGTGCCCTTACATATAATTCTTTAGAGTTTGCATTTGAACTCATTATATAGCTCGACACTATGTCAAGATATTCCGAAAATTCCAATGCCTCAATTACATTTATGTCAATGTTGTGCATGTGGGATAAAGGTTCGTGGAGATGAAGAATAATATGACTAATCATCGTCGTCATCGTTATTGTTGACATTAGGAACTCCTTCAGATTTAGGATCATTAAAATCATTAATATCTTCGTGTTCATTTGGAAATTTGTAGCACTGATCATCCATGTTCAAACTAATAGGAATCAATGATGTAGATGGTGCAACATACTGGTATGAATCATCTAAAGCTTGGTTTGAGTCAAGATCCAAATTGATATAAATGATAAAATGAATTTTTGGTTGAATGGTAAGTATAAATGATGTGTTAGAATTAAATGACCCAAATCCTTATTTAAATAAAATACAGTGGTAAAATAAAATAAAAGAAGAATCTATATAGAATTACACTTCTTTTATTTTATTTTAGAATAAGATTTTTTTAAACCTTATTAAATTCCATCTATTTGATATTGATTAGAATAAAGTGTTTCAGTCTTTCTAGAATATGGCTTCACAAGCCTATAAATAGACATAGTCTATTCCTCTTGTAATGATTCAAATTCAACATAGTGAATTTTCTTCTCCTCTGCCCGTGGTTTTTTTCCCGAAAGGGTTTCCACGTAAAATCTGTGTGTTCTTTATTTTACTTTTTTACTTTATTTTATTTTATTTTATTTTTCACAAATTGGTATCAGAGCTTTCGGGTTGTTCATCTCGATCACGGTAATGACGTCTTTGAAGTATAAAATTCCGCTGTTGGATCGCAACACCAGATTTGCATTGTGGTAGATTAAGATGCAAGCAGTTCTTGCGCAGATGGATCTGGAGGATGCCCTGCTAGGGATAGATAAGTTGCCTTCGACTTTAACAGATGAAGAAAAGAAGCGTAAGGATCGAAAGGCGTTAACACAATTACATCTGCATTTGTCCAACGAAGTTTTGTAGGATGTAATGAAAGAGAAGACCACCGCTGCATTATGGAAGAGGCTAGAACAAATATGTATGTCGAAAACTCTAACAAGCAAGTTGCATATGAAGCAGTGTCTTTATGCTCATCGTTTGGAAGAAGGTGCGTCTGTACACGAACACGTAACAGTATTTAAAGAAATTCTCTCAAACTTGGAGGCCATGGAGGTTCAGTATGATAAGGAAGATCTAGGGTTGATTCTACTTTGTTCGTTGCCCCCGTCTTATTCAACCTTTAGAGACACGATTTTATATAGTCGCGAGTCTCTCACAGTTGATGAGGTTTATGATTCTTTGACCTCGTATGATAAGATGAAACATCTTGTGATTAAACCCGACTCTCAGGGAGAGAGTCTTATTACTCGTGGGAGACAAGATCGAAATGCTGATAATGATCGTGGAAGGACACAGGAACGAAATCCTCACGGTAAATCTAAGGGTAGGTCAAAGTCTTCAAACAGATGTAAAACTTGTAACTTTTGCAAGAAGAAAGGGCACATTAAATCTGAGTGCTATAAGCTACAGAACAAGATTAAAAGGGAGGCTGCGAATCAAAAGGGAAAACAACCAGAAAATTTTGGTGAAGCTGATGTTGTAGAATACTACAACGATAATGAACTTTTAGTCGCTTCTGTCAATGATTCTAAAGTAAGTGAAGAGTGGATACTTGATTCAGGCTGCACCTTCCACGTGAGTCCCAATCGGGATTGGTTTACAACTTATGAAACAGTGTTTGAAGGTGTTATTTTGATGGAAAATAATGCTTCGTGTAAAATCACAGGTGTTGGAACAATTAAAGTTAAGATGTTTGATGGAGTTGTTAGAACACTTAGTGACGTGCGACATGTTCCAGAATTGAAGAGAAATTTAATTTCGTTAAGTACTCTTGATTCAAAAGGGTACAGATACACAACTGAAAGTGGGGTTTTAAAGATTTCCAAAGGTTCCCTTGTTGTGATGAAAGGGCAAAGAAAGACTGCCAAGTTATATATTTTGCGGTGGTTCTATCATTCTTCGGTGATGCAACTGTCGCTTCCTCTTCCTTGTCAGATGATGATATTACTAAACTTTGGCATATGCGCCTAGGACATATGAGTGAGAATGACATGGTAGAATTGAGCAAAAGAGGACTTCTTGATGGGCAAGGAATTTGCAAACTAAATTTCTGTGAGCACTATGTTCTTGGAAAGCAAAAGAGAGTTCGATTCACTAGAGGAATCCATAACACGAAGAGAACGTTAGAGTATATTCATTCTGATCTGTGGGGGCCATCCAGAGTGCCTTCGAGAGGTGGAGCTAATTATATGCTAACCTTTATTGATGATTTTTTTAGAAAAGTTTGGACGTTCTTCCTGAAGCAGAAAAGCGATGTGTTTTCTGCATTTAAGTCTTGGAAGATTATGATTGAAAAACAGACGGAAAAACAAATAAAATACCTCCGCACAGACAATGGCTTAGAGTTCTGTTCTGATGAGTTTAATAGATTGTGCAAGTCAGAAGGGATCGTGAGGCACTTGACAGTTCTCCAAACTCCACAGCAAAATGGCGTTGCAGAACGAATGAATAGAACGATCATGCAAGAAGGTTCGATATATGTTGTCAAATGCCAACTTACCAAAGTCGTTTTGGGCAGAAGCAGCCTCTACTGCATGTTTTTTGATCAATCGATCTCCATCCGTTGCCATTGAGAAAATGACTCCACAAGAGGTATTGTCTGGTAATCCTGCTAATTATTCTGATTTAAATATCTTTGGGTGTCCTGCGTATGCTCATGTTGATAATGGAAAATTGGAACCGAGATCCATTAAATGTGTTTTTCTTGGTTATAAAGCTGGTGTAAAAGGGTATAAGTTATGGTGTCCTGAAAATAGAAAAGTTGTGATTAGCAGAGATGTTGTTTTTAATGAAACTGCTATGCTACCTAACTTATCTTTTAAAAACTCTTCCAATAAAGAAAATCAAAAGCAGGTGGAGCATTAGATTAATACAGAGTCGACTCCTCAAGCCAGTACAAAAATTGAGAATAGAGTTGTTTCTTCACCACAATATTCTATTGCCAAAAACAAAACTAGAAGAGAAATTAAACCTCCAAAGAAGTATGCCGAGGCTGATCTAGTTGCTTATGCTTTAAATGTGACTGAAGATATAGATGCAAACCGAGAGTCATTTAATTATTCTGAGGCAATTAGCTGTGAAGACTCAGAAAAATGGATGTTTGCTATGCAAGAGGAGATGGAATCACTTCACAAAAACATAACATAGGATCTTGTAAAACTTCCTAAAGGTAAAAAGGTTGTTCGTTGTAAATGGGTATTTAAAAAGAAAGAAGGGACTCTAGGAGTTGAAAAACCCAGATATAAAGCAAGGCTTGTTGCAAAGGGTTACAGTCAAATTCCAGGAGTAAACTTCACAGATGTGTTCTCCCCAGTTGTGAAGCATAGTTCAATTTGAGTTTTGCTTGGTATTGTGGCCATGCATGATTTGGAGCTTGAGCAGTTAGATGTAAAAACTGTATTTTTGCATGAAAAACTTGAGGAGGACATTTACATGCAACAACCAGAGGGTTTTACAGTCTTAAAAAAATAGGACTATGTTTGCTTGCTGAAAAAGTCCCTTTACGGTTTGAAACAGTCATCAAGACAGTGGTACAAGAGGTTTGATTCCTTTATGACTTCTCATGATTTCAAAAGAAGTAGTTTTGATAGTTGTGTTTACTTTAAGAAAAATAGTGATGGTTCTTTTGTGTATCTACTTCTTTATGTTGATGACATGTTGATAGCAGTAAAAGATAAAAGAGAGATAAGAAATGTCAAAGCCCAACTAAGTGAAGAATTTGAGATGAAAGATTTGGGACCAGCAAAGAAGATACTTGGTATGAAGATTCTCAGAGATAGAAAAGAAAGTAAATTGTACCTAAGTCAGAAGGGGTACATTGAGAAAGTTATTTGCGTGTTCAATATGCAGAGTGCTAAGCTGTTAGTAGTACTCCTTTAGCAGCCCATTTCGACTTTCATCGGCTTTGTCTCCACAATCAGATGATGAGATTGAGTACATGTCACATGTTCCATACTCTAGTGCAGTGGGATCTCTCATGTATGCTATGATTTGTTCACGTCCAGATTTATCATATGCAGTCAGTGCAGTTAGCAGATATATGGCAAATCCCGGTAAAGAACACTGGAAAACAGTTTAGTGGATTTTAAGATACTTACGAGGTACTACTGATGTTTGCTTATAGTTTGGAAGAACTGAAGGTGGAGTCATTGGGTATGTTGATACTGATTTTGCTGGAGATCTTGATAGAAGAAGATCTCTCACAGATTATGTCTTTACAATCGGAGGTTGTGCAATCAGTTGGAAAACCACTTTGCAAACTACAGTAGCTTTGTCTACCACTGAAGCTGAGTACATGGCGATTATTGAGGCTTGTAAAGAAGCTATTTGGTTGAAGGGACTCTTTAGTGAACTCAATGAAGACCTTCAAATCAGCATAGTATTTTGTGACAGTCAGAGTGCCATCTTTCTTACAAAAGATCAAATGTTTCATGAGAGAATAAAACACATTGATATTCGGTATCATTTTGTTCGTGATATTATTGCTCGTGGTCATATTGTTGTGAGTAAAATTAGCACTCATGAAAATCCTGCAGATATGATGACTAGATATGATGACTAAGTCACTTCCTATAACCAAGTTTGAGCATTGTTTAAACTTGGTTGGTGTTCATTGTTGAAGTTAAACCCTTAAGGGGTTTTATGGAAGAGGTGGAGAACTTGTTCGTTGAGAGTTCGCGATGAAGAACTTGTTCATTGAGAATTCGTGTCAAGGTGGATATTGTTAGAATTAAATGACTCGAATCCTTATTTAAATAAAATACAGTGGTAAAATAAAATAAAAGAATAATCCATATAGAATTATACTTCTTTTATTTTATTTTATTTTAGAATAAGGTTTTTTTAAACCTTATTAAATTTCATCTATTTGATATTGATTATAATAAGGTGTTTCAGTATTACTAGAATATGGCTTTACAAGCCTATAAATAGACATAGTCTATTCCTCTTGTAATGATTTGAATTCGACATAGTGAATTTTCTTCTCCTCTGCCCGTGATTTTTTTCCCGAAATGGTTTCCACGTAAAATCTGTGTGTTCTTTATTTTATTTTTTTTCTACTTTATTCTATTTTATTTTATTTTTCACATGATGAAAAATATAAAAGCTTGGGTTCAAATGCTGTTATATATGAATATATATTTTTCTATTTTTATGTATAAAATATATAAAATGATATAACTTATTTTGTAAAATAATGGTACTTTTATCATTAGCCAATTGAGTTGGTGCCTGATTGACTTGCGACACTAACTCAACAAATGCTTAATGTATAGTGTAGATTATTACTTTGATTTATGCAATTTCAAATCTTTTAGGCAAATTACTAATGTGTTATGTATTTGGCTGTGACACTGACACTAAACTCAGTCACTCCCATTATATATAATATCGACAATAAAAAATTATATATACAAAAACATATGTACATTAACAAATTAAAAATGGACGTGGGTGAAAAAGATTATGTGAAAAATAAAGGAGACTCTGGTCAAAATAATAAGATTGGTTAACTTTTTTTTCTTTTGTAGTCACTAGCTGTTAAATTACTAACATAAAAATAACTTGACATCTTTTAATATTGGCATAATAGCAATTTAACCTTCAACATTTATACATTGTATCAATTTAGTCTTAATTCTAAAAAAATTAACCCTCAACATTTACACATTGTCTAATTTGGTCTTTTTTGTAGTTTTATTTTTCTTTTTGACATTGAGGGTTAATCTTAAAAAAAATAAGAAAATATTAAAATTATTATATTGGATTTTGGATGCTTCCATTTTTGGGATATTTTCTATCAAATTTAGTTGATAAATTTGTTTTTTTAGCTTTTTAGATGAAATTGTCATAAAGAAAAGTAAAATTGCAAAAAAAGACCAATTACACAATGTGAAACCAATTACACAATGTGAAAATGTTAAAGGGTTAAACTTTTTAGAATCAAGAATAATTTGACACAATGTATAAATGTTAAGTGCTAAATCAATTTTAAAAACTGCTGCGTTATCTTTTAGTTAGCCATTTAACTGCTGGTGACAAAAAAAAAAGAAAAAAATTAGGTGACCATCTTATAATTTTTTATAATTGGGTGGTAAAAAAAAAACTTAACAATAATTGAATGACTATCAGTGCAGTTTACCAAAAAATAAACGTAGTGTCGTGGAGCAATGTGAAATAAAGACCGCCGCTACCGGCTCCATTGCGATTCCAGATTTCATTTGTTTGCTAATAATGTGCTTAGACTTTGGGCTTTTATCAGTGGAGGTAGATGGTAATGGACTCCATAAATATTGCAGTTGGGTTCCCATGCGACCAAGCCCACATCATAATTGACTCCGATTGTCTCACCTATTTCACCCAGTGCTTAGATTGAATCATTTAGGCAGTGGTCGTTTAAATCGCTTTTCTTCTCTCTCCACCTTCATCTTTATTATTGCTATTCATTCTCCTCTCCTCGATCTCACCACCAAACATCCTAACTCCCATTCTATATCTACTCTCTCTGTTTTATCGCGTGTACTTTCTTTCCTTTTCTTTTATTGTTCAAATTGTATTTCCTATTTCGAGATTCAATTGTTTCGATTCTTTTTGTAACCTGTTGTATTTCCCCTGTACTTGAGTTTGTGATCTGGTTCTGGATTTTATTTTCCTAGCCTGATCTAGGAGAGCTATACAATTAGTTCAGAATTCGCTTCAATTCTTTGTTTGTGGGCGTTTATATGGCGGGGCAAACTCAGGATCATTTCGAAGTTTACTTCAGGAAAGCAGATTTAGATGGGGATGGCAGAATTAGTGGAGCTGAGGCTGTTTCTTTCTTTCAAGGATCCGGTTTGTCCAAACAAGTCCTCGCTCAGGTCCCTCTATTTCTCCCCTTACATTTCATTTCTTATCAGAATCGGGATCTCTAGGAACTCGCCTTTTCCGAATATAGGTTAGATTGTATTTAGTTGTAACCTGGTGAAATTTCTCAATAAAACCTAAAGACTTGGCTGCTGTTTTTCTTTTCTACAATTATCACTCTCCTACTTCAGATTTCTCTTAACCAACTTGTGGTTTGCTTATGGGTTTTGTTCCTTGTACGTCAAGAATTTATCAAATACTTGAAAGGTTTCAATTGTCTACTTTTTCGAGGATGTTATTAATAAGCTTTCAGAGTGCTAAAATACTTGTCTTTTTGGCCGTAGTTTCACTTGGAAGTACAATATCATACATCTGCAATAGGAACTTATCTAGCTTTTTTTTTTTTTTTTTTGTGATTTAAATGTTGAATCTTGCCTTTGTTAGCTGCTGAACCAGTGACTGTTGTTTTGTTCTAGATTTTATTAATGTACTGTCTGTTACTCTGACACATACGGGAGGCTACAAGTTGATGGGTTGTAGATCACTATATCTATAGTTCGATATAGTAAAAAAAATCGAAGAATCATTTTAATTCTGATGAAATAATAGATGCAATGCCTTAAGCCTTGCGCTACTTTCTGTAGCATTTGGTGGTCTATGGTGGATTTTCACGCAATGAATGGCATGGTTTAGGGATTGGAATTTTTTATTTCTGGATTTGAATTGGACTAATACACGTGTAACTTGTTGTACATATCTTATAGCGATTCTTGCGACCTATACCCTCTGTTTTTGTATAAACCTATTTGGCCAAGGAAGTTGATATTATGGGTCCATTCATATCAATTTTTCCTATGACTGCAGATATGGGCATATGCTGACCAAAGTCATAGTGGTTTCCTGAGCAAGCAAGAGTTTTTTAATGCTCTCAAGCTTGTGACCGTAGCACAAAGGCGTGAATTAACACCAGACATTGTCAAGGCAGCATTATATGGCCCTGCTGCAGCAAAAATTCCAGCTCCGCAAATTAATTTTCCTGCCACATCTGCTCCACAGATGGGTGCAGCTGTGCCACCATCCTCTCCAAGTGTTGGGTTCAGAGGACCAGGAGTTCCAAATGCTGGTATGAGCCAGCAACATTTTCCATCTCAACAGAACCTGTCAATGAGACCCCAACAAACAATGCCTGCTGCTACTGCCCTGCACCCTTCTCAAGGTATTGCAGCTCCAGAGTTTTCTAGGGGAGGTAATATAGTTGGTCAACCTCAAGCTATGCCTGCTGGTTCTACTCCACTTTCACATCAATCCATGCCCACCGTTGCTACTGGTCCCAGTTTAACAAATCAAAATATGTCTAGCAATTGGCTTTCTGGAAGGCCTGGTGGAGCTTCAACTGGGCCACGAGGGGTCGCTCCATCAACAGCACCAAGGCCACAAGCTGCAGTTTCAATGTCTTCCCAGCCTACTGCTAATGATTCTAAAGCATTGGTTGTTTCTGGAAATGGGCTTGCTTCTGGCTCGGCATTTGGAAGTGATGCATTTTC
The DNA here is from genome assembly GCA_025698465.1 of Gossypium longicalyx. Classification (NCBI taxonomy): domain Eukaryota; kingdom Viridiplantae; phylum Streptophyta; class Magnoliopsida; order Malvales; family Malvaceae; genus Gossypium; species Gossypium longicalyx. The sequence goes on from CM046995.1 coordinate 81,768,096, forward strand.
TGCAACCTCGTTTACACCAAAACAAGAATTATCTACACAAACCTTTTCTCCCCACAGTGCACCCGCCTCACCAGGGATTACACCAGTTTCAAGTGGGGCCCAACCCTTAGTTAAGTCCAACTCTCTTGATTCATTGCAAAGTACGTTCTCTATGCATTCTGCTGGTAGTCAAAGTCAAAGGCCATACTCGTCTCCAATCCAAGGCCAACCAGTTTCTTCCCCAAGCTCCTCTTTTACACCATCAGGAATCTCTGCTGGAGCTATGAATGCTGCCCCAAATAGTTCCCAGCCTCCATGGCCAAAAATGAAACAATCTGATGTTCAGAAATATACGAAAGTGTTCATGGAAGTGGACACTGACAGAGATGGGAAAATAACTGGTGAGCAGGCAAGGAATCTATTTTTGAGTTGGAGGCTACCTAGAGGTATGATAATTTCTTATTCTATTATTATCCAAATAAGTTTCTGAGATATGGACCTATGCATGACATAGATTGTTTATCTATTTAGTTTAACATGTATGGTGATTTCTTATGAATAAAAAAAATAGTGTTAGGAATTTCACCATTGTTGAGATGCTGAGAACATATAATTCGTTATTGTGCTCATGGTCTGATGTCTTTTATGTTTTCTTTTTTCAAAATTTTATTTGTGAATATTATCATCATAATTTGGAATTATATCAAAAAAAGGTTTGTTTTTGAATATTCTGGTTTAAGATTTTATTCTTGTAGGGTCTAGGTAGTGAAAATATTTTTTTTTGCTAAGGTGGTAAACTGATGATGGCTATGTATTTTTAGATGGTATCATTCCATGAATCCTTCTTTCTACTAAAACGTTTTGCAGTGTTGTCAAGGCATGCGCCTAGGTGCGCCTGTGCGTTAGCATTATACAAAAAAAATGCCTCAGACCCTTCTAGGTGAGACCCATTTGATCAAGCACACACTTGGTGCACCTAAACACTTTTTTGTAAGAAAATAAGCAAAAAGAAAGCCCACCTGATTGAATTTCTCTTTAATTTCTTTTATTTTTCACTGTTTTCATTTGGTATACCTTTAGTAGTAAGAAATGGATAATTTTGAACTCTATACTTCTCAATATTTTAGTATTCAACGACAAACATTGACCATAAGGAAATCACGCATATTGACCGATAAAAAAAGTTGCATGTTTTGTAGGTAAACTAGACCACAATTTAGAGTTTACTATATATATTAAGCTGTATATGTTATATATACACATGTAGACTTTCAAGAACGAATGCATATGCATATTGTGCTTTACTTCACTCAGGCTAATGCTTTTTTGCATCTTCTGCCTGAGGCAATATAAGGGTTCTAGCACCTAGAATGCACCTTTCACCCTTGACAACACTGGTTTTTTGGCATACTTACTGAAGAAGTCCTATTAGTGCAGTGTTTCTTTGAAATATTTCCATGGTTAGTCCTGTAGGAGCAGAGACCTTTGTTACTTGGGTAAACATATTTAACATTGTCGCTTTTGTCTTTCACAGAGGTTTTGAAGCAGGTTTGGGACTTATCTGATCAGGATAGTGATAGTATGCTATCTTTGAGAGAGTTCTGCTTTGCTCTCTATTTGATGGAACGGTATAGGGAAGGCCGTCCTCTTCCACCTGCACTCCCTAGAAATGTTTTGTTTGATGAGACACTCTTGTCCATGACAGGCCAACCCAATGTTTCATATGGAAATGCAGCTTGGGGTCCCAATCCTGGTATTAGTTAGGATCGCTTCTAATTTATTTTCCTTCTCATTGTTGTCATCCTAGATTTCTCTTAATAAAACAATTATTGCTGTTAGGTTTTGGACATCAGTCGGGGATGGCTGCTCAGACAATGACTCCGTCAGCTGGTGTAAAACCTCCAGTTCGCCCCAATGCTTCAGCTGATACTACTACAATGTCCAACCAACAAAAACCAAGAGAACCAGTGTTGGATGATTCCTTTGGAACCCAACCCAATAACAATGGACAAAATTTAGAGAATGGGGCAGCCAGAGATGTAATGGCTGATGGAAAAAAGGCATGGCATCTTCTAGATAAAGCTCAAATACTTTCTCTCTCTCTCTCTCTCTGGTACATACACACACATGTGGGTGCGTACCCACTTCACTTTTTCCTTCTCTATTCTTCCACAGGTTTGGTGAGAGTTTGAGGACTGCTTTTTTATCACTTCTGTAAAGAATTTTTTTTAACTAAGCTAGAGTTTCAGTGGTTTTATATTCCTTCCTGAATAACAATAAGGAGCTTGTTTCTTTGAAATTTAGCAGGTTGATGGAACTGAAAAGGTGATTTTAGATTCCAGAGAGAAGCTTGAGTTCTACCGTGAGAAAATGCAGGAACTTGTGAGCATTTTCTGTTTCGCGTTTTTTTCTTATTTTCTGGAAATACAATTTGCTTGGAAAAAAAATCTCATTTTGATTAGAACTGTACTAAAGGATCTTATTCAATGATCAGGAACTAGAATGACTGACTATTAATAGTGCATGCATGATATGCTTGTTAGGTTGCTTCAGCATACTGAAACAATTCCCCCCCCCCCCCCCTGCCCCCGGCCCCTTTTTTAACATTGCATTAATAATTCAACATTGTTCTCATTAAATGCAATGCCTGAATGCTGGTTAATTATTCTCCTAATTTAAGTAAGTGGTGAGTCGAATTGTATGGCATTCCTGGGGAAACTTGGAACTTCAAAATTCAACCATCATTATACGACTTTTGTCTTTCTTATTTTCAGGTCCTGTATAAAAGCAGATGTGATAATAGACTAAATGAAATCACAGAAAGGGCAATTGCAGATAAGCGTGAGGTACTGCCAAAAATCTGTAAAAGTGTTTGTCTCATTTATTTGGACATAACGTCATTGACTTCTGACTATTTGTACTGTAGGCTGAAATGTTGGCTAAGAAATATGAAGAGAAATACAAGCAAGTTGCAGAAATAGCTTCCAAATTAACAGTTGAAGAGGCAAAATTTCGTGAGATTCAGGTAACCTTACTCTTCCCTTTTTGCGTGAATGACCTTGAGTTGGTTTGGGCCAATGTTGTTAAGGGTGCTAGGCGCACTTGAAGCGCTAGGATCTCTATATAGCCTGAGATGCAAGGTGCAAAAAATTGCTCACCTGAGTAAACCAAGGTGCTAGCATATAAATATATATATGTAAAATGTATATAAAAACATATGTAACGAATACATATAATTAATAAGCATTTATTAATTAATTAGTAAAAGAAAGATGAATATTAATATAGTTCAATTTATAAATTCAAAACATTGGTTAATAGTTTAAGTTTAATAATTTACTGTATTGTAAAATACAACACCATAAGAATGAAATTGAATATCATCATCAGAAACTAGCTCTAAATTTCCTTCATCTTCATCTTCATCTTCATCTTCTCTTGAAAAGTTTTAACTTTTAAGAAATCTTTTTAAACCGGACTGGTGGTTGAATCGGTCAGACCACTGGTTCTTCGGTCCAACCAGTTTGATTACAAAATTATTAAAATTCATAAAATAATAAAAAAATAAAAAATCTGGTTCAACTGCCTAGTTGAACCGGTTTTTTGCCCGGTTCAACCAGTCCGTAACAGTTCTGGGGTCAACCGGTTCAAAACCCCTCTCCGGACTGGTACCCCGGCCAGTTCCCGGTTTGGTTCAAACAACATTGCTTTTAAGAGTTAACTAGGTTTTTATATAATAGAATTAGGTGAATAATTAATTAAAAAAAGTGATTTATTATATTTTTCTTTTAAAAGTCAAAATAAAAAAAATAAACAGGAGAATGGAATGTCTCTTCAGTGAAGTGTGCTTTTTTTGCGCCTGACTTTGCAAAAAAGGTGCCCGAAAAGCACATCAGGTTCTCACCTAATTGAAGTCGTCTCGCCTTGAAGTGCCTGAGGCGGTAATGGCCATTTGAGCTGCGCCTTAGTGTCTAGGCACTCGCCTTGACATTGCTTTGGGCTATTTGAGGTTTTTGACCCATGTAAACTGTTCTATTGGGTTAACATCACTTTGTTTTATCACATAAATTTTCCTGATTGAAATATCTAGATGTTGACTTTTTCATCTTAATGCTTGAGTGTTTGTCGAGGCATCAACCTTTTTCCAGGATGAGAAGAGATGACTTGTTAACCTTTAAGCTTTATATAACATGTCCAAGTCTTTGTTCTCTTGTTTTCTTTTTCCTTTATTTTCATCCGAAAATTATATCTCTGTTTCAGTCCATTATTTCCTTCCATTGGTTCCTTAAGTTGACATATGGCTACAACCTTTTGCCTACTAGGTGTTGTTATCATGTAGTATGTTGATCTTAAAATCCCTTACAGACCCCTTTTCTTTATTTCACCAACTTTTGTAATTGTCTTGTTTTTAGGGGAGGAAGACAGAGTTGCATCATGCTATTGTTAACATGGAACATGGGGGCAGTGCAGATGGTATTCTTCAGGTAATTTAAACTGATCAAGTAAGTCATGGAGATTGAGTAAAATTTTTTGACACTGAGGCATTGTGGCATATCTAGGTCCGTGCTGACCGCATACAGTCAGATCTTGAGGAGCTAATGAAGGCCCTGACTGAACGATGCAAGAAACATGGATATGATGTTAAGTCAGCTGCAGTAATTGAGCTTCCCACGGGTACCTTTTAGCTTTTATTAGAAAGAAAATTCTTCCTCACAACTTCCATTGAGTAAAGACCTGCACTGTAGTATGATATTCTTATTATTGTGTTTGGTGTTATCCTTGCATTTTACTCTTTGATCTTGAAAGCCCTATTTGAGTTCAATGCTTCCTTTCAAAAGTTATTTAGCTTGGTAGAATCTGTGGAGGTACTATTTTATTTGAGCGTGTTTTTATGATTGTATTTGTTGATCTATCTACTGTAATTTTCATGGTTATGTCAAGATATCATTTCATATTCCCTTAATTTCTATGTTTGTCTTTGGTCTCTGCTGACTGTACATGGTGACTCCCCCCATGATCCTTACCCTCAATTTTTGCTTTTCCATTTTAAGCTGTTTCGGTCATAAGTAAAATGTTTCCATTGGAAAAGGTACTTTTCCAAAAACCGACCTTCCTCATAAAGAGTTGACAGCAATAGGATCTATTAAACAAACAATTTAACACTGCTTTCCATTTCTTCTTTCCTTTTGACTTCTTAAAACACATGTTTAGTTGAAAAGTGGCAATAAAAACAGGCAGCAAATGGATGGGTTACCTCATTTATACCTTTTCAAAACTTCAGAGCTAAAGTTCTATACTTTGGCTGCTTGCAGTCATTTAGGATGCTAATGTCTGTTTAGATTCTCTTTTGGCATGGAACTGTAAAATTTTTGTTTTAATTTTTTTATGATCTTTAAGATCCTCTTAGTCACTTTAATAGAAAGAAAGAGACTTCTGATGTATGTTAATTCTTATACCTATTATCTTTGTTTTGTATTTGGAATGACCCTTAGTTTTTCTTGAAGTAAATACAATTCCATTTACTAATTGTTTTGTCCTTTTCATATGCAATGCCTATTTAAGGTTGGCAACCAGGAGTTTCAGAGGGAGCAGCACTCTGGGATGAAGAGTGGGATAAGTTTGAAGATGAAGGTCTTTCCTTCCTTTACTGTTTGAGAACTGCAAGTAAAGTTTTGTGAAACTTGGTGGGGTTCTGTAACAATTTTATTCATCTGACTTTTCATTTCAAACTTCAGGATTTGGCAATGAGCTCACTATTGATGTGAAAAAAGGGGCTGTCTCTCAGAGAGGAAAAGCTTCTCCAGATGGTAGCTTGACCCCTGATTCCACTTCCTATGCTGATGAAAAAACTGCGAATCTCTTCAGTGCTGGTGAACGTGCCATCGAGAGCGAGTCTGCATATACACACAGTGAAGATGAATCTGCCAGAAGTCCTCGGGGTAGTCCTACTGATAGAAACTCTCTAGAAAGCCCATCTAAACCATTTTCTGATGACCCTTTTGGAAAGAGCACTGAAGCAGAGGCAGAAAGACACCAGTATGGATGAACGAACTTTTTTAAGTTTTTTCTGTCAACTATTGAGTTTGACATTTTTTTTTCTCATTTTTTCTTGCTAAATTCCTTACTTTTTCTGGACAGAAATTTTGATGAATCAGGATGGGGGACCTTTGATAATGATGATATGGACTCTGTGTGGGGTCTTAATTCTCTTAATACCAAGGTGACCCTGAACTTCTCGAAGCACATTTTTGTTTTTAGGTTACAAAGATGGTAGCTTCATCATTTGTGTAGAATTTCGACTTAAATGGTATTTACCCTTCCTGTATGGTGGTGATAGGGTAAAAGTAATTTGGGATACTTTGTTGGTTAGTCTAAACTTAATAGATGTCTTAACTCTTCATATTTTGTGAAGTTTTTTGTCAAGTTGCATGTAGGTCACATTGTGGAAACCTTATGTTCAGAGCTTTTAGTCACAAGGCATAAATCTGGCTGCTTTACCTAGCTTACCCTCAATAAACTCTGATTCTTGTGTGTTCAAAATATTTTGATGTGCTTGTTATGATCCTTTCTTGGACTGATGTATTGAAATATATTTAGTCTTGATCTTTAATGTCACATGGCAGGACTCGGACAAGGCCAGAGACTTTTTTGGATCAAGTGATTTTGATGTACACACAAGAACAGAATCCCCAAATGCAGAAAGCTTTTATGATAAGAAGAGTCCATTTACATTTGAAGACTCGGTTCCCAGTACTCCACTCTCCAAGTTTGGGAACTCGCCATCAAGGTTCAGTGAGGCATCAAGGGATCAGTTTGACAGTTTCTCAAGGTTTGATTCCTTCAGCATTCATGATGGTGGATTTTCACAGCAACCGGATAGGCTTACAAGATTTGACTCCATAAACAGTAGCAAGGATTTTGGCAGCGGGTTTTCAAGGTTTGACTCCATAAACAATAGCAAAGACTTTGGCAGCGGATTTTCCCCACAACCTGAGACACTCACGAGGTTTGACTCCATAAGTAGCAGCAAAGACTTTGGCCATGGGTTCTCTTTTGACGACTCAGATCCTTTTGGCTCCAGCGGTCCATTTAAAGTCTCATCAGATCAGCAGAGTCCGAAGAAAAGTTCTGATAATTGGCGAGCTTTCTAATTGGTAATCCAAAAGTTAAAATGATAAGAAAATGATAAGAAAAAAGATAAGTAATTTTCCGTCGGGCTCTCTTATACACCTTTTCCTGTTTTTGTTGAGGTTTTGTTTGGTTGCCTACCTTTTTACTATGTGCTGTTGTGTTTAATATTCTGCAGCATGGAATTGGATTGTTGTAAAGTTGTGCTGTATTTTTTGTTATATGGCGACATTTTTTTGAGGGGTGTTGGCATGCCAGAATAGTGATTGGAAAATAATAAACACACACACAAAAAAGTCTCCTTTTAAGTTGCTGATTATCATGGTAGGTTTGCTTTTGTAATCTGCGTGGTGATAATTTTATGTTCTGTTAGAAAATAATTTGATATGCTGCTGCTGGAAACTAACCTATTTATGGTTTAGAGTTTGAATGGAATAAAGCAGGCAGCGAATCTGCTGTGGAACTGGAGCTTGTTCGGTGTTTCAATCATAGCGATAGCACAAGTGGTTGACTTGATGGGAATCCTTTTTACTCTTTAACCGGACTCCTCGTTAATTTTACCGAGGGCGAAAACTTATTTATTGGTCATGCCCACAATTGCAGTCCCAATAATGCATTTTATGATGTGGTTTTAAAAATATATGTATATATATATTTCTTATTGCCATAGCTCTCGAACTTGGGATAATACATGATTAAACACGATTAAATTCACATCTTGTTGCCACACCAGAGTAAGACTCAATAAGATATGATGCTAGCATGCAATGTTGTATATTTGCATTTTTAAAAAATTCAATCAAGTTACTTTAAAATTTAAATTAATGTATAAACATTAAAATATTATCTCAAAATAAATAAATTATTTGTGCTAAAAATATGGCATATAATAGATTCGAATATTTGTGAATTTGAATAACAAATATCAAAATTTAGAATCCATTATTTGAATTTGAAAAAAAAAATTAAATGACGTGTTAAAACAGAAAAATAGATTATGTTTATTAAACCCACTTACAATGAATAGGGTACAGGCAAAACCCCTCCTGTTTTAGTTTATACGCTAACAATCTCCAAAATCTAAGATAAATTTAACAAGCATAGAATTAAATCCTGTTATCAGCACCTTCACCCTCCCAGAATTATACAAACAGCTCTTCTTTTTTCTTGAAATATTGGCACGAATGTCTGAGTTGTTAAGTTTAGAAGAGTAAAAGAAATGTGGAGGGATAACATAAAGGGGAATAATAAACATTGTGGAGAGTTACCAGAATGAAAACAACTATTTTTCATCCTTTCTGCCTTCCAATTTCATGTTGACTTGATCAAAAGCGCATAGCATTTCCGAGCGCATGTTCGCTATCTCTACAAGTGTCTCTAGTGCTGCAGTAATACAGATTGTAAGCTAAGTCTCATCTTGTACTGAAATATGTTCAAAAGCACTGACCTAAAAGTTCACACCTGCCTCAAATGATAGCTGGGCGGCTCGAAGCTTTGGAGAAACAAGAGTTCCAAACATTGACAGTGATTTAGATCTCTCCTTTTGAACCTAAACCGGAGACACAGTTTTCCAAAATGAGTCCATGTGATTGTTTCTATATTTGAATTTACTACTTGAAAACAATCAAATTCAACAGGAAAACCTATCATATCATGTAAGCTTCCTTAACAAATATATCATAGAAAGAGATTTTTCTAGTTGGCCCTGGAAACTACTAAAACAGATACATCACAGCTACTTTCAAATAACTAAAATAAGCATTCTGTGAAACTGAAACTGAAACCGAAAGCAAAACAACAACTAGATGGAGCAAGAGTGGTAGAAATAGGATACTTACTGGGTCATCAACTTCACGTGAAGCTTTATTCTCAGATGAGGCCTTCTCCTCTTAAAACAGACAGAAGGAAAATGTGAGAAAACATACCAAACCATTAAGAAGCAATTATGGTTTGCAATTGGAATTCTGTAATTCCTATCATTTGGTTTCAATTTAAAGATTACCTAAGAATGAGCCTAACAACAATAGTTCCAAAACACTTTTTTCTTTTTTTGCAAATAGTTTCAGACTTTCAGCTGATTGTATGTCTTCGTGTTATAATTAACATCCAAAGAGAGTGTCTACTTCTATATAGAGGGCCAAAACATACCATAAAGCTCGGTACTGCCCCTGTGTCGCAGCTGTGGATGTAATTTGTCCTGGCTAGATTGTTTCTCCCCCAACAAGGAGTTCTCATTACTAGAAGATGCCCATTTGCATAATGTAAAGTGTGGTTTGCCCGAGTCAACTATTACAGATCATAAATCAAATAAAATTCCTTATAGCAAATAGGTAAACGAACAGGTAAAACCCATAATCATATGTTTCAATATGAATGAGAATTCAATAACAAGGGGATTTAGATCTAGCTGTCTAAAACAGTAAAACCTAATAGAGTAAAATCATTTTTATATTCATATACAAGTATCCACATGCAGGTGCCACCAGAACAATCACACCTAATGTTCTCAAGGGCATGAGGAGCACTCTAGGCACTAGAACCTTTACATTGGCTTAGGTTCAAGGCACTAAAAATGTATTGGCCTGAGCGAAGTAAAGTGTAATATGTATATGTGTGAGTTTTCTATGTAACAGTAAGTACATGTGTGCTTCTCTGTGTGTGTATAAAGCTTAAGAAATAACAAACTCTAAACTGTGGTCTAGTTTATCTACAAAACAAGAAAACTTTTTATTAGTCAACAAGCATGATTTCTTTATGGTCCATTCTATAGTTGAATACTCAAGTACTGAGAAATATAGAGTTTAATACTATCACTTTCTTACTCATAAAGGTATAAAAAAAAGTGCATCTAGTGGCGCGCCAGGTCAAATGGGCCTTGTCAAAAAAGGCTTGATGTGCAAGGTGCAGGTGCCTTGACAATATTGACTACACCAAGTCAACTACCATAAGATAACCCTCTGCAGTCTAGTTTACAAAGTCTGCTTGAAGCACCATGCCGAACAATTTATACCAGAATCTGATTGCTTTTGTAGATAAAGCTGATAAATACCTTTTCCCTCATCTTGGGTTACAAGCAATGATGTAGCAGCAGGATGAGACGTATGGTCCAACAAGACAGTATTCACCCGTGAAGCACCCATGGAATGTCGAGCACTTGCCAGTTCCAGCCATCCCTGATTTTTGGTACTTAAATTATTAAAACCAAAACAAGAAAAAAAATTGGGGAAAAACAAAAGCAGAAAAAAAGATCGAAGCTGGGTGACATAAACAGGGAACTACAAGTAGATAAAACAATCAGGATTCAAAGGGTGATGCCTGGATCAATGCATCTTCTTATTTCACTTGGTAATAAACTTAACCCTGATTTACATGTTCATTGTCTAAAGCATTTCTGATAACTGAAGAACTAATTATATCTAATCAAAGTTGAAATTTCATCATTTATCAATCCAATCAAATATCGGAGAAAGGGGGAAAAAAAGAAAAGAAAAGATGTTTCTTACCCGGCGAAGTGTCGAAGATAAAGAATGAATAAGGGTCAAATAAGCGTCCATGGAGTCCATAAATTGTAAAACATTTGCATTCTCTTCTACTTCTTTGTCAGTTTTCCCATTTTCCAAGCTTGGGGTTTCATGATCTACTACCATCTTCTGAAACCCAAAAATACCACCCTCTCCTTACAGTCCCAACTCCCAATCCCAGTATGACTGAGATTGAGTTGCACAACTCGCAACTTAAAATATTCAGGGCATTATGGATTACATAAATTATAGGATCCTTTAGGCCTATAGATTAGAAAACTCATATGTAAAGGCCCACGAACACATGTAGAAACACATTGAGCCAGGCCATCTGGAGTTTAAGCCCAATATCCTTGGGACGACAAACAGTATTGACTGAGTACACACCCAAATAGTCGAATATGAGAGAGTGATTACTATCCCATCATTCAGGATGATGAATTCGAAAGTGAAGCTATGGAAAGTGATGACTTTTGTTATGGAAAGTGAAGCTGCAGCTTTGATTGCGAGTATTATTTAGTTAATGAATGGGGATCATTATGAGGAACTGACAATCAATTATCTACAGACCAAGTATGTATCTTTTACACGGTTTTGTCTTCCTTTTCTTAGTCATATAATCCGATATGAATATGATGCTTCGTGAGCCAAAATCGTATGACACTAAAATTTTGGACTTGCGCTGAACAATACTGTTGTATTATTATCAGCACCTTGCCAGAATGGTTTCACCATCCTCACCCCCATATAGTCTTAACTTTGTTGGTGATGATTTTGCTTACACACATCACTCCATCAGACATGGCCTTTCTGAATGTATATGTGCTTGACACATGGTATAGCTCTAATTTACCTCGCCAAGGGCAAGTGTTGATTCCCTCCTTTGCATACTCTAGCTTGATCCTTGTCAATCACATCGTCTCCCATCTAAAAGGTTATCATGCTCTCTAGGTGATCATCTACAATAAGGCTAGCATAGACACGTGCCAAGACCTAGTGCCAAGGGATGGTCATCCTCACCTATAAATACCCATCCTTGGCCTTAAGAGTTCTCCTTCTCCTTCTCCTATTTCTTCTTTTTCTTCCTCTTCAACCTTCCTATTCCATGCCATATACTTCTTCCTTTTTCTCCTCCGACGACTCTTAACACCTCACCATTATGTAAATTGTCATCTCCCCCTTTCTACCTTTTTTAATCCTCAACAATTAGTGTAGTTAGCAGTGATAACATGATTTGTCTTGAGGAGGCCATCACCGAAAATCCCACTTTAACCACTAGTCTCATCACCTAGCATGTCTACTAAACAAGCTATCCTCACCTAGCATGTCCTTACAACCCCTATAGTGACACTTGAAAACTGGTATAATCAACAACATAGGTATAATACCACATTCCTCCCCCCTCCACCAAACATATGCCTAATACCAACATTTGATGAGAAAATAACCCAAAATCCTAACTCTAACCCCAATTCATTCTCCTAGCAATTTCTAAAACTAAAAAAACACATAAAGGCCATAAGAAACCAAATGACAATGAATTATCTACCTAGAACAGCAACTTCGTCAAATTGAGGTAATAAGAAAGTCAAGAGTAGGACAACCCCTGTTTAGTTTCAAAGGCATAATGATTATGTTGTTTCTTCCCTTAGTGCTCATGTTCATGATGCACACCTAGAGTACTAACCAAGATCGGTCTTTCTTTAGGAGCAACAACCTAGCATGATGAAATGGGAGTGTTGAGGCAAGATATTCAGGCTCTAAGGCTTGATATTGAAGACATGGATTGTGTATCATGTTCCAATATCCCCCTCATACTTAAGGAAGTAGTTGTCAATTTGCCACAGAGTTTCGAATTCTCTAAAGAAATCTATGAAGGTGACAAAGACCCAACCACTTAATGCAATACAATGACTACATTAATGTTTTGGGAGCTTTTGATACTCTTAAATGCAAAGTCTTCACCACCACCATAAGAATAAATGATCTGTCATAATTTGATACGTCAAATTAGACTCTCCAATACACTCTAGGAGCTTATTCTCAAGCAAATTAAGTGTCCTTTCTATCCTTTTGTTGAATTTTAGCTTTCACCATTAATAAATGTTTTTGGATGAGTTTTGCCCCTTTTAAGAACCAAATTGGCAACATGATGCCATGGGGGACCTAATGAGGTGTTTGAGTTGGTGTAGGAAGATGACAAGTGCCTAACCTCGAGGAAAACATCATTCAGAGTAGGTGTCGCAACACTGATGATATTGATGCTGCAACACTGAACCCTTTCACCTTGAGGATGTAAAACTTCAATGCGAAATCAACATAGAGCCTACTATCAAGAGAGTCGTGACATCGAAGGTAGGATGTCACGACACCAAGCCAATGTTGTGATATTGAGCCTCTGAAGTCGTGATATCCCTGGAGGTGTTGAAATGAAGGAATTGGTGCCAACACCAGTGATGTCACAACACCACGGGTAGGATGTTACAACACTGAGACCCCCCACAACAATGAGTTCACTACTATCTAAGGTACCGCGGCACTAAAGCCTGGGTGTCGCGACAACGCTGCCTGGCAGAGAGAAAATAGCTACAGGAGTAGTCTTTTGTCCAACATCAACCCAAGTAAAAACATAACTTTTAGGGGCATTTTTGTCTAAAAATTGGAGTTGTATTAAGTTGTTAAAAGGTACTTTTGGCTAATAACTTTAAATGAGCCACCTTTTATTTTATCTTTTAAGCTTAGTAGTTACTTCTTCTTCATTTTTAGTGTTTTAGTTCATAGCTTTTCTGATTTTAGTTGGTAGTTTAGTTAGTTTTTATTGTAGCTCTAGTATTAATTGCACTTTGGTACTTTAACTTTGCTTTGTATTTTCATTTTCATCCAAGTCCTTCAAGATATTTTAGTTTATTTTCTTTCCAAAGTTTAAAAATATGAACTTTATTTGTATTTGTTACCTCCATTGTTGCTGTCACCATCTTCTTCAAGCATCCATCAAGAAATTTCTAAGCTTTTCTTAACCCTACTCTTGTGCTTATTTTTATGTATGATTTAAGTACGTGTTGGATGATTGTATGCATGGAAATGATGATTGGTAATTAAATTTATGGTGGTTGGTTGATAGAAGTGTTGTTTGGTTAGTTTTTAGGTACATAAACTAAATCGTAAAAACTAGATTAAATCGAATAGACTTCAAAACTTAGAATTGATGCCTCTAGGTGAACATTTAGATAGGTGAGATCGAGAGGAGATCCTATTGAGCACCAATTTGATTATCTTGAGTTAGTTTAGTGAAGTTGAGAGATAAATCAAACTAAATCGTCTAATTGGGTAAAGTGGGTGACTGAGAGGTAAAATTGAGCCAATTAGAAGTTTAAGCCTTTTAGATCCTTAACCCAAAGACTAATCATCAACATGGAAGTCAACCAACCGCTTGTGTGTATTGAATCGTTAATTGCATATTTTTTATTTTTTTTACAATTTGGTCCTTCTTAGCGTTAGGTAGTCGATTAGTGTAATTTACCATGGATTATGAATAGTCGTAGTATAGTACCTAGCGAGTAGTTAGCTAGACTTTCTATTCGCATGCTTGTTGCCTAAGAATCACTTTGTCCTCAAACTCTCTTGGGTTCGATCCTTGGAATGCTCGAGTGTTCCATTGTAACACTATAAATATTACAACTCAACTTGTCACACTTGTAGTATACCGCTAGATATTTAGAAACAATTGTGTTGATTCATAGCCTTAGTGCACGTATATCGAGACACGATCAATAAACATGAAGAATTGGTATTTATCTCTCCTAAAAAGCTTTATTCGTGGCTTTGAGCAACTATTTCACCTCTTTTTATGTCATTTTTTGTGCATATAAGATTATTTTGAAAATGTCCACTAGCCTTCTAGCTATTAGACAGAAACTTGGGGAGCCACTGCGAGATTACATCAAACGCTTTCACTTCGTGACCATGAACACCAAGGATTTGACATTAGTGGGTCATGGATGACTTTATAGCAAGATTGAATCAAGAGCATTTAAAATACACCTTCACGGAGAATAAGCCTCAACACCTTACCTACTTGTATGAAAAGCCTACAAATATGCAGAAATAAAGGAAATGAATTTTTCCAACATTGAATTTGATTTTGGATATAATGCCTCATATTATCAAAGATCATATTGCCCCTCTTACAGACGACTTTTTAACAAGGAACAACACATAACACATATTATCTTATGGGTAAACTCGGGAGGGTAGCACCATTCTCATTCCCCAAATTCACCAAAGAAGGTTTCATCTTTGAATCTTATAAAAAGAGAAGTTGATAGGGTCTACATAACAAATTTACATGTTATAGTCCCTAAATTCCATCACAAGCATATATATATTAAGTCAAGTTCAACACTAAACCTCCCTTAATAAGTCCTAATTGATATCGTGGTTGATCCACTTAAAGGTGTCAATTTCATAGTGATATGGTGCATAAGATTAAATATTACACCTCACTAAAGGACACTATAAAAGAGGAAGTTAGGTTAGGGTAGC
Source organism: Gossypium longicalyx (assembly GCA_025698465.1). Lineage (NCBI taxonomy): Eukaryota > Viridiplantae > Streptophyta > Magnoliopsida > Malvales > Malvaceae > Gossypium > Gossypium longicalyx. The sequence goes on from CM046995.1 coordinate 81,783,266, forward strand.
TTAAATAGTTTGTGGCTCGATATCTTCGCCATAGGCAAGATTCTGAGTGAGATTCATGCTTGTGTAAGTAAGATAAAGGCAAAAGGAAACAACTAGTGAGAGGGGGTAATATATATGATAGTATAAACTTATGAGGAACGCCTATCTCTATCATCAAGATAAAAGTTTATTTAAGGATTATCATATTAATAAACCCAATAATGAATAGATCTCATTATATTGACATATGTTAGGTTTGCTTTACCTAAGAAAATGAAAATGTAGCCTTTGAAAAAGAAGGAGATGATCCAATGGTAGTTACGATGATCATCAATGGATTTAAAGAAAATAAAATATTGATTGGCAACAAAAGTGCAATTAAAGTCCTACATCAGTAGGCTTTCAAGTAAATGGGCCTTGAAAAAAGTATGTTAAATAAGGTGAACTCGATTTATGGGTTTGTGAACCAACCCATCAAAGTCATAGGATCCATAACTCTACCAATGACCCTAATGTTAGATCTAGTGCCATAAGTGTAATATTTTCGTTTATGTACACTTGTAATTTTTTTGAACAGATTAGTTAATAAAATTATTCATGAATTACACTAATACCATTTGTATATCTTCCTCACGTGGTTTTTGCATGTAAAGAAAAATAGAAGTAAATATTGACTCATTGGTTGTCTAATTTTTAAACTAATAGGTCAGATTGTAATATGGAAAGAAAGCTTATTAGTAGATGAACCTAAACATATCCTTAGTTTAATAGGTAATGAGCAAACCAATTGGAAGACTAATACAACATTTATCAAGTCCAATTAGGGAGATGCCTTGTCTTGGGTATCGGAGCTGATGAATCCTAAAAGATAGAGACATAGATGTGACTAACTGGTCTGATAATACATCGGACTAGACCTAAGAAGAACAGATCCTGAATCCATTTATAGATTCATTCACTTGTGACATTTATAGTGTGACATACCTAAATCCTAAGTGGATACTGTATGCGTGACTCGTATATTTTTATTTAAGTAAAAGTCTGAGTTCAAATAAATAAGGAACCGAAAGCTAGCGTGTTGGGTATACGACTTCTACAGTGTAGCATCCCAAATGCTCAACCGATCGACTAGCCAAACGAAAATGTTACAATCATACTAATTTCTTGTTTGGGACATTAGCATGCAAATTAATGATGATTCATAATAATAACTTCATTAAATTGTAGCAATCAACCTACGTTGGAATAATTACCATATTGTTCAAACTCAGTTACAAGAATTCCTAATCCTGTGGCTTAGCCTATAGGTTGCCCCCACTATACGCATGTTACAATTAAGAAGAAAAAACTCATACAGGCTCGATAGATTCTAGCTTAGTCCCTCTTTAGCGTATCGTATAGCCCATTATACCTAAAAAACATAACAAGAAGCTAGGTAAATTCTAATAAACTTAGTGAGTTATTAATATAACATACCAAATCATGATATTATCATATGATATGACTTCAATGGCCTAGGCTCATGCTTGACATCACTTGCACGAGGGCAGATCACACATATTCATGGTGCACTCTTGACATCATTCGCATTGGCACAACTTGTAAATTGGCACATTTTATACATTGACATGATTATCCATTTTCATCGTCTATACGTTAGTTTATTTTGAAGAATGGTTTCACTTACACATTTGCCTTGATTTCATATAAGACAGCTCGTTAGTAATTTTGGTAGTCAATTCTTTTATGGAATATCTTGGCAGATAATATTGTTGCAGACTAACATTCAGCGGTTGGTCCCTAAAGACTAATGCATGAAATTTCACACTTGGAGGACCTTTACGTGTGGACTCCCACACAATGAATTATACACGTGTATTCAAACTAGGTAGGTTTATACATACAGATTCATACTTGCAGGTCCCTATTTAGTAGACATGCTCCCACGAACTCACACCTGCGGACTCACATGCGCGGATTCATACATACAAACTCATTCTTGGCGGACTTACATTTGCAAAATCATACCTTGGCGAACTTAAACTTTTGGATTCATACTTATTAGTTAGTCATTGCGGACTCCTTCTTGAAGAACAATCCTTGTGGACTCTTGCTTGAAAGATAGTCCTTGCGAACTCTTTCTTGAAAGATACTCCATGCAGACTCTTACTTGATAGATAGTCCATGCAGACTCTTACTTGAAAGGTAGTCAATGCAAGCTCTTACTTGAATATGCCATGGCCATGGGACTTGCATACATACATGAGGCTTCGAGCTTTAAGCTCCTCAAATTCTCATTCTTGAGAAAAATCTTCGTAAGGTTATAACATACTTATTCGCATATAACCCCGTACAATCCAACCGAACCTCCACAAAACCAAATAATTTGTCTATTCATTCTCTGTGTCCTCCAACCAAACCTTTGCATATCATTCATTTTCATCAAAATAACACATATCAAGCATTCAATAATATAACTAAATCAATAGTACTTTACCCAGAAACAACTTACCAATACAACAAGTTTATGCTTACAATAAGGCATGCATTTGCACACCAACTTAACATGTATCAACATCACAGTAGGAATCTCACCAAAACTATAGATGTGTAAGGTAACTGGCAGACAATTTAGAATTCAGCAAACACCATAGCATTGCACTCATCAATACTATAACTCAAGCTCACAACCAACATGTACCTTATCTCGTAACATACATCCGTGATTGTGGTAACTTTCCCACGACAAGGTAACCTTTCCTCGTAAGCATAGGAAACAACCTGAGCATCACAATATAAAACATGTAAACAAACGCTGAAGATTTGAGTCTAGGAACTTACCGGTAAAACACCTCAAGGACGCATCACCTACTAGTTTGACTTTCCCCTTGTTGTTTGGTCCCTCCCTATCTTCGCCAACAAAATAGTAACAACCATATAGGACCGACCATGAGACATTTATGAGTAAGACAATCGATTTCTAACAACATGCAAAGTAAATTCTCTTTTTAACATGCTTATTTTTGTTTCAATCCATAACCAATATTTAGTTGGATGTCCGTGATTCATTTCTTTCTTTCAAAATAAAAAAAAAACATAGAAAAGTATAGGAATGTTACCAGTTCACAAATTTCACCTTTGTTTAAGCTATTTTGCTATATATATTTCCAGCATGCAGTTCGATCCCTTCATTCCTTTGTCTCTTGTTCCAAAACATCCAGAGAGAAAATGACAGTTGAGAAGAAGTTGGAAGAAGGAAGAAGAAAAATAATATGTTTACCCTATTTCCCCCCTTAAATAGCCACTCTCTTTTTTACAATTCAACCCTACATGCACTAACCCAAATTAAGATAAAATATTAGAAACAAGCCATTATTTCTCAACAGGCCTCTCAGAATAATTGACAATAATCATTAATGCCCAATTCATCTCCTAAATTTTACAATTCAATACACATAGGATGTCGTAGGATCTAATTAAAAAATATAAACTAATTCAGGTTCTTCGATCCAATATGGCCAAGTTTTTGATCGAATTATCAGGTGTGACAACTCTCCCACCTTAAAAAGAAATTTTATCCCTGAAATTTTCTTATTAAACAAATGAGGGATTTGATCCATCAAAGAACTTTTACTACCATTAGTAACTTGTTCCACCCTATGACATATACATTTTAAAGATCGTGAAATAGTAGACTGGTCATAGTAGAAGATCAAGAATTAAATCCGCACTGTCTCATCTTTAATCTAGCTAACTTGTTTACTTACCTTTCAACGGCTAATGTGAGTGCTTGGCACAGTTCTCGCATAGGCAATCTTGTGTAATCATGTAGCACACATGGATACAACATACACATTGGCGTGAACTGCTCTTTGGTGTAGTACATGCATTAGGTCTATTCATGCAATGGCATACCCCTTACTTTAGCACAACTCGCAAGGAATTTTACATGTACTTAAGGTTAGCTCACCGACATATGATTTGCTTAAACAATAAGATCGTGAGTATTGAAGTGTACACCATTTAATATTTTGTGTGAGATATGATAATTATTCTCACACTCTGACACCCGGCGATGAACTTGCACATAGGCATGATGTGGGTATCTCTGCGAATGGTCTTTGTTTGAGATGTTTCCTTGAATAGTATTTTGATTAGTCATAAGGCACATAGTCTCCGCACATAAATAGTTTTGCAAATAGTCTTGTCATAAGGACTTAGAATATTGCCTTGCGGGATGTTATAGCATATAATCTTGATGGATAAATTTGTGGCTATCGTATTGAAGATACATTTTGTGGATACTTAGTCTACGAACCTTATTAGGTGGATACTTCCCCATTTTTTGCTAGTCGTCAAAGGGTTTTAAGGTAATTCGTCTAAGACGTTGACATGTGCCATCCGCGGATTTGAGGCTTTGAACGGTTACTTGAAATTTTAAAACTTAAAGCTTCCAAATGACGATTTGTTTTTTTTTTGAATTTAAGGAAGTGAAATCATTGCTTACCCTAGTATCCTTTCCCCCATTTTGCCTTTTTCTTTAGCTGCCTAACTGGCTGCGTGTATGCACATTAAAACAATGAATCAACAAATTTTAAAGTCTGGTTTTACTACGAGCGTACAAGTCAGTTGTAATATTCGTAAGTGTACAATGGAACACTTAGAGTATTTCAAGGATTGAATCCAAATGAGTTAGCAATTTAATGATTTCTATTCAAAAGTACATGCTAGAAAGGAGTCTAGCTAGCTACTCACTAATTTCTATAGTACGACAAAGTATAAATATATATTCTTAACACTAATTTCTAAATTAACTATCCTAAGGACTAAATTGTAAAAAATGTAAAATTAAAGGGATTATCTAATAAATAAATAATAAGGGTTGATTGACTTCGATGTGGTTCACCAAATCTCAAGCTCGAGACATAAATCACTTAAATTACTAAGTAACTCCATTTTATCTTTCGATCTCAATTTTACTGACTTAGACGAATTAGGTCTGGTTTATCTCTCGATCTCGTCGGTTAATCCGGGACTAACGAACGAGTGCGCAACAAGATTAAGTCTTAGTCTCACTTTATCTTGATATTCCCTTAGGGGTGTCACTGCTTAAGTTCTTAGTTCGATTCAAATTAGTTCAATTTGTTACAATTTAGCCTTTTGTCCAAAAATTAGCTTATCTACGTCTCCACCAACCAACCTCCTAGGGTTTAGTTACCCATTACCATATTAAAGTTAACAAACATGAAAGAAACAACTATGGAAGGCATTAACATAAACTTGAGCAAAAAGGTGAATGCTTTGATTTTTAACTTGATAAACTTAAATTAAAAACAACTAACTCAAAAATAAAGAAACAATAACACTAAATATGAGAGCTTTAACAAAAAAAAAAAAATCAAATAGCATTAACTCAAAGATTAAATTATGATTACAACTAAGTTTAAAGTCTTTGACATGTAAATAAAACTAAGCTACAACAAAAACTAAATTTACTAACAACTATGAAACTAAATAAATCTAAAAAGAAACATAAACTAAAACCCTAAAACTATAGATAAGAAAACTACCCTACTCCTAAGCTTAAAGATAAAAGAAACCCTACAACTAAAGAGCTTTTTAACCTAAAACTATAGCTTCCTTTTTCCTCAACTAAGAGTGGCTTTAAATTAGCTCATTTCTGACCCTAAAATGTTGCCTAAAGTGCCCTTAAACACTAGCTTTTGATTGGTGCTTTGGGTGGACAAATTCTACCCCTGATGTCATTTTTTTATCCCCACACGACAGGAATATCGCGGTACCCAAGGCAGGATATCACGATATCGTCGATGGTCTCTAAAACCGAGTGCTTCAGGTGGATGTCTTCAATTCGGGCCTATTAGAGGTGTTGCGACTTTCATGCTTCGATGTCGCGATACCCTTCTTCTAGGTAATGTTTTCACTTATGCTCGGGCCTCTGATGACTCCTTACAACACTCAATCAACCTTTAGAGTTCCTAATGGCACAATTGGCCAATTTAGGTAAAAAAGAAGAAGACAAAAATGAGACATTTTCATTTATTAATTGAAAATACAAAAAGAATGAAAAACTATGCTAAAACTCTATTTTGCTCTAGAAAAAGCTCCTTAAGGGAGTCGAAAAAGCCTAATTTGCCACATCAATTTATGGTAGATCACTGGCCATTCTCATTACCAGAGTATCTATTTTTGTTTTCTTTTGGAACTTATATCATTCCCAAAGGTAAACCTTTATTCTTCGTTTTCTTTGTTTTAATTATCACTACCCAAAATGGTTAAAGTTAGAGTAGGTTTAGGAGGTAAAGTAGGGGATCATGATGGTCGAAATCAATGAGGCCATAAGGGTAATTTGGTTGTAGAGGGTGGCGATAAGCCACAAAATCATGAATCTAGCACCCCGGTAGAAACATTTGCCTACTGCTGCCTGAGAACCAAAGATGAGATGGTACGACACTTGGTGGTTCTAGGAATTCGACTGCCAAATTTTGCTTATAATTTTATATCGTCCAGGGAGAGTGTAACACCCTATACTCGGCTTGGTCGCCCGAATATCAGGGTGGTTCGAGGAATTCAACTGCCAAATTTTGCTTATAATTTTATATCTTCCAGGGAGAGTGTAACACCTATACTCGGCTTGGTCACCCAAATATCAGGATGCCACACCACCATCTCATGTCATACTTATAGTAAATTACCACATTATTAAGAAATCCTCCTCTTTATTAGTGATTTTTTGAATTTTCAATCTAACATATATTAATCATCGTTAGAACATGCCAAACATACTTTAAATAAACTTATAATAATAATTAACATGCATCAGGACCACTTAGCAAAAATTTCAAGACAATCACGTAGGTATCGATACTAGGACAAGGGTATCGATATTTTCCTAGTACGATAGCAATACTGTATGGAAAATTGATACCAAATCAGCATCCTATTTCTCGTCTAAAATCAAAACACAAGAAAATATTGGTGGAATTGAAAAAGTATCGATAAAATTACCTGAAGTATCAATACTCGTGATAGGGTATCGATACTAATATACGATTTTGACTTCCTGCACATTTCAAAATCATAGAGGTACCATTTCTACAATACGAATATTGATACCTCTGTTTCAGACCAGAAAAATAAAACTTTTTAAGCATATAAGTCATTCCCATTATAATAATAATTAACATGCATCAGGACCACTTAGCAAAATTTCCAAGACAATCACGTAGGTATCGATACTAGGACAAGGGTATCGATATTTTCCTAGTACGATATCAATACCGTATGGAAAATTGACACCAAATCAACATTCTATTTCTCGTCTAAAATCAAAACACAAGAAAATATCGGTAGAATTGAAAAAGTATCGATAAAATTACCCGGAGTATCAATACTCGTGATAGGGTATCGATACTAATTTACGATTCTAACTTCCTGCACATTTCAAAATCATAGAGGTACCGTTTCTCCAACACGAATATCGATACCTCTGTTTCAGACCAGAAAAATAAAACTTTTTAAGCATATAAGTCATTCCCATTTGTACCAATTCATCATGTTATCATATTATCATCAAAATAGCCGTAGTAATAGTCTCAACCATCAAAAGTAAGTTTGAGCAATAATCAACGTAATATGAAACGAAACTCATTAACTTAGGAACAAATAATCTATGAAAGCATCCAAAACATCATGGCAAATAGAAGTAAAAGTCTACCACATTGCCTTATTCCCAAAACATGAATAAATAACAATAACACCTATGAAATAACAGAAAAAGACTTGCTTGGATCACCCCTTCGTACCACACCTCTCACATTGGCACTTAACTATTTTTCAAGGGTTTAAGAAGGGAGTGGATGAGCTTAAGAAGCTTAGTGAATGACTAGAACAGTTGCCATGCAAACAATTCATCAAACATTAATGAAACAACCATATAGCACAACCTCAACAGTTCCAACTTTAGTGTCATGTTATTCTTACTCGTGCATTATTTACTAGTTCATTTACGTGGTAAACATATTCACTTTTAAGCATATATCACTTTTCACATATAATCACATAACATTTAAGCATATATCACAATACTCATATAATCACATAACATTAAAGCATATATCACAATACTCAAAAACATGTTTATATATAAATTGCATAATGGTCACATGTCACATAATCACATATCACAATACACACATATTCATAATTTAAGATAATTTGGCACTTGAGCTATGAAACATAAAAGTGAGCTCTATCATCACTCATTAGATACACAGATCTCCGACACACCACATAGACTCATAAAGTCAAACATGTCCCAAAAGTGAAGCACAAAGCTAACACTCTCCTTATATCCCCTCACATGTCTCGTTGAATGGAGCTTAGCTCACATTCCTTTATCCCTCCAACATATCCCAAGGCCTTAATGCCTAAAACCATCGTACATATAGGTGAGTACTCACAAACCAATGGCATGCCAACTATATCTAATGGTTTCAAGATCACAAGGCCAAAATATTTGAAATCAAACACATATCACTTACCGATTATCTATGCACTATCACTGTATATTTGCATCTTTAGCAAAACACTGTCACTAACATTTAACATATACATAACATGTACACATTTGCACTTTCACAACGGTTATCATAACCACATATCACATGTTATAGCATTTCATCTCAATTCACATACTCACATAGTTCATAAGATAACATAGGTATGAGAAAGCTTAGAATCATAAATTAGAGTAGGGGTTTAGGCTACTACTAAGTTTCCAAATAACACATTGAATCATGTCCACAAGTAATTATTCTAAACACTTACCAATTACGCTTTCGCCAAAAAGTCAAAAGCTCAAACTAGTCTTTCCTAACTCGTAGATGGTCCTAGCGAATCCGAAGATTTAACACAATAAATTCACACAACAATACATTAAAAAATCAGCTAAAAACTCACCAAATGCAATAAAAAACATAAGCCTAAGCTATGTTCCCATATAACCGAAACCTTTGACATAGCAATCTTTAAATTCGAATATCTCAGTTTATACTCAGTATTTTTGCCTAAAACCAAATCTATTCATCTTACAATTTACCAACAACTAATTCCCAACCTTTAAACCACACAAAACTACTCAATTCATAGTAGTGACTTTTTCGAAATGTTTTATGGCTATTTACTAAAAATTCATTAAACTCAAGAATTATTTAATAAAACTTCAAAGTAAGTTTAGAAACCTTCTAATTACATCAAAACTAATTAAAAACACTTTGAAACCACGTTTTTACCCAAAATCTCAAAATCCACCATTAACGAGCCAATTTTTAGCTTTTATTAAAACATGTGATTTAATGGCTAAAAATTATTTTTAAAAGACCAAATACCATTTAAAACTAATTAGGAATTGAATCGTTATCTTAGTTGACGAAAAATTGAGCGTTTGATAAAAAACCCGAAAAACTCACAAGCTTGATAATGGAGAAAACTATAGTGTTTTTGGGTGTTTTTTTTTAACTTTATAGAGATTTATAACTTAAGAGATGATAGAAATAAAAAAAGGAATTAGGATTTTGGAATTCAAAATCGATTGAGAGAGTTAGGAGAACCATGGACGACACAAGTATGAGAGGAAAAGAAGCTTAACATGAAAATAAAACTATAAATGGGGGGTTTTTAGGTTGGATTTTAAAATCTAGTCTAATTGCCTCTTAAAAATTCACAATCTTGACTCTATTACAAATCAGTCCAATCTTCAAAATTGAAGGTATTTAAAACTCATTTTCAGAAATTGATTTAATTTTCTAAAAACCATAGTAAGAAACATTATCGATAAACCATGTTGTAAAATTCTGAACTTTCTAGGGCTAAAATCCCTAAAATACCCTAAAACTCCTAGGCCCTACTTTGGGGTGTTACATAGAGAGATGATTAAGTGACACTAAAAATGGTTTCTTATTGCCTCTCTATCTGTTAAAGGCCAAATTTTATCTACCTCTGCATCTATTCTTCTGCATTGTCCTAAATGAGTAAGGAATCGTGCGGGGCAACTCGCCGGCCTATCTTGGTGGATGCTGGTGACCTATTTTATCAAATGATGTACACGGGATGAGCTATATATGTTCAACATATTCCAACATATCCATCAATTAAAGGCCTACAATCAAGGGGACTCAGTAGGAATGCTGTATTTCAGTGCCTGCAAGGGTTGGGAGCCTATAGTTCGTAATTGGGCTTCGAATCTCAACCTCAACCGCAATAACTACATCCGGGTGAGAAGAAAGCTTTAGGGAAACTTTGACTTCCCAATAAAATGGTTCATCTCAAGCAAAACTACATGTCTCCAATGACAAATTTTTTATTCGGAGATTGTCGTTGAATAATATAATCGAATGAAGATAGGTCACACCTCAGTGCTTGAAAGTCTTTTGACTGCCAGAAACATTTTCGTCTACTGTCTGGGCGAGAAAAGTCTCAATGGTTATAAGGTGGTTGAGATTATGCATGGAGTCGATCTGATGGAAGTGTTGCCCGTTAAATGTGCATGTGGCCATATGAGGGCTGCAATGATTTAGATTTAGTCTTATTAGGGAAAAATGGGGAGGCTAAAATAATTTCTACAATGTCTATAAATTACATCCCTATCATTGGTCCTCCTTACCTGCGAGTGTTCAAGAGGAGTCAATAAGTGCTCGTGTAAACAATGGTGCTAATAATGTTGTTCATATTGCAAGCTCCATCAATTCCTCCAATTCTTTAAACACACCAAGGCACTAAATGAATCTATATTCAATGATGGACAGTTTGAGGGGAAGTGGGGAAGTTACTACCCTATGGAAAAGGGCTAGTAGTAGCGGCTACAAAAGGCCACGGGTGGAGGAAAAATCTCAAAGCACAGAAAATAATAATGTTGGAAGGCTGATCCACTGCAGAAGAGGGAAAGAACCAGCCACAACCAGAGGGAAATTGTTACATCCACCATTCCCACGGTCTTTGAGTATCCCACTGAATCCTCCAATCCCCGCAGTTATTGAGTCTTTAAAAGTTCCCGCAGACCCGCCTGCCCCATTTACTATGTTTCCTCTTGCAGAGCCAAGTTTTGGTACCATCCACACTATCCTGTGTGCCTCCCCTTTCGGCTTATTGCAACTGACTTCTCCCACTAGCAAGGTAAATACCTTCTTCCCTTTATAGTGATCATATTAGTGTAGGGCGATATCCCTTCTCCCCATATGCAATAGAACAAAAATGGTAGAAAGACTTGCCCCGAAAGTTAAAGAAGTATGCTTACCCTTCTTCCCCCCTGTCCAGTGCTTGAAAGCCTTCAATGAGAGAATTAGTGGGTACCTTCAAAATGATGGTAGTAGAGTGTAAACTCCTTGGTTGGGCCTCCCAGAAGCTTGCAATGAAAATGAGGCCAAACGAGCCGAATTCAAAAAAGTAATGAATTCAGATGAGGAAACCCTTAACCAACTCCGCAAAATACATGAAAGCACTGTTCACTAAAATAAGGAGCTTGTTGAATCTATCTCAGCTTGGGTGGCAAAAAGGAAAATATGAGAGGCCGAAGAAAAAGAATTAGAGGAAAGGGTCCGCCAATTGGAAGCTGAGAAAACATCATGAGAAGGTTAGAATAAGGCCATAAAGGAACAACACCGTACAGAGATAGAGCGGCTGCATAAAGTGAGCTACAAGGCCCTAAAAAGCTATAAGCCAGAAACTATAGCCAATATATGGGATTATCTGCCTAAGTTAAAGTTGAACATTATGTTGCACGCCAAGTCACTGTATGTATAAACTTACCAACGCTAACTTGGGCTTTAATGTTCTCTGTCCTTCATGCAAGGCGTAGGAGGAGTTCCAAAAAGAATAGAAGGAATTTGGTAGACTCTATTAACAATGGAAGCCTAAAAGTTCAAGCATACAACCTACAAAATTCCTATTTATACAAGTCTGAAACATGTGAAGTAATATTCAAAACAAACAACTTACTATGGCCAATGAAATATAGACACATTTTCTCTTCATTATGGCCCTCTAGATCAATCAACTTATCAGCACTAAACATGAGTCTCCCTTATTAACTGGCAAAAACCCAAATAACATCTCTTTTTGTTAAAGTCAAAGTCTTTACAAAAACGACTTATGTATGCAATATGCACCTCTTTCTTATCACATGCAAGCTTTACACACAATTTTCTCGACATTGTACCTCCTTCAACAAGCAAACATGTCAATCATCTTAGGGCATGCCACTTTATAACCTTCTTCTAGGTTAAAAAAATTGTTATCAGTACCTCGCCAGAAAGAACATCGCCACCCTCACCTTTTATGGATTCATTTATGGACAACACTCCATCAACCATGGCCTTTGTGAAAGTATGCATGTTTGGCACGTGGTATATTTATGATCTACCTCGCCAAAGGCAATTGTTGTGTGGCACCCCAAACCCAGTCGGGATAATCCAAATCGAATCTAGAACGTCACATTAGCCACTTACGTGACTCTCCTTACCGATCATCCAAACACACCAGAAAGCCACCAATCACACCATACAACACATGCATAGTATTCAATTAAACTAGAAATAAACACACAACTCCTAAAACATGCGTCATCTATCGCAGCGCAGTAAAAAAATAATAGGGGTGAAAATGTCATTTCACAAATTATATTTTATCTCAAAAAACATAAATTTCAACATAGAACCATGCAATGGAATATTAAAGAATAAAATATTTGAAATAATTATTGAAAATCGATAAGTAAAGCTCATAAGGACTAAATCGCAAGATTTGAAAAATATCTATTTTTTTTTTTACAAAACTAAGAGTGAAATTATGAAATTTACCATATATTACTTAATCATGCTAAGTTTTAATACATTTTAACATGTTTAAGGACTCTAATTGCCTAGTATAAAAATTACGACTAAATTGCAAAACTATCAAAATATGCCCAAAACACTCAGTATGTCACGTCATGACCACGCGATTTCACTCGTCAAGAAGTCATCTGGAAGAGGCTAATCTTCACAACCATGTGAAATTCCTCATCATGACATTGATCCCTCGTCGCGACATCGGTTATGTGTTGTCGTGATGTCACCTACAATTTCTGTAGAAACAACCCATAAACCTACTTTTGATACTTTGACACTAAACTAGACATACCATTTCGTGTTACCATGCCAATTTGCATTTTCCAACATATCATATAATATTCAGAGATCATATAAAACGTGTTCAATTACACTAAATCATGCATTAACATACTTTGACATATCAAGTAAATTATTATGCTAGCATGCAATCTTAGAGTCACAATTCAATTACTTAACATGTCAAATTTGTAGCTCATGCATTTATAAATGCAAAATAGGTTCATTTCATACCAAAATGACATTTAAAACTTGTTCAAATATTTAGATTACCATTTTAACAACTATATCATTAATCCACCAATGACCATACATACCATTCATCATGTATCTTCAACAACCATGTCATGCATATTCAAGCATTAAATCCAATCAAACAATCATTCATAAACCAAATATAAAATCCTTAAAATAGTCCTTAAAAATTTCATTACAACCAGCAATTAGTAAAGTCTAAAACCCTCAACTTTGGTTCTACGTTGCCTTTCTTATTGAAGTAGAAAACACAACACATACTCAAGGTATTTTTGCTTAGTTTTGGATCACTTGGATGGCTCAATTCTCCTCAAATAATCTATTTCTCTACAAATTGTTCATAAAGAGTGTGAGCTATTTCAAGCTAAGTGAGTGCTCAAAGATTGCCACAAAGATCCATAATGTCAAGGTTAATTGAAAGCATACTATATCATTAATTCATGATATTACGTCAGGCATGTATCATAGCATTTCATGTTAATATATTGGCATTTTGTGACACTTTACATACACATGAAACAAAATACATAGGCATTACAAACAGCAGCAAACACAACTAAATCACTCCAAAATCACAGATTAAAGCCTCTCATTCTCAATACCAAAAACTTAGCTAGTTTTGCTTAAATAGATGTTTAACCACTCCAATCTCGTTTCTAACCTAAATTTTGATTTCATACATCCTAAATATAATCTAATTATAGATATAAACCATCAATTTTGTCTAATTACACGGATCTAACTTTTCCAGAAAAATCAAGCTTATATGAATCTTAAGAATGAGAAAACATCTAATTTGATTAAATTCCTTAAGGACTTGTTAAATTAAGATCAAATACCTTTTAATTAGATAAAAATGAGTTTTAAATCACTTTAAAATAGAAGTTTAGCCTAGTAATACGAGATCTATCATTTTCAAGCTATAAATCTATTTACAATCAATAGATCTATTGAAATTTTGATTAAATCAATTAAAAATCGAATTGAAATAACAATACACTTAGTTTAATCATAAAAAAGTTTGAATCTCACCTCAATTTGACAAAAACGACGAGTTCAAGATCAAATTCAAACTAGGACGTATGAGGAACAATAAAGGAATTGAGGATGAAAACTTGATTATTCTTTGAAATTGAAAAAGGAATTTGTGTTTAGAAAACTTAAGAATAAAAAGCAATGAACCAATTCAAAGAGAAAAGCTCTAATTTGGTGTTTGGAAATTTTTTGAATGATATGTGTGTAATACCCCCTACCCGTACTTATTGCCGGAATAGGGTACAAGGCATTACCGGAGTTTACGATTTTTTTTTACTCAATATATTCCCTTTTATATATATCTAACCTTCCCTGCAAATTTTAAACCGAGACCAATCCACATCAACCAAACCAATTCAACATATTTTCAAAATAAATTCATGCATATTTATAAGATAACGTCATCACATACCCAAAACCAGGTTTGTTAACATACCAATGGCTAACTTTACATTCATTTCACGTAAATCATTTACTTTATTAGCTTATACATGCCATTGATTTCCAAAATAAAGTTTCTTTATATACCGAAATCCCGAGGTTGATAGTGTGATGTATCTCCACCAAATCCACCCTCCGAGCTCTTAACACTACAAAAACAGGGAAAATGAAACAGGGTAAGCACTTTGTGCTTAGTAAGCCCATGTAACAAGAATTATACTTACCTAATATTTTCAATACAATGTCATAAACATTCATATATCCATTCAATGCATTATTACCCTACCATGCACAACTCAACATTCAAGTTAATCCAATAATTTTCATGTGTCAATAATATATACCATGATTGATGAACTCATCAATACCATGATTACCATTCCCTTATTATTTTTCCATATTTATCCCGTTGAATTTCTTGAAATTTTCGATGGATTTTCAGAGGTACACTTTTAGTGTACATTTCCGGGTCTGTCAATTCATATTCATGTGCACACATTTCCATTTCAGAGAGCACACTCCCGTGAACCTCATCCTTACAAATGGGATTACCACCCAGAGCTAAATCCTGTAATATAAACTCATAGAGTATTGTCGAGATTATCACCCGAGCAAAATCCCCGCAACGACAATTACTCTAATGAGCTTGGATCTGAATTACCAGTCCAGGCTAAATTCAAACCCTAATTCGGATTACCCGTCCGGGCTAAATCCATTTTACACATATTCTTCGGGAGGGCTATATCAGGATAGGATCACCCGTCCGGGCTTAATCCTTTTTACCGCAATTCCTTTTCAGAGATCCATCGAATTTTCCTTTCATTCAACCAGGATTTCTTCCTCTTTTATCAAATATGTCAATGTTTCATAAAATTTCATGTAATGAACATTCAAATCATATTCATATCAAAAACATGCATTTCAAGCATTTAAGAATATAATTCAAGTTACATGAACTTACCTTGATACTTGTTCGTGTACAAAAATCTACTAATCCTGAACTTTTTTCTTTCCTCGATCTAGCTTCGTATTTGAATCTTCTGGATCTAAATAAATAAATTTAATTATCAGTTTAATACATTTCATGTTCATATGCAACAATTTCTATAATTTCATTATTATTATTTATAGTTTATTCAAAGCTGTCTATTTGAGTCATAGTCACTAAATTATTTATAACTCGAGCTACGGAACTCCAAATTAAGATCCGTTAATTTTCCCTGAAACTAGACTTATATATCTTATTACCATAAAATTTTTAGAATTTTTGGTTTGTCCAATAAGTACAGTTTATTCTTTAAAGTCACCCCTGTTCTACTGTCTGACAGTTCTGACCCTTCTTCACTAAAAATTAATTATCTCTTCATACAGAATTCTGATGATGTTCCGTTTGATTCTCTTGAAAATAGACTCATTCAGGATTCTAGACATATAAATTTAATCCCATAATTATTTTTATTCAAATTTTTATGATTTTTCAAAGTAAGAACAGGGGAACTCGAATTCATTCTAACATTGTCTCACAAAATTCATTATATCTCATGATTTATAGATCCATTGCTTACACCATTTCTTCTATGAGAAACTAGACTTAATAAGCTTTAATTTCATATTTTTTTCATCTTCTAATTCGATTCCTAAAATTTATAGTGATTTTTCAAAGTTAGTCTACTGCTGCTATCCAATATTGTTTTAGTGCAAGCTATTTATTACCATTTTTCCCTAAGCTTTTAATAAATAACAATTTCATCCCTACTCAATTAGCCTCTCAATTGAGCTGATTTTTCTCAATAAACACTTTATTCTATCACCTTAAACTAGTTTACAACCTTTAGGAATCAAAATTTCAGCAATAAACTTTAATTCCAAACATTTTCACAATTAGGTCCTAAAAATCAATTTCTATTGAAATTACCTAGTAAAATCATCTCATAAATAAATTAAAGTTTCAATTTCATTCTATTTCATCATAAAATTACAGAAATCAACCATGGTGACTTTCAATTTCATCCATGAAATCAAAAACTAATGAATTTAATAGTAGGACCTAGTTGTAAAAGTCTTAGAAACACAAAAATTACAACAAAAAGGCAAGGATTAACTCACTTGGTGCAAAAATTATGAAATACCAGCTTATAAAACCCTCCTATGGCATTTTTAGCTGCTGGAATTGAAGAGAAATGAAGAGAAATCTAGATATTTCCTATTTAGTCCTAGCTTTATTTAGTTAATTTTGTAATATTCCAATTTTGCCCTTAATTTATCAAATTTCCTACTGATTTCATGCCCTTGCCGTCCAGCCCAAATAAATTTTGGGTCTAATTGCCTTTTAAATCCTCTCTTATTAGACACTTAAGCTATTTAATCATCCCATCCACTTTTACACCTCTTACAATTTAGTCCTTTTCATTTAATTAACTACCCAAACATTAAAATTTCCTAATGAAATTTTAATACCAAATTACTAACATTTCATAAATATTTATAAAATTATTTTTGATTTGGTTTTATGAGATCGAGGTCTCGATACTTTGTTTTTACCCAATTTCTTCAATAATTTATCTTTCTAACTAACCACTAAATCGGTAAAAAAAATTATCGATATTTTCATACGATTTTCCTATTATATAAATATTCATGCAAAAATATTAAAATAAATTTCTCTTTAAATCGAATTTGTGGTTACGAAACCACTGTTCCGATAACCTTAAATTTAGGCCATTACAACTCTCTCCCCCTTTTAGAATTTTCGTCCTCGAAAATCTTACCAGTAAAGAGGTTTGGGTATTGTTTCCTCATTGCCTCCTCCGGTTCCCATGTCGCTTCCTCAATCCCATGCTTTTTCCACAATACTTTCACCAAATTTATCTTTTTATTTCTAAGCTCTTTTGTCTCTCGTGCCAATATTTTGACCAGTTCTTCACTGTAAGTCATATCCGGTTGAATCTCCACTTCTGTCGGAGAAATAACATGTGAAGGATCTGATCGATATCGTCGTAACATAGATACATGAAAAACATTATGGATTCTATCAAGTTCTGGTGGTAATGCCAATCGATAAGCGACTGGTCCAATTCTTTCTATGATTTCATATGGCCCGATAAATCTCGGACTCAGCTTACCCTTTCGACCGAATCGAAGAACTTTCTTCCAAGGAGACACTTTCAGGAATACCTTGTCACCAACTTGAAATTCAATCTCTTTTCGTTTAAGGTCGGCATATGATTTTTGACGATCGGAAGCTGCCTTTAGACTATCTCGAATAACCTTTACTTTTTCTTCTGTTTCCCGGACCAAATCAACCTCATGTATCTTCTTTTCACTGAGCTTTGTCCAATATAACGGTGTTCTACATTTTCTACCATACAAAGCTTCATACGGAGCCATTTTAATACTGGAATGATAACTGTTATTATAGGTAAATTCAATCAAAGGTAGATACCTCTCCCAATTACCTTCAAACTCTAGTATACAACATAGGAGCATATCTTCCAATACTTGAATTACACGCTCAGATTGGCCATCTGTCTGAGGATGAAATGCAGTGCTGAAATACAACTGAGTACCCAAGGCTTCTTGCAATTTGTCCCAGAAATGATATGTAAATCTGGGATCTCTATCCGATATAATGGAGACAGGCACTTCATGTAACCTGACAATCTCAGATATGTACACTTCAGCCAGTTTATCTAAAGAATAATCCATACGTACTGGAATAAAGTGCGCTGATTTTGTCAATCGGTCAACAATCACCCAAATAGCATCTATTTTCCTCGGAGACAATGGAAATTGGCTGAAGTAACCCCGAAGGTACCTGATGTTCAGCTTTAACTTGCTGACATATTAAGCACCTTGATACAAACTCAGAGATATCACGTTTCATTCCCGACCACCAATACATCTTTTTCAGATCATTATACATTTTATTACTCCCCGGATGTACAGACATAGTACCGCTGTGAGTCTCACGTAGAATCTTCTATATGAGCTCTGAATTCTGAGGTACACATACTCTACCTCTGAATAATAAACAACCATCAGAACCAATCAAAATTCGAATCGATGACTCACTCTGCGTGTGCCGCTTAACTCAGTAACTTCTCATCATTCTTCTGAGCTTCACATATTTGATGTAGAAATATCGGTTTAGCTCTCAATTCAGCTAGGATTGAACCATCATCAGTCAATGAAAACCGGGTATTCATAGCTCGTAAAGAAAATAGAGATTTCTGGCTCAAAGCATCAGCTACAACATTAGCTTTACCCGGATGGTAATCAATAATCAAATCATAGTCCTTTATCAGTTCAAGTCACCTGCGCTGTCTCAAATTCAAATCTTTCTGTGTCATCAAATATTTCAAGTTTTTATGATCAGTATAAATATGACACTTCTCACCGTACAAGTAATGTCGCCATATCTTCAGCGCAAATACAATAACAACTAATTCAAGATCATGTACTGGGTAATTTCTTTCATGTGGTTTAAGTTGTCTTGAAGCATAGGCTATTACTTTACCTTCTTGCATCAAAACACAACCTAAACCATTTAATGAGGCATCACTATAAATAACAAATTCCTTACCCGGTTCAGGCTGTACTAATACAGGTGTTTTCCTTAGTAGATCTTTCAATAGGTTGAAACTTTGCTGCCATTCATCAGTCCATTCGAATTTTACATCTTTCTGCAATAATCGAGTCATCGGAGAAGCTATCATAGAGAATCTCTGTACAAATCTCTGATAATAACCAGCTAAACCCAAGAAACTTCTAACTTCAGATACATTCTTCGGTGGATTCCAATTGACAATAGCTGAGATTTTACTTGGATCTACCTTGATGCCTTCGGCAGATACAGTATGTCCTAGAAAACTCACTTCTCAAAGCCAAAATTCACATTTACTAAATTTAGCATATAACTGCTTCTCTCGCAGAATTTTCAACACATTTCTCAAATGTTCTGCGTGTTCTTCTTCATCCCAAGAATAAACTAAAATATCATCAATAAATACTACCACAAATCTATCTAAATACTGTTTGAATATCCGGTTCATCAAATCCATGAATACTGCTGGTGCATTAGTTAACCCAAACAGCATGACCAGAAACTCATAATGCCCGTGCACAGTTACGAAGGTCATTTTTTGGCACATCTGACTCCTTTACCCGTAATTGATAATAACCTGATCGAAGATCAATCTTTGAAAACACTATAGCACCTTTCAGCTTATCAAATAAATCATCAATCCGAGGTAATGGGTACTTATTCTTTATGGTTACTTTATTAAGCTGTCGGTAGTCGATACACAGTCTTAAAGACCCGTCCTTCTTTTTCACAAACAAAATCGGAGCACCCCAAGGTGAATGACTCGGACGGACAAAACCCCTGTCAACAAGTTCTTGCAACTATGTCTTTAACTCTTTTAATTCTGTAGGAGCCATCCGATACGGAGCTATGGAAATAGGAGTAGTTCCCGAAATCAAATCTATAGAAAATTCCACTTCTCTTTCTGGTGGCAACCCTGGTAATTCCTCTGGAAACACATCGAAAAATTCGCATACCACTGGCACGGCCTATATCTTTGGCTCAGATACCTTGGTGTCGAGTACAAAAGCCAAGTAAGCATCATACCTTTTTTTGACATACCTCTGTGCTGGCATTACTAAAATCACACTATTTAACCCGGAGCAACTCACCATTCTGACATTTTAGTACAATATATTTCTGTCTACAATTTACTACAGCATCATGCTGGGTTAACCAATCCATGCCCAATATCACGTCAAATTCATCAAATGGTAGTAACATCAAATCAGCCGGGAAACAATAACCTTTTACCATCAGTGGACAATTTTTACAAATTTTATCCACCAAAACAGATTGACCCAGGGGGTTCGAGACTTTAACCACAAATTCGATGAGGTTCAACGATATAAATTTTTAACAATTGCAAGTTTAACACATATATATATATGAATGCGTAGAACCAGGATCAATCAATGCGAGAATATCGATTATCAAGTAAAGAAAATGTACCAGTAATAACATCGGGTGCTGAGGCATCTTCTCTGGCACGGATGGCATATGTCCTAGCAGGTGCTCGTGCTTCAGACCTGCCTGCAATATCTTTCGTAGCTCCTCGGTTACCACCAACATTACCAGATGGTCGGGGTGGTCTGCCCCTCAAAACTGGATTACTTAGCTTCGATATTTGTTCAGCTTCTTTTTCACCCCTTTCTGGACAATCTCTGAGGAAATGGTCAAAAGAACCCCATCGGTAACAAGCCCCGCTTTTAAATCGGCATTCACCAAAATGAGCTTTATTACAATACTGGCATCTCGGTTTAGGGGTACCAACACTGCCAACACTGGTCACTGATGGAGTGGAAGGTCTTAGATTAGTGCGTTGAAAACCTCGCTCTCTACCCGAATATCCAGTGGATGAAGTAGAACGATCCTGGTACTTCTTCAATTTCTTTGGAGCAGAAAACTGAGATTTTCCTATTGGTCTTTTACTAAAAATTCGAGCTTCCCTCTCAGCCTGTTTCTTCTCTTTACTCAATTCTTCTGCTTTATAAGCTCTCTCTGTTAATGTAGCAAACTCTCGAATTTCAAAAATTCCGATCAGTAGCTTAATGTCTTCATTCAACCCTTCTTCGAATCGTTTGCACATTTCAAACACATCGATCGTACTCCATTCTCAAGCATATTTACTCAATCGAACAAATTTTTTTTCATACTCAGATACCGATCTATTGCCCTGTTTTAGCTCAAGAAATTCTTTTCTTTTATGATCAAGGAACCTCTGGCTGATATATTTCTTTTTAAATTCGTTCTAAAAGAACTCCCATGTAATTTCTTCTTTGAACAATCAAGCTTTAGTATTCCACCAATGATAAGTCATGTGTCTTTTAACAATGAGACGGCACATTTTAGACATTCTTCTGGTGTGCAAGATAATTCTTCCAAAACCCGAGTAGTATTCTCTAACCAGAATTCAGCCCGTTCGGAATCATCATCAATCGCTGCTCAAATTCTTGACCCCATATTTTTTGAATTTTATCTCTTTGGAGCTTTCCCTTTCTCGACAGATTCGATGCACTGCACTGCTGTGGGATCTCAGGAACCGGTGGAGGAGCAGGAGTGGGAGCTTGAACTTACTGCACTACAGGGTTAGTTCTTAAGTATTGATTAAACTATTCATTCATCATTTGAAAGAAGGCTGTTTTTGCCTCTTCCCCTCGACCCTCTGTCTCGGGCCTTCTACTACTAGTTTTTTCTCTTTGTACTGAAGCCGGAGCATGACTCCCAGCTTTCTCGGATTGAGCTCGGTCGGATGACATTACTATAAGAAAAACACATTTAAATAGTCAGGAGATATCACACTATCAATAATAAATTAAATAGCATGTATAGCTAATCCCGTATTTGCTACATCGGTCCTAGAACTGACTAAACCGTAGCTCTGATACCACCAAATGTAATACACCCTACCCGTACTTATTGCCGGAATATGGTACAAGGCATTACCGGAGTTTACGATTTTTTTACTCAATATATCCCCTTTTATAGATATCTAACCTTCCCTGCAAATTTTAAACCGAGACCAATCCACATCAACCAAACCAATTCAACATATTTTCAAAATAAATTCATGCATATTTATAAGATAACGTCATCACATACCCAAAACTAGGTTTGTTAACATACCAATGGCTAACTTTACATTCATTTCACAGAATCATTTACTTTATTAGCTTATACATGCCATTGATTTCCAAAATAAAGTTTCTTTATATACCGAAATCCTGAGGTTGATAGTGTGATGTATCTCCGACCAAATCCGACCTCCGAGCTCTTAACACTACAAAACAGGAGAAAATGAAACAGGGTAAGCACTTTGTGCTTAGTAAGCCCATGTAACAAGAATTATACTTACCTAATATTTTCAATACAATGTAATAAACATTCATATATCCATTTAATGCATTATTACCCTACCATGCACAACTCAACATTCAAGTTAATCCAATAATTTTCATGTGTCAATAATATATACCATGATTGATGAACTCATCAATACCATGATTACCATTCCCTTATTATTTTTCCATATTTATCCCGTTGAATTTCTTGAAATTTTCGATGGATTTTCAGAGGTACACTTTTAGTGTACATTTCCGGGTCCGTCAATTCATATTCATGTGCACACATTTCCATTTCAGAGAGCACACTCCCGCGAACCTCATCCTTACAAATGGGATTACCAGTCGAGCTAAATCCCTATAATATAAACCCATAGAGTATTGTCGGGATTACCACCCAAAGCTAAATCCTCAACGACAATTACTCTAATGAGCTTGGATCTGAATTACCAGTCCAGGCTAAATTCAAACCCTAATTCGGATTACCCGTCCGGGCTAAATCCATTTTACACATATTCTTCGGGAGGGCTATATTAGGATAAGATCATCCGTCCGGGCTTGATCCTTTTTACCGTCAATTCCTTTTCAGAGATCCATCGAATTTTCCTTTCATTCAACCGGGATTTCTTCCTCTTTTATCAAATATGTCAATGTTTCATAAAATTTCATATAATGAACATTCAAATCATATTCATATCAAAAACATGCATTTCAAGCATTTAAGAATATAATTCAAGTTACATGAACTTACCTTTATACTTGTTCGTGTACAAAAATCTACTAATCCTGAACTTTTTCCTTTCCTCGATCTAGCTTCATATTTGAATCTTCTGGATCTAAATAAATAAATTTAATTATCAATTTAATACATTTCATGTTCATATGCAACAATTTCTATAATTTCATTATTATTTTTTTATTGTTTATTCAAAGCTGTCTATTTGAGTCATAGTCACTAAATTATTTATAACTCGAGCTACGGAACTCCAAATTAAGATCTGTTAATTTTCCCTGAAACTAGACTCGTATATCTTATTACCATAAAATTTTTAGAATTTTTGGTTTGGCCAATAAGTACAATTTATTCTTTAAATTTACCCCTGTTCTGCTGTCTGACAGTTCTGACCCTTCTTCACTAAAAATTAATTATCTCTTCATAAAGAATTTGGATGATGTTCTCGTTTGATTCTCTTGAAAATAGACTCATTCAGGATTCTATAAATATAAATTTAATCCCATAATTATTTTTATTCAAATTTTTATGATTTTTCAAAGTCAGAACAGGGGAACTTGAATTCATTCTGACCTTGTCTCACAAAATTCATTATATATCATGATTTATAGATCAATTGCTTACACCATTTCTTCTATGAGAAACTAGACTCAATAAGCTTTAATTTCATATTTTTTTCATCTTCTAATTCGATTCCTAAAATTTATAGTGATTTTTCAAAGTTAGTCTACTGCTGCTATCCAATATTGTTTTAGTGCAAGCTGTTTATTACCATTTTTCTCCTAAGCTTTTAATAAATAACAATTTCATCCCTACTCAATTAGCCTCTCAATTGAGCTATTTTTTCTCAATTAACACTTTATTCTATCACCTTAAACTAGTTTACAACCTTTAGGAATCAAAATTTGAGCAATAAAATTTAATTCCAAACATTTTCACAATTAGGTCCTAAAAATCAATTTCTATTGAAATTACCTAGTAAAATCATCTCATAAATAAATTAAAGTTTCAATTTCATTCTATTTCATCATAAAATTACAGAAATAAACCATGGTGACTTTCAATTTCATCCATGAAATCAAAAACTAATGAATTTAATAGTAGGACCTAGTTGTAAAAGTCTTAGAAACACAAAAATTACAAGAAAAAGGCAAGGATTAACTCACTTGGTGCAAAAATTATGAAATACCAGCTTATAAAACTCTCCTATGGCGTTTTTAGCTGCTGGAATTGAAGAGAAATGAAGAGAAATCTAGATATTTCCTATTTAGTCCTAGCTTTATTTAGTTAATTTTGTAATATTCCAATTTTGCCCTTAATTTATCAAATTTCCTACTGATTTCATGCCCTTGCTGTCCAGCCCAAATAAATTTTGGGTCTAATTTCCTTTTAAATCCTCTCTTATTAGACACTTAAGCTATTTAATCATCCCATCCACTTTTACACCTTTTACAATTTAGTCCTTTTCATTTAATTAACTACCCAAACATTAAAATTTCCTAATGAAATTTTAATACCACATTACTAACATTTCATAAATATTTATAAAATTATTTTTGATTTGGTTTTATGAGATCGAGGTCTCGATACTTTGGTTTTACCCAATTTCTTCAATAATTTCTTTTTCTAACTAACCACTAAATCGGTAAAAAAATTTATCGATATTTTCATACGATTTTCCTATTATATAAATATTCATGCAAAAATATTAAAATAAATTTCTCTTTAAATCAGATTTGTGGTTACGAAACCACTGTTCCGATAACCTTGAATTTAGGCCATTACAATGTGAAAATGAGAGGGAAGGGATGGTGGGGGGTTATTACATAGGCGACCAATTTTCAAAAATTGGGCTATTTCCTATTCAACCTACTCCATCTTCTTTCCTTTTTCAATTAAAGCTTATTTTCTAAATTATTTTCAAATTCAACTTCGTTTTAAAAATTTGTTTTAACTTAATTAATTTTCGGGTACTTAATTTTAATTTCTAAACCTTAATATTTAATTCTAATTATTTTCATTTTTTATTATATGTATTCCTATTTATTTTAATTATCTAATCTAACTCTGGTTTTCAATTCACTAACCCTTGATTTTCTAACCCGATTTTAGGATGTGAAATGTTGAGTCCTTCATTTTCATGGAACATATGTTGGGTCATACTTTGTCCATGTCAATCCCATAGACATCCATCTAAAAGGCTAGTGAAACATCCCCACTTTAAAAATAAATAAATAAAAAGAAGAGAGAAGAAGAATATTTATGGTAGATGTCCTCGAATAAGCGATCTATAAATAAATAGTAGTATAAGAAATTATAATTGTTTTTAGAGGAAACTGTCACACATGAAAACACTGAGGATTATTAGTAGGAGCATGTGGTTAAGTTAAAAATTCGGTATCCAGTTCAGGGACTAAATTGAATAAGTTAGAAAAGTATAGTGGCTAAAGTGCAATTATTATATTTTTATATTAATGGAAATGACTTAATGACAATTTTACTAATACTTAAAAAAATAAATGATTTCATGATTACTTTTAAATGATATTTTCATTAATAATAATATTTTAATAAGTAATAATATTTTATTAATTAATATAATAATATATAAAAAGAGAAAAAGAGAGAAAAGATGAAATCTTTCTCATCTCTTTCTTCTTTTCAAGGAAACAAAAAGGGGGAAGAAAAAAAATTCTTTCACTATTTTTCCTTCAAATTCAAGCTTAGGATATGGTTTTTCTTCAAATTTTTCATAGATTTTGAATCTTTGAAGTTTGTTTTACATATATGCACTAATAGTTTTTTATTTTATCTAGTATTTTGAAAGTTTCCATTAAAGGAAATTGATGGAAGCTTAGAAAACTTAAGTGAAGTAGGTATATTTTTTGGACAGGAAATGATTAGAAAATGAGTTCTAGCTTGTGAAAAGTGTGAAAAAGAAATAAAAATGGATGAAAAGTTTACTTGGTATATTTGACCATTTTAAAGGGGAAGTAAAGAACTTTGGCCACTTTGTGTAATATTGGTGCTAAATGATAGCTTGTGAAGCAGTGAGTACTCTAGTGAAGACGGAATTGAAAACGGATAATCGAGTCGAAAGATATGCGAATTTCGGACTAGAAAACTTAAGTTGCTAACTTGATTAAACATGCATATTTAAGTTTGTTTTTATTAGATTTAGTATTAGAATAGATAATGACAGTGTTTCATATTGAGCTGCTCCTATTGTAGCTAAAAACAAAGCGAGCATCTTGAAGGAGAAAGGCGAAGAGGAGTAAAGCGATTGAAACTTCGGCTTGTGCTAATATCTTATTTTCATTAATAAAGCTTTAGAATATTTAGTTTACTATGACTAGTTATATTTATTTTATTTTATTTTATTTTATTTTTATGAGTTTTGGATGAGTTTGAATGATTTAGTTAATATTTATAAAATTATGTTTCGAGATAGAATAATATATTTTTCATATGATCAAGTTAGCAAATTCAAGGTTATGATTTGGATTTGAGTATTATGATTTTAGATGATTGAGCAAGAAAATGATTAATATGTTTTGAATTGGAAGCCTAACTTTACATTAGGCGATATGTGATTTGAACATGAAACGGAATTGAAATGGATCATGAAACTTGGTTTTTACCCCGTTTCACAAAGTTAGACTAAATCAGATATAGTTGGCAAGCCATAGAGTCTTTATATCAAAAAATTTAAATCTCCTCAATTCCTAGAGGGTCGAGGGAGAAAATGCCAAATTGAACAGTTATTATTATTGTTAGCCCCAATTCCAAGAGGGTCGTGGGCAATCCCAATTCCCAGAGGATCGTGGACTACTCTAATAGCCATCGTTGCTGAACAAATCGAGATGGGGGATTCGTGTATCTGGTTATGAGTCAAAAGTTTAGTACGGGGTCCAAATTGAAAGAAAAACAAAAACAAAAATAAAAATAGAATTTATTTGTATTTTCATATTGTGTGAATTAAATTAATTACACGATTTTGAATTTGATTAAAAAGTTTATTTTCTTTATTCGATTTGTCAATATCAAAATATTAAAGTTTATTAATATTAGAATTTTCTTTTATTGTGATGTTATTAATGATATTTATAATCATGTTTTAGTTTATTTCTATCAATTAATTTATGTTTAATACTTATGTAATGATCTATATGATATTAGCACCACTGAGCATAAAAATTGCTCAGAGTACAGTTTGTCTATTTTTTCGTGCGCAGTTAGTTAGATTCGTTAGGTCGTTCCAACAACATTCGAAGTACTGAAGTTCAGCTCAAACAATGTTGGTGAAAAGTTTACTTTATAGATGATGTAAATGGCATGTATCTAGGCTTGTATATATATAATATTATGTCGTAAACTGAATTTAAATATTTTCGTTACATTTTCTTTGCTAGTACTTTATAACTAATATTTTGATAAAATAGTAAAGTGTAGAAATCTAGTTTATTGATATGTTTTGAGAAATCATAGTGTTGGGAATTGATTTGGGAGATTATTCAAATGTGGATATTTTGTGAAATCTAAATCTTGCAGGGGGTTTTATGTAAAATAGATAAAAATGCTGCCGAAATTTTTATAAAATAATTTTACCACTATATTTCCTTTTAAAAAAAACATGGAAAAGTGAGTTGTTTCGGCAATGAAATGTGGCATTTTATATTCAGATCCAACAACTGAATCGGGTATAAGGTGCCATAGCTATTATGCTCCCTAAGTGGCCAACCACGATAAGACTAGAGTAGGATACGTATCAAGACTTAGTGCTAAGGGATGGCCATCCTCGCTTATACATACTCATCTTTGACCTTCAATTAATAATCTTTCCAAGGTAGTTATAAAAAAGGTGGTTACAAAAGAAAAGTCATATTTTATAGAACCTAAGAGAGGGAGATAAGTTATCAAGAACATGCTACAGGTGATGGGTAATAGGAATGTGAAAAATCATGTTCATGTGATTGTGTTACCAGTAGTGAGTAATGAGAAAGAAATTATAAAGATAGTGGGTATTGTGGTGGTTATGTGGGTGTTACACTTAAATAGCACATTTTGTCAAGGAGAATGCTACTTGCACACTTGAATTCAAGTGCACTATTTGTCCAACAATGAGAGGGATAGGAACCCTTGTTTTCCAAAGAAATGTTAAGAAATAGACTTTTTAATAATGTTTGTATTTGAATCTCAAAAACATGCTCTCTTAGACACCCCAACAGAGCAAACTCAAGAATCATGTCAATCTTCTTCCTAAGTTTAACTTTATAGCCTTTTCAACATATAATGTTGTTCTTACTGTTATCCCTAAAGTCTTCTAAGTAGGATTTTTTTTTTTTTACGAAGGTTCCTCAACACTTCCAACATGGAGTTCCTCAACACTTCCAACATGGAGTGTTGTTCTTAAAGTTAGCTTTACAAGCTTCTCAATTTAGAATGTTGCTCTTAAAATTAGCTCCACTTCTTTTTCAACATTTACACAAAGTGCCAATAAATGTTGTTTAAGCATGTTAAGAAGTGCTCATACTAGAAATGCTATTACTTTGCAATATTAGTGTCAAGATTTTAATAACCAAACACAATTGTTTACATTTTACCAAGTACATGAGATTTTATTTTCTTGGTGTTAGGAAAACAATATTCACATGCATTGATACCAAAGGATAAATATGTGTAAAATAAATAAATAAAAGAGAAATAATAAATTAAGTGTTATATTTATTAAGAAAATTTATCTTATACATCCTCAATGAAGTTTTAAATATCCTATAAGATGTTGTAAAAATAAAAAATAAAAAATATATAAATGACATTTGTTACACCCTTAATCTATTTGTGGGGCCTAAAAAATTCCACAGATGATGTATCGAATTACTACTCTTTTATTAATTTATATGAAAAATTATTTGGTACACTGCCAGTAGAATTTTTTAGACCTCCACAAATGAGTTAAGGATTCGACAAGTATATTATAATGTGTAGTAAAAAAATTAATTACATAAATAAATATGACATTTTTCATACTCTCAACTCACTTATGGAATTAAAAAAAAAATCATGTATCAAATAATTACTTATATGTATAAACATCAAAATGAGTGGGGAGGGAGCTGGCAAGATTAAAGCTAGAGAGATGCAAGTTGATGAGATTGGAGATAATAGGGTGCAAGCTAGCAAGATACAAGCTAACGTGACCAAAGCTAGTAGGGTAATTATGTTTTAGAATCCAATTCATGGGGGGTCTTTTTTTCTAAAGGACAAATAGTACTATTGGCTTTATAATTTGAGCTATGAAGCTATTTTTTTTAATTATTTGTTGGAACACAAAATAATTATTTTCGTAATTTCAATGACTTTTTAAGAAAATAATAATAATAAAGGGTTTGTAAATAACAATATTAAGGGATTTTTAACTTAAATCTAATTTAAGACATTTATTTTAATTTCTTTAAAGAGATTAAATATTTATTTTCTAAAAAAACCAGTCAATCTCACAACACATACTAATAACTCTTTTGTTTTAATAAGTTGCCTCACCTTGCCCCTAATTTTGCAAATCATTTGATTTATTAAAGAAATAAACAATATTTCAGCATTTGAATTCATTTGTGTAGGAATTTAATTCCCACCATGGTGAATACTATGAACTTTCACATGCCAAATTTTAGTCAACATTAAATAGATGCCTTTTTCAATATTAGAGAAAAGAAAACAAAAGCCATTGTGAATTAATAGAAGCAACATACTAGGAATATTACTCATGATGACATTGGTCATGTTAATGTTTCTACTATTGCTAAAGTTGTTCCTCATGCTTTTCTCTTTTTCCTTTTTTAGTACTTTTTATGTATTTATGATCACCAACTCGAGAATTAGATAAGGTCTAGGTCGCTCTCCCGCAACCCAAGAATTCGTGAAGGGAGCTCGTGGTCTCAGTTTGCACATGCCACGGGGTGCTTGCAAGGGGAGCTCGTTGTCTCAGTTCACATATATCCAAGGAGTTTGCATGTAGGGGCCACAAAATCCAGTAGGCAGCACAAAACAGTACACGTTATTCCATGAAAAATAACCATGTATATAAATATTTGATTATCCCCTTTAATGAGACACAACGAAAAATTACTCAACAATTGGTGCGGTGAGTGTGGACATACTTCTAATCGACAAATTTCTTTCAAGTTTAAGAAAAATTACCATAAGTTAATATGGTTCACCCAAGTGAGAACTTCCCCTTCATCTTTCATCTGGACATGCCGGAGTCTCGGGTTCTAGCAATCAACCTAATGAAGCAAATTTGTTTGCCAGTTGGTTCACCGATCAACCAAAGAACCTCAACAATACGACTTATCAGGGAGTTTCCGATCCATTAGACTTTAACATATCCTCTGGGCACGGGCTGTCACTCCCTTCAAATCAAGAAACATCACCACAGTAATTTCTTACTCTTCAAGAGCAAATAAAGTTTATGATAGAACAAATGGAGTTTTCAGCAAGAGTTACTAAAGCAGAATGAAGACTTAAGAAGGAAGGTAAACTCTGTCAATTCTGATTTTTATGACAATGTAAATACATAGGACGGAACTCTAGGTATACATGTGAGAGAATGGCAAAACAAGATGGATGACTTACGACGAGACGTGAGAGTGTTGCACCCCGAGTCTTAGAACATGGATTGGCTTTTCTATTCTAACAATTCATTGGCCTCTGAGATAGTGGTAGTGAACTTTTCATGGGATTTTAAAGTCCCAAAGGATATGTTTGAGGGGAGAAAAGACTCGCGAGCCCACTTGATGCAGTACAATGATTATAAGAATGTGTTGGGACATCGAATTCATCCAAATGTAAAGCTTTTTCCATGACACTCAAAGAAAGTGCGAAGACTGGTACTTGTCCCTTTTATCAAGGCTCAGTTCGAAGCTACTTCCAGTTGGGCCAGATGTTCTTGGGAAGATTTAGGGCCCACGAGGCAATCATGAGCACGCATGTAGGGTTGATGGCCATAAAGCAGAGAGAAGGCAAGTCTCTCTAAGATTATGTGAAGCAATTTTATGTGGCAAATTTGAACACGAAAAACTTTGAGGATCAGTGGGCTATTGATGCTTTCATCATGGGGGTACAGAATGACTATGTATAGTACTCATTTACTAATAACAAGATATAGAGTTTGGCAGATTTGTACTAGCGAGCCCACAAGTTCGCAGAGGCAAAGTAGATTAAAAGGACGTCGTGTGACACCTTTCAAAGGGAAGACCGGTAATTTAAAAACTGAGAGGGAGCTCGCAGTAGGTAGATCCCTCCTAGCTAATCATTACGAGCGAGAGGTGATAGGCAGTAGAGAGCACAAAAGCAAGGTGATTCTCCCAAGGCTCCTCAGAGGTCTTAACTAAAGTATATCAGGAAATACATTCCCAGGGTAGGTTCGAAGTTTACACTCATTTGAATGCTACCCATACTTACATTTTGGCCCAGGTAAAGAGTCTTAGTATCCTGCCAAAACCATCTCCAATGAGGCATAGCACAAGAAGGTCCAACCCAAGAAACAGATATGCCTTCCACAATGACGTTGGGCACAAAAATGAAAATTGTTTCACTCTATAAAAGATTCTATCGAAGAAGTAATGAAAAATGACGAGCTTGTAGAGTTTGTTGATCAAGGTGTTTCCCAATAAGTTTAAGGTTCACCTGGTGACCCTAAAGGTAACAGAAAGTTAAGGGTACCATCCATGTAATTGTAGGTACAGATGAAGAGTGAGTAAGTTCTAGTGCAAATAGGAAGGCGCATATGAAAAGTGTGATTTTTGTTAGCACCCCTAAGAGATCATGTCAATAGGGAAGATGGAGCATTGAATTTGTTAATGATATTGAAGAGTTAATCTGTGATGAAGAGGGTAATGATCCGATAGTTGTTTCTATGATAATTACAGGTTTTGAGGTTAAAAGGATACTTGTCGATAATGGGAGTATAGTGGAGGTGCTATATTGGGAAGCGTATCAAAAAATAGGGCTGAAAGAATGGGCATTATCTAGAGCTAACTCATTGTATGGTTTTACGAACCATCCTGTTGAGGTGAAGGGCTCGATTACTTTACCAATCACCTTAGAGGATGGCGAGCACACAACTACGGAGTATGTTCAATTCTTTTTTGTAGACCATCCCATGGTGTACAATGTTATCTTTGGGCGACCAATAATAAGGATGTAAAAAATGGTAGTTGCAATGTTCTACTTGAAGATCAAGTTCCCAATAAAAATGGGGTTTAAGTTCTTACGATCGAATCAGTAAACTGCGAGGTAATACCATATGATATATATTAAACAAGCACGAGAGCCTGTAGTTGGGGGACAGAGTTCGAAGGGGATAGAGTTAGCAAGTCAAGTCTTAGACTTGGATAGCCTGGATGTGACAGACGAAGAGAGAAGTAAGGAACCCAAAGTAGTGGAGCATACCGAGACTATATAGTTATTCTGTGACAACGAAGAAAAAACTATAAAGATCTCATCAGCACTAATAATAGAAGAAAAAAATGTTGGTTCAACGTCTAAAAAAGAATTCAGACATTTTTTCTTGGTCAGCGAAAGATATGTCAGGGATGGTGTCACACCCTTAAATAAGGCCTTATAGTTTTAAGTGTATTTTAGAAATTTTGGCCTATATGATTTCAGAATTTCGTAAGATTGGTACTCAATAATATTCTTTACAATGGTTTTCATAAAGTTAAGTCAACTTTCTAGAAATAAGTTTTAAATGTCTTTAATTTTAGAAAATGGAGCTTTAATTTTAGAAAATGGAGTAAAAGATTCCAAATTTGGAGCATTTATGTTGCACTTAAGCTAATTTTTTAAGTTGAACCCTTAAACCCCCCATTCCCAGTTTTGTTTACAATAGATTTATTCTTCATTGTCGTACTTATCGTCACTTGCTCCTCTTCACTCTATAATTTTATTTTTGACTCCCAAACTATAATACTTTGAATTTCTATCATTTCCAAGCATTAAACCTCTCTAAATCTTCAAGAAATTACCCAAAAATCTCACCAATTCCATCATCTTTTCCACTTGTGGGTTTTCTAGATATGTATTGAAAACTCATTATTCCTCTCATTAAAGGTAACCATTTATATTCTCATTAGTTTTTAATGTTATTGGGTCCTTGAAACTGAGTTTTTAGCCACTAAAATGCATGTTTTAATTAAAAGCCAAAAATAGGGCCCTTAATGGTGAATTTCGAGTTTGTGGATAAAAATTTGGTTTTAAAGTGTTTTTCAATTAGTTTTAACCTAATTAGAAGCTTTCTAAAGTAACTTTGAAGTTTCGTCAAGGATTTCTCAAGTTTTAATGAATTTTCGTTGTAATGGTCAAAACTTGTCAAAAAAATTTGATACCTTAAAACGCGTAGTTTTGTAAATTTTAAAGGTTGAGAATTAGATGAATAAGTAGATGAATGGAGTTCATTTTAGGTAAAAATATTATGCGTAGATAGAGTTATTCAAATTTTAAGTCTGTCGTGCTAAAGGATTTGGCTAGAGAAGAGTGTAGCTTAGGCTTGTGTTTATGGCTGTTTGAGGTGAGTTATTGATTGATTTTTAACTGAATATATGTGTGGTTTGTCTTGCTGAAGTGTAAAAGCCGATAGGACCTTCAACGAGTAGAGATAAGTGCAAAGGGAAGCTTGTACAAACTTTCAATTTTTCGACAAAAGTAAATATTTCAGTGAGTGTTTTAGAATTGTTGCTCGTAGATGATTCGTTGTGTATTTGGGAATTTAGAGGTAGACTAAACCCCTACTCTAAATTCTGAGTGTAAGTGTTTTTGAACCTGTGATTAAATGTAAGATATGTTTGTTTGTGAATTTGTGAAATTGTGAAATCATGAACATATGAGATGTTATGATATGTGCTATGAGTTTATGTTGACAGTTTTGGAAGTGAAAATGAGAGTATATTATTCATGCTATGTGACGGTAAATACGAGAGTATGTTCTCATGCCTTATAATAGAGATTACATTGTGTTAATAATATGGAAATGTAGCGAATATGTGTGGAAAATCGATAAGTAAATGGGTGATATTAATATAGATATCTTGGCCTTGTAACTTAATGAGACAGTTGGATATAGTTGGCATTCCATAGGGTTGTGAGTATTAAATTATTTGTGATTGTGATATATGGGCGCTGACGCCCAGGGACAGTGTTTGAGAGATAAAGGAATGTGAGCAAAGTTTTATTCATCGAGATATACATGTGTGTGGTGTGATGGAGATCCATGTATCTAATGAGTGGTGATAGAATCCACTTTACGTTTCACAATCTCAAGAGCCAAATTATCATACCCTTTGATTAAATGTGCTTGTATGTAATTTTATGTGCTTATATGTGATTGATGCGTGTCAGAATATATATATGCCTAAAAATTCATATAAATAACGTGTAGACTGAGTTATTCAAATTTCAAGTCATTTCAGGTGAAAAGATTAGGCATAGACTAAGTTATTCAAATTTCAAGTCTGTCATGCTAAATGATTTGGCTAGAGAAGAGTGTAGCTTAGGCTTGTGTTTATGGTTGTTTGAGGTAAGTTATTGATTGATTTTTGACTGAATATATGTGTGGTTTGTCTTGTTGAAGTGTCAAAGTCGATAGGACCTTCAACGAGTAGAGATAAGGGCAAAGGGAAGCTTGTACAAACTTTTAATTTTTCGACAAAAGTAAATATTTCAGTGAGTGTTTTAGAATTGCTGCTCGTAGATGATTCGTTGTGTATTTGGGAATTTAGAGGTAGGCTAAACCCCTACTCTAAATTCTGAGTGTAAGTGTTTTCTAACCTGTGATTAAATGTGAGATATGTTTGTTTGTGAATTTGTGAAATTGTGAAATCATGAACATATGAGATGTTATGATATGTGCTATGAGTTTATGTTGACAGTTTTGGAAGTGAAAATGAGAGTATATTATTCATGCTATGTGACGGTAAATACGAGGGTATGTTCTCATGCCTTATAATAGAGATTACATTGTGTTAATAATGTGGAAATGTAGCGAATATGTGTGGAAAATCGATAAGTAAATGGGTGATATTAATATAGATATCTTGGCATTGTGACTTAATGAGACAGTTGGATATAGTTGGCATTCCATAGGGTTGTGAGTATTCACTTATTTGTGATTATGATATATGGGCGCTAACGCCCAGGGACAGTGTTTGAGAGATAAAGGAATGTGAGCAAAGTTTTATTCATCGGGATATACATGTGTGGTGTGATGGAGATCCATGTATCTAATGAGTGGTGATAGAATCCACTTTACGTTTCACAATCTCAAGAGCCAAATTATCATACCCTTTGATTAAATGTGCTTGTATGTAATTTTATATGCTTATAAGTGATTGATGCGTGTCAGAATATATATATGCCTAAAAATTCATATAAATAATGTGTAGACTGAGTTATTCAAATTTCAAGTCATTTCAGGTGAAAAGATTAGGCGTAGACTAAGTTATTCAAATTTCAAGTCTGTCGTGCTAAATGATTTGGCTAGAGAAGAGTGTAGCTTGGGCTTGTGTTTATGGTTGTTTGAGGTGAGTTATTGATTGATTTTTAACTGAATATATGTGTGGTTTGTCTTGTTGAAGTGTCAAAGTCGATAGGACCTTCAACGAGTAGAGATAAGGGCAAAGGGAAGCTTGTCTAAACTTTCAATTTTTTGACAAAAGTGAATATTTCAGTGAGTGTTTTAGAATTGCTACTCGTAGATGATTCGTTGTGTATTTAGGAATTTAGAGGTAAACTAAACCCCTACTCTAAATTCTAAGTGTAATTGTTCTCGAACCTGTGATTAAAGGTGAGATATGTTTGTTTGTGAATTTGTGAAATTGTGAAATTATGAACATACGAGATGTTATGATATGTGCTATGAGTTTATGTTGACTGTTGTGGAAGTGAATATGAGAGTATATTATTCATGCCATGTGACGGTAAATACGAGGGTATGTTCTCATGCCTTATGATAGAGATTACATTGTGTTAATAATGTGGAAATGTAGCGAATATGTACGGAAAATCGATAAGTAAATGCGTGATATTAATATAGATATCTTAACCTTGTGACTTAATGAGACAGTTGGATATAGTTGGCATACCATAGGATTGTGAGTATTCACTTATTTTTTATTGTGATATATGGGCGCTGACGCCCAGGGACAGTGTTTGAGAGATAAAGAAATGTGAGCAAAGTTTTATTTATCGGGATATACATGTGTGTGGTGTGATGGAGATCCATGTATCTAATGAGTGGTGATAGAATCCACTTTACATTTCACAATCTCAAGAGCCAAATTATCATACCCTTTGATTAAATGTGCTTGTATGTAGTTATATGTACTTATATGTAATTGATGTGTGTCAGAATATATATATGCCTAAAAATTCATATGAATAATGTGTAAAAGAATGCATGAAATATGGCCAAATATGTGAATTATGGCACTTAGTTAATGATATTTTGGGAATATGTTGTATGTTGTTTGGTTAATGAATGACGAATTGTTTGCATAGTGGTTATTCTGGGCATTCATGGAGCTTGTTAAGCTCACCCACTCCATTTTATCCTTTGCAAAGTAGTTGCATTCCCAATGTGAGCAGTGTGGCTGTCGAGGGATTGATCCAAGCCATTTTTTATTCATTATAATAGGTGTTTTGCTTATTCTAGTTTTAGGGAATAAAAAGGCAATGTGGTAGACATTTATATCGGTTTGTTAAGACTTATTTGGGATTATTTGCATATTATGTATGTTTGGAAGCATGTGGACTTGGATATGGTATTCAGACTATTGTTTTAAACATTTTGATGCTTATATGACTAGGTGAATGAAGAGTGATGTTTAGAAATTGAGTTTCAATGATTTAAATGCTCTTATATGCTAAATTTTTGTAACTTGAAGCAGAGGAATCGATATTAGGGCTTTTAAAACAATACCTCTGTATTTTCGCAAGTGCAGGGAGTCAGAACTTCAATTTGGTATCGATACCTTGGCCTGAGTATCAACACTCGAGGTGTAATTATCAATATATTACAAAAGGTACCATTATTTTTTGATGTTTTGAAATTTGGCGAGAAACAGAATTCTAGTTTGGTATCAATTTTCTAGGTGGTATAAATACCATTTAAAGAAAATATCAATACCATAGAGGTGATATCAGTACCTACGAAACATTCTTAGGAAAATTTGATAAGTGGTCCTAATGCATGATTAATATATATGTTATGTTATTTTATGAATTCTTGGCATGGGTTATCAGCAAAAAGTGAATGTATGGTTTATAATTCATGATAATGCTATGTTATTATTAATCGAAAAAAATAGATACGTGAGAAATAACATGTCGTTTTAGATGAACAAGTAGTGAAACGGTGGTGTGGCATCTCGATATTCAGCTTGGCATCTAGATCGGATATGGGGTGTTAAATTTGGTGATATTAGAGCTTAGGTTCAATAACTCTCGAACCTGGTGATTGTTGTTGATGTGTTGATTGGTGTTTCGTAACCCATAAATCTTGAAAACACAAGTGATTAAACTATGTTGTATGTTTGAATCGCATGAGATGTCTCTTAATTATAATGCGTGTGGGGTAGGAATGGGTACACATTACCTTTAATTCTAAGTTGCTTGCAGGAATGAGACTTGGATCATTTCCCCACCACTCACACCGTTTGTTATTTGTTTATGTGTTTGTGTATAATATATTACTATATATGCCTCCTAAACGTATGAATGTGAGAGCTAGTGCTTAAGAGAGTGGTACATCCTCTGCACCTTCTATGCCTCCGTGTAGAGTGAATATGCCTAATGAGAGCCTAGACTCTCTGACGGAAGTGATAATTGGAGTGTTCCAATGGATTGCTGGTGTTAACCCTACTCCTACACCTGCCAATCCTACACCTGTGAACCGTGGGTTACCGTTTAAACATTTTTGGACATTGGATGGTAAAGAGTTTTCTAGGGTTAAAAGGATTGATCCGACCGTGGTTGAGTATTAGTTGGAAGGAGTGGAAAGGATCCTTAAACAAATATCCTGTTCTAACGAGGAGAAGTTGGGTAGTACCATGTCCTTACTTGATGATGGGGCGCATCGTTAATGGAATATGGTTAAGAGAGGTACGATAGTTGATCGTTTAACTTAGGATTACTTCCTTGAGGTTTTTAGAAGGAAGTTTATCGGCGAGCAGTATATGGATCTTGTGTAAGGTAGCTTGTTTGTGACTGACTATGAGGCAGAGTTTGTACGCCTTAGTCAGTATGCTTTTGAGATAGTTTTGACTTAGAAGGATCATTGTAAGAGGTTCTACTTTGGGCTCAATCGTGAGATTCAAGTTTATTTAGTGGCCCAAAATACAGAGTTGTTTGATGAGCTTGTGGTGGGAATTTTTGGATCTTGTGCAAGGTAGCTTGTCTGTTGCTGACTATGAGGCAAAGTTTGTGCGCCTTTGTCAGTATACTCCTAAGATGGTTTCAACTGAGAAGTATCGCTGTAAGAGGTTTCACTTTACACTCAATTGTGAGAGTTGAGTTTATTTAGTGGCCCAAAATACAGAGTTGTTTGATGAGCTTGTGGAAAAAGCCAAGGAAGTAGAGGAAACTTTGGATGAGCCAGCTCGTTCTATAATGGCTAAGACTGGTAAGAGGGCTTCCGATGGAGCTTTTAGACGTCCGCCCAAGAGGGGGCGTGATAATTACGACTTTGGTAAGGATGCGAGACGTGGGTCTCAACTGGGTCAATCTAAACAACAGAATAATGTTATGACTAGCACTGGTTGTTCTGGATGGCAGCTTTGTGCTCATTGTGATCGTAGGCATCTTGGAGAGTGCCGTAAGTTGACTGGTGGCTGCTTTAAGTATGGTTCGAAGGAAAATTTTCTGAGGGACAGCCCAAATAAAGTAGAGGTTTCATAGACCCAGAGTTCAGCACTTGTTTCTGCGCTTGCTAGAGGCTGAGGTTGTGGTAGAGGTAATGAGAGACTGGTTGGGCAGTGAATTTTTGCTCACACTGTTGCCTCACAGGTTGAGTCTGGTGGTCCCGCTTGGGTTTATGTTATTAGGGAACCTGATGATCAAGATCTAACTAATATTATTGTAAATACTTTCACTTTGCGATCTATCCCATTGTTTGCCTTAGTTGATTCTGGATCTAAAAATTCGTACATTTTGAGTGAATTAGTTAGTCAACTAGGGATTCATGTAGAGATAATTTATTTGGACATGACTGTAATTAGTTACTTTAGAGGTAGTGTTATTGTGAATAGAGTTTACCATAGATGTCCCCTTATGATACGAGGGCACGTTTTCTCTGTTGGTCTTATGAAATTGTCATTTTATAGGTCCGATGTTATTTTGGGCATAGACTGGTTAACTGAGCATAAGGTTAAGGTAGATTTTGAGACTAGGCAAATTTCCTTGAGAGATAGTAATGGTTTGAAAATAGTTGTAGTGGGTGAAAGACTGGGTTTTATGTCTAATATGGTTTCACCAATGAAGGTTGAAAAGATTATGGGAAAAGGCTGTGAGGCTTACTTAGCCTACGTGATGAATTTAGTTAGTAAGGAGTTGAGAGTTCAAGATATTCATACTGTTAGAGATTTTCCTTATGTGTTTACTGAAGAGTTTCCTGGTTTGTCACTAGATCGTGAAGTTGAGTTTGGTATTAAGCTCTATCCTGGTACTGCACCACCGTCTATTGCGTCCTATCGCATGGCACCAAAAGAGCTCATGGAGTTAAAGATTCAGTTGCAAAAGTTGTTGGATAGAAGGTTTATTCGACCGAGAGTATCTCCGTGGGGTGCACCAGATTTGTTTGTAAAGAAGAATGATGGTACGATGATGATGTGTATTGATTATAGGCAGTTGAACAAGTTAACTATTAAGAATAAGTATCCCTTGCCTCGAATTGATGACTTGTTTGATCAGTTTCGAGGTGCAATGGTGTTATCAAAGATTGATTTAAGATCTGGGTATTAACAATTAAATGTGAAGGAGTCGGATGTGTTGAAAACTACTTTTAGGACTCGGTATGGGCATTATAAATTTTTGGTAATGCCGTTTGGATTAACTAATGCCCCTGCTGCATTCATGGATTTAATGAACCGAGTATTCCATTCATACTTGGATCAGTTTGTGGTTGTCTTCATAGGCGACATTTTGGTGTATTCTCGTTCTAAAGAGGATCATGATGAGCACTTAAGGATTGTTCTACAGATTCTTTGGGACAAGCAATTGTTTGGAAATTTAAGTAAATGTGAATGAAGTGGCAGTATTAGGTCATATGGTTTCAGCAGAAAAGATTCATGTGGACCCAAAGAAGATTGAGGAAATTTTAGAATAGAAGTCGCCTAAGACTGTTACTGAAGTTCGAAATTTCTTAGGTTTAGTTGGTTACTACTGTAGATTCGTTGAAGGGTTTTCTCTCATTACTGCACCCTTAACGAAACTACTTCAGAGGAGTGTGGTGTTCGAATGGACTGATGAAAGGTAGAAGATTTTTTATCAGTTTAAAGTAGTATTGATGAAGGCATCTATGTTGGTTCAACCGGAGCCTGGAAAAGATTTTGTAGTTTATAGTGATGTTTCCTATTCGGGACTTGGTTTCATTTTAATGTAAGAGGGTAAAGTTGTGGTTTATGCTTCAAGGTAGTTGAAGACGCACGAACAACACTATCCTACTCATGATTTGGAGTTAGTTGATGTGGTGTTTACACTTAAGATTTGGCGTCATTATCTTTATAGAGAAAAGTATGTAATTTACACTGATCATAAGAGCCTTAAGTACCTCCTCTCCCAAAAGAAGCTGAATTTAAGGCAAAGGCATTGGATTGAGCTCTTAAATGACTATGATTATGTGATTGAATATCACCCTAGTAAGGCGAATGTTGTTGCTGATGCTTTGAGTAGGAAGTCGATGAAGGAGTTGAGAGCTATGTTTGCACGATTGAGTTTAACTAGTGGTGGTCGTTTGTGTGCTGAACTTCAAGTGAGGCCAACTTTGTTGCAGCAAATTAAGGAAAAACAACTGTTAGATGGAGATTTGTTGAAAAGGATTCTACAAGTGGAACAAGGTGTTAAGGGAGATTTTGATATTAATGCGGAATGTATTTTGAATTTTCGAGGTAGATTGTGTGTGCCACAAGATATGGATTTAAGGCAAGTGATCTTTACCGAGGTGCATAGTAACCCTTACGCTATGTATCCCGGTAGTGGTATAATGTATCATGATTTTTGTGAAATTTATTGGTGGCCTGGGTTGAAGCATAACGTTACGGATTTTGCGGCTCGATGTTTGGTTTTTCAAAAGGTGAAAGCTAAACATCAATTTTCTTCAGGGTTGTTGCAACCTATTACGATTCTTGATTGGAAGTAGGAAATGATTATTACGAATTTTGTTTCGGGTTTGCCATTGACTCCATCGAGGAAAGATTCGGCATGGGTTATAGTTTATCAGTTTTTAAGAGTGAGTATTTCATAGCAGTGAGAACCAATTATTCGTTGCAGAAGTTGGCAGAGTTGTATATTGCTGAGATTGTTCGTCTTCATAGGGTTCCCATTTCGATTATTTCTGATAGGGATCTGAGGTTTACTTCAAGGTTTTGGAAGAGTTTGCAAGAGGCTTTTGGATCGAAGCTTACTTTCAGTACGGCTTATCACCCCCGAACTGATGGCCAATCTGATAGGGTAATTCAAGTTCTATAAGATATTTTTCGAAGTTGTGTGATTGGGTTTAGTGGTAGTTGAGAGCGATATTTGCCCTTAGTAGAGTTTGCTTACAATAATAGTTTCCAAGCGAGTATTCGCATGGCATCGTTCGAGGCGTTGTATGGTAGAATGTGTAGAAATCCTTTATTTTGGACAACGTTGGATGAAAAGCGAGTTGTTGGATTGGATTTAGTTCGAGAGACCGAAGAGAAAGTGAAGTTGATATGTGAGAGGTTGAAAGAAGCGACAGATAGGCATAAATCTTATGTGGATTTGAAACGTTGAGACATCGAGTTTCAAATTGGCAATAAGGTGTTCTTGAAAGTTTCCCCTTGGAAGAAGATTTTGAGGTTTGGAAAGAAGGGTAAGTTAAGTCCAAGGTATGTTAGACCAAATGAGGTTGTCGAGAGGGTTGGACCGGTAGCGTATCCACTCAAATTACCACTGTAAGTTGAGCAAATCCATGATGTTTTCCATGTGTCTATGCTTCAAAAGTATTGTTTGGATTTGTTACATATTGTGCCAGTAGAAGAGATTGAGGTTCAAACTAATCTCACTTTTGATGAGGAACCAATAGAGATTTTAGATCATGAAATGAAAGTGTTGCGAAACAAAAGAGTCCCATTGGTTAAAGTTTTGTGGTGCAACCACAAGGTGGAAGAGGCCATTTGGGAAATCGAGGAAGCGATAAGATGTTAATATCCGTATTTTTTTAGCTCAGGTAAATTTCGAAGACGAAATTCTTTTTAGTATGAGAGAGTTGTCACACCTCCAAAATAAGGCCTCGGAGTTTTAGAGGTCTTTTAAGAATTTTAGCTTATATGAGCTTGGAATTTCGAAGGGTTGGTACTCAATAATTTTTTCGACAATAGTTTTCATAAAGTTAAGTCAATTTTTGGAAACTAGTTTTAAAAGTCTTTAATTTAAAAAAAAAGGATTGTTCTGTAAAAGAGTCAAATCTTATAGCATTGATGTTACAGTTTAGCCAATTTTTGAAATTAAACCCTTAAACCCCCTATTCCCAGTTTTGTTCACGATAGATTTCTTCCCCATTGCCCTACCTGCCATCCCTTACTCCTCTTTACTCTCTCAATTGATTTGTGACTCCTAAACTATAATACTTTGAATTTCTATCATTTCCAGGCATTAAACCTCTCTAAATGTTCAAGAAATTACCTAAAAAATCACCAATTCCATCATCTTCTCCCCTTGTGGGTTTTCTAGATTTGCAATGAAAACTTGTTATTCCTCTTATTAAAGGTAACCATTCACATTCTCATTAGTTTTTAATGTTATTGGGTCCTTGAAACTGAGTTTTTAGCCATTAAAATGCATGTTTTGATTAAAAGCTAAAAATCGGATCTTTAATGGTGAATTTCGAGTTTGTGGATAAAAACTTGGTTTTATAGTGTTTTCCAATTATTTTTAACCTAATTAGAAGCTTTCTAAAGTAACTTTGAATTTTCTTCAAGGATTTCTCAGGTTTTAATGAATTTTCATTGTAATGGCCAAAACTTGTCGAAAAGTTTTGAT
This sequence comes from Gossypium longicalyx, assembly GCA_025698465.1. Taxonomy (NCBI): domain Eukaryota; kingdom Viridiplantae; phylum Streptophyta; class Magnoliopsida; order Malvales; family Malvaceae; genus Gossypium; species Gossypium longicalyx. The sequence goes on from CM046995.1 coordinate 81,827,087, forward strand.
ATCTTAAAACGCGTAGTTTTGTGAAGTTTAAAGGTTGGGAATTAGTTGTAGATGAATATGTAGATGAATGGAATCTGTTTCATACGAAAATACTAGACATGGACTGTCACACCCAAAAATAGGGCCTAGGAGTTTTATGGGTATTTTAGAAATTTTTGCCTTAAAGTGTTCGGAATTTTACGACATGGTTTATCATTTTTTTTTACTATGGTTAATAGAAAATTAAATCAATTTCTAAAAATGAGTTTTAAATACCTTTAATTTTTAAAATATGACTGATTTGCAAAAGAGTCAAAATTGTGAGTCTTTATGAAGAAATTAAACCAAATTTTAAAATTCAACCTAATACCTCCCCCACCTATATATATTTCACGTTAACTTTTCCCCTCTTATTCTTGTTGCAGTCCCTTTGTTTTCTCTCACCCTCTCCATTCGATTTTTTTATTCCAAACTCTATTCTTTTGATTTCCATTATCTTTACAACATTAAACCTCCATAATACTTCAAGAAAAACACCCAAAAACACCATAGATTCCTCCATTGTCAAGCTTGTGGGTTTGTTCGGGTTTTTTATCAAACACTCAGTTTTTAGTCAACTAAGGTAACGATTCATCTTTCTATTAGTTTTAAATGTTATTTAGTCTTTAAAACTAAGTTTTTAGCCATTAAATTGCATGTTTTAAATAAAAGCAGAAAATTGGATCGTTAATGGTGGATTTCGAGATTTTACATAAAAACATGGTTTCAAAGTGTTTTTCAACTTTTTTTAGTATGATTGGAAGGTTTCTAAACTTACTTTGAAGTTTCGTTAAAGAATTCTTAAGTTTTAATGAATTTTCAAAAAAAATAGCCATAAAACATGTCGAAAAACTTGATACAATGAATTGAGTATTTTATTGTATTTTAAAGATTGGGAATTAGTCATAGGTGAATTATAAGATGAACGGATTTAGTTTTAGGTTCAAAGATTGAGTATAAACCAAGATATTTGAGTTTTAAGTTGGCTATGTTAAAGGTTTCGGTTACATGAGAACTTAGTTTAGGCTTATGTTTTGTATGCTTGTAATGAGTCCTTGACTGATTTTTAGATGTATTGTTGTGTGAATTTGTTGTGTTGAAGTTTCAAATTCGATAAAACCATCTACGAGTAGAGATAAAGGCAAGGAAAAGCTAGTTTGAGCTTTCAGCTTTTTCAGCGAAAGTGTAATTAGTGAGTGTTTGGAATTATTACTTGTGGACATGATTCAATGCATTATTTGGGAATTTAGTAGTAGCCTAGACCCCTACTCTAAATTTTGAGTGTAAGCTTTCTCATACCAATGCTATCTTGTGAACATAGTGCTTATTTGTTTGTGAATATGTGAATTGAGAGAAGATGCTATTACACGCGATATGTGGTTATGATAATTGTTGTAAAAGTGAAAATATGTACATGTTATGTATATGTTAAATGTTAGTGACAATGTTTTGCTAAAAATGGAACTATGCAATGATTATGCACGGATAATCGGTAAGTGATATGTGTTTGACTTCTGATATTTTAGCCTTATGATCTTGAAATCGTTGGATATAGTTGGTATGCCATAGGATTGTAAGTAATCACCTATGTGTACAGTGATTTTGGGAATTGAGGGCCCTGGGACATGTTGGAGGGATAAGGGAATGTGAGTTAAGCTCCATTCAACGGGACATGTAAGGGGAAATAAGGAGAGTGTTAGCTTTATGCTTCACTCTTAGGACATGTTTGACTCTATGAGTCTATGTTTAGTGTATTGGAGATTCGCGTATCTGATGAGTGATGATAGAGTTCACTTTTATGTTTTATACCTCAAGTGCCAAATTATCTTAAAATGTATATATATGTAATGTGATGTATGCCTAAATGTGTATGTGACCATTATGCAATTTATCTATAAACTTGTTTTTTAATATTGTGATATATGCTTGAATGTTAGGTGATTATATGCGTAATAGGATATATGCTTAAAAGTGAATATGTTTACCATGTAAAAGAACTAATAATAATATACGAGTAAGTACATTATGACACTAACGTTGGAACTGTTAAGGTTATGCTATATGGTTGTTTCATTAATGCTTGATGAACTATTTGCATGGTAGTTTTTCTAAGCATTTGTTGAGCTTGTTTAGCTCATCCAGTCCCTTTTTTAACCATTGCAGATTAGTTGTGTGCCGGTGTGAGCGATGTGGTTCCTAGAGGTGATCCAAGCAAGACTTTTGCATTATTTCGTATGTGTTCTATATTTATTTATGTTTTGAGGAATGAGGCAATGTGGTAAACTCGTTACAGCCCTGTTGATTTCTAGACATTATGCTAGTTTTTGGTTAGATTTATAAGGATTACATGTTATTGTGATGCTTGGGTTCATGAACATGATAATGGATTAACGTTACTTGCTCGAACTGATAATTAGGCCGTTGAATGATTATTTGTCGAAGTAATTGATGTATGATGTTTAGAAACTAAATTAGAATGGATTAATTACATATGTATGCTACATTTTTTTATGTCTGGAGCAGAGGTATTGATAATTAGGTTTTAAAATCGGTACCTCTGTGTTTTGAAACGTGCAGGAAGTCAAAAACAGAGATTTGGTATTGATAGCTTTGCTCGAGTATCGATACTTGAGGTGAATTTATCAATACTTCACGACAGGTACCGATAATTTTTTAGACTTTGATTTTTACTTGAGAAACAAAATGCAAGTTTGGTATCATTTTTCCAGGTGGTATCGATACCAGTTAAAGAAAATATTGATACCTTTGTGTCAATATTGATACCGACGGACCTGGTTTGAGACTTTTGCTGAATGGACCTTATGCATGTATTAATATGTTTATAAGACTATTTAATATAAGTTTAGTTCGTGATAATGATAACTAGCTAGATTGATTGACATAAAAACGATGCGAATAGCAAACTGATGGATGTTTTGTTGGAATGGTCTTTTACTTGTTGGTTATAACATGAGAGGGTGGTGTGGCATCTTGATATTCGGGCTTGGCGACCAGGCCGGCTAAAGGTTTTGGTTAGAGAAGAGTGTAATTTAGGCTTTTGTTTGTGGTTATGGCTATTTTCGATGAATTATTGACTGATTGTTGACTAAATATATGTGTGGTTTGTCTTGTTGAAGTGTCGGAGTCGATAGGACCTTCAACGAGTAGAGATAAGGGCAAAGGGAAGCTTGTCTAAGCTTTTGGTTTTTTGGAAAAAATGAATATTTTGGTGAGTGTTTTAGAATTGTTGCTCGTAGATGATTCGTTGTGTATTTGGGAATTTAAAGGTAGCCTAAACCCTATTTTAAATTTCGAGTGTAAGTGTTCTCGAACCTGTGATTAAATGTGAGATATGTTTGTTTGTGAATTTGTGAAAATGTGAAATCATGAACATATGAGATGCTATGATATGTGCTATGAGTTTATGTTGACTGTTGTGGAAGTGAATATGAGAGTATATTATTCATGCCATGGTACGGTAAATACGAAGGCATGTTCTCATGCCTTATGACAGAGATTACATTGTGTTAATAATATGGAAATGCAGCAAATATGTGCGGAAAATTGGTAAGTAAATGTGTGATATTACTATGGATATTTTGGCCTTGTGACTTAATGAGACCGTTAGATATAGTTGGCATGCCATAGGATTGTGAGTACTCACTTATTTTTTATTGTGATATATGGGCGTTGGAACCCAGGGACAATGTTGGAGAGATAAAAGAATGTGAGCAAAGCTTCATTCATCGGGATATGCATGTGTGTGGTGTAATGAAGATCCGTGTATCTAATGAATGGTAATAGAATCCACTTTACGTTTCATAATCTCAAGAGCCAAATTATCATACACTATGAATAAATGTGATTGTATGTAATTATATGTGCTTATATGTGATTGATGTGTGTTAGAATATATATGTGCCTAAACATTCATATAAATAATATGTAAAAGAATGCATGAAATATGGCTAAATATGTGAATTATGGAACTTAGTTAATAACGTTTTGGAAATATGCTGTATGTTGTTTGGTTGATGCATGACGACTTGTTTGCGTAGTGGTTGTTCTAAGCATTCATTGAGATGTTAATCCCACCCACTCCATTTTACCCTTTGTAGAGTAGTTGCGTTCTCGGTGTGAGTGGTTTGGCCGTCGAGGGATTGATCCAAGCTATTCTTTATTCTTTATAGTAGGTGTTTTGCTTATTCTAGTTTTAGGATATAAAAAGGCAATGTGGTAGACATTTATATCGGTTTGTTAAGATGTATTTGGGATTATTTGCATATTATTTATGTTTAGAAGCATGTGGACGTCGATATGGTATTCGAACTATTGTTTTAGACATTTTGATGCTTATATGACTAGGTGAATGAAACGAGATGTTTAGGGATTGAGTTTGAATTATTTAAATGCTCTTATATGCTAAAATTTTGTAACCTGAAGTAGAGGTATTGATATCAGGGCTTTTAAAATGATACCTCAGTATTTTCAAAAGTGCAGGGAGTCAGAATTTCGATTTGGTATCAATACCTTGGCCCAAGTATCGATACTCGAGGTGTAATTATCGATTCCTTACGAAAGTTACTGATAGTTTCTGATGTTTTAAAATTTGGCGAGAAATAGAATGCTAGTTTGGTATCGATTTTCCATGTGGTATCGATACCACTTAAAGGAAATATCAATACCATAGAGGCGGTATCGATACCTACGTAACACTCTTGGAAAATTTGATAAGTGGTCCTAATGCATGATTAATACCTATGTTATGTTATTTTATGAATTCTTGGCATGGGTTATCAACAAAAAGTGAATTGATGGTTTATAATTCATGATAATGCTATGTTATTATTAATAAAAAAAATAGATGCATGAGAAATAACATGCCATTTTAGATGAACAAGTAGTGAGACAGTAGTGTGGCATCTCAATATTCGGCTTGGCGTCTCGACCAAGTATGGGGTGTTACAGGTGGACCCCCAGGTGATCGTTCACAAGTTGAATGTGCTCCTAGAGGCAAAACCAGTTAAGTAGAAGATGAGGAAGTTAGCTTCATAGGTGGTGGAAGCAGTAAGACAAGAGGTAACTAAACTATTATCTTTAGGTTTTATTAGGGAGGTTGAGTATCCAAATTGGGTGTCGAATGTGGTTATGGTGAAGAAAACAAATGGCAAATGAAGAATGTGTATTGATTTTACTAACCTCAACAAGGCGTGTCCTAAGGATAGTTTCCCTTTACCTTCGATTGACCATTTAGTTGATGCCTCTACAGGTCATAGGTTTATGAGTTTCATGGACGCTTTCTTAGGCTATAACTAGATTCTGTTAGATCATGGTGACCAGGAAAAGACAGCTTTCATCACCGAAGAAGGGCTTTTTTGTTATCGAGTTATGCTTTTTAGTCTCAAGAACGCGGGAGCAACCTACCAAAGATTAGTGAACAGAATTTTCAAAAACCAGATATCGCACGGACTTGAGATCTATGTAGATGACATGTTGGTGAAAAGTGGATCTATGGAGGAGCATGTGCGAAACTTATTTGAGGCATTTGCAGTTTTGAAGGCCCACAACATGAAACTGAATCCTAAAAAGTGTCCTATCGATGTGCGAGCTAGCAGATTCTTAGGCTTCATGGTTTCAGAAAGGGGAATAGAGGTAAACCCGGACAAGAACTGCGTGATCTTGGAAATGCCTCCCCCACAAACAGTAAAAGATATTCAGCACCTCACAGGTAGAGTCGTGGCACTCAACTGGTTCATTTCCAAGATGCCGGACAAATGCCTCCCTTTCTTCAGGGCCTTGAGAACCTCTTTCTCATGAATTGAATAGTGTCAGGCAGCCTTTGAAAAACTGAAGTTGTAACTTACCTCCCCATTGCTTCTGAAGTCACCACGAGTGGGAGAAACCCTCTATCTATATCTGGCTACCTCGAAGGAGATAGTTTCAGCAGTGTTAGTCAAAGTAAAGGATGTTCACCAATTTCTAGTGTATTACATCAACAAGGTACTCCAAAATGACAAACTAAGGTACTCAAAAATAGAAAAGTGTGTCTTCACTTTGATTATTGCAACTCGCAAGTTGCATTCATACTTTCAGGCTCATCCAGTCGTTGTCATGACTAATCAACCTATGAAGGAAGTATTATCCAGAGCTGATACCTCAGAAAGGGTAACAAAATAAAGTATCGAATTAGTTGAGTTTGGAGTACAGTTTGCTCCGCAAATAGCGATAAAAGGGAAGGTGTTTGCTGACTTTATCGTGAAGTGTTCTTTTGAGAAAACTGTTAACACAATAGGTAATATAGTTTGTAGCTTGAAATATTGGATAATGAATATCTTATAAAGTTAAACATGTATGTTATTTACAACTTCATGTGAACATTGGTAAACACCAGCAATTCAATTTATTATTTCTATTATGACACATGATGAGCTTTGTGATTTATTCTAAGATCTCTTTTTCACTTGTTGAACACAACATAGTAGTTAGCCCACATCAAGAATGTGTACATACAGCTGATAGTTCGAAAAGCTAGCTAGTTTATGTTGACGGTTTCGCTGGGTTGAGAGCAGGTGTACTTTTAATTGATTCCAGTGGCAACGAATGGAAATATGTACTATCTTTTGGGTTTCAAACATCTAACAACATTGCAGAGTATGAAGCTTTAATATCGAGTCTACAGATAGCACGCTAAGTAGGGGTGAAGTATCTGGCCATCCACACAGATTCACAATTGGTGGCAAAGCAAATGAATGGTGAGTACGATGTAAAGGGAGCGATGCTAAAAAAATATCATGCAATTGCAGCCCAATTGCTCACAGGATTTAATAAAGTCCAGATTAAACAGCTCCCAAGAAGTGACAACACGTGTGCAGATGCTTTATCCAAATTATTATCCTCTATTATCATTGAGCAAAGAGGAAAAATCCTGCTCGAGCATAGGGATACCCCGAGCTATGATGTGCCATAAGTTCTATGCGTAGATTAGAAGGAGACTTGGATGACTCCCATAGTTAATGCAATCTAGGGCACATAAGATAATCTGGAAAAAATGGAGCTCGCAAAACTACAATGCAAAGTTATGAGGTATGTCATTATTGCAAACTAAAAATATCTAAAAAATTCCTACTGAGTGAATTAGATATCTAAACACTATGTAGATATTTGTCAATTTATTCAATTACACAATAAATTAAAACAATTTATTCAATTACACGATAGATTAAAACAATTTATTGTGTCCTATAATTGCTAGGTATACCCTTTTAGAAGGTGTACTATATAGAAAGGGGTTTTCGTATCCACTGCTGTGATGTCTATCACCACTTGAGGCTAACTATATGATGCGAGAAATTCATGAGGATATTTGTAGTGATCATTTGGGTTGAAGACTACTTGCCCAGAAAATCTTCAGATAAGGATATTACTGGCCTATAATCCAAAAGGATGCACATTGGTTGGTTCGCGAGTGCAACTATTGCCAGATATATGCCAAGGTATAGCGGCAACCACTAGAGTCTCTTTAGGTTATGTTAAGCCCCTAACCATTCGCGTTCTGAGGAATAGACATACTTTGTCCGTTTCCAATAGCCACGACAACGAAGAAGTTTATAGTCGTGGTTGTAGATTATTTCACCAAGTAGATTGAAACTGAAGCTTTAGCAACCATTATAGAGAAAAAAATGGAGTATTTCCTCTGGAAGTCAATTGTCTACAGGTTTGAGGTACCTCGCTTAATCATTACAGACAATGTACACAGTTTTAGGGAAAATTCAAAAACTTTTATACTAACCTTCAAATAGCTTTGGCTCAGAGTTCAGTTAAGACACCACAAACGAATAGGCAGGTAGAAGCGATGAACAAGAAAATTCTAACGACCCTAAAAAAGAAAGTTGGTAAGGCCAAAGACACTTGGTTGGAGGAGCTACCAGGAATTTTGTGGGCTCTGCGAACTACGCCCCACACTGCAGCAGGAGAAACAACTTTTTCCTTTATTTATGGCACAGCGACTATAATCCCCGCTGATATTGGCATAAGATCACACAGAACCCAGTATTTTGATGAAGAAGTCAATTAGGAAGCCATCAGGCTTAACCTTGATTTGATCTATGAATTCAAAGAAGCAACAGAAATCAAGAATGTAGTGCGTGCTCAACAAGTATCTAGTTATTAAAACTCCAAGGAAAAAAACAAGCAGTTCCAAGTAGGCGATCTTGTCTTAAGAAATACTAAGGCTAGTTTTCCAGCTTTGTAGCAGGGAAAAATGGCTCTGAATTGGGAAGGGTCATACAAGGTCATAGAAAAGATTGGCTATGGAGCGTACAAGCTAGAAAAGATAGAAGGCACGGTTCTACCATAAACATGGAATGCTCGCCACCTCAAAAAGTATTATGTGTAATTTTTCACTCTTTGAATAAAAATATTTTCCTCACATACACTTGTACTTAGTATTATCCAAAGGTTTGTCGGTTTATGATCGCAACCTCCAAAAATAACTAGCAGACCTATATTCCTAGCTGATATTCTAAGAGCTCGCAGCTCTAACACAGCTAGTAGACCTACACTCCCAACTAATGTTATAAAGGTTTTTCGATTTATGATCGCAACCTCCAAAAACAGCTAGCAAACCTATGTTCCCAAATGATATTCTAATAGCTCGTAGAGTTAAGCTCGCAGCTCCAACACAGCTAGCGGTCCTATGCTCCCAACTAATGTTACAAAGGTTTTCCGATTTATGATCGCAACCTCTAAAAACAACTCTAAAAGCTTGCAGGCTCAAGCTCACAACTCCAACACATGTAGCAGGCCTACGTTCCTAACTTACAGTATAAAAGTTCACAAATCTGAGCTCGCAGCTCTAATGGAGTTAGTGGCTTGAATTGTACTAAGTTATTTAAAGATTTTAGAGAAAGCAGTTTGAAATTTACTCAAATTCAAAATTTACTTAAGTTCAAAACATGCTTAAGTTCAAAAATTCACTTAAGCCTAAAACTTCTTTAAGTTCAAAACATTTTTAAGTTCAAGGTTTGATTAAATTGAAAATTTTGCTCGAGTTTGCAGAATGATAGAATACCATAACACTAATAACTAAACTTCAATTTTTTTCAAACTTCAAATTTTCTTATTCAGATCATAATAAGAGTAATACATATTTACAATCATTTAAGGCGAATCCTCTCCCCTTTAAGATCCCTAGCGATATCATCTTCCCTCTCTACAACTTCAATATTTTCAATAAGCGTGGTGGTGATATTTTCACCAGCAGGCATAACGATCGGCTCAGAAGGACCTTCATCAAGGTAAAAATCTTTTGAGTTCTTCCACTTGGATGCAAACTCATCCCAACCAACTCTGAAGGGAAGCGACCATCAAAATAAGATTTATCCATATCTACCTTGTAAAGGGCATCAAAGTCAACTTGGCAAGCATTGAAGAGTCCAACAACAACCTGAATATGCAAAAGAATGTTGGACTTGAGCTCATAAGTGAGACTACTCAGGGTCTCTAAAGTCTCCTTAAATTTTTCAAGGGCTTCTTCTTATTTTTGCTTTAACTCGCCATTGCAGCTTCATACTCTGCAACGACTCAACTCACAGTTGCCTTGTACTCTTCAACAGTTCTCCTTAACTCAGCATCCAAGGCCTCATTTCTTTCTCTTTCAACCATAACCTTGCTAGATAATTCATCATTTTTCACTTGTGCAACCTCTAATTTCTCAACGAGCTCTTCTTTTTGCTTATAGAGCACTTCGTTTTCATCTCTTATCTTCAAGTATTGCTCATGAATGCTCTCAAGATTTTCTTCAAGCTCTTTCTAATTAGCCTCTGCCCCAAAAACATTTTCGTCAAGGCCCAAACTGATCACAATAGCCTTGGCCAAGAAAGCTTGCAGAGAGGAATTGAGTTTCGATAAAGTAGACTTCTGCGAACTCCTTAATAACTCACCGGCACACATCTGCCTTTTTACAACTTTTAACATAGAAGCTTTCCACTTTTCAATCATGTTTTGCAACTTCCTTTTGCTTAAATTCTCGCGACTTAGGACCAGCTCGCCATCATCTTCAGCAGATGGCTCATCTACGAGAGGTAGAGGAAGAAGAGAGATACAAAGATGAGCAAAATGAGGGGAACTACCATGATAACAATAGGAGAACTTTCATGAGTCGTAGAGTGTGAGCTTGCTGAGGGAGAAGTAGGAGTGGTGGCCATCACAACAGAAGGCCCAGCATGGTTTACCCTCCTTTTGCAATAGACTCTGACCTGCCACTATCTATTTCCTCTTCACTGCTAGTGACCATGTTAACATCCCCCATATCAATCCTGCGCTTCTTGCGCATGTCCCTCAAAGCAGCTCAAAGGTCCATAGCTTCATTAATTTCTTGCGATATGCTAGTTATTTCCTCAAAATTGTTTCCTAAACTGCAAGTTATGTCTGCACCACCAACAATTCCAATATCAATAGGAGCAGTTATCAAATTAATATTGGCATCGTTTTTTGCCCGCGATAAGACCACTAGAATCTAGGGTCAATGCCTCATCTATAGTAATTGTAACAGAAGCTATTGGGTTCCTCTTTAAATTCCGTTAGGATTAGACCCAAGTTGTCGTCTGTTTTTCAGGGTTCATACCTAAGGCCTCAGCAACTTTTCTACTGTCACCTCATTTGTATCCATTAGGACTAAGGCCCTCCAAATAGTATCAAAATATGTTCCTCATGGTTATAAGATCTTCGATAACTGATGAACTACCAGCACGAAGCCTTTCCAACTGGGTTGAACAACCATCTGTCCCAACAATTCGCTTGAATGAACACATGTCTATACTCGATGTTGACCACTCTGTAGGAAAACCAAGTCCATTTACAAGCCTACATCTCACCCTGATATATTGTCCCCAATTCAGCCAAAGATTAGCACATTTGTTCACAATTACGGTCTTGCCTTTATCGCAAGGAGAAAAATAGTAAAAGCCTGATGAGGTCCCTCGATTTTAGGCCTTTAATAAATGTAAGCTTTAGAATATCGCGAGCTATGTTGCTTCGTTATGTCGGCAGCAATCAATAAAATAAACTATCGCGATCCACCAAAAGAACCCGTAGAGTTGACCGCGAGAAATCCGATAATCTTTAAGAAGATGACAGAAGAACAGATTTAAAGGCAAGTGGAACCCCACTTCCAGAGCATGGAGGGGGAGCAAGAAGCTGCCATCACTAGTATCACTAAGCCTGTGAGACCCCTTAGGGATGGAAAATTCGTAAGAAAAATTGGGGATTTGAATCCCTTGTGCACTCAGAACTCGACTCATTTCTTCCTCTTTTGTAGCGTAGATGAAGAAATTGGTTTCTACAAGAACCTTCGAAACATGATCTCGCAGTGGACAACGAGGAATTATTCGACCACTAGCACATCTTATTTTCGACATGTTTTTTATGTAGAAAGAAAAGAAAAGGATAGAAGATGTTACCTTGAAGAAAGTCTCAAGCAAGCCTGTTTGCAGAAAATGTTAAGATTATGAGTTTAGATTGTAAGTTTAGGGTTTCCAAAAACCCCCTTTTAAATAAGTTTCTCTTCCTCACGTTTTAACATTTCAAATGACCGAGAAGCACCAACAGCCAGATACAAACGGATGCAATCCACCTGTATACGTGGAAAAGTTAACGTCATTGTAATATCCCGAAAATTTTTACAGTAAAATATTATCCGTGATATAGTAAAATAAGGAAATAAAGTGACAAAAAGGGAAATTTTGAGTTATGTCAATATTGGGAAGTATATTATGATATATTAATTCAAGAAAGGACTAAATTGTAAAAGTGAGAAGTTTTGTTGCACAAGAGTAAATACTCAAAATTTGAGGGGATAAAGTGTAAATATGAAAAAGTTGAAGGACCAATAGTGTAAATATTTTAAGGGTGGAATGATCTAGAAATTAAGGAAAATGGATAAATTAGGACCAAATTGAATAGATGAAGAACTATGAGGGACTAAATTGCAATTTTACCAAATTAAATGATGATTCAAGGATGGAATTTTAAAAGATAATGAAGGGCAAAATGGTCAATTGGAAGAGAGAGAAATCTAGAAAGTAATGATGATGTTGGAGATATTTTAGATTAAATAAATAAATAAATAATAGTTTATTAATATTTTAATTTAATTTTTAAATGATATTTTATTATTTTATTATTTTATTATTATTTTACTTAGTATATATAAGGAAAGAAAGATGAAGAATCATCATATTTTTTTTCCATGCACCCAACGTATGAAGAGAAAAGGAAGAAAGAAACTTTCTTTTCTTTACAATTTGGTCCTTCCACCAAAAATTCACCATTTTCACCTAGAAATCAAAAGAATTTCCATAGCTACTAAGAGAGAGAAATGCTAAGGAGACCATGGGAAGTTAGAATATCAAGTTGGATTCAAGAATAGAAGCTGGAGGAGAGAGAAAATCAAGTTAAAGATTAGTATCAATAGAACAAGGTAAGTACATCAAGATTTCAATATGTTTTTAAGTTTGTTATTATTGACAAAGCATGGAAATAATGTTATAGTAGAGTTTTCTTACATAAGGTCCTATGTTCTTGATATGTTAGTGAAGAGAAAATAAGAGAAAGTGATGAGAAATGGTGTAGAAAAGAAAATAAGGGTGTTATAACATGGTAATTAATATCTTGTACCAAAACAGTTTTGGACAGCAGCAGTAGTCTAACTTTGAAAAATCATCAAAAATTTTAGAAATCAAATTATAGGATGAATAAAGTATGAAATTAAATCTTATTGAGTCTAGTTTCTTATAGAAGAAATTATGTAAGCAATGGAATTGTAAATCATGAGATATAATCAATTTTGTGAGACAAGGTCAGAATGATTTCGGGTTCCCCTGTTCTGACTTTTGAAAATCATCAAAAATTGGATAAAAATAATTATGGACTTAAATTTATATGTTTAGAATCTTTAATGAGTCTATTTTCAATAGAAATAAATGGGAACATTATTCAAATTCTGTACGATGAGATAATTAATTTTTAGTGAAGAAGGGTTAGGACTGTCAGACAGCAGAACAGGGGTAAATTTAAAGAATAAACTGTACTTATTGGCTAAACCAAAAAATTCTAAAAATTTTATGGTAAAAAGATATATGAGTCTAGTTTCAGGAAAATTAGCAGATCTTAATTTGGAGTTCTATAGCTCCAGATATAAATAATTTAGTGACTATGACACAGATGGACAGCTTGAATATTCATAAAAGTAAATAATAAAAATTATAGATAATATTACTTACAAGTGTGTTAAATACATTAAGGATGTGGAATGGAGAGGAGGAGGAGGAAAATATGTATGAATATTCATCTAATATGGCTAATTTGCATGTTTTAGGCTCAGGGACTAAATTGAATAAAAGTAAAACTTTATGGGTAATTTTGTAAAAAATGTTAGAAATGACCAAATTGCATGAAATGAACTATTTTATTATTTAAATTACAAAATTGAATGAAATTATTAATTTAGTTCAAGATCGGGAGAAAACATGTTTTAGGGATTAAATTGAAAAGTGTTGAAATTATGGAAATTTCTGATATTTTATAGAAATCATGGACTGTTATCAATATATATGAGAATAATAGCTAGAAATAAGGATTAAATTGCAAGAATTTTATTTTCCTGACCCTAAGGATGAAATCGTCATTAAATAAAAGTTTAGGGGAAAAATGGTAATTTTGTCTAGAGCATTTTGATCGTGGAAAAGAAAAGATGTCGGATTAATAAAATTATAAACACAAACAAGTAATGAGGTAAGTTCATGTAACTTGAATTATATTCTTAAATGCTTGAAATGCATGTTTTTGATATGAATATGATTTGAATGTTCATTATATGAAAATTTATGAAATACTGACATATTGATAAAAAGGGGAAGAAATCCCGGTTGAATGAAAGGAAAATTCGATGGATTTTTGAAAAGGAATTGACGATAAAAAGAATCTAGCCCGGACGGGTGATCCTATCCTGATATATAGCCTCCGAAGAATATGTGGAAAATGGATTTAGCCCTGACGGGTAATCCAAATTAGGGTCCAAATTTAGCTTTGGATGGTAATTTAGATCCAAGCTCATTAGAGTAATTATCGTTGCGAGGATTTAGCTTTGGATCGTAATCCCGACAATACTCTATGAGTTTATATTACAGGGGATTTAGCCTGGACTGGTAATCCCACTGTAAGGATGAGGTTCGCGGGAGTGTGCTCTCTGATATGAAATGTGTAAGACCATGGTTGAAAGATACCATGGCAACTTGATATGAAATGTGTAAGACCATGGTTGAAAGATACCATGGCAATGTGATATGAAATGAACAAGACCATGGTTGAAAGATACCATGGCAACATGACAGAAAATGAGTAAGACCATAGTTGAAAGACACTATGGCATCATGTCAAAGACAAATAAGACTGTGGATGGGAGACGCTATGACATCTATTGAACAATTGATATTCAGGTAATATGTATCAGATGACGAATGGTTATATGAAATGGTTGTGTGAAATGTTTACAAGAACTGGTCATATAGAAATATATGTACAAAATAGTTGTATGAAATAATTATGAAGATAGATAAATGAAATAAGAATAAGTACATGGAATATAATTTATGTTAAGTTTGATATAAACTTTACCGGAATAAATATACATAAAATATATGGAAATGATGGAGCATGAAATATTGATATAATGAAATGATTGATATACACTTATGAAGAAACGGTAAGAGAATGATATGTTTCATAACATGTGCATATATGATTATCTTTGATTTGTTGATACAAGAAAATTATATAAGTAAAGACAATTATTAAACTCAAGTGTGACATGTCGAGAAAATAAGTATATCAATGTTGAATTTAGATGAAATATGTGCAAGTATACTAACAATGATGTTGTTTGACGCTTAGACAAGTGTTAAGCTATTGATTGAATGGTAACATGTTTAATTATAAGGAGCATTGAAATGGTAAGTACTTAGATGAAAATAAAATTTAAGATTTTGCAAAAAAATTTTTATGATCCCGATTTAATTCCGGTTGGTTTCTATTGTATGTTTGGGGCTTCGAGGGCCCAATAGAGAGACGTTATGATTATTTTCAAAATATGAATAATAAATGACTCAGAATTTTCTGAAAATGTTCAGTAAACTCCGGTAATGCCTCGTACCCTATTCCGGTAATGGATACGGGTAGGGAGTGTTACAGTCATGTCCCAGTGGTCACTGCATATTTAGCAAGGCTGTATAAATGTGAAGTGATGGCTCTAAGGAGCGCCACTTTATAGCCCTCCTTAGACCTAATAGTGGAGACTAGATTGTTATGTATTTATGACCACCAACCCGAGAACTAGATAAGGTCTGAGTCATCCACCTGAAGTTCACAAAAGGAGCTCGCACATGCCACGGGGTACTCGCAAGGGGAGCCTGTTGTCTCAATTCGCATATACCCAATGAGTTCACACGTAGGGGGCACAAAGTCCAGTAGGTAGCCCAAAATAATACACATGTCATGCATGCATAGAGTCTACTAAGAACGTCAATTCCATGAACAGTAACCATGTATATAAATATTTGATTGTCCTATTTAATGAGACACAACGAAAAATTACTCAATAGTACTAAAAGCTTCTCCATAGTACTAACCCAGCTCCTAATACTCTTGGTACAACTCCTTGTACAACATTTTCCATTGAAATCCAAGTGTTTGGCTAGGCAAGTGTTCTCTACATTGCTATTTTGGATAGGGTAACTTCAGTGGAAATATTTTTTGTGGGTTAGTTTTAGGAAGTGTTGATGTTTGAAAATGATATAACTTGATAGATAATTTCGATCATGTTTCCTATTATTTTCTTCCATCATTTATGTCATATCTCTCGTTTGTCTTCATCATATTCGTTAAATCTTAGATATAGGAAGGGATAGAGTATTTGACTTTCCAACGTTCACTAAGATTTTCAATGAAATTTAAAAAAAAAAAAAAGGTAGAAAGTATCTCATTACATGTAACTGCTTCTCCTTATTAGAGTTTCCAAAACATAAATGGTTATTTTGTTAACGTAATTAAGCGTTATAAACTAAAAAAAATGAGGTATCATGGAAAGATGATAAAGAGAATGATAAGGTAGGCTCCGAAAAACAAATGCGGTGGTAGATGATAGTTGTGAAGATGATAAATGGCTAAGGATAGAGAACGTTGTGGTGGTTGAAGCGATTGTAAATGAGAAAATTATAAAAAGAATGTATAATGCTCAAGTTTGTCAAATTACCAAAAGGTCTCGAATGAAACATTTGAACCACTATTTGTAGCATTTCTAAGATAGCTTACGTATATATATATCATTTAAGTATAACTCACATACTCACTCACACATACAATTACATTATCACACAAGTTAAATTTACGAATTGATCCCACATTTTGGAGATGGGATGATCACCCTTGGCCAATGGATACAATGTGGGGTTCAACATTTTCATGATAGTTATCAATTTTATGAAATGTGGGAGAGATAAGTAAATTAATTTAAAAGAATGTATAATAAAAGTGAAAGAAATCACATTACAGTAATAAACAATAAGAAAGATATCAAGTATGGTGATGGTTGTAACCCATTTTAAGAGATTATAAGTTTAAGTGCAAGTTACACAAATGCTTTCATAAATTTTTGGAAAGTGCATTCACTTCATCTATTGCACATTAGCGCAAGAGCATTGTTAGCCCAACAAAGAGGGGAAATGAAGCACTTGCGTTTATGTTTGAAAATAGTATTTCTATAAATAGGTGTAATAAAATTAAAGTAATTAGTGAGTAGTGTATTTATGTTTGAACAGATTTTTACTAATTGAGCACCTAGATTGACTTTGAAATAGAGTTGAATCACTGTTGCTCTTAAAATACATCCGGCAAGGCAATGGCAGCCAACCTCCCTCTATCCCTCCGGTTGCAGTTGTATCATTGGATACCAAGCAAAATGGCCAAAAGTAAAAGCAAATATATTTCATGGTTTTTTTTTTTTGGGGGGGGGGGTGTTATGATTGGAGCACTGATGGGGAGTGGGGTCACCGGAGGTTGAATGGTGAGTTGGTGCCTCCATTCCATACGCCCCCCCTTTCTCTCTCTTGGGCAAATGAGATGGGATGACCACTGTACTCGTTTTGGGTCAACTTTTCCTATTTTTCCAACTCTTAATCTTATTTTTAATTTAATTTTAATTTTAATTTTCTCCACTGCTTTCTTTCGTTTCTTCCTATTCCTATTTGTTCTTTTCTTCTCAGCAAAAGAAGAAACCCCATCATCAGCACTTTCAACATCAAGATCCAAACCCTAATTCAAATTCTTTCTAAACTCCCCCGATTTTAATCATTTCATGCAAGTCAAACACCTTATGGGAAGAATCCACTTCGCCCCTTTATTCCAACCTCAGTTGTGCTGCGATTTTTCGAACTAGAACTAGAGTTTTGTCAAACGCATCCTTCCTATTCCTTTTTCGTCTCTCTTCAAAATTTAAAAAAAGGGTATGATTCCTTTCTTACCTTCTTTCTTTCTTTAAATCAGCTCTGAGTTGCAGCTGCGGAAGTTGCTGCCTTTCTAATCTAAATTTTTCTCACTTTATATTTAGTTGGGGTTAAGTAGTTGCTACTTCTTTGATTTCCATTTGTTCCACTTAGATTCTAATCTAATTTCATTAAATTCATTGCTCAGTCGACTTACTTAATTTAGATTTGGAAATTGAGCTTTGGATTTTGTGATGGGATTTTTCCCCTATATATATGTATTCTGTAATGCTTTATTTCCAAGTCTTAATTCTGATACAACCAATTCTAGATAAGCACTTAGTGTCTCCTAGTATCATGCATCACCTTGGCAAGCTAATGGAGGGTTAATATTCGAATCGTGTTTTTCATACACTCTTTTTCCATATAAAAACATAGTGTTGTTTATGGTCACTTTGTAGCTGCTTGAATTTGATTGAACCTTTGAGCTCTGATTTTGCTGTTTCTTATTGTACCCTGCCTGCCTTCTGAAGATTGTTATCTCATTGGTTATTCAGTTTGTTGTTGTCTCTGTTAATAGTGCAAGTTTCTAAGAAGGTGATTATTTGTTAAGCAATTTTGTATTTTGTGTGGTGACTATATAAGTCAGATGGCTGGGAGCTGGGACGGAAGTTACGACCCTGGCAGTCAGTCAGATGATAGCCATCATTTTGAGAGACTGCACATAGAGCCCCTTTATGATGCATTTGTTTGCCCTTTGACAAAGCAAGTTATGCGTGACCCTGTGACGTTAGAAAATGGCCAAACATTTGAACGTGAAGCAATTGAAAAATGGTTCAAGGAATGCAGAGAAAGTGGAAGGAGGTTGGTTTGCCCATTGACCCAAAAAGAACTAAAAAGTGCAGATCTAAACCCGAGTATCGCTTTGCGGAACACCATTGAAGAGTGGACTACTAGGAATGAAGCAGCCCAGCTTGATATGGCTCGTAGATCATTAAATATGAACAGTTCAGAAGATGATGTTCTGCTGTCTCTGAGGTTTATCCAACGTATCTGCCAAAAGAACCGATCAAATAAGCATGTTGTACGCAATGCTGATCTGATACCTATGATTGTTGACATGTTAAAGAGCAGCAGCCGTAAAGTTCGGTGCAAAGCATTGGAGACACTCCTTACAGTGGTCGAGGAAGATGAAGATAATAAGGTTGTTCTAGGTTTGATGTTTTCCTGCTGAGTGACAATGAGATCATTGTAATGTATGCATCCAGGACTGGATTATTAACTATTGCATTATTTTTCAGGCAATATTGGCTGAGGGGGACACTGTGCGCACAATAGTTAAATTCTTGTCCCATGAACAGTCCAAGGAGAGGGAGGAGGCTGTCTCTTTGCTGTATGAACTTTCAAAATCTGAAGCCTTGTGTGAGAAGATTGGTTCTATTAATGGAGCAATTCTTATATTAGTTGGAATGACCAGCAGTAAATCTGAGAACATTTCAACTGTTGAGAAAGCTGATAAAACTCTAGAAAATCTGGAGAAGTGTGAGAACAATGTCCGACAGATGGCTGAAAATGGTAGACTGCAGCCTCTTTTGACCCAGATTCTTGAAGGTGCTTTCTCTTTCCTTGACATGTTTATGCTTTTGCTAACTTGCTGCCAGCATACTGGTCCTCCATTTTTTTTGGGGCAGAGTCATGTGCTATTGGTTTTGTCTTTGTTTCATTGAAAAATTTGATGCTCCCTTTTTTATTATATCCTGCAAACGAGGTCGTCAATACACTATTTGTCAGTTGACTGTAGATCATTTTATGTAACAATGATTGCCTTCTAGTGTTCATTCATTTGTCCTGACCCTGTAACTTGCTAGTTATTTCTTGCTGCTCACTCTGGGATGAAATATTTGAGCTGGAAGTATTTTATGTTTGACCTTTGACATTTGAAATGTTCATGCTAATCACTTACATTGCTATAGTTGATGTAAAATGATATTGCTGCAGGTCCACCTGAAACAAAGCATTCCATGGCTGCATATCTTGGTGACTTGGTTCTGAATAATGATGTGAAGGTACACGTTGCAAAAACTGTAGGTGAATCTCTAATCAATATCATGAAAAGTGGTAACATGCAATCAAGAGAAGCTGCTCTGAAGGCACTTAACCAGATTTCATCTTTTGATGCAAGCTCGAAGGTGTTGATTGAGGCAGGAATACTTCCTCCTCTTGTCAGAGACCTCTTCACTGTTGGTCAGCTTCCCATGCGACTTAAAGAAGTCTCTGCCACAATTCTGTCCAATGTTGTAAACTCAGGATATGATGTTGACTCCATTCCTATTGGGCCGGACCATCAGACTCTTGTTTCTGAAGACAATGTCCATAACTTACTTCATCTAATCAGCAACACTGGTCCACCAATCGAGTGCAAACTTCTTCAAGTTCTTGTTGGACTCACCAATTCTCCGACAACAGTTCTGAATGTTGTTGCTGCAATTAAAAGCTCTGGAGCTACTATCAGTTTGGTTCAGTTTATAGAGGTTCCACAGAAGGATTTGCGGATGGCATCCATAAAACTTCTCCAGAATCTCTCTCCTCACATGGGTCAGGAATTAGCAGATGCACTACGTGGAACAGTTGGTCAGCTCAGCAGCCTAATTAGAGTCATATCAGAAAATACAGGAATTTCTGAAGAACAGGCAGCAGCTGCTGGCCTCTTAGCTGAACTCCCAGAGAGGGATTTGGGCCTCACGAGGCAAATGCTAGATGAAGGTGCTTTTCAGTTGATCATCTCTAGAGTTGTTAAAATCAAGCAAGGAGATATTAGGGGCACACGCTTCGTAACACCATTCCTTGAAGGACTTGTTCGGGTGCTTGCAAGGGTTACATTTGTCTTATCAGATGAGCCTGATGCTGTTGCTCTTTGCCGTGAGTATGGTCTTGCAGCGCTATTCGTTGATTTGCTTCAGACCAATGGTATTGACAATGTCCAGATGGTCTCTGCCGCAGCTTTGGAGAATTTATCTCTAGAATCTAAAAATTTGACAAGATTGCCGGAGATGCCACCACCAGGAGTTTGTGCTACTATCTTTCCATGTTTCAGCAAACAGGCCGTTATAACAGGAATGTGTCGCGTCCACCGGGGGACATGTTCACTTAAAGAGAGCTTTTGTCTTTTGGAAGGACAGGCTGTACATAAGTTGGTTGCTCTCTTGGATCACACCAATGCAAAGGTGGTTGAAGCAGCACTTGCTGCACTTTCCACCTTGTTGGATGATGGTGTTGATATTGAGCAAGGTGTGTCCATTTTGTGCGAGGCAGAGGGAATTAAGCCCATACTTGATGTGTTACTCGAGAAACAAACAGAGAATTTGAGGAGAAGAGCCGTTTGGGTTGTAGAGAGACTTTTAAGGAATGATGATATAGCCTATGAAGTTTCTGGAGATCAAAATGTGAGCACTGCACTTGTTGATGCCTTCCACCATGCCGACTACAGAACCCGACAGATTGCGGAGCGCGCCCTGAAGCACGTTGACAAGATCCCAAACTTCTCTGGAATTTTTCCAAACATGGGATAAGCTTCTTGTATTGCACGCTCCTCGTGCATATTTGAGTGAGTACCAACGTGTATGTAGTTTTTATCCTTTTGCCTCCCTACGTGGATAGTTTTGAAAGTAGATATATTGCTGTATATGTGGATGGATTTCCCACTTGTAGAGGGTTTCAAGAAATTGTTCATTTGTTCTTAATGATGCTATTTTCATTGACCTTCATTTCTTTATACGAACTACTATTGTTTTTGGCATTGAATGGTATAGACCTCTTTAGTTCTTTTATTGCCTTTTCATTTTTATTAACACTTCAGAGGACCCTTTTGTGGAATGAATGATTGAGTGAGGTTGGGATATCCTTTTTATTAGAAATTAGATAGAGGTAAGCTCTGCTCTAAGATTAGGGGTGTAATCGAGTCAAACCGAGCTCCAATACCGTCCAGTTTGAGCTCAAACTCGATATTCAGCTTGAGCTTGATCGAACATCTATTTTTAAGCTCGAACTCGAGATATAATTGAACTACTCGAGCTCAAGCTCAATTAAGCTTGTTTACCAACTTTTATACTCAAGCTAATAATTAAGATTAACATAATTTAATATTATAAAAATATGAATAAAAACCTTATCAGAGTCAAGTATTATTAAATTTGAATTCAATTCGATCAATAAGTCTAGTTTAACTCAATAATGACCGAATCAAATTCGAACTCAATAATGACCGAATCAAATTCGAGCTTTTTTCAAGACAAACTCAAATAACTTCACAGCACTAGTCATATATCTAAAATGAAAGTCAGTATTCATTCATTTAATGGACGCAGCAACGGTATTTTATATGTGATAAGCTCATTCAATCAATCCTTAAGTTCAGCATTTACATCATTCAATCAATCCTTAAATTTCTGAATTCAAGAATCGTGATGCTTTTTGATTCTCAATCTCCAAAAAAGCACATTTTTTCTATAATTAGAAATGAGAAATGATGCAACTTGATCCAAGAAAACATAAGGACAAGAACATTAATGAATGAACGGACAGAAATTTATTACAGATAATGCAACAGAAGCAAGATGAAAAATACATAATCAGTTTATGAACAATGGTGAAGAAATTACTAGCAAGGCTAAGTACTAGAGACCAGATGTGGTGGTCGCCATTGTACAAATTGTGGAAATTCCAAGAAATAAATAAGAAAATTCACAGGTAGGAATGCATGCGCGAAATCCCCTAAATGAGCAGCTCTCATCTCATGTTCTATAATTTTCTGGTTGAATTACAGTGCATTGCAGCAGAAGACATTATAGATGTAGCACCGCCATTGTCTTAGTCATGCAAGAGGAAGCATCTAATTCATGAGCCATGTGATTCCTAGAAATATGGCTCCAATTCATCTCCACATCAGACACATCACACACTGTGAAGAAATCCAAAACCTGACCAAATATTTTAAACATTTCAACTCCAAATATTAAGTTCCTGTCAGCAACAAAAACAGGGTTCCAGTCCATTGGAGCATCAGGGTGTACCGAGACCTCGGTCCATGTAAGATACATCAGATCTAGCTCCCACAATTTTCTCACAGCCTTGTTTCTCCGACCAATTTGCCCATCTCCCTCGCACCAAGAGACAGACAGCAGAAACAAGTGACCATTACAAGAAACAAGTTTTGGATAGTACTCATGAACGTGGGGAGGAAATGCAGAGGTTTGGATTCCAATCCAGAAACCTCTTTCTATGTCATAGCCCGCTAACTTGTCATTCTCAGAGCAAACGTAAAACATCCCATTACAAACAACACCAGTACAAATGACCCCAAAGTCTATAGGCAGCTTCTGGATTTCAGTCCATTTATTTGATAAAGAATCATAGATTTCACCAGAATTCAGTGGCTCATCCCAAGATCCAAGACCTCCAACAGCAATCAACACGAACCTTTTACAACCCTTCATATTTGCTTGTTCACTTCTTTGTCTAATAAACTTGTATGATCTTCTATTTGGTAATAATGAAGGCTCATTCTCATCAAAAGCATTTCTGTACTGACGCCTGAGTGAAAGCCTGTGAGGATCCTCGTAAACATCTGACACCCCACCAACTCGGGATCTGGGAAACTGCCTATCATGTCGATTCTGATGGCTTTGAATGACCGAAAAATCTGAACAGACCTCGGATATTCCTAAAATAGGCATTGATCTAGCAAACTTCATAGATGAAGCTTTACGCCATGATTTGGTGAGAGGGCTAAAGACTAACACACCTTTGTGTGTCTTGAATGAGCTCCTATCTACCCTCCCAAAGTTGGTTAAGCTTGAACAACCTCCAACAATATAAATATCATCCTGCATACCGGCAACTGAGAACATGAACCTTCCTCTGAGTATATCAGCACTGATCCTGTGCCATTGATCTTGAGACACGTCCAGTGCATGTATCTCCCCAGAGCAATAGCCATCCTTAACAGCACCAAAGAGAAACAACCATGGTTTTTGACATGAACCTTCTTGTCTCATCTGTAAAAACCGAGGAGTTGTGGTCAAGTGTCTCCATTTCTTGCACACAAGCCGGGCATTCATAAGACTGGTCAATGGTAGTCTCACCAAGCACATCTCTAGAATGTCATCAGGCAGAAAGATATGCATCCTGCTGTTTCGTACTGAATCCTCAAGATCTAAATCCTTTCTATTGTTTTTCTTCCAAAACTTCTCCCTCACACCATATGAGAAGCAATCGAAATTATTGTCCTCTATACCACAAATTGACTTGTACACCTTTCCTTCTTCACTGGCACTTGACCTTCTCCTATAACTTGGATCACCAAGTTCCTCACCTGTGTCAGCACCCACTTTGCAACCACCACCTCTACCATATAGAGTAAGACATTTCAAGGAAACCCCTCTCACCTTATCCTCTTCACCCCCTTCACCTCTATGATTTTTTTTCCTCAACTTCTGGCTAACACTCCTCACAAGTCGTTTAGACACAGTCAGCGTCTCAAAATCCTGGCGAAGCGCTTCCTCACTCACACTCTCAGCAAACATTATGGTCTCCAACTCAGGGCATGCAAAGTTGCAGACACATTTCTATATTGCCGGCTGCATTTTGGTTAAGACTCTTGCATCTACAGAAAAACAGACTGATGAGATTGCAGCCAGACATACACACAGAACGGGAAAGAAATATTAACATATAGCATTAGAACTATGAAATAGCAATGCTAAACAAGAAAGGGTGAAACCCTAGCCTGCCTAATACTGCTAATGAACATAATATCAGAGAACAGAGTCAAAATAGACAAATATCCAAATATTGAATACAAAGACAATAAACATTAGTTTGATTAGCAAGAGCTTCTTAAAAGAATCAGAAAATAACGCAAAGGCAGATGAAAGCAAATTGAAATTAATGATGTAAAAAGAAAAACAAGAACAACGATGAATACCATTACATTAAGGTAGAATTTAGCTAAAATCAAAGTTTCTTTTCAGGAATAAATCGTCGTTTACAGATCCATAGACTCCATTTTCGAATTGGAAGGATTCATAGCCCTCATTTGAATCAGATCCTAATGAGATCGGCAGATTTCGTTTCCCATTACGTTTCAAAGTAAATAAATGGCACTAATCTAGTTTAACAAATGACTTAAAGGAGAGAGATTAATTCGTCATAAACCTAAATCTTAAACACACACACACACACACACAAGATAAAAAAGAAGAAACTTACATTGCAGCAAACGAGGAATGGAGGATTGCGATCAAGAAAAATAATTAAGCAGAAAGGGATCGTTGATTAGAAACCCATGGAAATTTAATCGAAAAAAAAAAGTGTTAGGTTGGTAAAGCGACTCAGCACTGAATGAAAAAAGCGACTCGTGAGCTCAGCTCAGCTCTAACTCAGCTATTCGCTTTACCCTTTTGCCATTATCTGCTGCCTCTCTCTATTTTAATTTTGTAAGCATATTATTCATCATCTTCCTATGAAGTTTCCATCCACGCCTTTCACAATGTTTATTTGTTAAGGTGCAAGCCATATCACAGCCGTTGATCCATTGGGCACCAACTTCGAAGATGCGCATTAATGGGCTCGGCTCTCGATGATCTCGCGGCTGTCAGGTTTCTCAAGGTAACAGACAGTAGTAATATTTTTGTTTCTTCTTTTCCTTTTTATTAATTAAATAAATCTTTAAAAAGTAAATCAAATTATCAAAGAATTTAAAAATTGGTTGGGTTGGGCTCGGTGTTTTAATTACAGCACGTTGGATGCACGCACACAGCAGTGGCTGAGGGTAAGTGAGTGATATAGCGAAAAGCCCGGCGTGAGAGTGGCGGTCTATTTTCTAGGGTAGTTACATGTGTGGACCCATGTTTCATCGTCCAATTTCCACCTTTGAATACAACATTTAAATTCTTTTTATTTTTAAATTAAAAAGTTATTTATTTTTAATATATTAATACATTTTCTTGTACATTGATTAGTTGAATTTAGGAACCCACTATAAATCAATTAATTTAATTTGATAATTTATATTGATTAATTGAATTTGTTAGATTTATAAACTTTATAATTGATCATGTGAACGAATGTAAAATAAAAAATGCATAAAAACAATAATACATGCACCTATTGTAATACTCATCGCCCGATCCGATCGTCAAGTTTGAGCTATGAGAATGCTATAGCCGTTGCCGGAGCAACTACCGTAGAAAACACTGTAAATAAATTAGTTAAACATTCAAATATTCCACACATGTAGTCATTACATGCTAAACAAACTTTTTTGAGACTCAATCGAGCTTATGAAAGCTCATTTTCTAATTTGAACATGAAATAAGATCAAATTGCAAAGTTTTCAAAGTTTCAAAACAGGTATCGATACTCTTGCTAGGTACTGATACCATTTTGAGCTTTGATGTTTTAAAAAAATCAATTTAAAACCAAAATTATTTATACCAGACTTAAAGTATCGACACTTTCTTCAAGGTATTGATACTTTACCTTTTGTACCGATACCATTTTAAGGTTCGAAGTTTGAAAAACTTGAAGAAAACCGCTAAGCATCGATACCTTTATCTAGGGTATCAGTACCTCAATGCCAAATATGTCAAAACTTACATTTTGGTACTTATTTCATGCCCAAACCAACTCAAACTCAAATAGTGATTAAAAGCACACTAAAATCCTGCAAAAAACCAATTCAAAGCTTACCTAAACACTTCATTTCAGCAACTTCTCAATCAGTCAAACATTTATATATCAATAAGGTACTTAAAACTATCAATTAAACTTTTGAAATTTTCAAACCATTCAAACTTGCAAATTCATTCAATTCCATCATTTAAACATACCATTTGACTTCCAAATTTTACACTGAAGTACTACATATATAGCTTAACATATGACCAACATACATACACATATATATATAACCAATACCAATCCAAAATCAAGCATTATCCTAGTTTCATGTCCAACTATCATTCAAGGTAAATATATATATATAACAACACCTATGTATATGCCACATAATCGAGCTTAAAACGAGCAAAAGTCTATGGAGTCAATAGCAGGATAGTGTGAGCTTAGAGGTGATTCGACTGACACATTCCGCGAAAATCTATAGAAAAAGGAAAACAATTAGGTAAGCATTTCGAATGCTTAGTAAGTCCATATGAAATTTATTTAACTTACATTAACATTACAACAATTTAGCAATTGAAACACATTGGTACAAACATGGCATCTTTTGGCAACCTTATACTTTCATGCACAATTCAATCACACAATCACTATGTTAGTTCATTTGCATATCAAACTATAATACTATAATCATAAACATATATAATAATTTCATATTATAACATATACTATTAAACTATACTCAATTTATAAATATAACATTTCAATCCACGATCAATCATTTCATTTCCATTTTTAATGATCGTTTTCGTTTTTGTTTCACCTAGAAACTATAGGAATTGAACTCGGATACACGAGACTAATTTGCTCATACGATTTGACATATTGGCTGCTAACACTAGCTTCAGACCAGGGTTGCTCATACAAGCTTAGTTTGACGTTGCTAACACTAGCTTTAGAGAATCAGCAACATATGTTGGATCTCAAGCCACCATATTAATCCCTTATCAAACACTATTTTTCATTCTTTTCGACTGAACCATCCCTTTTTTTTGTTTTAGACCTTAATGGCATGTCATTCGTATCTTAATCGTTTACTAAATTCACATGGGCACCATTATTGTTTTCGTGCCATTTCAAATATTGCAATATCATCATATACATATCATTCAATACATTGTATCTATTTAGAATAACTATATTTTCCGTACTTTATGATTTAGTCATTTAGATGCCAACATTATCAAATTACAATTAACCTAAACTAACTGACATTATAACATGATTCAAACATAACACATATAACATAGTAAGTTCCACATGAACTTACCTGACAAAAATAACAACAAACGAAATGTCAAGGACTAATATGTAATTTTTCCTTTTCCTTAATTATCTTCTGATTGATTCAAATCTCAATCTATATGATAATTCATTTCAATTTATCAATTTCAGTTACCTTATAACATCCTATTACATGCATATGTCAATTCAATTTCATTTTTGAATGCTTCCTAAAATTTGCATTTTATTCAATTTACTCCCTAAAATTAAAATTACAATATCTTTTAAATTTGAGCTTCAATTTCGAAATTGATCTTAAATTCATCATTTTAAAATCCTATATTATCTATAATTATAGAATTTTAACATCAATTTGAAAATGTATGCACTTTAGTCCCTATGTTCAAAAACTAGCAATTAAACTTTACAAAATAGTCCTTTTTCATTTCTAAGCTTAAAAATCTAACAATTTAACACTAATTTCATCAAGCATTCATCAATGATAACTTTTAAAAACTTTAACAGTTTTACAAATTAATACACAGGCTAACTAAATTAAGCTCCCGAGACATTAAAAACATAAAAATTACAATAACATAGTTCTCCATCTTTGTTTTCTTGAGAATGAAAAGATGATAAGAAATGCCCTTCAATTCTTTTTAATTTATCTTAAATACATAGTTTAACATTTAATTAAACTTAATTATTTAACTAAATCTTAATTAATTTAATATTAAGCTTAATTAACAAAATTAGTGGATGACACTTATGCATCCACTAATTTGTCATTTGATTAATTGAAAATCCATAACAATAAAATTTTACCACTTTTACAATTTAGTCATTTTACTTTAATTAAATATCCAATTGACAAAATTAAATGACCAAACTTAAATTAACATTAATACCTCAATCATTGAAAATAGGATTTCAAAATCGCCATTTTTGATACCACTTAAAAATGAACTATCAAACCTATTAAATTGTTTTATTTGATTCCCACCATCTTCTTTATTTTTTTAACATAATTCTCACTTTGTTTATCTGATGAAAATTTATGATATGAATTTTTTAATAAGCTTACAACAATTATCTCTCTATAATAGCATGTAGTTATAGGTGTATAACAGCCACATTTCCATAATAGACAGATTTTGGATAGACAAATGAGACTCTTATAGAGAAAATTGACTGTATACAATATAATATATTACGTTGATATTATATATTGGTTGATTAGTCTTAGCTTATATAACATTATTTTTATTGCAACAACTTAGAGACATAAGTTCGACTTTCTTAAGCGTTTGATATTTTTCAATTTAAAAATAGGAGAAAGATTAAATTTAATGTTAAGTGTGATTTAAAAAAGAAAAAAGAAAAAGATACAAATACAATTATAAACACAAATAATATAGATATGAATAACTACAATACATAAATAAATTGATAATAAAAAAATATAAATATAAATAAAAAGTAAAATAAATCTAGATAAAATTCATACATAAGGAGAATTAATTAAAAAACCTCACACATAAATTTACATACGATAAAACTATTGAAATTATTCAAACTTCTTCCTAAAAAAACACTTTATCATTAAGCTAGTATTTCATTAATTTATAAACTTGATTTCAACTTCGTCACTACATTTACAATTTATGACAATTTTTGATAAAAAAAAAATCTAAATGAAATTTAGCATGCAAGTAAAATCATTAGACATGTGCAATATCTCCTCCATTTGTAAGATCCTCTAATTTCTAACTTTTTGAAAAAAAATATTATTATCAACTATAATTAATATAAATAAAAAATTAAATTATGATTTGAATTTCAGCTTAAATGGTATTGATATTATTATTATAGAAGCAGTGGCGAAATTAGGGAAGTTGACGGGGTCTTGACCTCCCTAAAATAAAAATATTTTCATATGACCCCTATAAAAATTTTAAAAAATTTAAATTAATAAAGGTAAAATTACACTTTACCCCTTAAAAATATAAAAAATTGATTTAATTATTTAAAAATGATAACTATATAGTCTAATAAAATGATGAAATTGTATTTTTTTATCGTAAAAATTACAATTTAATTTCGGCCTCCTAAATTTTTTTTCTAATTTCACTCCTGTATAGAAATACGTGAATTCAAATGTGATAAGATGTATTTTTTCGTCTATTTAAGTGATTTAAATTTAAATTGAGTTCGATTTTTACCACTTAAATATTTAAAATTTTGAATAACAAAACGATGGTGTTTTGAGGTTGGAATTTATTTTAAACATTTTGGAGTATGTTTAAATTTAAGCATGAGATTAAGTTGATGTATCTATATAGTAGTTTATGTTTACTTAATATTGATATGATACTATTTATCTTATATATCACATCAATAAATAATTTAAAATTTATAAAATATTAAAAAAATTATAAAAAGTTCATGAATTTTTAAAAAATATATATATAAAGTACATAAGATCTGTAATGTGAGCTATTGTGTTTAAAAATTTAATTTAAAAAAAAAAAACAATTCAACTCATTTTTTAAAAGGTTGAGGTGAATTTAGTTTAATAGAGAAAAAATGACTAAATTAATAAAAGGTATAAATATTAAGGGTTAATTTTATTATTGTGCTATTGAATTAAACCGATCAGTTTTCAATTTTTTAAGTTGAATACTTGAATTTGAATAAAGTTCGGCCCATAAGGCCTGTTGGTGGTTGTAAAGAAAAGGCCCGAACCCGGATCTAGCCTTAGCTCCTCAAAATAAGTAACTCAACTCAACGATCGCGGTTCCCGTACCAAGGGAAAATTCGAGAACATTGAACAAAGGCCAGAGATGGCAGCTCCCATGTTGTGGCTCCTTTCCATCTTCTCCATTTTGTCCATCGCCGCTTGCATCGATGACAAGTGTGCCGCTTGCAATGCCGTCGCGGTAACAATGGAAACCTTTGATCAACATATGCTCTTTCACTCACAATCAAAACCACACCGATCCCATCCTTTTTCCTTTCCTCTCTTTATGAAATAAATCAGCTGATTTTTGTTTTCGTTCGATGATTTGCAGGCAGAGCTAGAGATTCAATTATCGAAGGTAAGAAACCTTTAAATCAATGCCACTTTCTGCAAATTGAGCTGTAATTTGGTAATTAATACAATAATTTTTATATGTAGGAAAAACCCAGGAACCATTTGGATATGAGACATCGTTTGGACTCGAAAGGTCAACGCCAAGGAAAGGTTATTGATTACAGGTAATAATAATTTTCATGGGAAAACCAACATTGCAGATTTGCATGCGCTAGTTAGTCTCGATTAAACTCTTAATTTTAGAAATTGAATTAACGGAGCTTCCGGTCTTTCTTTTGGTGTTGGGCTTAGTGTTGAAGAATATTTTACGAACATCATCAGACAATAGCAATAAAAATAAATGAAACACCAACAATGGTAATAAAAGGAAGCATTAGAATTAAGCAAAACATTGAACAATGAGCATAAACTTTTTAATAGGGAAATAGCACCTAAAAAATTTCGTCTGAAAATTGAGAAGAAAGTGAATAATGAACATTTTAACAATGACAAATAGTTGACATTTTGGATACCACCAACGGTTCAGCTCTGACGACAGTTGAAATTTGTACCAGTAGGTTTTTGCTAACAAGTATTTACCATTGCAATAATATAAAATACTATTATTAATACTAACTTAACTAGCCTTAACAAGAGTCCTAATGACATTCTTTAGCAAAATCTAACACAAAATGATAGCTTTTTTGCTATATTATGACTTATGAGTAACATGTTTCAGAAGGGAATGTTTTACTAAAGCATGCCTAATTGATGGGTGCAGTATATTTGCTGCTGCTTAGTCCTTTGTGATTGATGAAAGATTGCAGGGATACCTCATGCACGGATGTTTACTTTTCATCAATGGTTTATTTTCCCCAGACCCTGTACAAGTGATAACTTTGCTAATTTTTTTATCTTTTTCTATTTAGGATGAGTGAGCTTAGAGCTGTTGAGCTATTGGATGGACTTTGTGAAAAGATGCAAGATTACACTCTTGAAAAGGTAGCTCATACTTGCACTCTATTTCTTGCATTTATACGTGGTAGAACACATCTTTAAACATGATATTATGTTTCCCTTGAAATTTTGGATATTTATTATATCTTGTAGCAACTGTGCCGTCAATATAATTATTATCATGTAGCATCAGATACTGAACTTGTGGCAGCATTGGCAAAACATGCAAATTTATAGGTTTCACTTCTGTGTTCATATTTAAATTGTTCATATTCTCTGTTACCTGTTTTATGGTTGATTATGCTTTATGGCATGTTGTATTCAGGCATGCAAGTGCATATATCTTCATATCTGTTTTTTACTTTGCAGTTAGATTCATCCCGACGTGAGTGGATCAAAGTGCATAATTGGGACATCCTCACTATTGGTACTGATCATTTTATTTTATTTTATTTTGGGAAGTGGCAAGTATAAATAATCTAATTATGGTTGGTGCACAATAAAACTGGCTGGTGAAGTCCTTGATCAATCATTAGCACTATCAGAGAGACTGAAATCATATGTTTCTCTGCATATGTAATTAGTCCCCTAATCTGATTTTGTGCACAAAAATGCTAGGACTTGATCTTTGATTCACACTTCTGCATATACTGTTAATATATATGAGGCAAAAGTTGCCTATGCATGTGCATATGCCATCTCTCTGATGGTTTTGCTTGATATCTCTAGGATTTCTGTATTTCTTCCTAGCCATTCACCAAGCCATTGTTTCTTTACTTTCATAATACTGGCTGCCTCTATATTTATCGTGTTCTTAGAAATGCTGTTAATTTCTAGTTCTTTTTGTTTCCAAAGTCCATCGTTTCCTAAGTTCTAAAGTATTTCCCTATTTCTGCATTTTAATTTATTGATAGATAAGCAAGAAGCTAAGGCATACTCAAAAGATATATCCTCTTATTGTGGACGGTGAGACTGCATGGAGCTTGCACTATTCTTTGTATTATGTCTCATTTATGAATTTCTATTTCTTCGCCAGTAGTTTGTTTGGTATAATATAATTTGTGAATGTCAGCTATAATAACCTAGTTTATATTTGTTCTGGTATAGGTTACTGGAGGAAACTGAAGATGAGGTGAGTTTTCAAACCTGCTTGTGAGCTGAATGCATATCTGAAGTATTGATTCTTACTTTGCTATCAAACCCATGCAGTTAACAGAATTGATAAAGAAAGGATCCGTTAAGCAAGGAGATGTAAGCAAAGTTCTATGTGAGGAATTGAGTGAGCACTGCAGCGGGGCGAGGTATCATTGATTTTATTTGTTGTTTTCTTTCCCCCCTTTCCAAGTAACCAGTTCTGACTCTATCCTAAAAGTCTATTTTATATAGATTTACAGTCTACTTTTGTTTTATATCTAAAAAAAAAAAAAACAGCCTACTTTTGTTGCACTTGCACAGACAATCTTTCCTAGGTTTCTGGTGTTCTGACATTGACACTTGTTTGTATGCAGGGATAGCGACTCCGATAATGATGAACTATAACTATTGTGGTTCAGCTGGAGAAGAGATTTTATGGAAAAAAGTTTCCATGTTTGCTGCAGTATTGAAATGCGACTGTTTAATTTAGACTTCTGTAACTTGAAACAAAATTTTGCTCTATGGACCATAATGAGACTTATTTCCGTAACTTGAAACCGAGTTTCGCTCTTTGGACCATGTATTTGCTGTTTCCAACTTCTAAATTCAAGTCACTTTCTTGCCTTGTTTTTGGTTCTTTGAAGTAAAACCTCTTGGATTCTTCTCGTTAATAGCTTAATAAATTGGTAGCGTATTACTTTTCCTTCTCCTTGTTGGATAGTTTGACACGAAAGCTTAATTTGTAATTGCTGCTGGATTTTGATATCCAGTAAAAAGAACCACACTGCAATGGTGTTGCTGTTTTTCCAATTGCACAGAGGGTATACTGAGCCTTTAAGACTTGAGATGACACCATGACAGTATACTGAGCCTTTAACACTTGAGATGACACCATGACAATCATGACCTAAAGTTCTTCGAGACTTGACTCGACAGCTGCTGTTTTGCTACTGCTGCCTGCATAATTGCGGATTCCTTGGCTTGGTGAACTCTGGGATGGTAGTTAACGGAAAATCTTCCAACGTAGAAAACTAGGCATGGTACCCAGATAACTATCTAACCATTAATGGTCAATGATATCAAATTATTTGATTTAGTGAAAGACTGCTAGAACATATCTCTCAAGACTCAGTTTATTTACAGAGGAGTAAGCAGATGAAGAAAGAAAGAAAGGAAGAACAATGAATCCTGCAAATCGGAGCTACATCAGAGTTATCTCAGGTGTACAGGATTTAAAAACTCAAAAAGAATGATATTTTACATGACAGGATGTCCCTGGATGAAGGATGAATGTTAGCCATGGTGTGAAGGGGGCAGCTGCAGCTACTCGGTAGAAAAATGCCACGACCATTTCGCCCTCCAATGCGTTCATGCACAAATCTCGTTCAACCCTCGCTTGTTTCATCAGTTACAGTCCAGCACACCCTTTAGTAAATTCAGCCCTTCTGATGATATGCTCCTCCGAACACGGGATGGTGGTATTTCTATTCGAGGGGGAGGCTCAGCAGAGAAACAAACCACAATCACTGTTAAATTATCACACGTGTTGCGCTTCAATGCCTCCCTGACAAGTTCTCTTGAGCATCTTTCAGGATCATTATGAAGCATCAGCTCTTTCCTCGCCATAGTCACGGCACACTGGCTGCTCATAACATCCCACAACCCATCACAGCCCATTATCAAGAATTCATCCTCATCACTAAGGTCTGTCTCCTGCAGCTCTGGCTCTGCGCTTAAAGGACAGGCAGATCCTTTTGGCCCCTTCATGTGCCAGTCTCCAAGTGCGCGTGCCACAGATAATTGCCCATTCAGGTAGCCATCATAAATAACTCCACCAAGTTTATCAATTCTTAGTCTTTCAGATGTGCAATTAGGTTTGTGGTCCTTGGACATTTCAATTGCTCTACCTCGCCTTCCCAGCACAGCTCGACAATCTCCAGCATTTGCAATTATCAAGGTCCTTTGAAAAGATAACTAATATTAGAGTTTAGAGGTACCCAATTCCTGGCTTTCAGAATACAGAACAGTAAAGACTACTAAGAAGACCTTGAGTTCAGGTTTGACTAATGCATAATATATCCTGATAACACATTATTTCCAGTTTCAACACAGCATCAATCACTGAATGCACAGGATTTCAGAGCATCTTAAACCAAGACAAAGGCTGCTAGAAGAGGATTTAAGGAAATAACGTCAAAATGGAATATTACCATTGCAGATAAGTGGGTCACTCACCTTCCGAAAATAAGTGCAGTTAATGCAGTGGTGCCAGAGGATATATCAAGAGAACTAGCATCTGCAAATGCATAATCAGCTTTCAGAAAAGCACTCTTGATTGCCTTCTCCACACAAATTGGAAAATGAGAGTCTTCAATTATAAATTTAAGGATATTCTCCCTAATAAATATGGCCGCATCTGTTCCTCCATGACCGTCAAAAACCTGTTCACACGTATTGGCAAGGTTCAATTCACAAGTATGGCCAATAAAGATTCCCAAACCACCTTCATGCTAATTGTATATGGAATAGAACTGACATGTTTAGACACCTCAAACCTAGAAATTAAGTAGCAAGTTATAATGAGGCAGCAGATCTAAGGGAAAAAGGATATTGTAATGTTCAAAAACTTGCTGGATTGCTACTCTAAACCAGGCTGCAGTTCACAATATTAGAGACAACTATGTGCTGGTTTCTACATCTTTTTCCTTTTGGCCTGGATAATATCTTCAGGACCCGTTTTCTTAGAACATGCTTCAAACACAACATCCAAACCTTGTCAACACTAACCACACAAAGGTAGATATATTATATTCTCTCAGTAGAAGCTATAGCAGGACACGAGTTTTTAACTACAGACAAGCAATCAAGACAGATAGTCAGAAGGAAGTGCATTAACAAAATTTGCTATTTCTAATGAAAATTAAGATGGTTCACCAAGATTACTTATTAACCACATCTGGCAGGTCATATATGGTAGATTCAAATAATCATACCCCATAGAAAGCTCCTGGAGAAGGGACCTTTGTAGTTGTCTCGAGATGTCCAATAAGATCATCTATGCAAATGTGTTCATCTTCCATATACTGTTTGGGTCCTATTTCAGCACAGCTTCCTGATCGCAAGACCGGCAAAAACTCAGTCTTTTCATCAGAAGATGACTTGTGGACTACAATACCAACATCCAATTCCTAGAGAAGAGAAAAGTAGTTAGTAAAAGCAATTCAGGAAACTACTTTTATAGCATCAAATAAAACAATGCAAAACCTTTCTCAAGGTGATGATTTTCAACAAAATATGAACAGGATAATAGTTATTCTCTCTAAAAGTGTCAAAAGCCAAAAGGTTATGCAGCACAAATGCAGGTGACAAGAACATATATCATCAGAATCACAAATGTTTCAGAGTTTTCATTTTAAACTAATAACTAAGCTGCATTCAGATTTTATGCTAATGTAGAAAGTCCTTAAAGCTCAGGCTCCTCAGTTCATAATGATGAAAAGAAGGGCCAGATTAGAAAGGAATTAAACATACCAAATTAGCCTCAGCAATCAGCCTCCCTGAACTCACACAATGTTGCATAATGGAAAGGTGGCGCGGAGGTTTCCCGAGAGTGACTTGTTTTTCATTATCCATGTCTGGTAAATTATCGTTAGTGTAACCACCTTCTATGATTGCAAATGGAGGTGAAAAATCCATACGGGCAGCCATATTCCTTTCCCAACCATAAATCAAAGACCTCGAAGAACACTTTCAAGATAAACAAAAATAAGCCAAACCCCTTTATATAAATTTATTGGAGTAACTTCTGCCAAAACAACCAAATTCTATAGCAACTTCTCAGATATGTGCCGAATAAAAGATTGAATATTCAAAAACTATCCCAACTTATATTTTCTTGAGACAAAATCAAAGGTCCAGGGATAAACAAAATAGCTAATAAAAAATCACCCAAGCAATCAAAAAATCTGAGAAACCAGTTGGTTGTGGAAAGCTGTGAAAATTTCTAAAATATCCGAATCGAAGTCAACTCCCAGATCAAACTACCCTTACGCAGATAGCATCAAAACAAGAAAAATCCTAACTTAATATGATACCAATCCCTTAATTACCTTTGATGAAGGTATCCAGCAAACCATCTAAAAATTGGGTTATTTTTTTTTTATAATAACTTGAAGCAGTTGGGGTAATTTTATGTTTCCAAAAGAACCCCAGATCATAACTCCAAAAACTCCCACCCAATCGAGGAAAACAACATCAGAATATTCATTCAAGGTAACAAAAAATTAAAAAAAAAAAACCCAGATGATTAGAGCAATAAACAAGAAGCTCCAAGGATTGGAGTAAAGCTGAAAAGAAAAAAAAAAGCAAAGAAACTCTCACAAAGGGTAGAAAATGATGATGCTTTGGTGCTTTGTCTTTGGGTAATTTGTAAGATGATGATGATGATGATCCAAGAGAAAGAAAACCCTGAAACAGACAGAGACAGAGAGGTAGAGAGAGAGAGAAGCAAAAGGCGTCGAAAAGAGAGAATTGGACGATGAAAAAGAAAGTTAATAAAATTAAAATTATAAATTAAAAGGAAAAAGTTGTTGTTGTTCCTTGTTGCTATGTGGTTGGCCACCGGCGATTCCAGGTAATCAGCTGGATCTTGTAAGCTGTCGCGGGCCGAGGATGTTGTTAATCCACGTGGCTTTCAATTATTGGTGGGAACTATAGGTTGACCGGATGGGTTTCATTTTAGTTAGTTGCCGCCAGTGCTTCCCAGCCGTTGGATCTCTCTCTGTATTGCCTTTTTAACGCCTCTCACAGCTCTGTGGTTAGGTTCGTTAACGTCCGTTAATTAATGGAGGCTCGGATTCCCGGGCTTGACGTGGCTGCCTTTTATTGGTAAGAACTAATTCCGGCTAAGATACTATTATATATATATATATATATACACAACTAAAACTCTTTTTCTTTTTTCTATTATGTATATGTGCTCTTTTTGGGGTTCATTTATTATGTATATATTTGTTTATGAGATGATATTATGTGTACCTTATTAATTAATTTTTTACATTTTATAAATTTATTAAGAAGTAGATGTTAGGTTATGAGTTTTAAAATGATTTTATATTAAGAATGAGGATGGAATACTCAATTACTAGTTAAGTAGGAGATAATATATAGTGTGTTAAGGCAAAACAAAGAGCAACCAAGCTCGGTATTCATACCCATAATTATGTATAGTACTATATGCCATTGTTGATTATCCAACTCTTAATTTTATTTCAACTTATACTAAATGGATAATAAGTATTAGATATTGTGTTGTGATTGTGCATGATTATAATATTACTTAAATGGTAATTAGAAATGATGGGTTTCTTAAATCTTAAGCCTCATCCATCCAGATTTTTTTTTTAAACTTTATTCCTTACTTCATTTCAGCCAATCAAATCAGGGTATCCCCGCCCTCCATTTTCCATTCTGATCATGCAATGCAATGCACGTGATGTTGCCTGCATTCCCCCATAGCCATAGCTACTGTAGGTGAAAGTACCGAGTTCTCATTCTTTGATTTGGCTTTTCGGGCTGCTGATGAGTTTATATCATCTGCCCCTTTTTAATTTATTATAGCTACCTAAATAATATGCTATTCTTGATGGCTTATTTTGCTATATATATATTAATTTTATTATTGGTTTTGATTGATCCAGGAATCCGATTCTGATTTCCACTACGTTCCTTTGCCTTCTTATATATATATATATATATTCTTTCTTTTATCTGTCACCTTGATGATGTTCTAGCATGCATATGTTCTAGGTATAATCATATATACCTTCCGATCAAGATATAGAAATACAATGAAGCACTGAGGTTAGTAAGTAGATAAGGTTGAACCGATGGTGTTCTTCTTAACCGTAATAAACATGGCTTTTCCATTATTAATGGGAAGGTATCATGTCCCTCAAGGTTTTATTCTTTGATTTTGCGCAGAGTTTAGAAGAAAGACTAAGAGCATCTCTTGATGCTTGAACAAGCAAAACCATGACAGTGAAGAGTTTCCCGCATTGCATCTTAGAGCACTGCTTTTTGTTTGTTCTATAAGTAGAGCTAGGTATCTTCTGAATTTATTAATGGGATACATCTGGGCACTGACCAACTTGATTTGTAGTTAACTGATATGAATGCACCCGTACTGCGTAATGGATGAAGCATTGAATGATAAAGTTGCAGAATCCTAGAGCTGAAGGTGGACTTGGGGTTCTTTGGAATAAAGTTGGCCAATTCTTTCACCATGGGTTGAGAGTTATATTCTAAAGGGTGCTTGAATGCCCTTTTTTTCCCAGTCAGTTATGGCATGCGGCTTTGCAGCCTTGCGATGGTACAAGTTATTTGGAGTTAATTGAAAAGCATTACGTTTATAGCAGTAGCAGCATGAAGGGTGGCTTTGCCTTTGTAATTCTAACCATTGTCTTTTCTTACAGCACTACATAAAACGAAGCAAAATCTTTGCTTACTTTTGGATAAATAAAAACATTTTTACTTACAGCAAGAACCATATCCTGATATGAAATAATTTGCAACTTGTTTGAGATCCTTGCATGAGGGAACAAGACATATCAAGTGAATTTGGATATAATTTTTGTGTTTAATCCAGTATATATTTGATATTTCGAAGTTTTAAGTTATGATCGGTTTACTTTCCAATTTTAAAGCTTGGAATTAACATTGGGCTGTATTTAAAGGGTAATTTTAGGCCTTAAATTGTTATTTTTATTGTAGGGCCAATATCTATTTATATTAACACGTCACATTACTAATCACACTTCAGTAATTTTGTTTATTTTTATGAATAAAAGGACCCTCTTGCTTGGAATAATATTTCTCTATAAAAATAATAATAATTATGAACCAACCTTTTTTAAGAATAATGTGTTCTAAGAATGTTCAGCAAAAGATATTCCATATCATACTACTTTATTAAAGTAGAAGAAATGAAAATAAGCCTAAAATATTATAAGTTCTTGAAATGTTTGATAGCTTCACTTGATGAATCAAATATAGAGAATTTTTGTGACATTGAGTGCTTCTCATTTCCTTAGTCACATGATGAACTTCTATTTACTCTTTACAATTACCAATAACTTGAAATTGTTGGGTTATATGATGACTTGAAGTTAAAAGAAATTTTCAAGTCTTTGACAGAGAAGGCATACACTTGGTATGTCAACCTTACTCCCAATTCCGTTGAGTTGCAAAGCCAAAAGGATGTTACTTTGATTGACTCGGGACGAACGAATCGGAAATTAAGAGAATATCTCATAGAGTATATACATCGCTTCAAAGAGAGCTTATTAGACATCCAAGACTCCCATAATGAGAAGGAGTGGTGAAAGTATGCATCCAACGAATGCTTGACGAGTATAGGGTGCACTTGGAGAATAGTTAATTGGTTGAAGCTTCTAAAAGAATCAATAATACAACTTAAAGGCAAAGAATAGTTAATTGCTTCACCAAGAGAAATACTCTTGTAGAGAACGCAATTCAGGACCTAATTTGCGTCCAATAATAGAGAATGTAAAAATAGGGTAGAATAAAGATGTTGATTCTCCATTATTTCTAGTTTCATTAGACAAATTTATTAAGAATCATTCTCGAAGGTTTTATCATATTGGATTATAGTGATGGTGATAGATCTGATATGATGATGAGAAGGATAGCAGCCATCTAAGACTTGATTTTTTGTGCATTAGTGATATGGTGGGCAGAGGTGTCCATTGGTCGGGGCCGACCAAATTCTTTAGCCCAATTGGTAGGCTTGACCCAGAAAATGAGTTTATATTTTTGTCCAAGCCTGGCCCGGATTATATATGCTAAACCTAGGCCTAACCCATTTTTTAAAATTTATTTTATTATATAAAATAAATTTTAAAAATATAGTATATCAAATACACTACAAACATGAAAATAAATATTTCCTGTAAAATTAAAAATATATTAAAAAGTATTTATACTAAAAAAAAGACATCCGAGTTATATATGCAGTATGA
The DNA here is from genome assembly GCA_025698465.1 of Gossypium longicalyx. NCBI lineage: Eukaryota > Viridiplantae > Streptophyta > Magnoliopsida > Malvales > Malvaceae > Gossypium > Gossypium longicalyx. The sequence continues at coordinate 81,867,805 of CM046995.1, forward strand.
CAGATCACAATCCACATCAGATTCACTCACCAAGGGTGCTCGGTATAGACATTGCTTTTACAATTTACATCATTTGTTTTGAATTATTTCATAATAATCTCATGGTTATTTTAAATAACATAATTCAATCTTCTATTTTTCCCTTTGATAGGACCGGCACTATGGTACATACCATAAAAAATTACAAGCTAAGTTCCAATAATGTTCCTTGAAGGCTACAAACTACAAAATTAAGAGCCTGAATAGTTATGAAAATGGAAATAAATAGAAACAATAGCTTTCGTATTTAGTCTCACCATTGAAAAACATGAAATCCAATAATTGGATGGTAAAAAGTTGAAGAAGAGAAAACAAAGAGGAAATATTAGAATCTCATTATGGGTCTCAAATTAGTAGCAAAATTAACAATAAAATAAATGTTTTACAATATACAAACAAAATTAAAAGTGATGCGGAACATTAAAAACAACACCAAAAACAACTTGTAAAATGTAATCAACCAATCAAAATACTTATATATCAAACAATCAACATATTTGATTGTATGTAACAAGTTGTAAATTCTAAGCTAAATTATATACCTAAAAAGGAATCAAAGAATCATCATCCTCATCATCATCATTATTCTCATCATTCTTGAAATCAATTTCTAATATGAAATAAGAATAAATAGTTAGATAATCAAATTGATAAAATATTATAAAATTATAACAATAAAACGAGAATAATAATTACCCGTTGAAAACCCCTTCGCTTGCATCCAATCATAAAATCAAACAACAACTTGAACTGTTTTTGGTTTAAGGGAACTATTCAAAGATGTGATAACTTTATTCCTCATGCTAAAAGCCGACTCAGAAGCTACAGTCGATATTGGAATTGCCAAAAGATCACAAGCCAAAAATGAAAGCTACAGTCAAATTGAACTTTTGCTCCAATAATCCAATACATCTATTTGGCTATTCAACTCAAGCTCTGGTTCTTCCAAATAAATTTTCAATTGTGACTTTTTAATCTTAGTACTAGATTCACTTAAGTAATGTTTATAATCATCACTCTCATCGTAATCTCCTTCCAAATCAGCCATATTAATATTGAGTTGATGCATACTAGAATCAATAGGATCATTATTTGAAACATTGGAACTCCCGACTAAAGAGGAAGACGTGGATTTGGAGTTCTTAACATACTAATCAAACAAGAGTTTAAGATTGCTAATAATAGTTTGCACAAAGTCTGAAGCATGAGTCCCGATAGATTATAGTAAAGCAATACTGCACACAATTTAACTTGTAACGAGGATTTAAAATTGCAGCGCATAACAATATCAAAGAATACCCCAATATTTATTAAATTTCTCTTGCATTTGCATAACCAATAGAGTTAAAAAACAATGAGGGCCTTTAACTATATCAATTAAGACCTTATGAACCTTTCAAATCCCTCTAAAATAAATATTAGTCGTTGGATAATTAGAACCAGAAAAAACACAAATCACATCATAAAATACTTTCAAAAATTTGCAAACAATAGCAACATTGCTCCACTCCTCATCAGAAAGTGCAAATATTTGATAATCTTTATCTCGTTGGCCCTAATAATCTAACACGTTTTATAGTAAATAGCATATTCAAGCATTAAATAAGTAGAATTCCATCTCACTCGCACATCTTGACGCAACTTTTCGATCACATTCAAATGAAAGCTTTTGGCGGCTATATCATAAAATTTTTTCCTATGAATTCCTGACTTTTTTATGTACTTAATTCCATTTCAAATCTTATCAACAACATCATCAGCAAGTTCCAAACCAGCTTTAACTATAATATTCAATATATGTGCACATCTAACTTGAAAAAAAAAACCATCACACCAAAGAGCTCGATTCGCACGAAAACAAAATTTAAGACTAGAAACCATAACATCATTATAATAAGCATTATCCAAAATGATGCTAAAAATTTTCTTGTCTATACCCCACTGAGATTAACATAAAATAAGTTCATCTACTATGTTCAAACCATCATACGAAGAAGATAAAGCTCTAAACCTTAGGATTCTCTTTTATAGCTTCCAATCTTTGTCAACTCAATGAAGAATACTGCAAATGTATTCATCATTAGTATGTTCAAAGTTTATCAAAAGTTAGACAAATTAAACCAGGTGTTTTAGCCAATTCTTCTTTAACATGATCTCTCTCTTTTGCATAATACATTAGGACATCCCTAGTAGCTGTTTGTCTACTTATATTCTTAAAACTAAGACTAGCAATACTCATCATGTATCTAAATCACGGTTCTTCAACTGCCTTAAATGAATGCTTGCCACACATAAGAAAAGTAGAAACAACTTGATGACACTTATCAGCATCAAACTTGTAAGCTTTTATAGATGAATCACGTCCTAAAGATGATTGAGTGGCTATGGTGTAATAAGTGATGTCTTTATTAAATGTTTTCAAACAACTATTTAGATGATGTGTTAAATGAGAAGTTCCACTAGAAGATTTAGTAGGAAAGATACTCATACAGGGATTACATTGTGCCTTCAATTCGTCATTGTTCTCACATTCAAGCTTAGTCATTTCATCCCACACCTTTGAAGTAGTAGACTTTTGACGTTTAAGAGCACTTTCATATTCATTAAACCTATCATCCACAACTATGTTTGAACTAGCCATTGTCTTTAAAATTCAAGTCTTGAAATCGTAAAAACTCAATTAATATATAAAAAATAAAAAAGAATAGAATCAATTTTTAAATACATATATGGTTGACTATGACAGCATGATTTCAAAGCTTGCTAAAGTACAAGCACTAATGGTGGATTTTGATCATTCATTTTCGTAGGCATACATATTTAACATCCCAAATTTGAACACAAAATAATATATTTCAACGGCTGGTGCATAATATATTTCAATGCCTGCAATCCAATATGAACTAATGCTTTTATTTTTTAGCATGAATGCAACATATTAATTGAATAATCAAAATCTTATTTAAAAGGTTTGAAAATGTAAAAATGTGAAAGTAAGCATGAATTTTATTTAAAATTCGATCTTGAACACCTATCAAACATTAGCCAACTTGTGAAGCTGGGTTTATGGGAAGAAGAGATGGCAAATAAGCTGGTAAATTCATATGAACACCATCAACCAACACATAATAATTTTTCTCGATTGCATATAACCAAGACCCTAATATAGGAATGCCCTTAAATAAAGAATAAAGGTAAATTCATCTTGGCAGGTGAATTTGAATCTCAAACATCATCGCCAATTTGACTCCGAAGATCTCAACACCATCAACAAACACATAATAAATCTTCTCAATTGCATAAGATCTAAAACTAAATAATAACTCACCTTACTACTATCATAATCATCTCACTATTTCGATTATAAAATACCCCATACGATGTGTAATAAATATAAAAAAATCACTAATAATACAAAATATATGAAAAATGAAATTTATAAAAAAAAAGTTGTTCAATAGTAATGATTGTATGCAATATTATAAATTACCTATTTATAATAAGTTAATGTATATAGTAATAAATTAATTTTATTATTCTAAAAAATAATAAAATAATAAAATATAATTTCAACATTAATATTTAATCAAATTACAATTTTCATCCTTGTACAATACTTGAAATCATATTATTGTGAATTTGCAAATTGACATATTCATTTTATCAGGTTTGGAAAACAAATATATTGAAGCAAACCAAAATCGGTTTGGAAAACATATTAAGAAAAATAAAAGAACAAACCAATAGGAAGCAATAGTGGAAGCAGTGAAAGTATGGTGCATATATACTGAGCAAACCAATAGGAAGACAACGACGACAAATGAAGGCTGGAGCCAAGAAGGCGACAGAGAAAGCAACAGTGGTGAACGTCAATGATAGAGGAAGCAATAGGAAGATGGACAACGCAAGTTGCAATGCTAATAGGGTGGAGCAGGACAAGTAGATGGACGGATGAGCAGCGGCGCTGAAGGTCATTGGTGGAGGTGGTGAGCAACACTAGGGGTTTTCTTTTTACGAACTGATAGTCGAGAAAGAGAATTAGGGACTAGGAGTCTGGGAATAAGGTTAAAAAATTCGGGTCAGGTCAGGCCTGGTTGAGAAAACCTTGCTCGAAACACAACCCATTTTTTAAACGGGCTTTATTCTTAATCCCAAACCCATTTTTCGAGCATATACTTTTGCTCAAGCCCTCCTCCATTTCGAGCAGGCCTTCAACCCGGGCCAATGGACAGGTCTAGTGATGGGTTTCTTGGGGCTTTTAGCATTTTTTTTATCAGTGTCCATTATGAGGTTGATTTGATAATAGCAGGGTTAGGATGCAAATTTTAGTGGTTTAATCAAGTTGATACATCTCAGGTTTGTTTTTGAATTATTCTAGTGTTGCAATTACTGTCAGTTTGTCCTTCTCGTTTTTTTAGATTCTTTTATATGTTAGTACAAATCTTCGATGAGAAAAATCTTGAACACACGAACGGAACTCGAACAGAAGATGAAATAGGAAAATGCTTCAAGGCGTGTATCAAGCTACTATCTTTAAGGTTATATTCGCCCTCACCTATCTTCAGTGTGCAAACGAGTTCCAAGCAAATTAACCTCGAGGATACAATGAAGCCAATGACTATTTATGTTTTGCACTGACGAGAATAGCCCACTACAGACTAAGCAATATATAACAAGAAACTCAATTTCTATAAAGGATTTCTATAGTAATACTTTATAGAATAATCTAATAATATTAGAAAATGAAGGAAGGAAAGAAAGAATATTAGAATTTGTTGGTATGATTTCTAAATGAAATCTCATTCCTATTTATAGGAATTTTCATGTCTCTTCATAGAGACATCTTTCATCAATAAGTGTCTTTCTGAATAATAATGTCTTTAAAATAAACACATAATTATTCATTTAATTATAACTATTCAAAACAATATTATTTAAATAGTTATAATTCTTTTTCAAAAAATAATATAATATAATCTTTTGATTAATTACACCCATTCATTTATAGTTATTGGAACACTATAAATATTTGAAAATGTTCCAACAATCTCCCTCCGTTTTCAAAATATTTTAGATTTTGATATTCTTGGAAATCAATTTACATAAATAAAGGTATCTTATGATTGAACCTTCACTTAGTGAAAACATGTTAAAGTTAATCGAAATTGCATGGTAGACTAAACTTTGAACCAACTATTTTATTTAATTAACTGAACACATCTCACACAATAATTTCAACATTGGTCAATGCATAGTATCTAGGGACACTATTATGGCCATGTGTTTGTGTCCTCTTTTCATGAGTGCTATCAGAGCCAAGCCCTTGAGCTCCTAGAAGCGGCCACACTTCCATTCACATAGGTAGGTCCCATCAAGAGTGTTCCTGTAATTATAACACTCTAACATATTTATGTTATGGGTCCATTAAGAGTACATTACTCATCATTACCTTATCATTACGGGTACCTAACACTTTAATCTTAGGATGGATTTATTTATAGTGCTAACGGTCACATACTAATGATGTACTTTGTCTCATTGAACTCAAGACTTGACGTTATACCAAGCGTTGAGTTGAGTTTCCATCATGGGTGACTCTAATGAATGGGCTTGAGTCCCATCCCTTTTGAGGTCCTTTTTACTGCATCTCTAGCAAAACTTTTTTGTCAAAGGATCCGTCAAATTTTCACTTAACCTCACATAATTAATAGTGATCACTCCATCAGAGATTAATTGTCGGACATAACTATGTCTTAATCTAATGTGTCTAGACTTTTCATTATATACTTGGCTATATGCCTTTGCTAGAGTAGCCTCACTATCACAATGGATAGAAATAGGTGAAATTGGCTTAGGCCATAAAGGTACATCATAAAGCAAATTTCTTAACCATTCTGCTTCTTTAGATGTAGCGGCTAATGCAATAAATTCTGCTGCCATGGTGGAATCAGTAATACATGTTTGTTTCTTGGAACCTCAAGAAATGGCTCCTCCACCAAGAATGAAATTCCATCTACTAGTAGATGCATGATCTTCCAAACTTGTAATCCAATTAGCATCCAAATACCCTTCTAAAACTAAAGGATATCCATTATAACACAATCCATAGTTAATAGTTTTCTTTAAGTACTTAAGTACTCTATTCAAAACTTACCAATGCAAACTACTTGGATTACTTGTGTACCTACTCAATTTCCCAACAGCATATGCAATATCTGGTCTTATACAAGTCATTATGTACATAAAAAAACCAATTAGACTTGCATATTTCAATTGATCAATTTTCCTACCAACATTAGATACTAATTTTATTTGAGGATCCATGAATGTAGATGCTGGTATACAGTTGAAAAGATCAAACTTTTTAAGCACATTTTCATTGTAATGTGATTGTGATAAAGCTATAATACTTTCGTCTCGGGTTATTTTAATCCTAAGAATAACATATGTGACACCCATATCCTTCATAGCAAATTTTTTTGACAAGAATTTCTTTGTGTTTTCTATTTGTTCCAAATTCGTGCCAAAAATGAGCATGCCATCTACATATAAGAAAATTATGATACCTTTTCCATTTCCAAATTTGCTTTATATACACTTATCGGATTCATTTATTTTATAGCCATTAGCTAAAACAACATTGTCAAAATTTTGGTGCAATTGCTTTGGTGCTTGTTTAAGTCGATATAAAGATTTAACAAGCTTACATATCTTATGCTCTTGTCCTGGAACAACAAATCCTTCATGTTGTTCCATGTACACTTCCTCTTCTAATTCACCATTTAAAAATGCAATTTTAACATCCATTTGGTGAACAACCAAATTATATATAGAGGTAAGTGATATTAAGAGTCTAATTGTAGTAATTCTTGCTACTAAAGCATAGGTATCAAAGTAATCATTACCTTGTTTCTGTGTAAAACCTTTAGCTACCAACCTTGCTTTAAACTTATTAATGGTTCCATCGACCTTCAATTTCTTTTTGAAGATCCATTTACAACCTATGGGTTTGGAACTTGGTGGAAGATCAACTAAGATCCAAGTTTGATTTCCCATTATTGAATCCATCTCATCATTTATTGCTTCTTTCCAAAAAGCAAAGCCTTGAGATTTCATTGCCTCTTCAAATATAATAGGATCAGATTTCGTATTATAACAATAAGGTATCTTATTGCATATACTTTCACCTTTTCCTTCTACAAGAAACATAATGAAATCTGGTCCAAAATCTTTGACCTTTTTAATCCTCTTACTTCTTCTTAATTCTTGACAAGATTCATCATTATTATCAATTTGCTCTAATAGAATCTCATTCTCATTTGAAGAATTAATCAATTGTTGTGGTTGCTCCAATAGAATCTCATTCTCATTTGAAGAATGAATCAATTGTTGTGGTTGTAATTGTCTTGATATAGAATTAAATATATTTTTATCAAAAATAACATCTCTTGATTCAATAACAATATTAATTGAAATTGAATCATTTGGTTCAATAACCATGAACCTATATGCCTTGCTATTATATGCATATCCTATAAATATGCATTCAATTCCTCTTTCACCTAACTTTTTATGTTTAGGTGTTGGAACTTTGACAATAGCTCTACAACCCTATACCTTCAAATAATTAAGGTTTGGTTTCCTTTTCTTCCATTGTTCATAAGAGGTTATTTTAGTTTCCTTATTAGGAACTCTATTCAATATATGACAAGCTGTTAAAACAGCTTCTCCCCAAAAACCTTGTTCAAGACTTGAATATGATAACATTGAATTTACCATTTTAGTCAAGACTCTATTTTTTCTTTCAGCTACACCATTTTGTTGTGATGTGTAAGGGGCTGAAACTTGATGGACAATCCCAGTGGATTAAAAATAACTTGGATTATAGTATTCTCCACCTCTATTCAATCTTAAGCACTTGATAAATGATTCAAATTGAAGTTCAACTTCAGATTTATAAACATTAAATTTATCAAGCGCTTCATCTTTTGAATGCAATAAATATACATAACAATATCTAAAACAATCATCAATAAAAGTAACAAAATATTTCTTTCCACCTAATGTAGGAGTATTATGCATGTCACATAAATCATTATGTATCAAATCAAGCAATTTTATTTTTCTTTTAACCTTAGGGAAAGAGTTTCTTGTAATTTTAGTCAACATACATGTATTGTATTTTTCAATAATATTATTAAAAACATGAATTAAATCTAACTTATACATGTCATTCAATTTCCTATAATTCAAATGACCTAATCTATAATGCCATAAACAAAAAGATTCAACCATGTAAGCAGAAATAGTATTTTTATTCTTATTAATAATATTCAGTTTGAACATACCCTCATACATATACCCTTTTCATACAAAAATTCCTTCCTTAGACAAAATAAACTTATTTACCTCAAAAACAAGTTTGAAACCAAACTTATTTAACAGACTTCCAGAAACTAAATTCTTTCTAACTTCTGGTACATAATATACATCATTTAAGGTTAAAACCTTTCCAGAAGTGAATTGTAGTTCAACAGACCTTTTGCCTTTGATTGTTGCGGTGGAAGAATTTCCCGTGTATAAGACATTGTCATTTTCACATTGTGTGAACTTTGTGAACATGCTTTTGTCTTTGCACACATGTTTGGTTGCTCCGGTATCAATCCACCATGTATTATCATCTTGTGCCATATTAATTTCAGATATCATTACAATGAACTTTTCGTTATTATCAGCCTTAGAAGATGAATTCTTCTTTAAAAATCGACATTCATTCTTGAAATGTCTCGGCTTACGACAATGATAGCATGAGCCCTTTTGTTTCTTTTTGAACTTAGGTACTCTATCAGTCTGTTTGAACTTTCTCTTGAATGGTTTAGTAGTCTGTACTTCCTCCGTAACATGCACTTTGGCATTTTTAAAATTTAGATTCTGATCTTACTTTCGATATTCTTCTTCAATACGAAGATGATTTTCCAAAGCCTCAAGAGATATTTCCTCTTTCTTATGTTTTAGACTTCTTTTAAAGTCTTTCTAAGATGGAGGAAGTTTGTCTATTATGGAAGATACAACAATCATTTCATCCATTTTCATATCATATTACTTGAATTGATTCAGCATCTTTTCAATATCACGAAATTGTTCCATAACAGAATGACCATCAACCATTTGATAATTATCGAAATGACTGACAAGAAATTTCTTACTTGTAACATCTTCGGTCATGTATCTTGTCTCCAATTTGTCCCATAATTCTTTAGCGGTGACCTCGTTTTGGTAAGTGTCGAACAAACCATCAAATAAACCATTCAATATGTGGCTCATGCACATGTAATTAGTATTGTCCCATTTTTGTCTTTCTCGGGTTGCAGCAACAGATTCGTTTTCTGTTTCGTCAGGTCTTGGAGTATCCAAAACATAAGCAATCTTCAAAGTTGATAATAAGAAGTGCATCTTTTTCTGCCATCGTCGAAAATTGTCACCATCAAACCGATCAAGTTTTGACAAAATTGGAAGCCAACTCCCTTAGTGTTCTATTTTCATGAGTTATGGTAGTCATTATGAAATATAACCTTAAAATTGTTAGTACAAATCTCCGGTGAGGAAAATCTCGAATACACGAATGAAACTCGAACAGAAGAAGAAATAGGACAAGGCTCCAAGGCGTGTATCAAGCCACTATCTTTAAGGTTATGTTCGCCCCCACCTATCTTCGGTGTGCAAACGAGTTCCAAGCAAATTAACTTCGAGGATACAATGAAGCCAATGACTATTTGCGTTTTGCACTGACGAGAATAGCCCACTACACATTAAGCAATGTATAACAAGAAACTCAATTTCTATAAAGGATTTCTGCAGTAATACTTTATAGAATATTCTAATAATATTAGAAAAAGAAGGAAGGAAAGAAAGAATATTAGAATTTGTTTGTATGATTTCCAAATGAAATCTCATTCCTATTTATAGGAATTTTCATGTCTCTTCATAGAGACATCTTTCATCAATAGGTGTCTTTCTGAATAATAATGTCTTTAAAATAAACACATAATTATTCATTTAATTATAACTATTCAAACAATATTATTTAAAAAGTTATAATTCTTTTTCAAAAAATAAAATAAAATAATCTTTTGATTAATTACACCCATTCATTTATAGTTATTGGAACACTATAAATATTTGAAAATGTTCCAACACTATAGACTTGGCATTTCTGCATTAGTTTGCAATGATTTATTTATCGTTTGTTCAATGTGTCATGTCTTTATATTATTATTACAGTTAATGGTTCCTATCAATAATAGTTGTAATACCCCAAAATTTTGGTTTCCAAGAAATGAAAAGTATTTTAAAGGTGGATTAAGTATTTGGAGAGAAACTATAAATAATGAAATTTAGTAAGGACTAAATTGTAAATTTTTAAAAGTTAGACTAAAATTATAAATTTACTATTTTGGAAAAAGGGGCGAAAATTTAAGAAATGTTTTTTATGAATGTGACATGGAAATATATTGATACGTAGAGTTGGAAAATTCATATATATGGACTAAATTGAATAAAGTGGAAAAGTACAATGATTAAAGTGTATTTTTCTCATTTGTGGAGGAGGGAGTTGAATGCAAAATTTTCGTTTTTAATGTTATTTGGAAACATAATGATGATGATAAAACACCTAAGCTCATGAGTTGTAAAGTTTTAAGGAATAAATGTGGTAATTATGGATGAAAAGTGGAGGAATTAAATTGGTTGGTCAAATAAGGATTAAATTGAAAGAAAAGAAAAATGTAGAGATTTCTAGAGGAGAGATAAAGTGGGATGGAAGCAACTTGGATAATAAAAATAAAAAGGAAAGAAAGAAAGGAAAACAATTTTTTTTATCTTGATATTCTATCTTAAGGCCATAGCCTAATTTCATATCCTAGAGTGTTATGGGATCATTTTCTACCATGGAAATCAATTAGTTGAAGGAAAAAGGAAAGGAAAACATAGGAAAGTGAAGAAAAATGTTGAGTTCAAGTGAAAAAAAGAAGGTAAATACTTAATTGAATCCAAGCTTGTTTATTTTATTTTTAACATTTGAGTAATTTTAATAAATAAGATATTATGAATATTAAATTTGGTATTGAATATGTAAATAAAGGTATGTTAGTAGTGTCAGAAATGATAAAGTGATAATTTAATGATTAGTACATTTCTTGAAATTAAGGATTAAATTATAAAGAGTAAAAATTTATGTATTTGTCATAAATTGATAAGTGAATAGATGTAGTGTAGTGAAATTACTACAGAGAGGACTAAATTGAAAAGTATATAGAAGGTGTTATGTGAAACCAATATTGTAATTAAACACTTAAATGAAGTATTATGTGATAGCAATGAAGTGTAAAGTGATATAATGATTATTGAATTTTCATGAATTTAAAGACTAAATTGTAAAATATTCAAAAGTTATTATGTGTGCTAAAATAGCAAGTGTTATAAGAAAGTAAAGTGCTTAATGATAGTGAATTGAAATCTAAAGTGCTAAGTGTTGTCAATATATGTTATGCTTGTATTTTTATGAATTGTGAATAAAGTATATGTGAAATAAAAATGCAGTGAATGTGTTATGTGATTCGAAGTGAATAACTAATATGATACAAAGTGATATATGTGTGATATATCAAGTATGTTATATGAAAGCGATTTGTAAATAAATGCCTTAGTGAACTCAGAAGAAATATGATATATGATAATGAAATAATTTTGGAGTTGAGAGAGGTTAGGGGTTCGGAAAGAAACTAGGTTGGTGATACGGGGGTTCGAAGGGCATTAGGAGAGGAGTATTGGGTTATATGATATGTTTACTGGAGTTCCTGTAATCAGATTTTCGTTATAGGTTGAGAGTTTGTATTTGACTTGGATCTTTGCAATGTATCGAAATTATTGAACTTCTATGAGATTCATTAAGGACTACAAAAGTGATATGTATGTTTAAGTAATACATGTGAATCAAGTGTTTACGTTACATTTATGAAACAAGAAAGATTTTGATATATGAATATGAAAATTAATTAGTGATAATATATATTGAAGTGAAAACTATAAGTTATAAAGTTAATTTAAATGATTTTATGTTTTGGTAAAATGAACTAAAAATTTAAATATATTAGTGAAAGAAATTGTGTGAATAAATGTTATTAAAAATTTATTTAAATTGTATATATAAATGGTAAGATTGAATTTAGTTGAATACTTACTAAATTATTCACATAACTTAATATGTTTGTTTAAACACGTAGATGAAAGAAAGTAGATTGAAGATACAAGAAGTACTTGTTTCAAGACTCTTTTAATATATGATTTTGGACTTTAGAAATGACATGTATTTAGGTTTGGTAGAATAAATATGAACTATAAATGTATATTAGAAATGTTACAATGCAAATGTATGAATGTGATTTTAAAACATTATTATGTGCCTACATGTAACATCTGTTGCTCGGATCTGTGATCATATCGAGTGAGGGGTGTTACAATGATATTTTCTTTGAAAAGAATTAATAATTTATATTAAAATGATTTTTATTCTATGAGGTTTTAAACTTTTATAGAAGTAATAAAAATCAAATGAAAAAAATAAAATGGTGCAAAAAAAAATTAGAAACCTAAAATCAGACATCATTTATAGTAATGTAAAATAAAAATATTTAATATAATTGATTTCAAAATTAAATTAATTTAAAAAATAGATGAAACATTACAAGTGGTAACTATTTATGAAAAACAACCATGAGAATTGAAATTATTTCTACTATTATAAGGAGAAAAAATCACACAACTATTCTTTTTCTTTCTTTCTCCGATTTACATGGGAATGTGAACTTTGAATCTTGATCCTAGTTTATAAATTTTGTTCATTTTTACTGGATGTTCCCTAAAAACATGATTTTTGTGTAGATTCTTACACCATTGTCTATGTTTTTTATTTAGGGATTGGAAAAGGTAATACTCAAGTTTTTATTATGATTGGTATTAAATATCTTTCAATTGTAATTGTGTAGCGCGGGTGGTGACTCTGACATTGTAGTGTTTACTCAATGCTAGATTAAACTAGCACAAAGCCAACCCGCATAGGTGTTAGGGCTGTGGAGAGTGGTAAACTGTTATATGCCAATTGCTAACTAGCTTTTAAGGTGTGATACTTTAATAGTCCGTATCACATTCATGGGCGTCAAAATTTTATTATTGAGATTGAATTTTTCAAAAATTGTAATTTGAAAGGAAATATTTGAAAAAAAAAACCAAGAAAAGGGCTTCTCCTAAAAAGATTTGAATGATAGATTAGAAAGAACTAAAATATTGAAGATTGAATTTTGCTGAAGAAATGAAGGGAAAAAAAGTGATAAAAAAATATTTGTTGTTAAAAAGGATGTTAGTTTGCGGAACATGAGTTGAAAATGAACAAATCCCAATCCACAAACTAGTATCGAAATTAAGGGTTTTTGTTTTTAGGTGTTTGATGGGTTTCGGATTTATCTATATTCATCCAATGCTCCACATATTTTTGTTCTTATAAATTTTTTTAGAGGAAAGTTTTCATTATAATCCTCATCGTGAGTCTTAAATTTTATTTTAATACTATTTTCCTATTTTATGTGGAAGGGCGAAGTCAAAATATTTATAATTAAAAAGTGGGAATTAAATTGAAAAATTTTAATTAAAATTTATCACTATTTAAAGGACTAAAGACGCTAATATACTAAGAGAGGCCAAGCTTGTACCAAGCCCCTTTGGTGCTGCCCCTATTTGCATGGAAACCTTATTTAGATTATATATATATACATATAACTTCAAATTAAGTTTTACTTAGACATTAGTTATTATTAATATTATATAAAATATTATTTTAAAAAAAATGATTTTATGAAAATTTACCGAATACAAAAATTATTTTATGTAGGATTATTTAAACACTTAAAAATATTAATATTTAAAAAAATCAATCTATTTTAAGAATTCATTTTCGTTTTTCAGCCTACAAGTTGCAAAATCAAAGGATAAGTGGAAATTCTGGGTCCGGCACAGGATGCGGTGGCCCATTTTATCAGTCCCCGAGACGGGTCCACAGGCCTAGCCGAGATTCCCGCCCAAGAAAGAGGAAGAGCTTTTCTATTTGAAGATGAAAAGCCTTTGATGGTGGAGCCTCGAGGCCATGTGCCAATGTCCCACCTTCTTCCCTCAAAAGAAACACCCTTTTTACAATCAAATCAAAATTCAATCAATTCTGCCTTTCGGCGCCCATTAAACCCAAACTCTTTCCATAAGATAATATTGAACTTGGTTCACGTTACATTACTCGAATTTCAAATCCACAATACCAGCAATCAAATACAAGAGAGTTGTGAATCAACCACATCTAAGCTATTGAATCACTGTTGTCGATACCGGCATGTCCCATAACCTGACCAAGGAAGATTAATTGAAAGTTAATGGGGGAAAATGAAAGAAAGATTTTAAGTATTGGTGTTTTAAATTGTATCAACTTACTTGGATCACTGAAGGTGACTAGGCCAGTACCCTTGAAATCGCAGTTCCAATAATTCCTGCCGTGCATCTGGTAGTAAGCATTCATGGCATATGATGCATGAGCGTGAAGCTTGTCGGGCTCAAAACATTTACCGCTTTCATAAACTTCCCTACAGTCAACTCCACCAGGGCCGCAGCAAAAATCCAGCACACTTTGAAGTACTTTCTCATCTGCATGTGGTTTAGCCACGCACCATACTGACGGACCCCTTACTTGGCCGCTTATCGACATCTTCTCGAATGCACCTCCATTGCTGCAGAACTCGCAGCTCAAGTCCACTTCGTATACCTTAGACCCGTCCCCATTAAAAATCCCAAAATTTCTCTCACTCGCACCCCCTGGCTTTTTGTTCTCGTTAAACAAAGCAAACACAAATATCTCTATGTTATCCTTAGGTTTCATGGGTGTCCCTTTATTAGACTGTGCACGCTCAATCAACCTGGTATTGTAAGTCTTTGCATTGTTGGGTGTAGCTGCGGTGTCTTCTGGATCTCCTTTTGAGGGCCATCCAGATTCTGACACTGTGATCTTCATTGATAGATTCCCAAAGCCAATGGCATCGATAGCTGACCTAACAGCATCAATCTGGGCGTCCAGCATGTTATGGTAGATGTAACCCTTAGGGTCATGGACCCCTGTCGAGTTCCCTAGCAATGCATACTCTAAATCAACTGTGCTGGGGTTATCCCTGTATGCAAAATAAGGGTAGGCATTGACCATGAAAGGTGCACCAGTATCAGCCAAAAACCCAACAATAGAGCTCATGGTGGGAATAAGCTTTGTGGCAAAGGTTGAAGCCGAGGGTGGAAACGAGGAAGCAAGAACCGCCATGCTATGCGGGGTAGTGACCTTGATCTTACGGTCAAGACCACGCTTTAATAACACAGCATGTAAGTTTTGCATGGCTTGGACCAGTGCATCAGGGTCCAAATTATCATCGGAGGTCAAATATTCGTTGCCTACACAAACGGCTACGATGGAAGTGGCGGGGATGAAGGGCTGCACACGAGTGGCAAACCAGTCGTCGGCTGCGGCTGCGTCCTTGCTAATGTTGGCGACGTGGTAGTTTTCAACGGCAACAATAAGGTCAATTCCGGTGTTGGAAAAGGCTTCAAGGATATCAGGGTTGGTGTCGTAGATTTTAACTTTATCAATGAGCGTAGATTGGAGGAGCTGAGCAACTTTCTTTGGAGAAGGGAGGTTGTTTCCTAGAGTGCCATAGTTAATGCCAACGCTAGAGACATAAGATAATGGGCTGAGAAGGAGGAAGAGGAGAAGGTGGAAGAGATGAAGAGCCATTTGGTGGTTCAAAGGATCAAGGTATTGATGTTCCTAATGAAGTGAAGATATGTGTAGTACCCACAGTTTCCTGGCATGAAATGCCAAATGCATTTGAGCAGAGAAATTGGGAGGATGTCAGATAATGTGGGGACAGAACGTGATGAAAAATTCAGAGGAGGAACTGTATCTTTCCACCTTTGTCAAAAATATTATTACTAATGAAGCTGATCAGCGGGTCCACTCCAACATTAGCAGAGGATCCAACTATATCCCACAACAAAGCAATGTGTTTGTGTTCCCACCTATGAAACGCGTCTCTCACACTTATCCTGAGGGAGTATATAAATTCATAATTAATAAGAAGACTCTACATTTATTTCTGCAAACTGAAATTTTCTATACATGCCCTTGTATTCTATAATGATAAGCAGAAGCTTTAAAACTGAGGTTTGTCGGATTAACCCATTATGTATAAAGTATAAGAACTGCTTCATCACGGACTGGGGAATCATACAAGAATCTTTGCAGCTTGCTTTTCTTTAACTCTCATTTAAAATAATAAAAATAATTCTTCACCTGTTTCTATGCCAAGCCAACCCTGTTATTTTTGTTTAGATTTTTTTCCACTTTGGCGGTATATGAAGCTGCCAAAGATCTAAAAACACACAAGGTTAGTTTCATGAACTGCCTTTGTTATCTTAAGGTTAGAAGAGATGAAACTACAAAATGAAACTTATGGTTAAATTACAATATATTACATTAATCACTGACACACAAAATTGTTTGCAGTATGATACAATTTCTATATACAGTAAGAACAGCAGTTAAAGAGGAGAGGAACAAATGAAAATTAGATTAGATTATACTGCTTTTCATATATTTCTGGAAGAATTTCTCCTCCTTGCAGTGCTTATCGAGTACCTTATAAACCTCAATCAACAGTTTTGGAAATCGACTAGAGAAATAACCATCAAATCCTTCTGGAAGTGGCCCCAATAATTCTTGGATATCTTGAGGAATTTCCCTGTAGTGGTTTTGCTTGTTCCTTATTACCCGCAATAGGTCACGAACACTATCAAATTTGTATCTCCTATAGTGTCCAATGTTATTAAGGAATGCAGGTTCCAGCTTTTCATCCCATTTCCCATCCAAAGCTACTGCTGCAATACTTTCTAACTCATTTAATACTTCTGATTCACTCTTCCTGTCTTCCAATTCAACACGATCACTAGCCTCTCGAAGAAATGAAAGCCTCATCTCAGAACTCCAAAATAACGGATGATGCAAAACATCCTGTGCCTTTGGCCTACCACATATCAAAATATAGTTGTTAGAGGAGATGTATTGCGTACAACACCTGATAAGCTTAAATATTTTCCATCTGTTATGTTTAAGAATGCACTTCACAGGCTTTTCTATGTGCAGATAGACAAGAAGCTCTGCATGCTCAAATATTAAACCCAGGGGCATTCAACGAGTGCATAGTTATAGGATCATCAAAATGTGGATGATAGATTACCTCAATTCTGGGTTGGGATCCAAGAGATGAGAGAAAAGATCCATTGCTTCTGGTATACTCTCTATTAAGAAGAGGTCCTTTCGGTCATTCACAATATTTACATCACGTTCAATACTATCCCCATATGGGTGTTTACCACCAGTGATGCAAAAAAATAAAACACAGCCTAAACTAAATAAATCCACAGCGCGTGTCTGGCGTCCTTGACGAAGTTGTTCAGGTGCTTGCCAGCCTGAACTTCCATAACCTACATTTAGCAACATTATTGAAGAATTAATTTGACCAATCTTTACACAAGCAATGTATCACGAAACGTGCTTGGTTTAATTGTTGCTGAATGATACCAGTTGTGATTGATAAGCTTACCAGTAGCACCGCGAGTTAAGGAAGACATATCCCCAGTCAAGCGTTTGCTAATGCCCATGTCAGAAAGCTTTGCACATAGAGACTTCTCCATGATTATCAAAACATTTTGAGGCTTTAGATCTCGATGTATGATGCCAAGTTCATGTAGATGGGCAAGCCCAGAGACTATATCTCTACAGAAAAAGATAACAATGTCATATTCTGATCAATTTCACACAAAGAAACACACACCCACGAGCAGAAGAGAACGAGAAAGCTTTAAGGATATGAAATTTACCTCAGTAGTTTCAACAAATGGGCCGCAGGATGTCCATTAGGCTTCCAGAGTTCAATAACCTTGTTATTTTCCATCACACTATGCAATCGAACATTACACTCATTGAAGAATTTTGAATCTTCATCCTTGACAATGGCTTGATTTTGAAAAGATTCAGAGCATACATAGATCAGGTCATTTAAGCTACAAGTACAACGCTCTAGAGAGAGATAAACAAAATCCTGATCAAACTCGACCCCATACCAGCGAACAATATTAGGGTGTTGATCAGAAGCAATAAGGTTCTGAATCTCTTTCAAAGCCACATCATGGTGAGTCTGCACAAGACGTTTAACAGCTACTGGACGACCATCATAAATCCCCTCAAGCACAATGGTACCGTTGCTTCCTTTTGCTATTTCTTTGTTGGAAACAAGTAACTTACCAATTCGGCGCCCATCTACACGGCCATCAACAAGATCTGTAAAGTTCAGCAATGATTTGCCTTCATTCCTTTCAAAATAAGGAAGTGTGTTGGTATTTCCAACATTATTCTCCTCTGAAACAGGCTTGTTCTTTTTCTCGTTATTGCCACTGCTCTTACTATTCCCAACTCTCTTAGGTTTTTTCTTTTTAGGTACTGATTGCAATTTAACTTCCTGATCCTGCTTAATCCCCTTACCTCGTTTTAAGCGGTAAAAGGCAAAGACAATGATAGTCAATAGGGTAGCAAAGAAAGCAATGAAAGGTTGTATGCTGGATCCAGCAATGTCAAACCTTGTAGTGATGTTTGTATTAGCGGTATCCAACATAAGAGGGTTTTCCATCTCAGAAGCTGGCAAAGCAAGCCATGGTTTGTCACTAGGAAG
The DNA here is from genome assembly GCA_025698465.1 of Gossypium longicalyx. Taxonomy (NCBI): domain Eukaryota; kingdom Viridiplantae; phylum Streptophyta; class Magnoliopsida; order Malvales; family Malvaceae; genus Gossypium; species Gossypium longicalyx. Next base: position 81,886,704 of record CM046995.1, read on the forward strand.
AGCCAGTGGGAATACATCAGCAGGCGGCAAGCGAGGATTTTGATTTGAAGAAGGCAGTGGGATTATTCCATCAAGCCAGCCAAAGACGGGGAGAGATTCCAACAATTTATGATCACGAACTTGGATAACAACAGGTCTCTTCTGACATGGCAATTGCAACTCAAAATCATGCATGTAATCTGCAGAAAGTTTTTCCTCTGATCCTTGACATCGAAATTCAGCATCAATTTTAGAAAATGCCACATTCCATAATACTTCAGCAGAGTTTGGAGAATAATACTGGAGGACATAATCTGTCCTCATAATATAGACAAATTGCTTGACTGTTGTTGAGTTAAAAGGACCAGACTCCACCAGTGCATCAGCATCATTTGTCCAACGAACTGTTTTGCCTGCATCATTCTGAATATCTAGCGTAGAGGGAGGATCATCTGACCTATAAGTTTGTACTATTCTACCAGAATTTGCATCAACAAGGTAAATAGATGTCTTTTTTACTCCCAAAGTGATCCCTCCATCCTCTGCTATATAGGGTGTTCTTCTAACATATTCTTCAGCACTCAGTTCAAGTTTTTTCTAGAGTGCAAAACCATTGAGATGAAAAAGATGCTATCAGTATGAAACCAATAAAGCATATAAACAAGATTTCCAAGCTAATCAATCAGTCAAATTTAATAGTTATCATAGACAATAGAATCAATGACTAAGAAACCCCAAAATTAGTATGGGACAGACAACTATAAGAAACAGAAGCAGGATGAGCATTGATACCAGTTTTCCATGGCTCCTGCTATGAACATAGAGTTGCAAATCATCCCCACAATCAACATACAAATCACTGTTGGGTCCAGATGCATTAAGCTTATCATTTTCCAGGTCAAGGAAGGCCTGATAAGATGAATAAATAGGCCTGCCCGATGCAAACGACCAATGAACTTTCCTTGATACTCTGTCCACTAAATGCATTGTTCCATCCAGAGTAACTACCACTGCTAACCCATCGTCACTAAATAAAGACACAAAATACAATTTGAGTAGAACTGATTTCAGGGTTTTAAGCGAACTCCACATATCATGCAGCAGCCATTATAGACAGATATAGCAAAATTCGTAATTCAAAAAAAAAAAAAAAAAAAAGATCAGGTTTTTTTTTTTTTCCTTCTTAAATGCATTAATCCAATGAGAATAAGGAGCTGAAGATACTTACGGAGGAGGGGGCGGCAGGAAACGTTTGGAAAGAGCAGTTTGCGAGATCTGAGAGCAGAAGAAACCGCGTATAGACGGAGAAAATAAGATGGCTAACAGCAAAAGGAAAATCCGAGATCGCCTCATATCGTGCCAGAGTTTGGTAATGAATAATGGTAAAAATGTTGGAGTGTAATTGGGCAATGCTGAATCTAGGGTTATGGAATTGGGATATTCTGCAGAATACCGCAATAGAAGGGGAAAGGTCAATTAGGGGTGGCAGGGCAGCGTGGCCAGCTTGGGGCATTTTCAATTGATTCGTGTCCAAGTCCAACCTCCTGGTCCGGTCGTTGCCATGCTAACCGAACATATCCACACACGTCAGCTGAGTGAACTATAAAACTTGTGTTACGACTGCTGTCTTTGGTAATTTGCATTTTCACAATCTTTAAAACCTGAACAAATATTTAACAAAAATGTCTAAATTTTGGTATAAATAACATCTAAATATGTAACCAATGGGAACCTTTTATATGTTGTCAATCAGTTGGATCACATTGGAATGGCTTTTTAAAAAATGAATAAAAAGGAGAAGCCTTAATCACCAGAGGCAACCTTCGCATCATATTATCAACTCATTCAATTGGAAATATAACCATTTAGCAGAAACACACTTAACACCTTCGTTTTTTTTCACTAAAAATTATTTTCCAATTTTTTTTGTTGTATTCTTTTATATTTGTTTAATAAAAAACAGTTTGGTTAATAAAAAATGACATACAGATCAACAGAAAATATTCATTTTCCTTTAAAATAACTTATCCTTTTTAAAAGCATAAGATATTTTCCAAAAAGAAAAACTCCTTTATACGTCATTTTTTTCCATATAAAAATTAATTGTCAAGCTTAAAATTAATAATAATTTTTTATTTTTATTTTTTAAATATTTAAAATTAATAAAATATTAATATATAATATTATAACTTTCAATATTATTAAAATACATATTTAATTATCTATATCTAATCATATAATAAATTATTAATATAATTTATTATATTTAATATTTCAATTTATTTTAATAGTAAATTTTAAAAATAATAATTTTAAATAATATTCTTCGAATATTATTAAAAATATTAATATTAATATTTTAATAATAAATATTTATTACAATTATAAATATATTAATAATAAATATTTTGTAGTATAAAAGTTAAAATATGCTATAAGTCTATGTACTTTTCACAAATTTAAAATTTAGCCTCTCTACTTTTCAGATTTGAAAATCAAGTCTAATTGTTAACATTATTTTTTTTTCAATTTTGTTGATGTCACAGTTTTAAATAAAAAAATACTTGGTATTCATGTAACTAAAACATGAAGTAATAATGAATATGAATTTAACAAAATATTTTTAATAATGTTAACAGTTGAACCTGAATTTTGATATCTAAAAAGTAGGACTAACCCAAAAATAAAAGTATATATGGACTAAATTTTAAATTTATGAAGAGTATAAGGACTTATAACATATTTTAACCTAGTATAAAAAAACGAATATTTTAATTATATAAATACAAGCATTTGTGTAAATAATGTTTAACTTCATTTATCTCTTACAACTCTAATGTGTCAATATGTACTCTTATATTTGTAATATATATAATTTAAATTAAATTTTAATTAATGTATAAAAATTTAAATTTTAATTAAGCATTATTTATTATTAAGTTTATATATAATGTTTTCTTATTATAAAATAAATTTCAATTATTAAAAAAATTACATTATAATATTTTATAACAAATATATTTATATCATGCTTGTTTTACAAAGAAAATGTAAAATATAAATTTATAGATATAAATTAAACTCAAATAAACAATGAAAAGATAATAAAATTTCATAAGTATGATTGTTTCATTGAAAACAACTTTTATGAATTTTTTACGAAATCTGTCAAACAAAAATAATATTTTATACAGATTTATCTAAACATAAAAAATTTTAAATTTTAAAATAAATAAATTATTCCGAAATTCATTTCCAATAAAACAAACTAGCTGTAGCGAACAGTAGACTTATGTAGTTATCTATATGCAGTTAGTTTATGTTTACTTGTAATAACCCTGCTTGCACAGTAACAAAATATAGAAACCCTACCTGAGTTATACTTACCAAAATGTCAAATCAAATCAAATATACCATGTAAAATACAATTAAATATATTTATCTAATTTATTCCCTCTAAATCTCTTTTTATTTATAACTTGAGAAAATAGACTTTTGTTAGAAATGAAGTCTTAGTTTGATATCAAGTTTTGGACAATGTCAAGTGTATCACACTGATTTTATTTTTTAAAATTCATTAAATAATATATATTATATTTTAAAAAATATATATACATTGCCTATTAAATGATAATTGATCTAATTTATAATACAAGTCTATTATTCTTGAAAAATAATTGAGATAATAAAATAACATTTTAAAAATAATAAAAATAAAAAAGAGTAGGGAACGATATGAAGCTAGAGCTTTGAAACATAGAAGAGGATGATGCTACCAATGTTGTAGCATGTATTTTCCTTTTATATTTTGCACTTGTTCATGCTTTAATTGATCCTAGCTTTATGCATTCATACGTTACTTTTAGCTTCTTGAAATCAAGAAAATTGAAGTTGGAGTTATAAGCATACCAATGTTCGTTTCAAGTTCTTTGGGACAAATATTGCTCGTTGATCAAGTATGCAAGCATTGCCTATTAGAAATACAGAATAAATCATTTCCAGTTGATCTGTTGATCATGCCGTTTGGTGATTTTGATGTAATTTTAGAAATGAATTGATTAATCAAGCATAAAATGATTTTGGAATCTTGTAAAAAGAAGTTTTTTTATCTAAAGTCCTAAAGGTGATATCATTGAAGTCAAGGGTATAAGATTGAGTGACTCTACTTATATCATTTTGTTGGTTCGAGCTAATAAACTTTTGAATCAAGATTGTGAAATATATTTGGCCTATGTTATTAACTCAAGTTCAGATGAAAGTCAAATGAGTAAGATTTGGACAATATGAGAGTTTTCGGATGTATTTCAAGAAGAATTGTCATGATTGCCTCCTGATAGCAAGGCTGAATTTGTAATTGAGGTTTACCCGGGTACAACTCTAGTCTCTATTGCTCCATATCGTATGACACCAATGGAGCTAAAAGAGTTGAAAAATCAATTACAAGATCTCTTAAATTGAGGTTTTACACACCCTAGTATATCGTCTTGGGGAGCTTCTGTGCTTTTTGTTAGAAAGAAATATGGGTCGATGCGACTTTGTATTAATTATTGGCAGTTGAATAAGTTGACAATCAATAATAGATACTTGTTTCCGTGTATTGACAATCTATTTTGTTGGGGATCGACCTGATTAAGCAATGAAAAAGTAAAAATAGCGGAAGAAATTGAGAAATTGAATACACAAATTTAACATGAAAAAACCTCTCCAAAGAGGATAAAAAATCACATGCAAAGATAATTTTACTATAATAGCAAAAGAATGAAGAGTACAAAGATGGAGATAAAAACTAAACCCCGAAACCCAAAAAAAACAAAGAACCCTCAAAACGTAAATACAAAATTCTCCAAAAGTGTTATGAGTTCTAATTTCTAATGGGTATATTTTTGAAGGTTGTAAAAGAACCTATTTACAGGCTAAATTCATAGATCAAATAATAATAAAATAATCTAAACTAATCAGAGTTTGATTGAAACAAATAAATATAGTTTAACTGGAAGATTATTTCTCAAATTTGACTGAAATAGGAGTCATACTCAACAAATCTCCACATTGACTCGTATTTCCACAACGCCATCTTTGCCAAAGCCCGTCATGGGCCTGTCTTGAACTATGCAGGGAATTAACTGAGTTGAATCTGTGCTTAGAAACTGAAAGACTTCTAGCCTTCAACTTGTACACTGCCAAATTAAAACTAACTTGGGTCTAATTTTCACGAATACAGTGCCCTAACTTTTCAAAATCTGCATCTAAAAGAGAACCTCTCTTCAATGAAATGATCATATCTTTTCCCTCCTATTACCAAGTTGCCTCCACTCCAAACGAGTTGACTTTGACTCCGTAATGGACGAGGGAAGTCCAATTTCACTAGTCACTGTAGAACCTTCTAGAGTATAAAGATTGTCAATTCTTTTACCTTTTAACAAAACGAGAGCCCCATGAGGCACCTTAATGCCTTTCAACTCGATGTGTATTCTGCAACCTTTCGAGTCTAAAATACTCAAGGAGATGAGATTCTTTCGTAAATCAAGTACATACCTAACATCTGAGGGTGTCCTAATTGTCCTATCATGCATCCTAATTTTAATAGTATCAATACCAAATACCTTACTGGATGGATCATTTCCTATACGCACAACTCCAGCTTCAACCAAACTATTTGTGGAGAATCATTCTCTATTGGGACACATGTGGAAAGAACATCTCGAATCTAGGATCCATTCGGACGTAAACTCGGAGCTTTCACTCGTTGACATTAACAAGAAATCATCACCACTTTCGTCGGCCAATTTAGCACTAGTTACATCTTTCTCGTTACTTTCAGTAGCCATTTTATTTCGCAGTTTATAACAATTTGCTTTGACGTGACCTAACTTCTTACAATAGTGACACCTTTTGTCTCGCTTCTTTGATACTATCAAAATAGAAGCTTGCTTATCTATCTTGCTATCCAAACTAAACTCATTGGTGAGTTTGTCTTTACTCAACAAATAACTCTTCACATCCTCGAACAAGAGTTTGGCTCTGTCATAAATCAGGGTTTCCCTAAAAGACTTGTATGAAGGAGGTAAAGAACACAATAATAGCATAACCTGATCTTCATCATCAATCTGAACCTTAACATTATTTAAATCATTTAAAAGGGTAATGAATTGACTGATGTGATCTCTAAGAAGCTCGCATTCGTTCATGCGAAACGTAAATAGACGTTGTTTCAACACTAAACGGTTAGCCAGAGACTTAGCATAAAGAGTTTCTAACATTTTCCACAAGGAAGATGAGGTCTTTTCCATCAATACCTCCTGCAATACCCTATTCACGAGGCACAACTAGATTGCAGACAATGCCTTTTCATCAAGCTTTTCCCATTCTGACTGATCTAGATTCTCAAACTTTTTCCCGGTAACGACTTTTTTCAGCCCGGTCTGAATTAAAATTGTCATTATCCGAACTTGCCACAGATTGAAATTTGTGACACCATCAAACTTCTCAATGTCAAACCTTGTTGTTGCCATCTCTAAACAGGCTGATCTACGAAAATTGAACTAGCTCTAATTACTTGTTCGTTGCTCAATCGGGTTGATCCCCAACATATTTGATCAATTGAAAGGTGTAATTGTATTCTCTAAAATTGATCTGAGATCTAGATATTATCAACTGAAAGTGAAAGCTAGTGATGTGCCGAAAACAACGTTTCGTATGCGGTGTGGTCACAATTCCTAATCAATGTTTAAGAAATTCAACATTATAAAGATAATCAATCCTAATTTCTGCAGGGATTTTTATTAATCAACTTTTAAAAATTATTAGTCAATCAAGATGCTAGGGGTCTCATATAAAATCAATATCTCAAAATTATTCAATCAATAAAAAACTAAATATTGTATAAAAATCTTAATCTATCACAAAAAAAGTCACAATATTATGTTTTAGAGATTAATTAATGAAGCTTGAAAAGAAGAGAATAATTATTACCAAATTAAGGAGACTTGCTTGAAAGTATTAAAATATTGATCACTTACCTTGTAAAAATTCTAGAGGGTCTGTGAGAGATTAAAAGAAATTTGAGACAAAATCGATGAATGTTAAAAGAAAGTGAGTAGATATAGATTAATTTATTTTTGTATAAAATAAAATTTTCAGAAATTTTGGTGGATTACTTTACAATTTTTTTTGTGAGCTCAATTTACTAATTATATAAATTAAAATTATATATAAGCAATTTTTTTTTTGAACCAGTTGAGTTTACAATTACATATGTAGATCCGCGATTGAGTCCGTACTTACAACCTTTCGTGTTCGTTTCCGTGGTTTAGTGAGTCCATCATGATATGATAGTGTTTAACTCAAAGTGAAAAAGGGATTTTAGTTTCATGTATGGCAAATACAGTGAGCCTGGTGACTTACCTTGTGAGGTATATGATCTTAAACTTCTGCATATGTAGTTATAAACTTCATGGGAACATCATTCTTTCTTGTACTCTTGGAGGAGTCATTTCTAATACAGATTTCGGACATTAATGCTTTCATTTTCATGTTTTGCTAAGTGAGGATTGTTGTCTCTTTCAGATTTTAAGGTGCTGTTGTTATTGAAGCTTTTTCATATTTTGTTAAAGAGTTCTTGAATGATGGAGGGCTTTGAAATTGTGTTTGTGAGGCATTCAATTCATGTATAGTGTTATGCTTGGCGATGGAAAGGTGAATATTATGGTGGTTGTTTGGTAAGAAACCCTTTGATTTGTGATGCTAGAGATGGAGTAGCTACTGTGACAAAAGACAAGATTATATGTAATTATAAAGAAGATTTTTGCTGAAGAGCTCAACATTCTTGGCAGCAAAGCAAGAACTCAACGACCATTATTGGACTGGGCTTGAGTGTTTTTTACATTGATAATCAATTCTCTATTTGGATTATGCATAAACCAGGATTTTTTTTTATAATTAAGGTTATTATGATTGAATATTGATTAAGAGCCTAACATTCTATATCACCACATGCTAAATGCAAATGGTTGTTGTCGGGTTATGCATGGTAGGCCTCATTCTCCTTCTGCCTCTTCTCTTCAAACTTTTAAAGCTTAACACAACTATACACTTTGGTGTTCAGTTTTTGCTTCGTTTCTTCCAACTAGCTGAAGTGTATGTATGTATGTATGTATGTATGTATGTATGTATGTATGTATGTATGTATGAGAAAGTAGGATGCAATTGATAGAAGGACTACACACAGCAACAAGTAATTAATTCAAAAGATGATTGCAGCTGCACGCATTGAAATGTTATATGTTCATGTCACTCTGCTGTCATTACAAAATGACCTGTTTATTTTTTCTGTTAACATGAACATGGGAAAACCCTTGGCCACCAACTATACCATCTGCAAGTAAAAAAAAAACAATCATAAAGTTGCAACTATTTAAGCCTCGTAAACTTTGCATTCTTCATCTGCTGGGTTTGTCTTGCAGTAATCCTCCAAGGGGTCACCGCTTCCAGCTACAGGCATGCCCGGCCACTTGCTTGCCACCAAGTGTGCCAGATCAACAACCCTTTGGCTGCATATCACATTGTAACAGTTATTAATCTACAAAATCAAATATAAACATTACCTACACTGATTTTAGATTGCTTGCTTAAAGCTCACCTGTAACCCCATTCATTGTCATACCAGGCCACCACCTTGACCATGTCATCTCCCATGACCATGGTCAAGGAAGAGTCAATGGTGGAAGAAACATCAGAGCACCTAAAGTCCACTGAGACAAGAGGAATATCGCACACTTCCAATACACCCTTCAATGGTCCCTCGGCTGCCTTTCTAAAAGCAGCATTCACATCTTCAGCTGTAATGCCCTTCTTCTCAACATTCACAACAAGGTCAACAACTGATACGTTTGGTGTCGGCACACGAAGTGCAATTCCATTCAGCTTTCCCTTGAGTTGGGGAAGCACAAGAGAGACAGCCTTGGCTGCACCTGTGCTTGTTGGTACAATGTTCAATGCTGCAGCCCTGGCTCTCCTCAAGTCACGGTGCGAAGCATCTAATAGCCTCTGGACCATCACCAACAAATAATTTTAGTTTTCTTCGTTGCTCAAGCAGTTCAATTGGGTGTTTGTGTTGGTTAATTAGTATGATTACCTGGTCTCCAGTGTAAGAGTGAGTGGTTGTCATTGTACCCTTCACAATGCCTGCAAATCAGTTTTGGCAAAGTGAGAAAAGGGTCATCCTCAAAATGTTCAAGCTTTGAAATGATACATAAATATGAGAAATGCTTACCAAATTCTTCATCAATGACTTTCACAAAAGGAGCCAAGCAATTTGTGGTGCATGAAGCATTGCTGCAAGTACAAAATGGCAATCAAATTCTAAACCACTAGAACAGAAGGAACAAGGGGAATGATTTTCGTTACTGCTCTATTAGCATGCAACTCTTCATTCAAAACTGACCTGATGATGTTCGAGACTTCGTGGTCGTAATCCCCTTCGTTGACTCCAACAACATAGGTTGGAATGTCTGCACCTTTAGCTGGAGCGGTTATGATAACTTTCTTGGCACCAGCTTGTATGTGCTTTCCAGCTCCAGGGCCATCTACAAAGACTCCAGTTCCCTTTAAGGTGCATGTCAAATGATTCAGTTATAATTAATACTCTTTAGAACAAGCTGAATAATAGATTGCAGGATATGTTTAAGGGCACTTAAGGGCAAAGGACCTACCTCGATTACAATGTCAATACCAAGTTCGGCCCAAGGAAGCTTGAGAGGGTCCCTGTTAGAGACGACCTTGATGGGCTTCCCATCAACACTGATGGTTTCATTGTCAACTATTTTCACATCAGCTTTGAAAGTTCCCAGCATGGAGTCATATTTCAGCAAGTGTGAAGCCTGTGTTTATATTGTATACCGCAGTTAATGAATGAAACTAATCAAACCAAACCTCATAGGTTAGCTCTTATAAAGCATGACAAATGAAACTTAAGTTACTTACATTCTTGACACCACCACTGTCATTTACAACAACAACCTCGAGGGGTGAGTCCTTCCTGCCATGCCAGCATCTGAGGAAGTTCCTGCCAATGCGTCCAAATCCATTGATTGCAACCTTCAGTTTGGCAACTGTTTCTCCCCTAACAGATGTTGATGGTACACCTACACTCTAAATTTCAAACAGTTTCAAGCCATCAACACTATCATATGCAACAGTAGTAAGACTAGCAGGACGATCTTATCTCTTAAAAAGTAAAGTTATTTAGAAGACTGCAGGAACCTTGGGAGTAAGTTGGGCAGCCAGCACGTCGAAAAAGGAAGCATCTCTAACATTCTTGGCAAAGGTGACGCATGAGCTGGATCGAAGTCCAGAGAATTCAGTCACTTCCAGTCTCTGCACAACAAAACCGAAATGAAAATAAAACCCTGAAGCAAATTAAAGAGCAACAAAAAGCAGAAGAAAGAGGGAGACCTTGGAAGAGCATTGTGTGGGGAAAGAGTGAGTGGTCTTAGATGGAAGCCTGGTGTTGGCAGGGATTCTTGAAGGAGCTAAAGCAGCGTTTGTTGCCATGGCTGATGGCTGTAATTAAAAACTAAAAGATCAACTCCCCTCCCCACTACTATTTATACACTTGAATTTGGTGTTTTGGTTAATATATCATTGGATATAAATTATGGTTGAAAGTGAATTAACGGAACGTGTGGTGAATATGGAGGGTGTGCAAGATATATGTGATAAGATTGTATGGGAGAACTGAAGCTCATAATTTGAGCCACAGCTCCATCCCTTGTCATTTCTCTCAAGTGCATTAGCAGTTTTGCACTGTGTTAAATGACCACAAAAAAATAATAATAAATCTGCAAGTCGTCAAGAGAGAAAGGACTCAAGCTCAATGGAGCAGTGCCCAAGATGTGTACAAGCAATAATTTTATGGCTACGAGGAGATTATTTTGGATGGTGGTGAACATTTAGATGAAATTAAAATATCCATGTCATTGTACGTTCGAAGGATAAACTTATTTTGAGGCTAATAATAATGAAACCCCACATCGGAGACAGAGAGAGGGGTATTCTATTTCCAAACAAAAAGATTCGATTAAAATTTTCTTCCAAACATCAAATGCAGGATATTTATTTGAAGTAAAGATTGTTCCAAGTACTAAATCAACATTACAAGTAGGAAACTACTCAAATGCTGCTGTAAAACTTGTCGCAAACCTTGAGCATCTTACCTTCATGTATGGCAAAAGTTTTTAAAGTATTCATGTTTTTAGCAACAATCACCACATATTAAAATGACAGAGTTACACTGTTTTGTCGAGAAAACAGGAAAATTACAACAAATTCCCTATTATTTCTTAATAACAGACTAGTTAAACCACCGTTCGTAAGGCAATTCATATGGCAGCTTCAATTTCATCAGAGTTTACAGCAACTCCATTCGGGGCATCTTCAGATCGAAGCTGACCGGAAACATCATCAATGGCAGCGTTTAGCTGAGCAATCTTCTCGGTCAGTACCTTCCGAGTTTTCTACACAATAAAGGTCACTCATTATTCTGCTTTTAAACCCATAAACTTTTGACAACACATAAATGCTGGTCCATCAACTTCAAAGCACACACTACTCAGGCCATTCCAATATTTAGAGGACAATAATTCTGAACAGAATAAGTGCTCACCTCCAAAGCTTTTTCTTCATCATATATGAATTTTGGCAGTCTCTTCATAAGGTCCTTACTATCAGCTACAGCTAGTGCCTTGCTGATCTATAGAAGGCAAACAGCATAAGAATCTAAGTACTCGACAATCACCATCATATAAGTCATGAATAGTAAGTTGACATAGGAAAAATAATAGTCAAAACATAAATAGTTTCCAGAGTTCCGGCTGTATGTTTTACACATCAAAAAGAGGGGGGGGGGGGAGTTAGTCAATTATGAAACTATAGCTGTAGAGTGTAATCCATTGAAAATTATATGGGGGCATTTTAATTGGTCAAAATAACAAATATACATAAAGGAGAGCAAGGAGATAGTTTAGTATAATTTCTACAGCAATTTGCAACGGTAATATCACCTGAGGGGCAAATACACAACCAAGTGCACCAACCACGAGCCCTCCCAAAACAAAACCTCCAACAAAGGCATTAGCACTGCTTGACCTTTCGCCATCACTGTAAGAACATATGAAGCCGACAACTTGGGTAATAATACATGCTAATGTTCCCAACAGAACATATAAAAAAAACACAAAAGAGAGAACAGAATATGCGTGTACACAAGCACACACACACACACACACACACACACACACACACACACACAAACCTAAGCATACGGTTGCTAGTACTTCTTTAATTATCTCCCAGTTATAGGAATATTAACAGGAATAATCATTCATTATTTGGCTCAAATTGTCCGAAAGATGATACCTGTACGAAGCTTGAACAGTGAGAGGCCTTCTAGAGGTAGAAATATGCAGTTTCCTTAAATGACTAGAATTGAATGCCAAGTTGGTGGAGCTGGCACTCCCATGAGAGCCTCGCAAAAAAAATTGCGCAGGGAAGGTAAGGAACAGCCTTTCAAAGCTTTTAAAACCAAATGGATGGTACACTTGTAAATGCACAAAACATAGCTTGGATGGAACAAAAATTACAGTTAATGATACTATGACCTCAAAGGTAAAACAATCTTATGGTCTCAAAGGATGGAAAATAACATGTTGATGATGCTATGATTTAACAAATTCTAAAATTGAAAATTTGAATTGATGTTAAACCCAGATTCTTGCATCAAAAGATGTAAAATGCTGAACTAAAATGAGAAATAACGAAAAATAAAGCCTAACAATTAATTCCACAACCAAAGTACTTTCAACAAATCCTATTGGCATCTTTCTTTCGTTTCTAGCTCACAGCACTTACAGTCAATATTACCCTAGGTTTAATAGCATGCCAAAAAAAAAAAGAAGACAACTATGCTAGGAAATATAATAAATTATAGGCTTGAATCTGCAAATAGGAGATTAGTTATCAATAGCCTCAAAGTGCCAATGTTCTAAGACCCATCAACAACTTCAACACTGAGATATGAATCCAAGTCCATGGAAACAGCGAGCATGGATTTATATTTTGCTAAGAAACTTTCTTCTTTTTCCGCAATCATGATGCATTAAACGTTAAATCGTACTCCATTAAAAATAAAAGAAGCTAAAAAGATCGAATCAATTACGATGAACAACAATAAAATTATAAATAAAACAATTAAGAGTGAAGAAAAACGAAATGTGAAGGGATTGTTACCAGAAAATAGTTGAAGGGGAGGATTTGTCGATAAAACCAAAGAATTTGAAAGGGTAGTCATTTTTTAAGAAATGAAACGAGACAGTTGAACGACGAGGGAAACAAAATAAATAATCCAACCCGGATGCTACTCCTCCTGAGTTGTGAGTGAGTGAGTGAGTGAGCGGACGAGTTAGTTCGATGATACCTATGCTGCCTTTTGTCCTTCAGCTTTGAGCTTGACGACCAAATTTCACCGTGGATCTGTTGCTCTGCTTTCGGCCCAATCTCTTAACCTTTTAGATTGGACTGTATCCTTCTTCTTATTGGATTGGACCTAGAATAAGAAATTTTGTATTGAATTGTTAAAATTTTTTTTTTCTATAAGTTTGGATTTAGTCTTTTTACTCTAATTTCATCAATTTTAGTTCTTTTACCTTTTAAATTTTAAAATTTCAATAATAACCCAAACGGAACCAGTTAAATCTATTTAACTAATTTTGTTATTTGTCTCATCCTATGTGTAAGTTTTGGATTTAGTTTCTATTCTCCGATTTAATAATTCTTAGTTTTTATACTTTTTAAATTTTGAAATTACAGTCCTAACTCAAATGGTATTATTTCAATCCATTAATTAAAATGATACAACTTTTTTTTGTAAGTACTATGTGGAAATAACAAACTAACATAGTATTACCCATGTAATAATATGTTTACTGTATAAAATTATGAAAATGGTATAATTTAATTTAACAAAATTAATGAGGGATCAAGACTGAAATTTTAAATTTTAAAGAATTTACAACTTACGCATAACAAAAACTTGACTTTAATATTTAATGTAAAGGTATTATATAATTTTATGGGCGGTTAATTAAGTTTAGTGAGTTTAATTTTAAAATTTATTTATGATGTGTGATTGTCCAATTCACTGGCCACTGTATTTACATTATCAATATATTAATTTTAAAATAAAAGAAAATTGGAGCAGATGTTTGATGGGGTCATCTCTAGCAATGGAAATATGAAGCTGGAGAGCAATGCTGTATTCAATACCTTCTAAGAAACAAAAGAAATGTTCAAACTTAATTATAAAAGGCGAATGTTAACAAGAAATACAAAACAAAATGGACAGTGAAATTTATTATATATATGTTTGAATCCTTCATCATTGATACCCTACAAATCTACCATTCTACTAAATAAATCCCAACAAACCAATCTCATTTGGGTGCTGATCAATTACTGTATATGTCATTAATTAAATTTACATATTAATTATTTCTTTTAGTTTGTATGATTTTTTTTAGTACGATAAAACTTCAATTTTAGGGGGAGAAGTCAGAAATTTTATTTATGGGGCTGAAATTAAATTATAATTTTTATTATAGTAAAAAAGTAATTTCACCGTTTTAATAGTCTCTATCTTTATAATTTTTAAAGGATTAAATCAAAATTGTCATTTTTAGGGGGCCAAAGTACAATTTTACCTTTACTAATTTAAAATTTTAAAAATTTCAAAAAGCCTAATGAAAAATCTTCTATTTTAGGGTGGGCGGCCAAGGTCCTGCCAGCCTCCTAGTTTCGCCCCTGTTCAACTTTACATAAAAATCATTTTAATCTCTATTTAATTTTTAAATTTATATTTTTTTGTCAAATCACTCTAAAATAAATAGAAAAGGTAATATTTTTTAACTTTATTGATGTGACATATTTATAGATTGTCACGTGGACATCAATATTTAATTAATTTTTTTAAAATTTTAAATTTTCAATAAAAATTATAAAAATATTTTAAAAAATTAAAAATTATTCAAATTATTTAAAAAGTATACAACTTATAAAAAATTAATATTTTTAAAAATTAAAAATTAATTAAATATTGATATATTATCCACGTCAATAAAATTAACAAATATTAACTTTTTTATACATTTATGAGTGATGTGAAAAAAATATATAAATTAAAAAAAGACGAAAAATTTAATAAAAAATTAAAATGATTTTTTTTCTAAGTTGAAGGGAAAAAATCATTATGTTTTAGAACTAATAGGACCCTTAAATAAATAGATATTGTACTACTACTTAGTTATGAGAAAGAAGGGGGAGTAGAGAAAAGTGGAAGGAGTAAAATTCCTTAGGTACACGTGTTCTAAACTCCCCTCCCCCCAGGGTATTGAAGAATATTTTTCTTAGGAAGATCCACAAATATAAATCCCACATCCATTAATAAATATACGGGATGATATAATATTTATCTCTTAATTTTGTAATTAAGTTTATTTTGATATATGCATTTTTTTTTCATTTAACACTTGAATTTGATAATAAAATTTAAATTTAAAATTAAAAAATATAAAAATTTAACGATGTGACATTTTAAATTGTCACATCATTACTTAAAAAATTTATATAAAATTTTAGGTGATGATGTGATGTATAATCTTAATGTGTCATATTTATTATTTTAATAATTAAATTGGTGGTTGAACAGATTAAACCACTCATTTTTTATTCAATTAGTTCGATCAATTCGATCACTGAATCAACAATAATTAAATAAATAATATAAATTCATAAAAATCTTTAAAAATTACTAAACCGGTTGAACCTGCTTAACTATCGATTTTTGTCTTAATTTTTTTTCCCAATATCAAGCAGTTATCGAGTTAATTGAGTCAACTCTTTTGTTCGGCTGTTATATTGTCTAACTCTCAGTCCGTTCAATCCTGTCCTGTTTTAGTAAAACTGATCACATTACTAAATCTTGACAGAATTTAAGTTGAAGTATAAGGATGAGTCTAGTTATAAAGTTGAACCACAAAAAAGGAAAAAACCGAAAAGTATATTATTCCCTAAAATTATAATTAGAATTGTAGAATATGTCTAGACCGGAGAAAGTCAGGCTTGTGGACCAGGGTTTTGAGACAGTCCAACACCTTTCAATCTCAGACAAAATAAAATATATATCAGATGGGTGTTGATTAATACTAAGTGATAATTGAATATAAATAACCACCGGTGGATCCCAATATCTGTTTCTTTATTACATTAATTCTCTCCCTTGGATTGGCTGCATTGGCCGGCTTGATTCTATATTGTCCTAAGCTACGGGATTGTTAACTTAGATCACCACATTGCCCGTCACCAACCTTCCACATAAAACCATGCAAATCATGACAAACTTTTGTTCATAGAAACCGTGTCTCAAATCCAAACGCGCTGCCCACTTGCATTTCTTCACTCCATTTTTATATGCTTTCCGCCTTCTTGTTATACTTTTACATTACTAAGCGTTTTGGTTTTTGCAAAAATGGCTACCCCTAAGGAAAGGTCACTGGAGGAAACGCCAACATGGGCTGTTGCAGTTGTGTGTGCAATATTTGTGATCATATCTATACTCATAGAACATGGAATTCATTCTCTGGGAAAGGTATTTAATCTACTAATGAAAATTTCATACTAATAATTATGATTATGATTATGATTATAACATTGTTGATGACATGCAGTGGTTTCAAAAACGCCAGAAGAAAGCCATGATGGAAGCTTTAGAGAAAATAAAAGCTGGTTAGGTTATATATATATATATATAGTACTTGTTCATCATATCGTAGGCAAACTGCAGTCTAATCCTTAATAAATTAAATTCCATTATAATTTGCAGAGTTGATGCTATTGGGATTCATATCCTTACTACTTACTATAGGAACATATTCCATTCCAGCGATATGTATCCCAGAAAAGATAGGATATACGATGCTTCCATGCAAACGGAAGTCTGGGTATGCAGGAGATAGTGGTAAAGATAGCAACAAAGGGGGCGGAGGCGGCGGCGATGAAGATCGCCGGAGAAAGTTACTTTCTTATGCTGAAGATATGGTTTGGCGTCGAGTCTTGGCTTCATCCAAAGGAAAAGATTCTTGCCCTAAAGTATGCCGCCGGCCCTTTTTTTTAATCTATTTTCAACATGGTTGATAATTAACCTGATCATTAATTTCTGTATGAAATGATAGGGTAAAGTTGCCCTGATTACACAAAGCGGGATGCACGACTTGCACATATTCATATTTGCGCTTGCTGTCTTTCATGTTCTTTACAGTGTAGCCACCATTCTACTGGCTAAGGCCAAAGTAAGTTTTTTTCTTTTCCCCTTGAAGATCAACTGGTTTGGTTGTAGAGCTGATATTATAGTTGTGGTGAATTGAATTTGAACAGATGAAGAAATGGGAGTCCTGGGAATCAGAAACTAAAACTCTCGAGTATCAGTACAGAAATGGTTAGTCTTTCTACTTTTCACCTTGCCTTTTAGGTCTAAATTATGAAGGTTGTATGGGAAAAAATTGCTTGGAAGTGGTGATTGATATTGATACTTGCATTTGTATATGTTACACATCAGATCCTTCAAGGTTCAGATTAACCCATCAAACTTCCTTCGTCAAACGTCATTCTGGTTTCTCCACAATTCCGGGCATGAGATGGATAGTAAGACTCTTCCAATTTCTTAATAATTTTATTTGGAGAATTAAGTATGTTAAGAAAGTATAATTCCACGTCGTCCCTATTCTTATCCCTTACTAATAGGAGAATGACAAATAATATTTTTTTTCCTGATTTTTAATTTCTTTTTCTTCTGAAAAAATTTAAATCCAACTAAAAATGCTAAAAAATTAGGAAGAAAAATATAACTTGTCATTCTCCTATTAGAAAGGATAGAGATGATATAAAATTACAGTTTCATGCAATCCTTTCTCATTTTAATTGACCATCCGTTTAATTTACATAAAAAAAAAGTTATTAACTTTATTGACGCGACACATGTGTGGATATCATGCAACAATTAATTAATTTTTTTAAAATTTAAAAATTTATAAATTATAAAAATTTTATATTTTTCTATTTTTTTAATTTTAAAAAATTAATTAATTGTTAGTGTGGCATACAAGTAAAGTTAACAAATATTAAAGTTTTTCATTTATGTTGAGGTGATTTAATAAATAAGCAAATTCAAAGCATAAAAGAGACAAAAAAATTAAATTAAATAGATTTATTTATTATTATAAAATTGGAGTGTAAATAAGTAGAGAGACAAACTGAGTTATGCAATTTTACAGTTTTACATGTCTGATTAATTTTTGATATATTAATAAACTAAAAAGATTTATATATTTACTTTTGAGTATATTTGGTTAGCTGGAATAAAAAAATCTAAATATATAATTATAGGTGGCCTTCTTCAGGCAATTCTTTGGTTCGGTGAGCAAGGTGGACTATTTGACCATGCGCAATGGCTTTATCAACGTAAGTAGTTGGCCGGCGTACACCATCTAATAATTAATTTGATTAGCAAATTGCTCAGCTGGAAAGTTCAACTTTAATCACCAAATATTAATGGTTAATGCAGGCACATTTTGCGGCTAACACAAAATTTGACTTCCATAAATACATCAAAAGATCCATGGAAGACGATTTCAAAGTCGTTGTCGGTATCAGGTCTGTTTAAAACCACTTTAAATTTAAATTAACTTTATATTTGCTACTCTTAAATTTATTGGTTGTTGGTTTTTGGGATGTTGCAGCACACCTCTGTGGGCATTTGCTATCATCTTCTTGCTTCTAAACGTTTACAGTTTGTAATTCTACCCCTTTCTGATTAGCATATCATAAATTAATAAATTGAGTATTTATAATATAATATACGTGGTGCATGCAGAATGGCAAACTCTCACCTGGTTGTCTTTAGTCCCACTGACTGTAAGCCACCCACATCCTTCATTAAACTTTATATGTTATGGATTGAGAAATAAAAGTAGAAAGGTTTGGTGAATTATTGTGTAGATACTTGTATTGGTTGGAACAAAGCTTGAACTGATCATAATGGAAATGGCGGAAGAAATCCAGGAAAGGAGTGCAGTGGTAAGAGGGGCACCAGTGGTGGAGCCAAATAACAAGTATTTCTGGTTTAATCGACCCCAGTGGATTCTCTTCTTGATACATTATACATTATTTCAGGTAAATTAATCATGTTTTCCTTAATTAATTACCAGCTTGACATCTATTGGTTTATTAATTAAGTTTGATTGATATTTATGCAGAATGCATTCCAGATGGCATATTTCCTTTGGGTAGTGGTAAGTAGTGTGTTCCTCTATTCAATGTTTGACTCTATTTTTTCTGAAATTCCATATACAGTGATTCATTTGTTTTATGGTGCAGTTTAAGTACAGCCTAGGTTCTTGTATCCACGAGAAACCGTACTTTGTAGTGGGAAGGGTTGTTCTTGGGCTGTTCCTTCAAATTCTATGCAGCTACATTACCTTCCCGCTGTATTCCTTGGTGACGCAAGTGAGTAGTAGAACAAGTGATTATCATTATTTGTCCATGTGATTTGGTTTTGCTGAAACTCCCATGAGTTTACAGGTTGAGAAGTACATCAATAAGGATTTTGTTTTCCTATTCTGTCAAAAGCTTTACAAGTTCACAGAGTGCTTAACTCAAGTGATACCCTCCTTCGAGATTCTCTATATGCTAGAGGTCTTGAGTACTTTAACCTTGCCAAGACACTACGAGTCACTTTCGTTCTATAAACTTGTAAGACTCTTGGCAGAGTAAAGAGATAAAACCCTGGTCAAGAATTACCAAACTTGTTGACGTATTCTTCTGACTTGTGAACCCATAAAACATTGGGTTGAACCAAAACGCATTAACATTTATCATTATGATGATGGATTTGTTGTTGAATAATATGTTGGAATGAATGCAGATGGGATCGCACATGAAAACTGCAATATTCGAAGAGCAAACGGCCAAAGCTCTGAAGAACTGGCGGAAGGCTGCCAAGAAGAGAAACAAGCAGAAGGAAAAGGGAGGAGGGATGAGTAGCCCAATGTCGGCGTCAATGAGCGGTAATACCACACCGAGCCGAGGGACATCGCCTTTACACTTGCTGCACAATCACAAACATAGGTCCACCGCCAGTGATCAAACCGATGGGGTTCTTAATTCCCCCACCCATTCCAACTTCTCTTACCCCTCCGACACTGATCTCTCTGATATTGAAGCTGCCGCACTTTCTCCTCCTCAACATTTAACACAACTTGATGATGATGATCATCATCAACATAATATTGATTTTTCCTTTGTCAAGCCTTAAGTTAATTCACTAGTTCCATTGTAATCCAAACAATATTAAATTGCTTAATTAATTTCTGTGCTAGGATTACTCACCAATAGTTATAATTTATGAAAAGTAAATCAAATTTTTTTATTTGGATAAATACAATAAAGAATTAAACAAAATTTGAATTTGCCTTGAGGGCAAATTCAAATTTTATTTAATTGGGTTAACAATTAGGGTGAAGTCAACAATTATTGGTAGGGGGACAGAGATATTTACATAAAATATACATGTTGAACAGTGCAAGCCTACTTTCAACTATAATTTTTTTAAATTCGGGATATTTTAATCACTAAAATTTAAAATTACATAAAATAAAATAAGTTTAATATTCAATTTGTGTATTAAGTATTATAATTATTTAAGTTTATTTTTTACTTAATTAATGTTTACATACTATTCATACTTACATATTACATTTATAAAACTTTGTTTTCATCAGATTAATATTTAAATGTTACTTTATATTAATTTATTAAATTAAATAAAAATGCTCTTAAAATTATAAATTCTATAAAAGAAATCAAATTATAAAAAACTTTAAAAACTTTGACCGCTAAACACAATTTTTTTTCTTTTTCAATAATATTAAAATAAAAATTTAAAAATATAATGGGGCTGAAAATTTTTTTCCAAAGTTTGGGCGGGCCGGGGTGTGCCCCTGCCTACCTCTTAAATTTATTTATGTTTGAAATAGACCTGTTATGGCCCGACCCCGAAGGCCTGTCTAGAATGTGAGAGGATTTGGGTAAAAATAATGGTTTAAAAATGGGCTTGGACAAAAAAATAAGGCCCGTTTCTTCAGGTTAGGCAATTTTGGCCTGGCCCGACCTGAATTCATTAAAGGATAAAAATGTCTTTTTTTGTTTTTTAATATTATTTTCTTATTATTTTCTCCTTATTTTGCTACTATTTTATTATTATGTTGCTACTATTTTATTGTTATTGTTTGGATATTGTATAAAACTTATTTTAATGTTAATTTTGTTATTATTTTAAAAATATTTGTTAATTTTGTTATTATTTTAGAGACATTTGCTTGTTAAGTTGCATCTATCTTCGTGTTATTTAAGTATACATATTTTTTAAAATTTATTTTTAATTTGTTGGGAAATATTTATTTTGATGTTTTTAGTATTTTTGATGTATTATATATATTTTAAAATTATATAAAAATAATATAAAAATTAATATGAGTGGGTCGAGTTGAGTTCGAATTTTAACATTTTTATTCGAGTTGAACTTGAAAAAATATTAGGCACATTTTTCGGGCCAGGCCGGACCCTGACCTAGCAACTGACCTAAATTTTAGTTAAACTCGACCTGATCCATACACATCTCTAGTTTAGAACCTCAAATTTTATTTTCTTGTACCTTCTAAAGAATGTGGGTGTTTTAATCTCTTTTTTTTTTTTTTTTATGTATATATTTATAACGTGTAGTGATTTAAGCTTTATAAATAGAGCACGCATCCAAAGTTAAAAAAAGAAGAATTATTCCCTCATATTTTGTCTTTCTTTTGTCACCTATTTTATTATAATTATTTTTAGTTTCATAACACGTTATAGCTTGTTCAATAGTATTCAATATTTCGTTGGAAGTCAAATATTTTGTTGGAAGTCAAGTAGCTTAGACATACAAAATTCTTGTTCTAGCAACAATCTAAAATATATGATGTTCTATATGAGCTTGAAAATACGAAGACTTTAGTATTCTTAATGAAAGAAAAATAATAATAATAATAATAATATATTGTGAGATATTTAAAAATAATGCTCATTATTTACAAGTTTATTAATGGATTTATGTTTATATATCCTATGATCTTTCATAATAGTATCATTTATGACTTTAGAGTTTAAAGGCATTACATTTCTTTCCCTTGAGAAGTATCATTCACATAGTTGTAAATGTTGTTGTTTCATCGTATCTTCATTTTCCCAAATTGTCTTTTTCATATCATGATATCTCCACAATATCTTTACGAAAGAAATTATTTTATTTTTAAGCTCCTTAATCTTTTGAGTAAGTATTTTCACAGATTCCTCTTCATATGTTAAATCAAGTTAAATCTCAATTTCTTCAAAAGTTATAACATGATATGGGTTTGATCTATATTTTCTTAACATAAAAGACATGAAAAACATTATGATTGATATCCAGCTCAGATAATAAAGCTAATTGATAAACCACTTAACCAATATGATCAAGTAGCTCATAAGGTCTAATGAGTATCAAATTTAGTTTACCTTTCTTATCAAATCAAAGAATCTTTTTTCAAGAAAGCACTTTTACAAATATTTTGTCACCCACATTATATTCTATATCTTTTCTTTTTAAATAGTAATTAACTTTTGTCTATCAATTATTGTTAAAGGGTTTTTATTATCATCTTACATTAATATAGAGAAAGGGAAAGAACTAGTTAACCTACGAACCAGTTGAATCAAGATAAAAATTAATTGCGTTGATAGTTAATTCAAATTTTATATTTTTAATAATTTATTTAATTAAAATTTGTCTGCCATCGAATCAAAAATTGGTGACTTGACTAATTTGATCACTGATCTCGTTTCAAAATCCATGAGTTTAAGGGTCCGTTTGTGTTTATTTAGTAGAAAATGAATTCTCAAAGAAAAACATTCTCCAAAACACGGGTAAAACCAATGCATTCTTAAGGAAAATGTCTTACTGATTTTCATCTCGTAAGACATTTTCCCTTCTTCTCTTCACTCTCATCACTAACTTGAATAACAGTCATTCTCCCTTCCTCTTCATCTCTATCCGTCGGCCTCTGCCTCTCTTCCTCATCTCTATCTGATGAAAATAAACAAGCTTTCTAAATTCTAATGTTTCTGATATTTTTTCTTATGGGGTGTTTTTGGTAGTTTGTTTGAGTTGAAGTGATTTATATTAACAATGGAAAAGAAAGATGATGAGGTGAAGAATTCTTGGGTTTAGAATTATTACAACAGTTCTTCCCCCTCCCCCCCCTTTTTGGATCCCATTTTATATGTAATTATTTCCTCTTTGGAGAGACGTTTCAATTTAAAATGGTGTAAAAAGTAGTTCTAAAGTTTCCAAAAACCTTGTCATCCTTTACTGCTCTGTCCATCCTTTTTGCAACTGTTGTCCCATAGATGGGCTTTATATCTTCTCGTCCATCTATGTTTGAGTGGTAAACACAACAAAACCAAGAACAAATAAAAATGAAGCTTTTTTTTTTTCAATTTAAAACTTCCATTTTTGAAAAAAGAAAAGCTTTTTTAGTTAAAATGTAAAGATTGATTAAAGATAAACTAGTTCTGGGGGAAAGCATGTACGACAGACAGGATTAAAAGATTAAAGGAAAACACTTACCTTGTGACACTTCTATGTTAGAGATGTATTTTTTGATTAACTTAAAACTTGTTATGTTACTTCTTTCCATCCTACAAAATCATCTTTCTCTTCCTACTATTGATATACACATTGCATCTATAAGCTTTTGACATGTATTTTGCAAATCATAATAGGATTTAAATAAGTGGACTTTGTACTTGAAATTTTAATGTAATGAATCTATCCACAATTTTTTGTTTATTTATTTATCTACATAACACTTTTCTGGTTTTTTTTTTTTTACTGCTTCTGCTCTTATTGTTATTTTTATTATCTCTACAAAATTCCTTGTTATGCCCTAGAATAAGAAATAACTTGTTTTTATACTTAGTAGCCGTAAAGGAGGGACGACACAAAATGTATTGGCTGTCATTATATTTGATTTAAAATTTTCCTACGCTCTAGTTGGCTGGAAAGGTAATGCACATGATTTTCGTGTTTTAAGTAATCCACTTGCACGCCTAAGAGAATTTAGATTTCCGGAATGTAAGAATTAACATTAATTATACAAAATAGTTCAATTAAGCTCATAATTTATTAGTAATAATTATGTTTTGTAAAATTGTAAGTAAACATTATCTTGTTGATGCTAGATATGGCATTCGAAATAGATAAATTACTCCATATCGTGGTGTCCAATATCATTTAAAAAAGTTTTGTGATCAAAGGCCAGAAAATACAAAGGAACTTTTTAATCTTCGTCATTCATCATTGCAAATAATTGTTGAGCGTGTTTTTAAGATTTTGAAGAAATGGTTTCATGTGTTAGATGCTGAACCATTTTGAAATTTCCAAACCTAAGTAGATATAGTGTTGGCTTGTTGTATCATTCATAAATGAGAGTTGATCCTAATGATTTAATTAATCAAGTATTATATGAGGAGTCTAAGTCTGATTTGATAATACCAACTCTTACGGAGCAAAAAGAAAGAGAAAAAGCAAGAGAATGGTCTATTAAGAGAGATGAAATTGCACAACCTAAGTAGACTGATTATATGGCTAGAAATATTAGGTATGTTTAGGGATTAGGGTTAACATTTCCATGTTACGTATATTTTAGTATTAATTTGTATTACTAATTATGATTTGGAAGCTAATTTATTATTATTTCATCTTTACTTTACTGTTTTTTTATAACATAATCAAGAGTATCCATTCGCTTTAGTTGTTTTCAATTTATGATTGTTAATATTCTAGTTTAATAATTGAGTACTATTATATATTTGTATTTATTTATAAATAAATCATTTCAATATATGTAAAAATAATATAAAATATAAAATTAATAGATATAAAATAAATTCAATTAAACAATTAAAAGATAAGAAATTCTCAATGGAATGTTTATTTAATTTTAAAACAATTTTTATGAAAAAATTTATAATATCTGTCAAACGAGAAAAATATTTTATATAGATTTATTCAACTATTAAAAAAAAATATTAACTTTAAAAAAAAAAAAACCAACTTTCCAAATATCATATTTTCGAAAGGAATTTACATGCAAAATGGATACTAAATAACCAATTCATGGTTTTAGAAGAGAAAGAAAAAAAACTGTTGGGAAAGAGTTGGGTGAAGGGTATAAAGGTAATTGGAGGAGGAAAATGGATGGGGTTTGGTGTCTAAAGGTGTAACGACCTTAAGCTTTTAACAGAAGAGAAAAGATGGGTTCAGCTTCAGCCACTATTCTACAGAGATGGATCCTTGATTTTCATAAACTAATCTTCTGCCCCAAATGCATTGCCAATCAAACCCTAAACACAAACCAGCTCGTTGTATCAGTGCCCATTTCCAGAAGGAGTGCCGTATTGCTCTCTTCGGTGCCTACTCTCGCTCTCATTCCACTGCCCCATTTCTCTGAGGCGGGAGCCAGGGAGAGACGCAACAAAAAGACCATCCCCATTGAAGACTATCTCACCACCCGTTAGTTGCTTTTATCATTGTCTTTTCTGCATTGTTTCTTTCAACAATTAATTCCCATTTTTTTGTTGAACCCAACAGCTGAGGGATTGAAGTACTATGATATTGTGGAAGGGAAGGGTCCAGTAGCAGAGAAAGGATCAACTGTACAGGTTTCTTAATTTGTAATTCATGGATTCATATTCATCGCTCTTCCTTGCCTTTTCTTTTGTTTTCTATTTCAGGTGCACTTTGACTGCATATATCGTGGTATTACTGCTGTTTCAAGTCGGGAGTCTAAGCTTTTAGCTGGGAATCGCATCATTGCCCAGGTTATAACTCTTGTACACTAGTTTTCTTCAATTAAAAAAAAAAAAAACAAACATCATCTTCAAAGTCTAACACTGGTGTTTTCTTTTACTCAGCCATATGAATTCAAGGTTGGAGCTACTCCAGGGAAGGAAAGGAAACGGGAATATGTAGATAATCCAAATGGTCTGTTTTCAGCACAAGCCGCACCAAAGCCCCCACCAGCTATGTATTATATCACAGAAGGAATGAAAGTTGGGGGCAAGGTTAGGTTAAAGCATCCTCTGTTTTCAGTCATCTTAGTAGTTTGGGACCTTTTTCCCTTCTTTTTTTCTCATCATCACCTCATGGTTTTAGTTTAATTTTCAGAGGACTGTCATTGTTCCTCCAGAGGCAGGCTATGGGCAGAAAGGAATGAATGAGATCCCGGTAATGTCCTAATTATCTTATGCAAAGCTTTGTTATTGGTGAGGCTACCTAATAGTTATTCCCCCACTCATCAAGCACAAGCTTACTGTGTCTGCTAATTGGATAGCTTTGTAAAAGACGAAGAATAGTTACTACACAAGTTAAAATACACGGGCAGATTTGAGCTAAAAGCATTAGAGTTGGATTGCATTTTGTGACTTCTAATAGAAGAATAAGTAAACTAGTATTTGTATGTTAATTAAAAAGTAAATTTGTCTTTCTGTTAAAATGTCATCTAGATTTACTATTAAAACCCGATCTTTATATATCAGCATAAGTTACATGCGGCATGTTATGTGTGACTATCTGATTATTTTCTCAGTTAAGCTAATTTTTAATGGTAGGAATATATAAAATTTTTAATGTAAAGAACGAGCTTATCCTTTTGATCTAACATATAAAAATTAATTTACTCAAATTTTAAGTGAAGGGGATAGCAATCTAATTCCTAATACAAGACTTTGATGGTAGATTTGATTGTAAGAAATCATTCATATTGTGGCCAAAAAATAAATCATTCATTTTTTTAAATTTCTGTCTGCAGCCAGGAGCCGAATTCGAGCTAAATATTGAGCTTTTGCAAGTGATGCCACCCCCAGAGAATTAAGGCCCACCCTGCTGCATTCCTACTTTCCATTGATTAATATATTGGACTATACAATTTACATTCGAGTTGCCCTTATTCATAAGTTATAGCTGATTAAACCATGTGTATGGGTGTGTCATGATTGTTTTAATGTACTAATAATTATTTTGTGTAAATTTTTTAAGTTCATGTATACATCTTGAATTCAGTTTTTTGGGTACCATATCGCTTTATATGGTATAATAATAACGTGCTTACCAAATTTACTCTGCTACTGTAAGGACCATTAGGCCATGGCTGATGTTCACGTAAATGTCTACCCTTTTTCTTCTCGAAAATAATTTGGGCAGACGCTTGCATATATAGATTAAGGAAGAAACACTGTTCAACAAAGAATCAAAATAAAGCACTGAAACTGTGAAACAAAGTGATGCAGATTGGAGGTAAAATTCTGCAGTTTGGACCAAAATATTATTCCTACTTCATATTTCATCAATGAACTCGAGAAGATCATCAACTTCCTGCCTCAATGCTGTAATTTTCTGTTGCTGCAAAGCAATCCGGTTCTCAATATCCCGGGCCCCTGACTTCTTCTCATAGGCCTCCACTGCTGTTGAGTGCTTCGCCATCAACTTTTCTAGCAATTCTCTCTCCTTAGCCACCAGCTCCTCCACCTATAGAGACAACACCAAAGTAATCACTTAAACAACACTGCATAAAATGCAAATCAGAATTTGACATCCACAGCAAACAGTGTTGCAATGACAACATTGTCACCTATGAAGGCTTAATTAACAAACTTCTTCAGAGTAAGACTGAAAATGCAAAAAGACAGATATCAAATTAAACAGCAACAAGTAAAAGACAAGTGAACCTTGGATAATACTTGAACAGCTGATGGGGAAGATTGCAAGAAGGTCATCAACGGTTTCAACTCTTTTGACAGCTCTTTTAACAAACCATCAGTAGATTTTCGAGCAGCTTTACAAACTTGCACCTCCCCTGTCCTGGAAAGCTCGTGTAGAGATGCTTCCAGCTTATCATGTGTTGCCAAGCACCGGCATATGATATTATGAACCTGCTGAATCGCAACCCGAACCTGAAATTGCAGAAAGCAACGTCCATAACCAATGGCATTTGTAGATGGTGATTTGGGTGAACCAAGTAAATGGCATAGTGATATCCTACTCACCTCTTCCCACTGCTGTTTAGCTAAATAAGAAGCAGAAAACTTGGAGATTGATGTATCAGCATGCATGTAAACAATGCAAGCAACAAAAAAGAAGAAAATTCCTGAAATTAACATCAGTGGCTCTCTAAGCATCGATAATCTGTTGAACTTGTAATAGACCTGTAAGGCAAACAAACACAAGAACAAACAGTAAACCATACAAAATTCTATATATGGAGGCACCAGAGTAGAGGCTTCAAACTAACATGCTAGAACCAGTGTGCATGCCTTTTCAAATGAACATGGAGAACAAAAGAGTACCTGAAAATATTGATTGTGCTCTGGCACAAGATTGGTCTTTTCCAACACAACCACTGGTCTACCAACAATATCCAAGTGGGAGATTTTGGTCTGCATACAACCATAAGCACATTATACATAAAAGACAACAAACTTCAGATTCGAAATTCAACTCAAACACATGAGCCCTAGGTTAAAAAATAGATGGTCAAATACGAACACAAATCTTAAGCTTTCTAATACCTCTTGCCACTGCTTCATGAAAAATGGAGCTGCTACAGATATGTCACTGGAACCTTCAGGCAACACAACCTATAAAAGTCAAAGTACCAGGTAAAAGTAAGGCTGCTAAGAAAACAACTTTCTTTTTATTCACCAGACTGCAATTCCTATATTACACATGCAAATATCTTAATTCTAATGAAGCATAGGTGCCAATTTGAGTACTTGAAGGACAAACAACTTTCTTTTTATTCACCAGACTGCAATTCCTATATTACACATGCAAATATCTTAATTCTAATGAAGCATAGGTGCCAATTTGAGTACTTGAAGGACAAAGCATTATAATATCCTAGTTGAATAATAGTTGGAATACGTACTTAAATACACTTTTTAAGTCAAAGTTTTAGCCAAGGTTGGGAAGGACATTTCCCATCATTTCTTTGCACCATAATTCTGAGGCCTAAGGAAAGACATGCTACCAACCTTCACAATGAGAGTATCAATAACCAACTCAATCATTGGGCTACTAAATGTAATGTTAAGAAAGCGCCTCCCCTCTGATTCATGCAAACAGTCCTGAAGTGGCAAGCCATATCCAATGGTGAAAGCTGTTCTCCAGCCACCAAACATGGGATACCTTGGTTCGATCAATAATTCTGTCTGCAAAGGCGAGTAGCACTTCAGTAAAAATGAAATATCAGGTCATAGATACTATTTAAATCCTAATCTGCAATATAACCTTTTTGGTGTCACCCCGCAGATGGGACGTAGATATATTGCCAATTGCATCCCTGTAGTAAACAGAATGAGCCCTTGGAGGCAAATGTGCAACAAGATACCTAACGGCTGAAGGACCTTGAACATTTTCTCTGGCTTGGGGTTCAAGCCTGTAATGTCAAGGTAATACATCAGAAACGAATCTCCGACCTAGACCATAAACTGTGAAGGAAAACATATGAAAGTAACCTGGAAAATTCACCCTTGCTTTCCGCACCACCATGGATGAGCTTGTAATGCTCAGTGACCAGCACATTACCCCAATGGGATATTTCTATTTCTCTCACCAATTCCTGAGCAATAGCGAAGGGCAGATTGTTTTCGAAATGAACTGTTAGAGGTGAGGATGAGAATGCAGGGAGATTCTCATAAGGACCATATTTGATTTCTGAACCCTGGACCTTTGTGCTCTCCAGTGTTGTATAGGATTCAATTCTAGAATCAGGCAGCTTAAGACTTAGAGACTGGACCTTGACAACATAAGGAGACAGATAGTATGCACTATCATTGTACAGTACAAGCTGAATATCAGCCTGACCGATTTGCTCGGGCATGGGTCGCAAGGCATGGGTAAATACAGCCAAGACATCAAAAGTGAAGCTAGCGCCCACGGTTAATCCCTGTGGCAATGATACCGAATAGAATGTTACACCAGGAGGCATATCTTCTGATTTGACGACATCAATAGGGAAAGAAACAACAGAGACTTTGACTTTCGCTTTGGCTTCATGCGGGGAAGCCATCAAATATGCCAAGTTTTGGGCTTGAAGGTCAGGAAAAGCCAACAAAACCTTAGACACAGTCTCTGGACCTGCATTCTCCACCTAGAAACAATATAACAGCACATTGTAAGAGAAGCAAAGTTTAAGAATAGGACATAGTGATTTGAACAATGAATCAAAAAGAGAGAACATTAGCAACTTTGAGACTTGAGAGTGAAAAGAGAAAGTATTGTGAAGCACCTCTAAAGTTGAAGAAATTCGAACAATGTGGGATGTCAAATAAATCTGCAAGACCACACGAAACGAAGTTAGCATAAAAGGTACGGTTTGAAGAGATGGAAGAGAAACAGCTATGGAAGCATTTCGATCAACCCAAGATATTAAGTTTGAGAAACAATAAAATGGAGAGGAAGAGGCAGTGAATAAATCGGAGAACCGAACTCACATAATCATCATAAATAAATCCAATAAAGGAAGAGAAATGAAAATTGAATTGAGAAGATGGAAACTCACACGTCGATCGACTTTGGAGAGAACCAGATCGGAAAGTGCCGGGGATGCCAGCATTGAGATCGTAAACACGAGTAAAACAAACCTCGAAACCCCCATTGTCGACCAGCCAGAATGCACTTCACTTCACTTCACGCCTCTGCGGCTTCACAGCAGTATTTACGCTTGTTTGTTTTTGATCGAGACTCTCTCATCTCTTCGCTTCACTTGTGTTTATAAGTTTCAGAATTGAATTTGAACTGAGGTGGTTAGATGAATGAATGGGTCGAGTACAGTCTCTGAAAATGGGTCTAGCATTAGCCCACCTCAAATTCATCCAAATCCAATCAATCATCAGGCTTTTTGCATTTGGACTCTACCCTCCATCAAACAAATAAAGAAAGTAAATATATTTCCGAAACCCATTTGCAGTGGCACGTTGTTTCTCAAAATCCTTGAGCTTTTTGGACTTTAATTCTTTCGAGTGATCTTTCAACTTTTATCGTCGACCCCATTGAATGTCATTGTTCATTAGTGTACTAGACTTAGACCTAGATGATTAAAGATTGTTATAACTTTTTTCACTCATTTGATTCTTTCCAGCTTTTTGGCTTTTGTGAATAATTATCTTTCACACTCCTCTCTTATGCTCTCTGCCTGATGGCTTAATTTAATTGCGTAACCAAGTTTTAGAACAATTCCTAGGAGCCTTATCTTTCTTTGTTTTCTAATTTGTTGCTGAAAATTCCTCTTTCAGGTTCGTTTCATTTGGGAAAATGATTGGATTGGAACCTCAAATCTCAATTAATATGCTCGTATGATGGAATATAAGATTTTTAAGACCTTTTTGAATGGGCTGTGCGTTTTAGTGCAGTACATTTCATTTTTTTTATCTCACAATTATAGTATTTAATCTTATTGTTATAATAATTTATCTCATTACTATCGTTATTTTTAAACACATCACTTATCTAAAACTATGCTTAGTAGTGATGGGTAAATTTAATTGATTAAGTACTCATTAGAAAATATTAAAATTTAAACCTCATCGATAATATTATTTGATGGATAATGCGTAACTTGATACATCATTGCGTTAAGAGACGAGTGTGGTGTTAGATAGGGATTTGAGTTTGAAGCAAAGATTTGATAGATGATTGATGTGAATGTATAAGAGGCAGAATCTTGAGGAAGGAGGAAGGTGAGATTCATATAGGCAGTATTGCTGAAACTGAAAGAGGGAATTCAGGAGGAAGAGATGTGTCATCATCTCCTACCACTTTCCACTTAAATGATAATTTTGCTTTGCTTAAGCCCCACGAATCAAGGAAGAGGAGCATGTATCACTACTAGGGTTGCAATGGTAGGCAGGGTCAAACAAGAGGACCATGTCCATCACTGTGCTAATTAATCACAATTACTGGATATTATTATCATTAGTAAACCTCTCTTTATTTATAGGCTCATATAGAAATCAGAGAATAAAGTGGGAAAAAGAAAATAGACACAGTGAGTGAGGGTCCAAACTCTATAATCTAAAATCTTTAATTTAAAGACCTTATTTATTTTTAGCACATGATTTTCTTCGTCTTTATCCTTATCAATATGATCTTTATCTATTTTGAAAGATGTCTTAAATCTTTTTCAAAAGTCATGTTAAAGAATGAGTTGTTTAATGAGCTCATTTTCAGTTCGAGTAAACTATTTACTCGCTAATCTAATTTTTAACTCACTTTTATTTTGATTATTTAAGTTGAAGTTTTTACAATTTATCATCAAAATTTTAGTGCACTTTCATTTTATTCACTCAAGCGTTGAATCTTTCATACGCAAATTATATTTACACTTTCATTTTCATTACTCAACTTCTAAGTGGCTTTCATTTTGGTCACTCAAAAAATATCATTTTTTTTTAAATATTGGTTGAGGTAAGAAAAAAAATCAAGGATTAAAGTAAAATAAGTGATAGAAGTTAAAATAATACACAAAAATTGTCAAATTATACTTGTTTATCCCATTACTGGAAATTTTAAATTTCTTTTTTTAATATTGAAATTTTAAATTTCAAAATATCAAAATAAATTAAATAAATTTTTGAAAATTTTTATCGTAAACCAATTTGTTACTATAATATTGAAAGTCATTAATTTAACTTCCTTCTAAATTTTAAAATTTTATTTTATGTTTTCAAATTATCTTTAATGAAAACAACTCATATTTAATAGTTGCCTATGAAACTTAAGTTTCTTTTTATCATATAATCTCAAATCTTTCATGTTAAGCAGAAAGTAAAGAGAAAAGTCCTTACAATTAATTAAATTAATTGATTGTTCTTTGTTTAGGTAAAGAAGTGATGAAAAAAGTTATGAGTTTTGTTTGGCATGAAAGATAAAATTAATTAATTTAATTAATTGTAAGGATTTTTCTTTACTTTTAGCTTAGCATAGGCTTAGCATAGAAGATTCAAGATCAAATAGTAAAAAAAAAAATTCGTTTTTCGTAAACAATTATTAAAGATGAGTTATTTGAGCTGATTTTAATTTGAAATTTTAAAATTTTAGGAGATTAAATTAATTAATTTCAGTATTATAGTAACAAATCGGCTAACACTTTCAAGGGATAAAGTTTTTCAATAATTTATTTAATTTATTTTGATAATTTTTAATATTGAAAAAAATTAAAACTTTTGGCAATGGGATAAACAAGTACAATTTAATAAATTTTAATGCATTATTTTAGTTTCTATTGTTTTTCACTTTAATTCTTAATGTTTTTTTACCCCGATCAATACTAAAAAATATATTTTTTGGATGACCAAAATGAAAGTGTAAACATGATGTACGTGTACAATTAACTATCATTAAAGATTTAACGTTTAGATAATTAAAATGAAAGTGCTTTAAAAGTTGAGTGGTGAAATTGTAAGAATTTCATTTTGAGTAATCAAAATAAAAATAATACCCTAAAAATTGGATAACTAACTAGGTAGTTTACCCTTTTTTATTTTAGTTGTTTTAAACTTCTAATTAGATTAAATTTATTGTTAATTGGCTAAAGACAAAAGGTAAATCTTTTAATTGCATTGGGAAAATTCATTTAGGCAGTGTTTAGAAAGTCGCATAATAATTAGTTTTTGGTGCAATTGTTTGTAATTATGTAAGGGTGACATGTTTGGATAATTATTGTAATTGGTCGTTTCGCCGAATTGGGTGTAATTGTAACATCTTATTATACTTTTCAATTCTTAGTGTGAGGGTGAGAATTGGAGTTATTACGTAGGCAATTACAATTAAATCCAATTTTAAAAAATTATTTTTATACAAGTTATAAAAAATATATTATAAACATGAACACGTATTGGTGTTTAGGATAATAATGGTAAAAAATTTCTTATCTTATAAATCTTAAAAAAACTATATTATAAAAATAATGTGTGTTGTATGAAGTTATAAAAAATATAATTATTGAAATCTTAAAAATATTCTAAAGTTATGGTCGAAAGTTTATTATAAAAATAATGTTATAATATTGTTATAAAAATTTATTTATAAAAAATTATGACCAAATATGGACATAACTTATTTATTTGTCTATGTTATATATTATAAAAATAATTTACTTTTAGACAATTTATAAAACCTTTTTATAAAGATTATACACTATAAAATTTAAGTTATTTTTATTTAATTTACGTATAATAAAATGGGATATAACCTAGTATAAGTCTTTCTCCAAATTAAGTATATATAAGTTTTTATAATTAAAGCTACCGACTATTTGAACTGTAAACCCAAATATTATAAGATTGGTGCTAATTATGCAAATAGAAAAATTTTCTTATATCATATCGTAGGGTGTGATACCATTTGAAAAAATAGTGTTAGACACAAGCATTATAGACAACTCGTAAACTCTTTAGTTTGAGATATTCAAGGCTTTGAAATATGGTTGAGAAGATCTTTTTTGTTTAAAAAAAAATATTTCTCATATTAACAACATCACCTTAGTATAATATAAGAGCATGTTACATATATCATAACTTCAATCATAGGTGGAACTGAGATGGTTCATACTTCGTAAGGTACATAGAAGAAAGAAATCTTGACAATCTTAATTTGGGGTGAGTTTTGATCAAATCAAGAAAAAAATTTCGAGTTAATCAAGTAGACGAGTCCTATTTTGTCATCCTAACTCAATTTGAATTTTTTTTAATCCAATCGAGTGAAATTGTTCGAGTTAAATTAAAAAATTAAACATGTCAAATTAAAATATTGTTACAATATAACCAATTCCATGTTAGAGCACACAAATATGAAATCATATATTTTTTAAAACTTTTTCAAAGCAAAATAAGAAAAAAGAAGAAGAAACTTTTGTATGATAAACTTGAATCATTAGTTAAGTTATTTAGATCCCAAAATTATTTTTTCAAAAAAGTTTAAACTTTTCACTTTCCTTATATATTCTTTAAGTTTTTTAGTTTTTTAAAAAATATAAAATTTAAATTTTTTTATAAATAGTTTGATTTTTTTTGTGTAATTTTTGTTGAGAGAGAAACCAATTTGCTCATTTTTCAAAACTGATAAGGACCAAAGAGATATTTACGCCAATCTGTTATTTAAATAGTTATTTGAATTGTAAAATTCAACTCGACTTAAACTTGAAACTCGAATTACTTATTCAAGTTTACTCAAAAAAATTGATTAACTCGATTTGATCAACTCGAAATTCAAATTTTATTCAATTTTTCCGAATCGGATTGAGTTTTGCTCACCCCTAATCTTAATGACACAAATTTAAATTCGGATGATAATTACCATAGTCAATGATCAATAGATGATGATAAGGTATGTTAAATATTATAAAGTGAATAACCCAACAAATATGCAATAGAACAATTAGATAAAATTGCATATTTTGTTTAATTTTCATGTAATTTTTATTAGTAATTGTGTTTATCAACTACTTTAAAGACTAACATAATACATATAATAATTTGATTTATTTTTTTTACTCACTTGGAAATTATTTTTATTTTACTAATATTTTGATAAGAATTAATATTTTTAAAAACATGAATTATGTAACTATGTATTCACAATTTGTACTACCAAACATGATATAGGGGAATACAATGTAATTATACTTTATCAGTCAAACACGTCTAAAGAATTATAATTCTTTATAATAATAAAAGAATGTAATTATTACCTTAATAGTTACACTTTCATTTAATTACCCGTGCTGTTCAAACATACCCTAAATAATTAATCAAACCAGTTGATTTTATTAATTGTAAATTAAATGTGTTGATTAGTTATTAAGAGTTATTTTAGGGCTGGGATTAAACTTAATTTTGAATTAGGATCCTTGTAAAATTCGATCGCTCCTAAATTAATTGAATTGTTATTGTCGTAATTTTCCCCTTTTAACTTCAATTAGGTTTTTTATTTAGGGTTTATATGTTAAATTTCAGCTGCAAATTTAATGTAAACTGAAATTCCTCTGTAAAAACACATTTTTACTACATTTCAATTTTAGTATTGAGTAAATTGATTTCTTTTAAAAAAATCGAAATAATTTAATCTCAATCGATTTCAAAAATGAGTAATTAAAAATAATTAATTACGTCAATTAATATTTTCTATCAATTATATATAATTTTGATTGATATAATAACAAATTAATTTCTCAATATTTACATAACTTGATCTTGATTTTTAAAAAAAAAATTATTTCAAATATTTTTAAAAAATTTAAAATCTAAAAATTAAAAAATATATAAATTCACAAAATGTTTAAACTTTGCAAACTAATTTTTTTTTATTATATTAATGAACTTTATAACTCGTTTTTGTAATAGCAAATAAATAAAAAAAAGTTGAGTTGATTTTCGAAATTAATCGGATTCTATTACACTAAAATGTTTAGAAATAATGAAATTACTTAAGAGACGGGGAAGGTATTTTTATTAAATTCCTCATGGCTGGTTGAGTTAAAGATTCTTAGACTTTGCCTATTAAAGCGAAAGCTAACTATTAAGTCCTACATCAAATTTTCAACTAATATAACACAAATCTCTTAAAATTAATTATCAAAATAAGGTATTTGTTATAGTGTTTTTCAGTGTCATCTAATTGGTTGACCACATTACTTATTTTTTTTTTAATCATGCTGCAATTATAATATTTCTTTTTAAATTTATTACTCTTGCTTCACATTGTGACGATACATAAATGCATTTTTAGAAATTATTAGTGTTTTTATATTTTATAATATGAAAAAATATATATTTTTTATTGATGCCGTTGACACATCAACGATACCGCTTTAATTTTAAAAAAAATGGTTGATAAAAAAAGAAAAAGTTGATGGAAAAAAAAAGGATAATGTGCCTCGGTTGTATCGAGGTGTGACCAATTGGTCACATCCATGGTAAGTGTTAGGTCGGTGTCGCTTGACCATCAGATAAAATAGTTATTTTCTTAACTTTTTCTAACAGGCCATTTAAAAAAAATAAAGCGGTACCATCGGTGTGTCAGGCCATACCAATAAAAAATATTTGTTTTTATATTTTTTATTCACCGTGTATACTCATGAACATACATGTATTTTTAAACATGTATATCGTTGTCACCACTGTGTCAAGCAATACCAATAAATTTTTTTTTAAAATGTCATGATTGGAGAAAAAGTTGGGTAATACCGCCTAACAAATTAGCGGTATTGATAGACACGGTACACGGTAACAAACACATCATTTTTATAATTTATTTGTTTCACATCTTATTTTTGTACATAATTATTCTTTTAATATTATTTTAAAGAAACCCTGATTTATACATTATTAATATATTAAATATAGATTGGTATTTGAATAATAAAAATTTAAACCCAATTATTATAGAGATTTAACCTAATCGATAACATGAAATTAAGAATGGTTTGTAGCAATATTGGCAAAGAAAGTGGTATGGCCGACAATTGCAAACCGATTATAATAAATATGTGCAGTAATTCCATTTTCCATGGCTGAATTAAAAAATTGGCGGTCCATAATTCATGGTGGTGAGCGGTGCATGTGTAGTTTTGGTCAATAAAGTTGGACCGTATTACATATGATATGTATAAATTCTTTCAACACTAACCGAAGGAGCATCAACCTTTAATCATTTTTATTTTATTTTATTCACAGTAAATATTCGTCCAAATCACCTTTTTATTTAACTAATTAATGCATATTAATTAAATTTAAGCACCATCAATAATGGCTTGTAGTTTGACTCCATTTCTATTTTACGAAGAAAACTTGGATACAGATTCTTCAATCAACCATTTTCTTCTATTTTTTCCTTAAAAAGAAAGAAAAGGCAAAATACAACTTTATACAGTTCAAAATTTTTTTTCAAAGTACCCAAGTGGTTAATAGACGAATACTTTCTAGTGTTTTTCTTTAATGCAAATTGGCATTATCTTATTAGTAAAGAAAGAGAAAAGCAACCATCATAAAGTAAAGACAAGACACGTTTTCAAGTAAATTAGGAAAAACAAAAACTAAAGAAAACTAAATTTTTTTCTCTTCTCTGCCCTAGGAATCTTCCCATGCCAGTACGAAATCTTAGATTACAAATTAAAACGACGAACCAGATCAAATCTGAGACAATCACTCCTTTACTAGAGAATGAATAAGACCTTCTAGCTCCTCAACACATTTGTTTTGTGACATTCAACTAGGATGATGGATGTCCTATCTCTCTTTCTCCGTAACCTCCCTGAACCACCGTCAGAGCTTCTTTAATCCACCAAACATCCTATTTTCGCCGAAATCCTTTATTGGCCAACAAGTGGGCTACTCGATTTCCCTCTCTCTTTATATGTTGGAACTTAATTCTTTCAAAGCCCACAGAAATTTGTTTCGCTTCCCAGATAGAATTACTAATCACTGATCTGTCAATGCATGTCACTTTAAGCTTTTTTATCACCACCAATGAGTCACCTACTACTTCTACACATTGGAAACCCAACTCCTGAGTGAATTTGATTGCTTGGGTGCTTGCTAAGGCCTTTGCAGTTAGAACATAAGGTATGTAACAATTTCTTAAGCAAGTTGCGCCCATGATAAATCCTTCATTGTTTCTGATGATAATACTTGTACTTGACGCTTCTAGATCCTTGTAGAAGTCCGCATTGAAGTTTAATCAAACAAAAGTCTTTAAAAGAGGTCGCCACCCCACTGACTCTGTTGGTTAAGCTTTAACTGTTCCCCTACCAATGTTTCTAATTCTCTAGCATAACCCAATACAAAGGTAAAAATATCAGAACTTGTTTGTTGTTTGCTTTCATGCACCAACCTATTCCTTGAGAGCCAAATTGCCCAGACTGCTACAAGAATAATTAGCTTTAGATAATTACTCCTTTCATTGAATAATGGTCCAATCCAACTTATCAAGGAGTTTTCTGCTTGATTTATCACCCAATTTATTTCCAATTTTTGCTAAACCTGTAGGGCTATTGGGCAATCTTGGCTAGCATAAAGGCCAGTCTCTACCTCAAGGTGAAATGAGGGTAAGTTGCATCAACCATTAGTCTTCTTAGGCACAAATTAGTGTTAGTAGGCACAAAATTGTTCATGAATCGCCATACTATAATTTTCATATTCTCTAGCGCATATGTTTGCCAAATCTGTATGTAAAGGCCTCGAATACCTTGGCATATAAATTTTTATGTGTCATCATCAGTCTTAAGAAAGCCTCTAAGTAATAGTCTGTATCCATTCTGAACCGTGTACTCACTTGAGCTTTCTAGGCACCATCTCAGTCAATCTGTTGTCTAATGTTACACCAATAGAGTGCTCAGAATTTTCCTTGCCTCTTGAATATCAAATGAGGTCAATATTCTGTCCTTCTTCCATTTTTGGGTTTGATCATCAATCAAATTTGCTACCCATTCAATTCCACTCACTCGAGTTAATTATACTTTGCAGGGTTTGTTTCTTGGGAGCCCATACATATCCCAACCGGAGATTAGTCTCCTACTTTCAACTTGCTAGATGAACCCTTTCTCAAGAAGGATCCTTGTTGCCTATATACTCAGCCAAATCGTTGAAGATTGACTTCCTAGCTCAACTCTTAAAAAAATTCTGTTTACAAAATATTTAGCTTTTAGCACTCGAACCACTAGCAAAGTGGGGTTACAAAGTAAACACTACCATTGTTTAGCTAATAGTTTGATATTAAATTTAGACAAATTATGGAAGCCCATGCCTCCAACCTCCTTCAAGTCACACTAACCCCCCATGAACACTAATGTATATCCCATTGTGATGCGATTTTTTCCATCAATACCGACACTATATACGTGGGAATAGCCTGTAATATTGACTTTATGAATACCTTCTTGCCACCTTGCGAAAGGGTTCGATTGCAAACACGCATTAATTCGTTCTTGGATCTTATCATTGATACTTTGAAAAACTCACTTCTTGTTTCAACCTACTATAATAGGGAGAACTAAATATTTCTCAAGATCTAAAGAACTTCATACCACTAGAGCCCGAGTGACCAACTCTCAATCTTCTACTTTCACATTTAAGCTAAAATAAATAAGGGACTTACTAAAATTAATCAACTGTCCCGAGCATTCTTCATTCTCAATAAAGATATTCTTAATGTTCTCCGCACCATTTATTGTCGCCTCCCAAAAATCAAACTATCATATGCAAAAAAATAAGTGGGATACTGTTGGTTCAGATCTGCTAAATTTAACCCCTTTCTACATATTGTTGGAAAAAATTCGGTTTGAAAATGATTTTCTTGCATAGTGAAAAATTAAAATTTTGAAGAACCGACCCGGTTTGTGATATTTATAGCAATAAACCTTATACCAAAATCGTACTTGTATTTCTAGATAGACAGATCCTTGTCATTTTCGACTTTCAACCAAACGATCTTCTTCGCTATTCTCGTACCATGAACTGCTTCGAGTGTGGGCTTAAACCAATTGAATCAAAATACAAAACTAGAAAAAGTTTTATTTTCTCTTTAGGGTGAAAAGGAAAAATCTCTTTTAAAATGGAAACTGACAGAATTATTATTCCGAAAAATAAATTTAATAGTTAAAAATAAATTCTCTCTATTTTTCGGTAAAGTAACAATATCTTAAAGTTTTGTTTAATAGCCTTATCGGTGCCATCTATTTATAGAGAGAGAAGGTAGAACCATTTTTGAATTAGAGATGTTTATTTCAAATAGATAAAAAATTTCCTATTTAGAATAGGAGTAGGGTGGACAACATCCTCTAATATTCCCACTAGGATTGCTGTCCTTTACATGTTCCATGATGGGATTTTAGGCCTCTCTCACATTACTTCCTGGACTTTTCGACCAAGTACTTTGTAATTTGATCCAATCCAATTCTGTTTTTCTATTTTCCAAAATAAACTTTAATATTTTATATTAAGTAATTTTCTTATTCCAATTTTACCCTAGTAAAATTATGACGACTTTACCCTTGGTAAAATTTCTGAGAAAATATACTTAATTCACAATTCAACTTGTTCTCTATGATTGAATGATTTGTTTTCATTTTCGGGCTCTGAAATAGCTCAAAAACATAAATTCATTCTTCTGATCATTTCTGAGTAATCCATGTATATTTGCAAATGAATCATCTCTCATTTCCAATTCCATTTCCATTATGAGAAAACCACATTCATTTTTAAATGATTCCATTTCTCCATTTCGAAGAAAATCATAACCATTCCTGAATGTTTTTCATTTCTCCATTTCTATTCATTGCGTCCATTTCAATTCAAACACACAATTCATTTCTGGTTTCAACAAAACGGAGAGACCGATTAGACATATGCAATTGAAGCTCAAATGATTTATAATTAAGCTCTAACTTTTCACCTATTAATTATAAAATTATTTAGTCACAAAATCATTCCACTATAGTATCGTGACTGTGCTCTCCCCAACAGCATACCATTACGAAAACAACTCGATTAGTGCTCGTCTAATGACCCTGCCATAAATGTGTTACCCTCTTAGGATATCTTTAATCTTTTTGGGATAATATCCGCTCTCCCAATATGATTCTATTTTATCTCATAGTAACTATTACATATTCCTTCATTAAAAGTCAGTTACTATCAAATAGTAATTAAGTCATTCATCACAAAGATGAACGACTCGTGGCCACATTTACTTTTCATCAACCATGTAATGCCAATGAGAGGATATCTTTTACCAATGTCTCAGACTATGAATTTTACTATTGTGAATGATGTTACATTTTACAGAAGTCGTACACCCAGTGCACCGAATTTTTGTTCCTTATCTATTCGAACTCAGGCTTTTACTTACATCAAAGTGTACAGTCATAAATACATAGTCTGTCATCCACTTAGGATTTAGGTATGCGACACTATGAATGTCAAGTGAATAAATCCATAAACAGATTCAGGATCTATTGTTCTTGGGTCCAATCTGATGTACTATCACTCCAGTCAGTCACATCTATGTCTTTATCTTTTGGGAGTCACCCGCTCCGGTGCCCAAGATAAAACATCTCCCCAATTGGACTTGATGAACGACATATTAGTCTTTCAATCGGTTTTCTCATTTTCGATTAGACTAAAGACATGTTTAGGTTTGTCTACTAATATAAGTTGTCTTTTTGTATTATGATCCTACCACGTAATGCCGCTTAATATTAGTTAAGCATTAGACAACTAGTGAGCAAATTTTACTTCCATTTTGCTTTGCATGCAAAAATCATGTGAGGACAATATACAAAGTTTTAATGTAATTTATGAATAATTTTATTAACCAATATGTTCAAAAAATTACAAGTATACTTAGATGAAAATATTACACTCAAGGCTCCAGATCCAACACATACCATCTTGACAAGCCAACCTCAATAAGGAAGAGAGCCCTTCGTTGCAAAATAGAAAGAAGAAAGAGCCCAAAGGGTCTCATTACCTTAGTCCTTTATAAGAGAAGATATTCCCCTTAGCTTCACCATTCAACACCACAGGGTAGCTAACTAATTTAACACATCTCATAATTAACGTGACCCAATCAACTATGAAACTCATCTTAAACAAAATCTCATTGAGTAAGTGCCATTCAACTTGATCATATGCCTTACTCATATCGAGCTTAAGCATAAATGAACCCCTTCGACCTGCTCTTCTTTTCTTGAAAGAATGCAGCAACTCGAAAGACACCACTATATTATATGTAATCAGCCTCCCAATCATAAAAGCACTATGTGACTCATCTATACTATGGGGAATAATCACCTGTAATATGTTTACAATGGCCTAGGAAATAATTTTAAACAATAAATTACACAAACTAATTAGCCAAAAATGGGTCATATTATGGGGATTAGCCTACTTTGGAATTAATACTATATTGGTTTGATTTATGTTAGAAATTGATAAACCATTATTCAATACTGCTAAGCAAAATTTATGAACATCATCACCAATAATATGCCAATACTTTTGATAGAAGAGGGTAGACATACCATCATTACTCGGTGCCTTAGTAGGGTGCATGCTGTTAAGGGCTGTCAAAATCTCGTCTTCTTTGAACTGTGACCGTAGGAAGCCATTAATGCCATCAATAACATGACTAGAAATGTCCGATAGGATTTGACTTGTATCTCTTTACTCATGCGAAGTAAAGAGATCAATGAAATAATGACAAACAACTTGTTCAATTCCATTGTCATCCGTAACACCTAACCCGTTGAGATTTTCAATATGATCAATCATTTTTATTCGTCTATGCTGGGAAACAAGTTTATGAAAATAAGTCGTGCTGCAATCCCCATTACGCAACCAATTGGCCCTCGCCCATTGCTCCTAGTATCTTTCACCCTTGTCAAACTCCATATTCAAATGCATCTTGGTTACAATCAATTTCTCCAAAATATTATCATCCAAGTCTGTCATATTTAATTCATCCACTCGCTTCTATAAATTACTAAAAACTAGCTTCGAAGAACGTCACAAATTCTTGGCCCAAGCCTTCAAACTATAGCTAACAAATTTAGTACGTTTGAGAACAGTACCTTTCAACACAGACCAGGGCCTCTTAACCCCTCTTTAAATGAGTCCTCTACAATCTAAGTTGCTTCAAATTAAAACCCTATTACCTAGTCTCATGCAAACCCTACTACTAGTATTGAGTAAAAAGGACAATGTTCAGAAATAGTATGCACACAATGTTGCATTAAAAAATTAGGGAACATTTCACACCACTTCGGGTTCACCATCCCCTATGAAGTCTTTCTTGAATATTAGCACAAGGAAGCTTGCCACGCTCCCATGTAAACCACTAACCCTTATAGCCCAAGTCCGAGAGTTCACATTCATCAAGTGCTAAACGGAAAGCCTCTATACTCCTTTCACTTCTTAACCTACCTCTTTGCTTTTCATAGGAGTAAGTTATTTCATTAAAGTCTCCCGTTACAAGCCATGGAAAATTATCTCTTCCAGATAAATCCTGAAGCAACTCCCAATATTGATTGTGAAGATTTCCTTTAGGACGCCCTTAGAACCCTGTAAACCTCTAACTATTACCCTCGGATTCATCTTTTACCATGACATCAATATAA
This sequence comes from Gossypium longicalyx, assembly GCA_025698465.1. Taxonomy (NCBI): domain Eukaryota; kingdom Viridiplantae; phylum Streptophyta; class Magnoliopsida; order Malvales; family Malvaceae; genus Gossypium; species Gossypium longicalyx. The sequence continues at coordinate 81,931,088 of CM046995.1, forward strand.
CTCGTTGAAAAGTTGCAAAGTGAAATCTTACAACCTTATTTCTAGCATAATGATAGACCATCTCTAGTAGCATTGCTACTAACTTTTATCTCATTCGCAAAGCCTCAACTTTGCCTAACCTTTTCCATTCTTGAACTTTGCAGCTTTGTTTCAATGAAAAAAGTTGCAACGGGTTTAGTCTCCCTCAGCATATACCAGAGGCGATAAATCACCCGAGGGTGTCCTAGCCCTTGAACATTTCAAATTAAGAGTTTTTTTACTTCTGGCCGCCCTGCCTCGCAGAGCAAACCGATATCTCAAATAATTGAACATTTGTCTATTTAGTAAAAGTCTTCCCTGAATCCTGAGCAGCAGAAATAAAAGAAGATGGTGCAGTTCGAGGACATTTCTTACCCTCACCAATATCCATTGGGCTGTCCTCACCACTCGGGCCCATATTCAAATTAACACTCGCAATTTCCCTAATATCTCCCTATTTTTTACTTTCTAGATTTACGCCTAAATTAGCTCCAACATGATTAAGAAAATCAAGATTTTGAAACAATCCCTAAATATCATCCTTAGTAACTGATTTTGCCTTATCAGAAAAAGTTCCCATAAGCACTGAGAAAGAAACATTACCCTCCTCACGTAACCAACAACTCTTGGACACCATTGATCTTTTAAGTATGACCTTTGGCAAAATTTCCCATTATAGTGGCAATTCTTTCTCCCCATGAATAATTCTGACTGGACAAAAACCTTCCACATGACCCAACCACCCACACAAAAAGTAAAAAATAGATAGCCTCTCATACTGGAAACGAGCATATACACAAATTTTTTGGGATAGAATAGTTTTTTCCTGCGCTTTAATGGACCCGAGATATTGATCCTAATACGAGTTCTCATATAGCCCTCAAATTCCCTACATATAGACTTCGCATCGTAGTCTAGAAACTAACCAATAAAAACTCCAAACTGTTTTGCCATACCTTTAGACACTAAACTGACCAAGATATCATATATCTAGACCCAGTAATCTACATGAAATAAAGGAACTTGCAGCGGGTCTTCTACGTGCTTTAATATATGAAAAACCAGTAGGTGATTATTGAGCGTCCATGAGCTCCCCTTCAAGACTTTGCCAAGATCAATCTCATAATAAAACAAAAAAATAAATCTCTTTTTGCTTAGATCTGTGATCGTTACTCCCCAAGAGGGCACAGACTAACCAATGTGGTTCGCATGGCTTGAAACTGAATGACATTCGCAATAAGAAAACTACCCACCACATAGAAATCTAAACTGGCCTCAGGGCTATTATCTCCCAAATTGATTTTTCGTGACTCATCTTCTCCCTCTTCAACGGAAAGTGTCGCCATCTCGCTCTCCATCGTATCAATTACCTACACAAAATCTCAGTTCTGATTAGAAAATTGCCCAATGTTAAAAGAAAGAAACACCAGGAAACTAAGAAAACTAAGAAAACATGCTATCACAGTAAACTTAAAGACATACTATCAAAGCAAAGTTATAATAAATACATTTGACTATGAATGAAAAATTACTAGTTTCTAGTGATACATGCGAATTTTCTCGTTTAATTTTTAAATTTATTTTTTAAACAATGTATTTTAGCTATTGTAATTAGTTTTTTTTTAATTTTTATTCAAATTATTGAACATAATTAAAATATATTAACCTATTAACAATTCAAATAAAGTAAGACAAATTTCAAATCATAATTAAAAGATTTATACCATATTAAAAAAAATTATATACGGTAAATCAATATGTTCTTTTAGTATTCTCTATATTCGTTTTATGGTCCATGTTTAAAGTTCGTGGTTGCCTCTCCTAACAATGTCGTCTCTAAGGAGGTCAATAATTTTTTTAACAATATTAAAAAATTCAAAATAATAATTAAAACATTTGTACCTTATTCAATATACAATATAGTTTTACTTCATACAATTAATGCAAAGCAACATTACTCAAAACGTTACTAAGAAAAATAATAAAATATATCACTTATTTTGATAATTAAAATATAGTGCTAATAAAAAAATACTAATAATTATTAAAGCATTTGTAAATTAAACTCTTCACTATTTAATTTTTATTTTCTTAATAGTCAATAAATTCAACATAATACTTTGTAAAAAATATATAATTATTGATTCAATGTACTTTAAATATAAAGTAATTTAATATAATGATAAAAGTCTTTTAATAAATAACAAATTCTTATTTATAAGTATGATAAATTATTTTCTCAAGTAAATTTAGTAACCAAATATTTTATTAAAATCAAAATTTTAATTTATAAATGTAATAAATCTCATAAATAATAAAAATAATTTAAATGATAAATTCAGTAATATAATGAACAAAAATGGTGATAATGATTAATCTAAAATTTTCCCCAAATTTGTGCTTTTATATTAAGCTTGTTGCTTTTATTCGCCCCTAAAAAAAGCACTATCTTATGTGTTGTTTGATAAATTGAAAAATTAAATGCTGAAAATTAATTATTGAATTTAAGCTATAAAATATATTTGGTATATTACTTAAAATTAAATAAAAATATAATTAGACTATTTGATAAATTAAAATTTGAAGATTAAGTATTTAAAGGATAATATTAATGTGAAATCCAAATTTATTAAAACTAGTACCCTAAATAATTTTTGATTCCCAACTGAGTGGACAATCCGACCTGATTCAAATAATATAGTCCAAGGCTCCTATCTATAGGCTAGCACATAGCATTTGAACTATAAAGATAAACTCGTTTAAATTAAAAAAAAGTCTAATTAGCTAAAAAAAACTAAATAAAATTAGGTTATTAAAAAAAAAGCTTTCTAAGATAAATAAAAAAACTAAATAAGACTAGTTTAAATTAAAAAAAAAAAACATAATTATGCAAGATAAATAAAAGGATAGTAGCTAAATAAAACTGGTTTTAAAAAAAAGTTTATTTATCTAAGATAAAATTTATTACAATTTTCCTCACACTTAGGAAATTTATTCAAAATGCTTAAATTTATGTAAGAGAAATAGTTTTGTACGACATCATAATGTTGATGGAATTCCTTTAGGTGTTGGGAATGAATGAATGAATGAATTTAGTTTGTCATGCTTTGCTTCTTGTGATGGACCATTAGGAAGAGCCACAACTTCGCCCATAGAATTTGCATGTTACAAAATAATTGAAATAAATTGTACAAAGTAATAAAAAGCATTTTTCATCATTTCTTTTATTATATATATTATCAAACATGACTGAAAATATTAATCTCTGTGCTCAAATGTCTCCTAACTCATCTTTGTACTTAGTCCAACTCAACACACAAAGAAGACGTCAATCCAACTCGCCACCTCAAAACAATTAATTGAAATTGGAGATCATATGAGAAAGCTATATGCAATTATAATTATAATTGGATGTTTTGTTTATGATAATTGTAGCAAAATTGGATGTTTTTTTTATAATTAAAATTGGAGATCAAATTTTGATCTCATGCACTTGCTATGAAACCAAGCAACTATGAATGGAAACAAAATCCTCGGAAAAGTTTTCAATAACATGGGCCATTGACTCGTTTATAAACAAGTAGGAACCAATAATGTCAGTTACCCCTTAATTATAAAGAATCAAGAAACAATGTTATTAAGAGATCAAAATTATTTCACCTTTGGAATTGCTAAATTCATCAAAGTCGAAGTTGATAAAATCCTTTCAAATGGATTTTAATCCAAATTCAAAGTTGTTTAAAGTTACAAAACAAGGCCACATGCCTATTTAAAAGAAAAATATGGTTACAAGCCTAACTTAATAAAACATAAGCAAACTAAATATTTTTAATTAAAAAAATACGATAATTGAAATATTGGTCTCACTAAAGCAAACATCTTATCCTAATGTACTGATAATTAAAATGTCGGCATCACTATAGTGGAGATTTGTAACACCCCTCACCCGACTCAATCATTAAGTCCGAGCTACAAGATGCAACATTCGTTTTCGGAGCAAATACAGTTAATTACACAATAAAGCAATCATTCAAACATACAATTATATGTTAAACACATTTACATTATGATAATCAAGCAAATCCGAGTCTTAATTGAGCTCACGAAAGCTCTTTTGCTAACCCAAGCATGAAATATGACCAAATTGTAAAGTTTCAAAATATCAGGACCAATGTTGTGATGTCACTTCTTCTACATCATGACATCGCCAAAAAATTTGTCACATCGTGACCTCAGGCCACTCGACATCACAACGCAAATCATTGTCAGTCCATCTTGCAACGAGGAAGATTGCTGGTCAGGACGTCGACTCTATTTTTGGTAAAATTTGAGCCATTTGGTACTTATTTACAATATAACCTTCACATTTTGAGCTCAATTGGCTAGTTTTCCTGCATTCAAACATGTAACATCCTGAAATAGGGCCTAGTCGAAATAGTGGTTTTGGGATCACAAATCCGATGTTAAAATATTTGTTTTATGATTATTATGAGTTCTAGGATATGAAAATAAACATGTGTTAAAGTATCATAAAGAAATTCTCATGTGTTAAAGTATCATAAAGAAATTCTAAGTATAAGGTGCCTAATTGGAAATTAGGGACCAAATTGAATAAATTGCAAAACCTGGGTTCTAGAACCAATTTGCATGAAATTGCTTTGAATTATAAATTATAAGGACTTAAATAGCAATTTTTCCAATATCTAAGTTTTTGGACAAAAATGGGCATGCATAGAAAAATTTAGAAGTTTTGTAAGGAGGGGCATTTTGGTCATTTGGTAATAAACTTAATAAAAAGGGAAAAAGAAAGCCAAAATTAGCCATCTTCTTCCCCATAGTTGCCAAAATTCCTAGAGCTCCATAAGTTTTCAACATTTCAAGCTCAATAGTAAGTGCTCCCTAGCCCCGTTTTTAATGTTCTTTGTAATTTTGAGATCCTCGTAACATGCTCTATCCATTTCTACCCATATCTCAAGCTAGGGCTCATGTTTGAAAATTTACCCATGCATGAGATGCTTGTGTTTTGATGATTTATGGAGGAATATGAGAGTTTAAAGGATGGTAAATAACTTTTACTAGGTAGGTTTTCATGGAAATGGCTTAAAGGACCATTTTGTAAAAAGTATAAAATATGTGGTAGAAATGTGAAATAGAGGAAAATATAGGCTGGTATGAGCCTAGGATACATTCGGCTAGGCATGGGTAACCAAGGAATTTCATGCATTCCATTATACGAGTTTAGGGACTAATTTGTAAAAATGTGAAATATTGGGGGTAAAATGGTCATTTTACCCAGGTGTAAAATTTAGGTCTGAAATGAATCGTATGAGGTAATAATAATTCATTGTTACTGATATAGACCTCGAGGAACCAATTTCGGAGGTTGACCGTAGAAAACGAAAGGTTTCAGAATAACCAAAATACGAAACCGAAGCAATTACTAGGTAAGCTCATGTAACTCGAAGTAAACTTTAAATATACTTGAAAATGCATATTCTTAAATATATGTTAATTTTGATATAGATTGCATGACAATCCATGAAATGTGGTAGTGTAAAATGAAAAAGATGACAATTGTCCCTGTTGAATGAAAAAGGAAGATTCGATGGGTAAATTCTTGTTTACATGACATGAGATCCTCTATGTGTAACAGAAAGCGATTTAGCCCGGACGGGTAATTGATGATCTCATTATATTAAGGATTTAGCCCAGACTGGTGTTCCTTAGGTGGTCGAACCTCCCGATGAATATATGTGCATTGTGGATTTAGCCCGGATGGGTGATACAATTAAGGACTAAAATTAGCTTGGATTGGCATTTCAGATCTGTGAGTATGGGAGTAATTGTCATTGTAAGGGATTTAGCCTGGAATGGTAATCCCGACAATACTCATTGAATTTATGTTATGAGGGGTTGAACCTGGATTGGTAATTCTGCCGTAAGAGTGAGGTTCATGGGAGTATATATTTAAAATGGTCACTAGCATGACTTAACGGTAACGGGATACCCATCGAGATTTCTGAGAAATTCAATGGGACTATAATGAGAAACGAGAATGGAAATGTTTGAATTGATGAGCTTACCTAAGATTAATGCTGTATAGCTTGAGAGGAAACTAACTTGATGATTGAGTGTATGTGATAGGGGATTTATACTATGCTTGTTTGGCATGAATATCTTTTACGGTTGTATGCTAAATAACTGGTAAGTTTACCTTCCTGTTATTTGAACTTACTAAGCGTTTAATGCTTACCCCCTTTCCTTTCCCTGTTTTACAGAGCTCGTGGACTCGTGAAGATTGGAAGACGATTGGAGTATTGTCAACACCATCAGCTTATCTTGCTTTGGTATATAGATACCTTTGCTTTTTTACAATGGGATGTATAGGCTTTTGGTTATTTTATTATATGTGTCATTGGTTAGCCAATGTAAGGGCTTGAAGGATTTACCTATTCATTTTGTATATGGCCATAAGACATGACTCATTTTGATGTAGGTTATAACTTACTAATTGTGCATGTTGGTGTTTAAATGTTCATGAGATGGTTAAATATGGTATATCATGAATGGACATGTGGAATGTGGCCAAATCACTTGGAGATGGCTAGGTCATAATTGGCAATGAGTTATAAAATGAGACAAGTCTAAACTTATTTGATGATATGGTAATCTTTAATACAAAGAGGATAATTTAGCATGTATAAAACCAATGAGATGAGGTTAACATGCAATAGACCATTGAAGGTAGTCAGTGGGCATTTTAGGTCCAGTTAAATACCGTAGAAATTCACAGATGTGTGTGGATGTTGAAGGTGACCATTGGCTTGGATTGTAGCCTCCAAAAAGGTCCACACGGGTAGACACACGGGCGTGTGTCTAGGCTGTGTATGACACACGGTCAGTTCCATGGGCGTGTGGTACGGCCATGTGTCCCCTGCACCTAAAATTTTTAGGCCAGTATGCATGGTAGCAAATGCAGGGGCAGAGACACAGCCGTGTGTCTCAACCGTGTAGAGGACACGGTCTAGCACACGGGCATGTGTCTTGGCCGTGTGCCCCTAAATGCATGATGACATCATAAACAGAATACTCAGGTTTTTGGACACAGACGTGTCTAGGCCATGTGAAGGACACGAGCCTATGCTCTGCCGTGTGAAAACCCCTGTAGGTTTGAAATGGAAAATAAATTCAAATAATTCCACACGAGAAAGGAACACGAGCGTGTCTCAAGCACATGGGCGTGTGCATTGCCTCCACATGGGCGTGTGAGGCTTAAACCTAAAAATTTTCCTAATATTTTCTTGAGCTTTGGTTTAGTCCCGGATCATTCTTAATGCATGTTTTGGGCCTCGTAGGCCCATAATAAGGACACTATGAATATGTTTGATTGGTTTTAATTTAAAACGAAATTTTATAGCCAGTAATTTTCTAGAAGTGTCATGTTTGTGTGCAGTAATACCCCGTACCTTGTCCCGGCCTCGAGTACAGGTAAGGGGTGTTACAAAAATTCCCTACACATACCGGAACAAGTACAAATAACCACATACACCCTCACATCACCTTATAACATCTAATGTAACGCCCCAAATTTCTTATGTCTGTTTCTGTTAAATTTTGACACAAGTGTGTATTTGCTTTAGTGGTTAAATGTTTTAGGTGTGTGTGAGAGGTCCCAAGTTCAAGCCTTACCTTTAGCAATTTTGGTTATTTTCGGAATTAAGCTCTACCATTGTTCAGTAGGCTTATATTTAATTATCTGTAATTCCATATTAGAATGAGCTTGTTAGTTCGAGTGGTAAGGGATTTGGTATGTTTGAGGTCTTGTGTTCGAATCCTTGCACGAGCACGGGTACTGTTTTTACTTAGTGCATGTAAGAATTTCGATGGAGCTGGGGTTCTAAAAAGGTTGGTTGTTAGTGGGTTAGTGGGGAGATTTAAGGGATTTGGGGAGTTAATCCTTTAATATTCTGATTTTTATCCTATTTTATTTTATTTTTCTCAAAATTTCATTTCAATTTTTTTTTTTACGTTGGTTTCTTTTGCTTCTGTCGAATTTCCCTTGTTTCTTCCTCTTTTTTTCGGTTTTCAATTGTGTCCCTTGTCCAACAGTTGACTGCGTTTGTTCGGTAAGTACTGTTCTGCCACTATCTTGTTGTTCATGGGTGTGTTTTGATGGGGGTTGGTGTTTGATTTTCGATTAGGGGAAGGTCAAGGTTCTGCTAGTGCTCCTGCAACAATTTGAACTTTTGGAGGATCCTTTTCATTATCGGTAAGTATTCGAGTGTATCGTTGGTTTTTGTGAGTTCCATTTGTGGAATTTTTCATTAGAGTTTCGAAGGTGTAACTGAAATTGGGCTTTTGGATACGTTGATTTTAGGTTTTGGGAGGCTTAGGAGTGGTTTCGCATCAAACTGATACCAGGTGTGTACCTGAAATGCAAAAAAATAAGATTTGGCGAAAGCTAAAAAACCCTACTGTCGATGCCACACGGTCATGTGGTAGGCCGTGTGGTAGGCTGTGTGTGGCAACACGTCCGTGTAATCGACGAAGGCCAGGCTGTGCGCAAGACACGACCGTGTGATGGCCGGAGTGTGGCCGTGTGAGCCACACGGGCTAGGCCAAGTTGGGCGTGTGGGCCCACATGGGCATGCCACACGGGCGTGTGGTATCTGGGCTAGGTCGTGTGATCCACATTGTAACAGTCCGGTTTAGACCCTAGTCTGAATAGTGGTTTTGGGACCACAAGTCTGAGTCAGAAAGATATTTAATATTATTTTCTGTGTTTAAAATATGTGAATTGACATGTGTGAAAGTTTCGTATGAAAATTCAATCAATTGTATGCTTAATTTGATAAAAGGACCTAATCGCGTAAAATGTAAAAGTTGCCTACTAAAGTGCTTAATTGATTTGTCTTATTAAAGGAGAGGTCCTTATGATGGAATTAGACCATTGAAAGCATGGGTGGACAATTATGGCCTTAATATAATGGTTTATTAAATGGTTTAATAAAAGGGCAAACTTGGTATTTATTATATTATGTTAATATTAATAAAAAAAACCAAATGCTCATATTATTTCATTCATCTTCCACCGAAAATAGAAAGCAAAGATAGGGTTTAAGTGTTTGAAGCATTTGGCTATGGTCTAAGCTTGATTCAAGGTTTGTTTTTGATTTGTTTTTGATAATTTCTACGTTTTTGTAATTCTTGCACTGTATTCTATCAAGCCCATGTCTCAGTTTCTGATTTTGTTGATGATTTTGAGTTATTCCACTGATGAATTATGAGTTTTATTAAGTTTGATGATAGTATGTGAAAGCTTGATGTTGGGTTAACATGTTTTGTCTTTGAAATTTTGATGAATTTGAGTAATTTGAGCTAAATTGTAAAAATGAGATTTTGAGGGACTAAAATGTGAAATAAATGAAATAAGTGGACTTATATTAACACTAGGAATATTCGATTAAGCATATGTTTAAAGAAATTTGGTGTATTTTGTGATTTTATGAATTAGGGACTAAATTGTTAAAATGTGAAAATGTGAGGGCTAATTTGTAAAATGACCTAAATATGTGTTTTTGGATTGAATTGAATGATTTAGTGAATAAAAGAGTTAAATTTTAATTTATATAGATCAAGAACTAAAGAAAACGAAATTAGATTGGGGAAAGTCGAAAGTCGTCGAGTAGCCGATTCCGTCTATCCGAATACGTATGAGGTAAGTCTATATACAAATAAATGTGTTTTGAATTGAATTAATATTGTTTATATGCTCTTGAACAATATGATGTATTTTGAATGGCCTAGTGAAATGGTCAATTTGGTAAGGTTTTGGCATGTGAATGAAAGAGGTGAATTGGGGTTAAGAAACATATGATTTAATATGATTTTGGCTTATAAGCATGAATTTGGTTGATAATAATATGGCATGAATGATGTTTGTTTTGGTATTGAAATTGGTTGAAATTATAGTGCAAATGTGCTTGGTTTAATGCTTGTAGGATTGACCCAAATAGGGCGGCAAATAGGCTTTTCAAATGGCCTATTTTTGTCCACACAGGCAAAGACACGGGCGTGTGTCTCAGCCGTGTGCGGCACACGGTCATGTTGCACGGCCGTGTGTCCTCTGGGGTACCCTATGATTTTAAGTCAGTCTTTAGCACGGCCAAGGTACACGGGCGTGTGGCTAGCCGTCTGAACCAAGTCAGTTTCGACCACAGCCAAGGCACTCGGGCATGTCTTGTGGCTGTGTGATTAAGTTAGTATGTATTCCATGTTTTGACATGGCCTAGACACCCAGGCATGTTTAAAGCCGTGTGAGGCACACGGCCTGTTCATACGGGCGTGTGACCTGTACAAATTTGAAAAATGTTTAAGTTTTGAAAAAAATTTGTATGAGCTTGGTTTAGTCCTGACCCCTTTCTAATGCATGCTTAAGGTCTCGATGATCTATATAAGGGACACTATTGTGATGTATGACTACGATTTTTGAATGAATTTTATGAATTATTCGTAAAATGTTCCGATTATCCGGTAACGCCTATAACCCTAGTCCGGTGACGGATATGGATTAGGGGTGTTACACACACGAACAATGCCAATTTGGGGGTGTGGGCCCACACAGGCAAACCACATAGGCGTGTAAGGCAATTTATTTGAATTTTTCCCTAGGGTTGCACGGGTCATCCCAAACGACTGTGGGCCTACTGAGGGTCGGTAAGTGCTAATTAAACCTTAAACTGTATGAACTATCTGTTTGATATTCTGATCTGATTAGAAATCGGATGCATGTCTACTTGTACTATTATATGCTTTCTGATATGCTTGTACTATTATATGCTTTCTGATATGAACAGAAGCATGTGAGCATGTTAATTATTTTTTCTGTACTTGTATATTTCTATATCTAATATTGGGGTTGGGATGATGTATATTGGAGGAAGTGTTCTGAAAGGCAATTTATGTCTAATATTTGGCAGCATGGTTGCATTATATCTGCTATGTGCCGTATCGATACTACATGGTGTGTAGGGATGAGTGGGTGTTTTAAACCCCACATGGTGTGTAGGGATGGTCGGAGATGGTGTGTAGAGGATGGGGGTAGGATTCTGATTCTGATTTGTGTAATGGGCTTAGGCCTGAATCTATATCTAACAGTTTCTGTTTTACTGTATGTGCATGCATGCTTAATTTTGTGGGGTTACACATTGAGTTTACGTAAACTCACTCCTTTTTGTTTGATATGTACAGGTAATCCATAAAGTTAGGCGGATCAGTGCTGCGGAGCCCTTCGGTGACCACATGGTTGAACTGGTTATAGTTACAATTTAAATTTTTATGTTCTAGTTTATTCTGGGTTTATTTCATGTAATTTGAAATTTATGGACTGTTTTAGTTTAACTTGGGTTAGACTGCAATTTTATGATTTTATAACTGCAAACTCGAACTTTACCAAAAGCAAGGGTTTTTTTCTAAAAATCTTGAACGATTTTCTAAATACAACGATTTTAAAAGCTTTCGCTACAAACACGTTTTACCTCTAAGTGATTAAATGAATGAGAGCTTTGAAATTGTTAATCGCTATAAGGGCTAATGAACTGGTATGGTTTTAACTTAATGACAAAAGTTCTCAACCCCATTTCATGTGACACTTTTAGATTCGGCCATAACGTCTAGGCCGGGTTTGGGGTGTTATATCTAAACAACTTTTAGACATATCATTCCTTTATCAAGATATACATATTAAACCATTAGCCAAATTCCATCTTTATTGCTATAAATTCATATCAACAATACCATTTCAATTTTCATAAACACAGATCAAATCATTTACCAAAAGCATACCATCTCAACAAGCATTACCATTATTCATAGTTATACATAAAATTTCAAGCTATGTCATCATTCAAGGTTAACAAATATATAACACCTATATACATGCCAAAAAATCAAGTTCTAAAACAATTGAAAAACTACCAAATAAATAAAGAGATAGTATGAGCTTCTCAGTGATCCGCTTGACACGTTCCACAAGTTGGCAATCTATAAAGAAAAGGAAGGCAATAGAGTAAGCATATTGAACGTTTGGTAAGTCAGTATAAAATTTACTTAACTTTCCTTGACAATTTAAATAAGTTAACTTACCTCGACAATTTAAATAAGTAAACATTTAACACCTAACAATAAATTTGGCATCCTTTGGCCTATGTTAAAGTAACTACCAAACAACATCAAGTATATACATCACAAATCAATTAGTTCATAACTTTGCATATCATGATCTTTAACAAGAAATCATATTCAAATAGGCAAGATATATATAGTTCAATTCATATTCAATCCATTCCAATAATTCCATTTCCATTAAGTTACACTTTCTCCTGAAAGAACCTTAGTAAATCGAACTTGGATACACGAGACTATATTGCTCACACAAGCTGATATTTATAGATTTGCTCACACAAGTTAACATCGTATTGAGGTTACAGTCTCAGCCAAACCAATGATACATATAGATCGAGAATCCGTAACAAATGTTGGATCTCATATAACCATGTAAATCCCTGATTGTTTCCATATTTGACCCTAATGATATGCCATACATATCCTAACCCTTTGCTAAGTTCACACGGGCATTATTATTGTAACCATTTCCATTTTAGTACCTTGTACCTACTCATAAATATCATATTTTTCATACTTTGAAATTTAGTCCAATTGATGCCAAAAATCACTAAATCACATTTATACAAACCAATAAGTAAAATAAATACAATTCAATCATAACATGAAATAAAATAGAAAGTTTCATATGAAATTACCTGGAAAAACAACAAACGAACAAGTCTTTAAGGACTAATAAACAATTTTGCCTTTTCTCTGATTATCTTCGATTAGGTTCAATTCTCAATCTATAAAATAATTCGGTTCAATTTATCAAGTCCAAATATTTTATAACATCCTATTATATGTATGAATAAGTTCAATATCATTTTCCAAATGGCCTTAAAGTTTTGCATTTTATTCAATTTATTCCCTAAAACAGAAATTTCTATAACTTTCAATTTTGAGCTTCAATTTCAAAATCAATTTCAATGACATCCTTCTATAACCCTCTATTATCTATTATTACAGAAATTTTATATAAATTTTGAAATTTATACATATTAGACCTTTTGAACAAAACTAAAAATTAAAATTTATAATCTAGTTCCTTTTCACTTCTAAGCTCAAATATATCAATTTAACACCAATTTCTTTAAAAATTCATCAATGGAAACTTTCACAAACTTTAAAAGTTTTTAAAATTGGTACATGGGCTAACTAAATCAAGCTCTCGTTACCTCAAAAGTATAAAAATTATAAGAAAATGACTTAATTGAACATACCAATTTGTTACCAAAAGTTTGAAAACTTTAAACCCTATTTTATTATTTTAGAATTAGTGAAAAAGATGAATAGAAAAAAAATGTCATTTTTATTTATTTATTTTTTGTTTATATATTTTAATTATAAGTTAATTAACCATAATTAATTAATTTAAACTATAATTAATTAATCTTAATCAAGATTAACCAAATTAGTGAATTTTCACTAACATCCATCACTATTTGAAGCAATTAAAATGGTTCAATTGCTCATGTATTCCTTCAGCCATTTAAAAACCTATAATGATTAACTTTTACAATTTAGTCCCTGTACCTTAATTAACTATCAATTCAAAAAAAATTATGGACCAAACTTTAATATTTACAGACTCAGACTACAGAAATGGGGTTCCCAAACTGTCATTTTTGACACCATTGAAAATCGGGCTGTTACAACTCTCCCTCCCTTACGAAATTTCGTCCTCGAAATTTACCTAAGAAAAGATGTGAGTATTGGGATCTCATTGTTTCTTCTGGATCCCATTTAGCTTCTTATGTACCGTGTCTATGTCATATCACTTTCACTAAAGTCACTCGTTTGTTTCTTAACTTTTTTACTTCCTAAGTTACAATTTTTACCGGTTATTCACTATGTGTCAAATCTAGCTGTAATTCTATTCATCGAGAGATATCATGTAAGAAGGATCAATTCTATATCGACGTAGCATTGACATGTGAAAAATGTTGTGAATATTTTCAAGTTTTTGAGGCTAAGCTAATCAATAGGCTATCAAATCAATATTTTCAAGAATCTTATATGGTTCTATAAATCTCATGTTAAGTTTTCTATTTCTACCGAAATGCAGAACTTTCTTCCAAGGTGAAACTTTCAAAAATACATTATCACTGATTTGAAATTCATTGTCTTTTCTTTTTAAATCAACATAAGATTTCTATTGATTTAAGGCACCTTTCAAACAATCTCGTATAACTGAAACTTTTCCTTTGGTTTCACGAATTAAATCTGTCCCTGCCAATTTTCTTTCACTCAACTTTGACCATCATAGAGGAGTTCTGCATTTACGTTCGTATAATGTTTCGTATAGTGCAATTTTGATACTCGACTGATAGCTATTGTTATTATACGCAAACTCAGCTAATAGTAGAAATTTCTACCAACTAACTTCACATTAAATGACACAACATTGCAACATGTCTTCAAGTATTTGAATCACCCATTCCAGTTGTTCGCCAATCTAAGGATGGAATGCTGTACTAAAATTCAGTTTTGTACCCAGACATTCGTGTAATTTACCTCAAAATCTGAAAGAAAAACTTAGATCTCGATCTGATATGATAGAAAATGGTATGTCATGTAATGCCATAATCTTGGAAATGTAAATCTCAACTAATTTCTCAAGTGAATAATCAATTCCCACAGGAACGAAGTGTGTTGATTTGGTCAATCTGTTAACTATTACCCATATCGTATCTTTTTTTTTGGTGACAAAGGCAAACCTAATACGAAATCCATAGTAAATAATCCTCATTTCCATTTCGAATTCATTACAGGCTGTAACAAGCTTGATAGAACTTGATATTCAGCTATATCTTGCTGGCATACCAGACACTTTTCTACATAATCAGATATCTTTCTTTTCATTCTCAGCCACCAATATACCCGTTTCAAGTTATTATACATTTTATTACTACCCGAATGTATCGTTTACATGTTATTGTGAGCCTTGTGTAAAATGTTTTGTCTCAACTCTGAATCTTTCAATACATATAAACGATTGTGAATATACAAAATCCCGTTATCTTCAACACTGAACTTAGAAGTTCGATCATTTTCAAAAAGTTTCTGTTTCGTTTGCAACTCAAGATCATCGTTCTGCAATTCCTTGATACTTTGAGGAAAACAGTTTTAGCTCTCAACTCAGCTAAAATAGAACCATCATGCTTTAGAGTTAAATGAGTATTCATTACTTTCAAAACAAATAGAGATTTCAAACTTAGGGTGTCAGCTACCACATTAGCTTTACTTGGATGATAGTCGATAATTAGATCATGATATTTTAGCAATTTGAGCCATCTATGTTGTCTCAGATTCAACCTTTTTTTGTGTTAATAAACATTTTAAGGTTTTATGATTTGTGAAGATATGACATTTCTCCCCGAATAAATAATGTCTCCAAATATTCAGGGAAAAAACTACTGCAAACAATTCTAGATCGTGCATAGGGTAATTCTTCTCGTGTGGCTTAAGCTACTGAGAAGCATAGACAATTAGTTTTCCCTCTTGCATCAATACACAACCTAGACCATTATGTGAAACATCACTAAGAACAACAAATTCCTTTCCAGATTTAGGTTGATTCAAAATCAGAGCTTCTGTTAACATTGCTTTCAACTATTCGAAACTCTGTTGGCATTTATCTGAGCAAATAAAGTTGACATTCTTCTGTAGCAATTTTGTTAACGGCAAAGCTATCATCGAGAAGCCTTTTACAAACCGTTGATAATATCCATCAAGTCCCAAAATAATTTGCACCTCTATGACATTTTTTTTGGAGGTTTCTAGTTCACAATCATTGAGATTTTATTCAGATCAACTTGCATACCTTCAGCTGATATTAGGTGACCCAAAAATCCCACTTCTTGTAGCCAAAACTCACATTTGTAGAATTTTGAAAATAATTATTTTTCTTGCAAGGTTTGTAGTAAAACTCTTAGATACTAATCATGATCATTTTCTTTTTTTGAGTAGATCAATATATCATCTATGAAAACAAAAACAAATTTTTCCAAATAAAAATGAAAAATTATGTTCTTCAGATCCATAAAAGCGGAGGGGTGCTGGTTAGTCCAAATGACATTACTAGAAACCCCTAGTGTCAGATGCTGATCGTGATCATTTTTATTTTTTGAGTAGATCAATATATCATTTATGAACACAACAACAAATCTGTACAAATACAAATGAAAAATTATGTTCATCAGATCCATAAAAGCGGATGGGGCGTTGGTTAGCCCAAACGACATTACTAGAAACTCGTAGTGTCTATGTTAAGTTTGAAAAGTGATTTTCGGCATATTTGGTTCTTTGACTCTGAGTTGATAAAACCTGATCGGAGATCAATTTTTAAAAACATGGTAGCTCCTTTCAACTGATCAAATAAATCATCGATGCTAGGAAATGAATACTTGTTCTTTATAGTCAATTTATTTAGCTATCGGTAGTCGATACACAATCTCATATTTTCGTCTTTCGTTCTCACAAATAAAACTGGTGCACTCGAAGGTGACAAGCTCAGTCGAATAAATCCCTAGTCGAACAATTCTTACAACTAAGCCTTCAATTCTTTTAATTCCATAGTAATCATTCTACACAGTGTTATAGAGATAATAGTAGTTCCCAGTGCTGCTTCAATAACAAATTCAACCTCTCCCTTAGGTAGTAACCTGGGTAATTCTTCAAGAAACACATCAGTGATTTCTTGAACTATCAAAACAGTTCTACTTTGATTCTGACACTTTAGTATCTAAAATGTAGGCTAGATACGCTTCACAACCTTTTGTAATTAGTTCTCGAACAGATATTGTTGAAATAATATTGGCTGAACAATCAGATCTATTTGCCACAACATTTATCAATTAACCATCCTAACATCTCAGTAATATTTTTTTCTGTCTATAGTTGACTATAGAATCATGCAAAGTTACTGATCTACCATAGTTTGATATGGCAAATTAGGCTTTCCCAGTATATTTAAGGAGCTTATTCTCAAGCAAAGTAGTGTCTTTTCTATGATTTTCTTTATAATTTTTAGATTTTAGGTTAATAAGTGTAAATGCCTTATTTTTACTCATTTTGAGACCCAAATTGGCCAATAGTGTCATTGGAGGCCTTAACGCATGGTTGAGTGATGTAGGGAAGTGTTGGATGTTAAAATTGAATGAGAACGACACCAAAGAAGAGGGTATTATGATATCCAAACCTTGGAATCACGATACCTCCAACAGACTTGAGATTGAAGGCCACCCTTCAATGGTATCACGATATTCACTTTGGGTATCGTGACCCACAAGTTCAAAATTGTTCGAGGTATCGTGATATCGTCTTCCTAAGTATAGTGATACCAATATCATGAGGGGAAAAAATTGGATAAAAAGAGTAGTCTTTGCCCATTCAAAGAACCAATTATTGAAGGCCTGTTAAAGGGTATTTTGGACGCACAAATTAGGCCATAATAGCTATTATATCAGCCAAAGTTTGGCTAAGAGAAAAGAGGAAGCCACATTACCTTAGTTTAGGCTTAGTTTTTCTTATTTTCATTTCCTTAGCTGTAGATTTTACATTTCCCTATAACTTTTCTTCTTGTTTTAGTTGTTCTTAAGTTAGTTCTCATTAAAGCTTAGGTTTATTTGTACTTTTAACTCCTGTACCTTGGTTGTAAGACATTTTTAGATTTAGTTTAGTGCATTTCGGTTTCTTTTACTTTGCTTTTGTTAAAGTTTGTTCCTTTTATGCTTCTTGCTTTAGATTTTCTTGTTAAGTGCTTCTTTTTACCTGTCCTTTTGATTTCCTTTCATAAAAATCCCAACTTTTATATATTTTTCTCAAGCTTTGCTTTAATGGTTTCTTTGGATTTCATTTTCATGGTTGTTAGTTTTATTTCCATCATCAGTAGCTAAACTTTTAAGAGGGTTGGTTGATGGAGATATGATGAGCTGACTTTTGGATGAATGACCAAATTGTAATAAATTGGAATAATTTAAATGAACTTAAAGACTTAGGATTGATAACCCTAAGGAAATATTTTTGCAAGTGATACCAAGAGGAGATCTTGTTGGGAACCAATTCATTAGTCCCGGGTTAACCTATGAGATCAAGAGATAATCCGAATTAACTTGTCTAACTTGTTAAAATAGAGACCGAGAGGTAAAATAAAGCCATTTTTGGAGTTTAAGCAATTTGGATCCGTAATTCAATGATTAGTGAACCATATCAATGTCAACCAACCACCATTTATTTTTTAATTATTATTTTTATAACTTTGCATGTTTTACAATTTAGTCTTTTCTAGTTAGATAGTAAATTAGATTAATTTATCTTGATTTCATGATTTTTCGTAATATAATTTTTGCAATTAGTTGGTTAGACTCTTTATTTTACATGTTGTTTATTTAAAAGGTGTTCAATCTACGATTCTCTTGGGTTTGATCCTTGGAATACTCCAATATTTCATTGTAGTGCTACAAATATTATAACTGACATGTTACACTTGTAGTAAAGCCGTAATTTTTATATTGTATTTTAATTCCCGAGTGTCAATTTTCTACTCTTCCCCGTCGTTCGCGAGATAGATGGAGATAGGTGGTCATTAACAAGTCCATATCAAGAATAATATCAAACTTGTCAAACTTCAATAACATTAGATTATCTTGAATCTCAGGGGCTCGAATTCTCAGTGGAAAGTCTTTACATATTTTATTAACAATGACACAATGACCTAACGAGTTTGATACTCTAACATCAAATTCAATCAACTCTACTAACATATTTATTTTGGTTTCTAATGTAGTGTAAATATATGAATGTGTTGACCCAGGGTCAATCAAAGCATTTACAATAACATCGTAAAAAAGAAAAAGTACCAGCTATGACATTAGTAGTTGTAGCCTCTTCTTTGGCTCATATAGCATAGGTTATGGCAGGTGCACGAGTTTTAGATTTCATTGTTGTATCTCTAGTTCTGCCTCAACGAGCTCAAGCATTACTACTAGTTCCTGGCCTTCCACTACTCTGCGAGACCAACAGATGAATTCGATGGTGAAGTTCAAGGAATTCTCGAACAAGTCCGGTAGCACAACTTAGATTTTAAACTATCGAACTTATTTGATTTGTAAATATTATATATTAGTTTGTTTTTTACTTTCTGGAATTAGGAATTTAATTTATTATTTTATGTTAGAATTAGAAGGAAATAATTTTTTGATGGTAACGGAGGAGTTAGGCGTTAGTAGGGTGCATGTACAGACAATCAAGGGCCTTTTACAAGTCTCGAAGAAGCCAAATCGAAGCCATGTCATCCTATAACAATCCCATGGAAAGAAAGAACCCTTTTGAACTTGAAAACTCAAGATGTTGTCATCATGGTGCGACATAGAACCTCTATAGCGTAACACGCCTTCATTGGAAGCAAGAACAAGGGTAAAATAGGTGTCGTGTTACACTATACCCTCTCTATGGTTCGACACAATCTTCAGAGATATTCACCAAGTTTTTACGGCAAGTAAAGCCCTAGGTGGCTTTTATATTTGGCCATTAACAGCTGCTACACCTTTCAAGCCATCATAGCCAACCAAATCACCATTCACAACCTTTTTTTTCAGGATTCCTCGAATTTCTTACATCTTCTTTGCTTCATAACCCCAAAACCATGCATAACAACCTTTCCAATAATGAATCCATAGCAGATAGCCAAGCCATATCCAGGAAAGGGAGTTTAAAAGTATCCTTCTAGCAGTCCAACGAAAAATCCCGTTACAAGAATGAGATTTAAAATCTATAGGCACATTGAAGAGTGAAACGGTAGAGTTGGTCAAAAGACCACTGATTGGTGAAGTTTTGCACAACCCCTACGAATCTGGTGTACCTTCCAATCATACACGAGTTTTACGCCGCGTTGAATGAGGCGAATGCGAATAGATTGATAGAGTACCATGAATGCGGTTTTCAATTTGATGAAAGGAGATTTTTATCTCACCTCCCAAGATAGAAAGGTATTATGATGTTCCATTATATCTCTACGATTTTGTACAATAAACTAAACCCTAAATAGACGGGAAGAGTGAGTGGAAATGCTACTTAGAGATAGCAATTGAGTTTGTAGGATGATGCATTATAGGCCCAATTGACATGGAAATAAGGGACGAGTGATGTACAAGCTTTCCAAGACGTCAAAGCATGAAACGAACCATACAAAGCAAAATTCCCTTCTCGTGTCACGCCATGCATGGGTTATGGCATGACATAGGTCCACTTGCTATCCAAGTATGCCAGGGTTATTTTTGTCCTCATAATCAACTTTATATGAAGACCTAGGACGTGCCAAAGACCTAATTCGAGCTGCCAACACTCTCATAAATATGACCTCAGAGGTTTGATGTAACTAAGTTATCTTGAACGCAATCAAAAACCCTAGTAACTTAGAAGCAGGATTAGATTAGTTTTTTTCGGCTTGTCTAAACTTTTTGTTTTTCCTTTTGGAATAAGTTTCGATTCAAGAGTTCATTTATTCTATTAAATTATTTTAGTTTATTTATATTTTGCAATCGACTTATTTCATTATGTTGATCGAGAAATTTACTACTCCGTTCTCCATTAGATATCAATCTACAATTATTCTAATCTCTTTTCTCTTCCGATATTCGTGTTCTTTACATGTTTATTTTAATTGAGATTAAGATTATGAACAACATGAGTGGCTAAGTCGCTTATGGGAGATTAATGAGTGGACGAGAACATGATTAATGGAGAATTTAGGGTTTCCTGATAGGATTATTTAGTATAGATTACGTATTCTTAAACTCGAGGCTTGGCAAGCCTAGGAAGTTATCATAGGTTAGATGAGATCGAGAGATAAGTCGAACCAAGTAAATAATAGTTTATCTTGGTTGAGAAAGTAAGGTTGGGAGATAAGCGAGTATCAACCAAATCCAAGCTTGGGTACCGCGATATCCGTGATAGTCTTGAAATGGGAGTTCTTTTGGGGGTTAGATATCATGATATCACTATGAAGGGCCTTGATCCTCTTCAATTCAACATTGTCTTGGGTATCACGACTTCCAAGCTTTGATATTGTAATACCCCTCTTCTAAGTGACGTTTTCGCTCAAGTTTAGGCCTCCAATGACTCCCTAAAACACTCAAAAAACTTTTAGGTCCTCGATGATGCATTTGGCCATTTCAGGTCTCAAAAGTGTTAAAAACATAATATTTCATTTATTAAAGCTAAAAACGAAAACTAAGAAAAACATATAAATTACTTAGAGACAAGCTCATTAAGTGTAATAAGAAGCCTAATTTGACACGTCTAATTATGGTAGATCACATACCTAAATCCTAAGTGGATGACGAACTATGTATGCGTGACTTGTACACTTTGATATAAGTAAAAGCCTGAGTTCAAATAAATCAAGAACCGAAATTTGGTGCATTGGGTGTATGACTTCTATAGTATGTTGCGTCATTCACAACAATGGAATTCATAACCCGAAACATGGGTAAATAAAACCCTCTCATTGGTATTAAATGGTTGATGAAAAGCAAACATGGCCACAGGTAATTCGTCTTTGTGATGGACGACTTGATCACTATTTTATAGTGATTGACTTTTCATGAAGGTGATCTTCCGTAATTCGGTGTAGCAGATTAAACTAATTTTCTTACTTGAGGAGGATGAATACAAACATTTTTATTATGTTTTAGTAAGTTTTTATATTTTAGTTTAAATGCAATAAAAAGTGTATTTTGAGTATTTTATTGACTTCAGGGCCGAATGAGGCCTAAAGGCGAGCTAACATACTTAGTGAGTGTGGAAGAGAGCATTGAAGGGCATACAAACTCAATAGTGGTCACTGTGTTGCAACACAAGAAGTTTGATGTCACAACATAGGGAGCAGAATGCTAGAATTGCTATATTGACTTTGGTGTCACGAAACAACCATTGGATGTTATGATACACCCCTAAAGCTACCCTAAACCATGCATATTCCTTTGATGTCGTGACACAGGGACTAGGGTGTTGCGAAATTGGCCTTGTACGGGAAGCACTTATGAGCCAGAGGTGTTTTGGTCCATGATGTAAATTAAACACAAGAACGTCAGCTGACCTAGGGTTGAAGAAAACGACAACCCTTAACTCTATAAATAAGCTTTTAAAACACTTGTGCAGGATGACTTTTCATTATTTAAGTTTTCTTCGTAATTTTAGTTTTCATTTTTATTTCTTTTAGGACTTTAGTTTATTTTCAGTTCAGTTTTATTTTATGTTCTTCGGAGAACGTGGTTTGTAAACACAATTATACTATTGTGGATTCAGTGCTTCATTCAAATACATCTCAGGATTTTTCTTAAAATCTTTACTGAATTATTTTTAATGTTTATTTTATTTATCAAGTTCATTGTGTTTATGAGATCCATGAGGAACTAATCCTCTTATGGGGGATTAGTGAGTGGAGGTGTGATTAATTAATTGCTATGTAGAGTTTTCTTAGCGAATCAACTATTTGGGAGAGAAAGAACTTAAACCCTAGGCTTGACCCTAGGAAGTCATTTAGGTGGGAATTAAACCAAAATTGGTATGGCATATCCATGAACACCTTAGCCCCGGACCGGTTTGGACTGTGAGGTCGAGAGATAAGTAGTTCTTGTCGACTCATTAGTTATGACCACTAAAACGAGTTAATCGTAAATGTCTAGATATGATTAAGTTGATAAGTTAGTCTTATTAAGTCTATTTTATTTATGTTATTTTTATTTTCTTTCTTATCGAAACCCAAAATATTTCCTTTATGTTTTATCGTGCTATAATTTATTTAAATTACTAATTACTTCTATTTGTGTTTGGGTTGATATCAATTTAGTACTCGCCTCCCTTGGGTACGATCTTCGGAGTACTCACCTACTCCATTGTAAAAACTATATTATAACCTGACCCGTATACTTACTAACACCGCCTCAATTTCATATCTTTTAGTTGCAGTATTCATACTATGGATGTTAGTACGTCCGGAGGCGGCCAGAAAGAAAATATAATGGTTACCATGAGATAAAATAGGATCATATTGGGAGGATAGATATTATCCCAAAGAGATTAATGATATCCTACGAGGATAACACACTTATAACAAAGTCATTGGACGAGCACTAGTCGAGTTGCTTTTGTAATGGTATGCCGTTGGAGAGAGCTTAGTCATGATACTATAATGGAATGAATTTGTTATTAAATGAGTTTTTAATTAATAGGAAAAAAGTTGAAAATTAATTATAAATTTTTTGAGCCTCAATTGCATATGTCTAATCGGTCACTCCACTAGCTCGTTGAAACCAGGAGTGAATTGTAGGTTGAATCAAATGAACAAAAATGAATAGAAATGGTGAAATGGAGAAATATGAAACATTTGGAAATGATTAAGGTTTTCTCCAAAAGAAAAATGAAAATGGAGAAATGAAATCATTTGGAAATGAATGTGGTTTTCTCCAAAATGGAAATGAAAATGAAAATGAGAAATTAATTCATTTACAAATGGACAAGTATTTCTCAAAAATGATCTGGAGATTGAGTTTATGTTTTTGAACTATTTTAAAACACAAAAATGAAAATAAATCATGCGATCATTGTGAACAAGTTGAATGATGAAATATTAAATATATTTTCTCAGAAATTTTATAAGGGGTAAAATCATCATAAAATTGGGATGAGAAAATTATTTAATATAAATATTGAAGTTTACTTTGGAAAATAGAAAAATAGAATCGAGTTGGGTTAAATTATAAAGTATTGAGTTGAAAAGTTCAGGAAGTACTAGTAATTGGACCCGATGTAAGGGAGGCCCAAAATCCCCTCACGGAACATAAAAGGGTGGCAACCCTAGAAGGAATACGAGGGGTGTGCCGCCCACCCTAAGCTTACTTTAAGTAGGAAGTGTTTTTCTTTTTGAATTAAACTTCTCTAATTCAACAATGGTTCTAACTCCTCTCGCTATAAATAGATGGCTCCGGTAGGGCTATTTACACAACTTTAAGATATTGTTATTCTGTCAAAAAATATAGAGAATTTATTGTCAAATACTAAATATATTTTTCTGGAATAATAATTTTGTCGTTTTTTTAGAAGAGAATTTTTGTTTTCACCCAAAAAGAAAAGGAAACTATTTCTAGTGTTTGTGTTTGATTAGAATTGATCGAGCCCGCACTTAAGGCAATTCGTGGTACGAGAATAGCAAAAAAAATCGTTTGGTTGAAAGCCAGGAATGATAAGGATCCGTCTATCCGAAAACACAGGTAATATTTCGGTCTAGAATTTATTACTATAAATATCATAAACTGGGTTGGTTTTCAAAATTTTTACTTCTCATATTGCAAGAAAACTGTTTTCAAATCAGATTTTTTCCAACACATATATATATCACAAATAGGTTAGTTCATAACTTTGCATATCATGATCATTAACAAGAAATCATATTCAAATAGGTAACATATATATTTCAATTCATATTCAATCCATTTCAATAATTCCATTTCTATTAAGTAACATTTTCGTCCGAAAGAACCTTAGTAAATTAAACTCAGATACACGAGACTATATTGCTCACACAAGTTGACATTTATGAATTTGCTCACACAAGCTGACATCGTATTAAGGTTAGCCATCCAGGCTAAACCAATGATACATATAAGTCAAGAATCCGCAACAAATGATGGATCTTATATAGCCATTTAGATCCCTGATCGTTTCCATCTTTGACCCTAATGACATGCCAAATATATCCTAATCATTTGCTAAGTTCACACGACCATTATTACTATAATCATGTCATTTCAATTCTTGCAACAACATATACATGTTATACCAATCTTATAAACATTCCATTTCCATTTTGGTACCTTGTACCTACTTATAGATTTCATATTTTTCATACTTTACAATTTAGTCTAATTGATGTTAAAAATCACCAAATAACATTTATACAGACTAATAAGCAAAATAAATTTAATTCAATCATAACATGAAGTAAAATAATAAGATTCATATGAACTTACCTGACAAAATAGCAAATGAACAAGTCTTTAAGGACTAATTAGTAATTTTTCCTTTTCTCTGATTATCTTCGGTTTGGTTCAATTCTTGATCTATACAATAATTCGGTTCAATTTATCAATTCCAAACATTTTATAGCATCCTATTACATGTATGAATCAGTTCAATATCATTTTCCAAATGACCTTAAAGTTTTGCATTTTATTCAATCCATTCCCTAAAATTGAAATTACTATAACTTTTAATTTTGAGATTCAGTTTCAAAACCGGTCTTGATCACATCCTTATATGACCCTCTATTATCTACTATTATATAAGTTTTACATCAATTTCATAATTTATACACTTCTAAGCTTAAAATCTATCAATTAAACCCAATTTGTTTAAAAATTCATCAATGGAAACTTTCTTAAACTTTAATTTTTTTTGCAAATTGGTATATGGGCTGGCTAAATCAAAGTTTGGTGTCGAAAATGGTGATTTTGGAACCCCATTTCCAATGTTCAAGTCCGTAAATATTTTTATTCAATATTTATGAGGTTATTATAAATTTTAATTAAAGTTTGGTTCATTAATTTTGTCAATCGAATAGTTAATTAAGGTATGATGATTAAATTGTAAAAGTGGTAAAAGTTAATCGCTATAAATTTTTTCAATAATCGGAGGACTAATTAAGTAATTAGACCTTTATTAAGTCACTAAATGGTGGAGGATGGCAACTTTCATCCACCAATTTGGTTAATTATCATTAACATTTATTAATTAAGGTTAAATTAAATAAATTATAATATATTAGTTTTAATTAAAGGTATATAAGACAAAATTTAAAAGAAACAAAGAATTGTTAATTTTTTATTCTTTTCTCCACTTGAAACTATGAAGAAAGAATAGGGTTTATGCATTTCTACTTTGGTCCCTCGATTGGTAAGCAATTTCAAGTCTGTTTCTTGTAATCTTTATATTTTTTAGGTTCCAGGAGCTTGGATTAACTAGCCCAGTTACCAATTTGAAAAATTATTAAAGTTTCTAGAAGTTGCCATTGGTGATTTCTTAATGAAATTGGTGTAATTTTCTTAAATTTTGAGCTTAGATATGAAAAAAGGACTAGTCTGTAAGGTTTAATTGCTAATTTATGAACATAGGGACTAAAGTATGTAAATTTTCAAATTGATGATTAATTTCTATTATTATAGATAACAGAGGGCTTTAGAATAATGAAATTGAGATCATTTTTAAAATCGAAGCTCAAATTGAATCGGGTTATTTTTTAAGGGGCATTTGAAAGATGAAATTGAATTGAATCATGCATAATAGGAGATATTATAAAATTATTGGTATTGATAAATTGAATCGGGTTATTTTTTAGATCAAGAATTGAATCAAACTGGGGATAATCAAGGAAAAGGAAAAATTACAAATTTGTCCTTGATGTTCCGTTTGTTTTTTTTTTTTTTTTGCTAGGTAAGTTCATATGGAACTTATTAGGTTAATGATGTTATATTTTAACTGTATTATAATGTCTACTAGTTTAGGTTAATTGTAATTCTAATGATTTTGGCATATAAAGGACTAAATCGTAAAGTATGATAAATATAATTATTATGAGTGAATACCATGTATGTAATGGATCTGGAATGTTTATATACTTGAATGATAAGTATATGAGGATATTACAAGGATTGCTATGAACTGAATATCGTAATTGAGCCCATGTGAACATAGTAAATGATTAGGATATGAATGACATGTCATTAAGGTCCTAAAAAGGAAAACGGATGTTTAATCAGGGATTAATACGATGGCTTGAGATCTAGCATGTGTTGCAGATTCTCTGAAGCTAGTGTTAGCAACCCAAAAATGTGGCATATTGAATTGATTGGTGTGAATTGGTTTAAGAACTAATATTTTGGTATGTCATTGGAATGATTTTGTGCAGGTAAACGTTGTGCAAAATGCACCAAATGATTAGGTTGAAAGTTTAACATGAAATAGGTATCAAATGACCTAAATTGAGCCAAAAATAGAGTCTACGTCATGATGACAGGTGGTGGTCGTCACGACGAGTTCAGGACTTCAAGTCACGATATGACGAGAAACCCCGCTCTCACAACGAGGCCATGTAACACCCCTAACCTGTATCCGTCATCGGAATAGGGTTACGAGGCATCACTAAACAAAAGCACAGTTCCAAACATTATCATATTAAATCAAGTCATAATCACATAGATTTAACTACCGTATTACATATACGAATCGTACGTTCATTTCAATTCACGATTCAAATCACATTGATGATTATGACTTAATCCAAAATCTAATCATAATTTATTATCACTCACCACATAGATTAAATGAAACATAATCCAAAGTATATATATATCCAAAACAATTCAACATACATACGGAACATATAACATTTAAATAATTTCATTATGGAATATCATATCTATAATTTTTATTCTTAAGTCAGTCATGTATATACATAAGTTATTCATCAATTGAACTAATTTTCATTTCTAACCTTTTCTTTCATGTATACGGTTTTAATGTGTTAATCTATTTGTAATACATGTATTAACATATTAATACAACTTAAGTATAAACACTTGGTTATAAATATCTCTTTTCAATTCTAAGTCTACTTGGCCAACTCAATACATTTATACATATTTAATAGTTTATAAATAAATAATAAATTTTACCTTGCCATGCACATGTACATATCAACCATATTATAAGCACATATATATACATGAATAGATATATAAACTCTCATCAAACAAGCCATGTTCAATTACTTAAATATATTTATCCAATGTCATTTCGCCATTCACCTTGTAGCAGCTATTTTCATCTACTAACATATAATTCATTAAAAACTTCAATCAATCCAATATAAGCATATATAACTTCCTTAAGTGCTGAATCACATATATCTCATAAATATTATTCATGTTGTACATCATATGACCGAAAGCTATTACCTTAATCTCATTCGAACACAACCATGTATAAAACATAACTATTAGTATCATACATTATTCTTAGCTGTCAAAAATTTATCTAAACTAACTAACATGCTATAAATAAAATAAATATAGATTACATCACTAAACACGTGTACCATGCATAATATAATATATATAACATTATAACCGAAACAGTTTAAATCATAACCGAAACAAAACCATACCAATTATCAATTTTGATAAATACATATATTGCTTTTATTCCTTTATGGCCGAATTTACTACCTAACACCACATGCACATCCAAGTTTCCTTTAGTAGTTTACCTACAATCAATCTCACTTAACATTCAAGCCAAGAACACATAAGACCAAACCTAACCATATTAAGCAAACCATTTTAAAGCATTTAGGCTGTCACGAATATTATACCTTCACGGCATATAACTATAAAACTAAAATAAACATAACTCATACTCACCATGACCGAATACAAAAATAAAAGATTATCCATTTTCGTATGGCTTATATACATAACCAACATTCAGCATTTCAAAGGTAAATTCCAGCCTATACATGCCATAATTTAAGTTTAGCTAAAAAGGTACCAAAACAATAGATAGTGTGATGAACTTGGCTGACAGTCCCCGAGCTTGTAGCTTGACTTCAAAAATCTATAAAACAAAATAATATAATACACAGAGTAAGCTACCACAGCTCAGTAAGTCATAAGCAAATAAACAACTTGATAACATATATAAATTGATTAAGCTTGCCGGATTATATTATCATTATCAATGCTTAAACTTAAATCTACAAATGAGATAAAATATTACATCCCCATGCCCAATACTACCTTAGCCGAACGCTCTCATAATCGTATTAACCAAGTATCAATTGGCTTTTTAAATTAAATCGTCATTAAGTAATCAAATTCACAAGTATACATATTTATATAAGCTCAAGAATCCAATTATAACATCATGTACATAAACTACTTTCATGGCC
Organism: Gossypium longicalyx; assembly: GCA_025698465.1. Lineage (NCBI taxonomy): Eukaryota > Viridiplantae > Streptophyta > Magnoliopsida > Malvales > Malvaceae > Gossypium > Gossypium longicalyx. The sequence continues at coordinate 81,960,279 of CM046995.1, forward strand.
GAATATACATGGTTACACATAAATGCATATCCAAGGATCATTTCCATAATATTCACATCATTTGTTCAAAACCGAATACACTTATTTAAATCATGGAAGTTTATTCTTTATATCATATGTAACTTATATTATCAAACAAGTTACATACTTACCTTATCATTGATAACTAACAAGCTAAATCATACCTATCCCTTTTTGCTCATTTAACACATCTGATCACAATTTCCCTTTTGCCCGATGAGCCATTCAGAATTGGATAGGACACTCGGATAATTACACAAATCGTACAATGCCAACGTCCCAGACGTTGACTTACATGTAGTCACATATCGATGCCACTGTCCCAGACAGGGTCTTACTCGTAAACATATATCGAAATCACATATCGATGCCATGGTTTTACTCGCACACATGTATCAAAATCCTATGTCATGAAATATGTATCCTAACTATTCCTAAGGTTCATACGGGGCTTTCAGACATCGTAACTCGGTCGAAACCAATTCGGAGGTATATTAGCCAAGCTTGATCATATTCAGCTATAGCATATATATGTTCATAAAATTCTTACCAGCATATAATATTAACATTTAGCTACAATTAAATATGTCTATTTGCTTATAAACTTACCTCGGATGTCGTAAAACGGGATGGGACTGCTAGTCGACAACTTTCGTTTTTCCCCGATCCAAATCCAATTTCTTTAGTTCTTGATCTAAACATATTCAAATTAAACTCATTCAAATATATTTTCATTCAATTTAGTCCAAAAACACATAATTGGGAAAATTACCATTTTACCCCTAATATTTACAATTTTTACAATTTAGTCCCTATTGCACAAAACACAAAATATGCAAAATTTTCCTATACCTATGTTGGGCCGAATTTTACCCACTCTCCAAAAATTTCATATATTCAATTTATTTCACATTTTAGTCCCTCAAATTATTATTTTTGCAATTAAGTCCTAATTACTCAAAATCATCAAAAACTCTAATACAAAATATGTTAATATAAAACATATCTTTCATTTTTCATCATCAAACAACAAAAATCACAAACTATCAACAATGGAACAACTCAAAATATCCATCAAAATAAAAAATTAAAGTATGGGTTTTGTAGTACTCGAAGCAACGATCTCAAAAACGTAAAAATTATCAAAAATCGAGCTGAACACTTCCCTTGATTGAGCTTAGAATCAACCGAAACCTAGCTTGCATTCTTTTATTTTTATTTTGTTTAGTTTCGGAAATGAAGAACAATTATAACACATATATCAACTTTATTTTATGTTTTATAATATACATGCTATATTATAATAGTTTATAATATTAGTTTACAAAAATAACCTTAATTAATTTATATCAAAACCTTATAATATAAACCTATTGCCATCCATTTAATAATTTATGGGCTAATTGCAACATAAAGACTTTCATTTTAAAAGCCAATAGCATTTTGGCCCTTATACATTAAACTACTCAATTTTTAATTTACGCGATTAAGTCCTTTTATTTAATCGGACACTCGAACGACAAAATTAAATCACGAAAATTTCACAAATATAAATTCACACAAAATAAACACAGAAAATAATTTTAAAATATTTTTTTGACTCGGATTAGTGGTCTCAAAACCATCGTTTCAATTAGGGTCTAAATCAGGCTGTTACAACTCTCCCCCTTTAGGGATTTTCGTCCTCGAAAATCTTACCGATGAATAGGTTCGGATAGCGTTCTCTCATTGCATCTTCTGGTTCCCACGTTGCTTCCTCAACATCATGTTATGCCACAATACTTTAACTATCGGAATCTTCTCATTTCATAACTCTTTAATCTCGTGAGCCAGAATACGAATCGGTTCTTCTTCATACGTCAAGTCGGGCTTAATCTCAATCTCAGACGGACTAATCATATGTGAGGGATCGGATCAATATCTACGGAGTATTGAAACATGGAATACATTATGAATCTTTTCTAACTCAGGTGGCAACGATAATCTGTAAGCAACTGGCCCGGTACACTCTATTACCTCATACGACCCAATAAACCTCGGACTTAATTTGCCTTTGCGACCAAATCTGAGTATTTTCTTCCATGGTGAGACTTTGAAGAAAAATTTATCTCCGATCTGAAACTCTATATCTTTACGTTTCAAGTCCACATATGATTTCTGACAATCAAATGCTGCCTTTAGACTTTCACGAATCACTTTCACTTTCTGTTCAGTTTCTCTGATCAAGTCGACCCTGTGTATCTTATTTTCACTGAGCTCGGTCCAGTACAATGGTGTACGACATTTACGACCATACAAAGCCTCATAAAGTGCCATTTTGATACTTGATTGAAAGTTATTATTATATGCAAATTCAATCAGAGGTAGGTATCGTTCCCACATACCTTCAAACTTGAGAATGCAACATCTCAACATATCCTCAAGTATCTGAATTATTCGTTCAGACTGACCATCTGTTTGCGGATGGAAAGCAGTACTAAAATGTAATTTCGTACCTATGCATCTTGCAGTTTCTTCCAAAACTGTGATGTAAACCTTGGATCTCTATCCGAAACAATAGATATAGGCACACCATGTAATCTCACAATCTGAGAAATATACATTTCAGCCAGCTTATCAAGTGAGTAGTCTGTACGTATCGGAACAAAATGAGCCGATTTAGTCAATCTATCAAGAACTACCCAGATTGTATCTTTCTTGCTCAGTGTCAACGGTAAACCAGATACAAAATCCATCGTGACTCTATCCCACTTCCACTCAGGTATTATGATAGGCTGAAGTAATCCTAAAGGTACCGGATGTTCAACTTTTACTTGTTGATAGACTAAACATCTTGCAACAAAGTCAGTAATGTCTCATTTCATACCATGCCACCAATAAAGCTATTTTAGATCATTATACATTTTTGTACTTCCTGGATGGATAGATAACCGACTGCTATGAACTTCATTCAAAATCATCTGAATCAACACTGAATTCCTCGGAACACATATTCGGTCTCTAAATATCAAACAATCATCAGCATCAACTCTGAATTCTGAATCAGCATCCGCATCATATTGAGCTCGTTTTGCTAGTAATTCATTATCAACCTTTTGGGCATCACAAATTTATTGAACAAATAACGGTCTTGCTTTCAATTCAGCTATTATCGAACCATCATTAGACATAGCCATATGTGCATTCATTGCAAGCAAAGCAAATAGTGATTTTCGGCTTAAAGCATCAGCAACAACATTAGCCTTCCCCGGGTGGTAGTCAATCACAAGCTCGTAATCCTTTAGCAATTCTAACCATCGGCGTTGTCTCAAGTTCAGATCTTTCTAAGTCATCAAGTATTTCAGGCTTTTATGATCAGAATACACATGACATTTCTCACCAAACAAATAGTGACGCCAAATTTTCAATGCAAACACAATGGTCGCTAGTTCCAGGTCGTGTGTCAGATAATTCTTTTCATGTGGTTTCAACTGTCTCGAGGCATACGCTATAACTTTACCTTTCTGTATCAAAACACAGTCCAAACCATTTAAAGATGCATTACTATAAATAACAAACTATTTACCCGATTCTGGCTGAACTAGCACTGGAGCTTCGGTCAACAGGGCTTTCAACTGATCAAAACTTTTCTGGCACTTCTCTGACCACTCGAACTTTATATCTTTCTGCAATAGCCTTGTCATCGGGGTTGCAATCATAGAGAAACCTTTCACGAACCGTCTATAATAACCAGCAAGTCCCAAAAAACTTCGAACTTCAGAAACATTCTTCGGAGGTTTCCAATCAAGTATAGCTGAAACTTTGCTTGGATCAACCCGAATACCTGTTGCTGATACCACATGACCCAGAAAACTGACTTCACTTAACCAGAACTAATATTTACTGAGTTTCGCATACAACTGCTTATCTCGCAAGGTCTGCAACACAAGTCTCAAATGCTCGGCATGTTCAGCTTCATCACAAGAGTAGATCAAAATATCATTTATAAATACAACCACAAATCGGTCCAAATACGGTCTAAAGATTCGATTCATCAAATCCATGAAAATAGAAGGTGCATTAGTGAATCCGAATGGCATAACCAAAAACTCATAGTGTCCGTACCTCGTTCGAAAAGTAGTTTTTGGAACATCGGAGTCTGTAACTCGCAACTGATAGTAGCCTGACCTGAAATCTATCTTCGAAAATACTGTAGCTCCTTTCAACTGGTCAAACAGATCATCAATCCGTTGCAACGGATACTTATTCTTTATAGTCACCTTATTGAGCTGTCTATAATCAATACACATTCTCATGGTTCCATCCTTCTTTTTCACAAACAGTACTGGTGCACCCCAAGGAGAGAAACTCAGTCGCGCAAAACATCTATCTGTCAATTCCTGTAACTGAGCTTTCAATTCTTTTAATTCTGTAGGTGTCATTCTATACGGAGCTATAGATATCGGAGTAGTCCCAGGCATTAACTCAATACCAAACTCTACTTCCAAATAGGTGGCAAACCCAGTAATTCTTCAGATAACACATCCAGATACTCGCACACAATAGGTACTGTTTCAATGTTTCTTTCAGCCACTTTACTGTCGAGCACATAGGCAAAATAAGCTTCACACCCTTTTCTCACATATTTCTGAGCTAGCATCGAAGAAATTACTGCAGGTAAACCATATAAATCACTAGATTCAATCTGAATAACCTCATCATTCTGAATCTGAAGATCAGTGGTCATTCTCTTACAGTTTATGACAGCATCATGTAAACTCAACCAGTCCATACTCAGAATTATGTCGAACTCATCAAATGGAAGAAACATCAAATCAGCCAGAAAGCACAGATCTCAGACCATCAAGGGACAATTCTTACACACTTTGTCAACCATAACACACCGACCCAAAGGGTTTGACACTCTAATCACAAACTTAGTAGACTCAACAGGTAGATTCTTGCTGAATACTAATGACTCACAAACATAAGAATGAGTAGAACCAGGATTAATCAACACAATTACATTAGTATCATAAAGAGTGAATGTAACAGTAATGACATCTGGGGATGAAGCCTCATCTCGTGCACGTATAGCATAGGCTCTGGTAGGTACACGAGCCTCATATCTGACTACTATCTCTTTAGTCCCTCTCTAACTGCCACACGCATTACCAGGATTTCTGAATGGTCTACCTCGAGCTGCAGTATTACCCGATCTTGTATTTTGCACTGGATTTTCCTCAACTCACACTGCGTAATCTCGAATATAATGATCTGTTGATCCGCATTTAAAGCAAGCCTGATCATGTAATCTGCAACTGCCGGGATGTCGTTTACCACAGTGTTTACACCCGGGTTGATTCGATCTGACATTACCCATACTCGCTACTGAGCTAGCTCTCGAGCTCACTGGTGGTCTATTCTGATCCCGTCTGGAGTAACCTGAAGTGGCTTTAGAACGGCTAAAATCATCTCGAAACTTCTTTAATACCAACTGGAATGACTTACCGGATGTTCTTTCATGTGTATATCTAGGTTCAAAGTTTATTCTTTATATCATATGTAACTTATATTATCAAACAAGTCACATACTTACCTTATCATTGATAACTAACAAGCTAAATCATACATGTCCCTTTTTTCTCATTTAACACATTCGATCACAATTTCCCTTTTTCCCGATGAGCCATTCAGAATTGGATAGGACACTCAGATAATTACACAAATCGTACAATGCCAACGTCCCAGATGTGGTCTTACATGTAGCCATATATCAATGCCACTGTCCCAGACAGGGTCTTACTCGTAAACACATATCGAAATCACATATCGATGCCATGGTCTTACTCACATACATGTATCAGAATCCTATGTCATTACATATGTATCCTAACTATTCCTAAGGTTCATACAGGGCTTTCGGACATCGTAACTCGGTCGAAACCAATTCGGAGGTATATTAGCCAAGCTTGATCATATTCGGCTATAACTTATATATGTTCATACAATTCTTACCAGAATATAATATTAACATTTAACTACAATTAAATACATATATTTGCTTATAAACTTACCTCGGACGTCGTAAAACGGGAAGGGGCTACTAGTCGACAACTTTCGTTTTTCCCCGATCCAAATCTGATTTTTTTGGTTCTTGATCTAAACATATTCAAATTAAGCTCATTCAAACATATTTTCATTCAATTTAGTCCAAAAACACATAAATGGGAAAATTACCATTTTACCCCTGACATTTACAATTTCTACAATTTAATCCATATTACACAAAACACAAAATATGCAAAATTTTCCGATACCTATGTTGGGCCGAATTTTACCCACTCTCCAAAAAGTCCATATATTCAATTTATTTCACATTTAGTCCCTCAAATTATTATTTTTGTAATTAAGTCCTAATTACTCAAAATTATCAAAAACTCCAATACAAAATATGTTAATCTAAAACATACCTTTAATTTTTCATCATCAAACAAAAAAAATCACAAACTATCAACAACGGCACAACTCAAAATATCCATCAAAATAAAAAAATTAAAGCATGGGTTTTTTAGTACTCGAAGCAACGATCTCAAAAACGTAAAAATTATCAAAAACCGAGCTGAACACTTACCTTGATTAAGCTTAGAATCAACCGAACCCTAGCTTACTTTCTTTTCTTTTTATTTTGTTTAGTTTCGACAATAAAGAACAATTATAACACATATATCAACTTTATTTTATGTTTTATAATATATATGTTATATTATAATAGTTTATAATATTAGTTTACAAAAATAACCTTAATTAATTTATCTCAAAACCTTATAATATAAACCTATTGCCGTCCACTTAATAATTTATGGGCTAATTGCAACATAAAGGCTCTCATTTTAAAAGCCAATAGCATTTTGGCCCTTATACATTAAACTACCCAATTTTTAATTTACGCGATTAAGTCATTTTAGTTAATCGGACACTCAAACGACAAAATTAAACCACGAAAATTTCACAAATATAAACTCACACAAAATAAACACAGAAAATAATTTTAAAATATTTTTTTGACCCAGATTCGTGGTCCCAAAACCACCGTTCCAATTAGGGTCTAAATCGGGTTGTTACAAGCCAAGTCAAGATGTCACATTGCAACGTAATTCTTAAATTTTTAAATTGTTGCAAAATGGTCCTTTTTTAATTTAGAGTTAATTCTAGAGCATACATAAGCTCATTTAAAACCTGAGAAAGGTTGTAAATGGTGATTATGAATTGAAATGGCTATGATTGTATGATTTATGTTTAATTTGAATGTTAGTGTTCCATAGTTATTTTAGAAATGACTGTAGCATCCCATAGTTCAGACCCAACGACCGGGTCGAGCAAGGGGTGTTACACTTATGACCTCAAAAATATAAAAATTACAAGAAAATGACTAAATTGAAAATACCAATTTGTTGCTTAAAGTTTGAAAACTTTAAATCCTATTTTCTTCTTTTAGAATCAGTGAAGAATAGAAGAAATGGCATTTGTTTTTCTTTAATTTTTGTTTATATACTTTAATTATAAGTTAATTAACCATAACTAATTAATTTAAACTATAATTAATTAATTTTAATCAAGATTAACCAAATTAGTGGATTTTCATTAACATTCACCACTATTCCAAGCAATTAAAATGGATAATTGCCCTTCTAATCCTTTGGTCATTTAAAAATCTATAGTGATAAACCTTTAGAATTTAGTCCATGTACCTTAATTAGCTATCAATTCAACAAAATTTCTAAACCAAAATTTAATATATTTTTATGTTAACCTCATAAATATTAATTATTAATATTTACGAACTCAGACTACGAAAATGGGGTTCCGAAATCTATGTTTCCTATACCACTAAAAATCGGGCTATTACAAAATGTTATTTCTCTCCACCATTTAATAAAAGGATGAAATAAATCAAAAACAATTTTTCTGAAGTGGAAAACTTATTTGTTGGAGCCTACCTTGAAAAGTATCTATTTTGTGCTTCTCTTGTTGGAGTAGCATAACCTTGTTTCTTGAAGCATGTGACCAAGTATATAAATAAAAAAATTTATGTCACAATGGTTTACCTAGAACTTGAAAGGTGTTGATTAGCTTGGTTTCTTGATCTAATTTGTCCAAGTGGCTTTATCTCTAAAGGTGTGCTTGGTTGGGTGAAAAAGTGGAAGGGTGGGAGGAAAAAGTGGAAAAGTGGAAGGAAAATTAATTTTGAATGTGTTTGGTTGGGAAAAGAAATGAGAGGAATGAAAATAGGAGGGATGACAATTTTCCTAATGCATAAAAATAATTCCTTCCAAATTGGAAATATGAAAGGAGAGAAAATGATAGAGAAGTCTATATTAGTTCAAAATTATGCATTTTTCAAATGTTTTATTTTCTTTTCTTCCATTTTTCAACTCTACCAAACAATGGATGGACATTTTCATTCTATTTTCCTATCTCTTCTACCAAGCACGCATATGGAAAGAAAAAATATGTTTTCCATCCTTCTAGTTTCCTACCCCTTCAAATCTTTCCAATTTTCTTTTCACTATACCAAGTAAAGCCTAAAAATCTATAACATTAAGTAAGATATTGCTCTAATATTTTCTTAGCTTGTGCTTTCGTATTTGAACCTTTTGGCATGTATGAGTCTTTATCAATATCACCAAGTTTGGTTGTATCTTGAATCTCGATTATATTGACTTTTGATCCACTGACAGGTTGTATCATCAATTGTATCAGACTTTTGATACTAGTAAGATTGTATTGTTGCCCCCTTCCTCAAGGAAAAATTGTCCTTGACTCTACACATGCATCAATTAAAAGAGTTATCTCCACGGTTTAATCAATAATTTCTTTTGGTTTGTTATTTAACAGTGGACCATCAAAATTATAATAAGCTTCTCTTCAATATTATTTTCAAATGATGCACTCTCAATTGAAACTTCGATCATAGTTGTTAGCTTGATGGAACAAACCAAAAATGCAAAGAGGGGAGTGAACTGGCCTTTAAAAATTTTGGTGAAAATAAAGACAAAAAATGAAACAATGAACACAAAGAATTTAGAATGGTTCAACCCAAATTGCCTACTCCACTACATTAGCTTTCCACCACTAAGGATTTTCCCAAACTCAATAATTTGTTCAACCTTTGAGGACAATATTTAACCTTACAACTCCATAAGTTTTTTACCCTAAATCTTAAGTTGCAAACCCTTTCAAAGAGATACAAATAAACAAACAAAGAAACAACCGTTACAAGATTAAGTTTTTTTTGGAAAATGAAGCTCAAATAAAATAAAATACACTTGAGAAAGAGAATAGAGATAAAGCTCACAAGTGTATGTAAGAAGAATGTGAAAGTATTAAGCACTATGGTTGTTTGATTGATAATTTTTGCTTGAAAGTGCTTTTCTTTATGTTGTAAGTCTTTGGAGGATGATATTTATACCCTCTAATAGATTTCCAACCGTTGAGATTGTTGGTGTAGTGAATATGGACGTTGGGGATGTAAAACCAGAGTATTTATTTCACCTGCAACTGCGAGTATTGATACTAAATAAAAGGGTATCGATAATTTTTGTAATAAAGATTCAGTGACCGTTTGGATTTATCAATTGATACAAAAAATATTTTATTGATACTTTCTGAAATAGGTATCGATACCGGATTAATACTTTACAGGGCTTATAAGAAACATAATGTTATTTTGGTATCGTTTTTAAGATATGTATCAATTATTTTCAAAAAGTATCTATACAACGAAAATGGTATCGATAATTTTTAGAGTTCCTGAAAATAGAATGCATATTTGGTCTCGATTTTTCTTAGGGCATTGATAATTCACAAAATATCGATACTTGACTAGATGGTATCGATACTTTCTGGCATGAAGCAATTCTAAATTGTTTCAGAATTTTCTAAGAGTTTAATGTAAATATTCAAAGTTTTATTTATTTGACTTCAAGTTTAATATAAAATTTTTTAACTTATATTAAAAAACACTTCAATTTGTTATATCAAAATATTTTATCAAATAAATCTTGGTTTAACAATCTCCCCCTTTTTGATATAACAAAACATTTGGTAAATTTATTAATGAATAATTGCTCCACCTTAATAAAATACATATTAAATTTGAGGCCAAAATAAAATTTGTCACTCAAGTTGGCTTTCATTTTTACTTGAAGGAAAATTGGCCACAAAAATTTGCATTTAGTTATCATCAAAGAATAATAAAACAATAATCAATTAATTTACCTTTTTTTCTCCCCCTTTTTTTGTTATATCAAAAGACAAATAGAGCTTAAGGAGAAAAGAGATTAGTTCTCATAAGATATATAGAAAACGGACTAAATATCAATGTATCTAAAAATACCCAAAAAGTAATAAGGTGCAATTAAATATGGACGATGCAAAATGTATGAGTATGAAATGAAGGATGTAAAGCAACTCTAATTGCTAGTAGGAGAGAAAGGAGGAGTTGAAGGGAAAAGAGCTAAGAGAGATGCCATTTGTGCCTCCAAAGTCAAAAGGCAAGAGTTGACATCTTCACTAAGACTTCGAATGTTGTTGCTCAATTAATGGATAGCATCGAGTCTGGCAGTATTAACCTTGGAAGAGGGTTGAGTAGCATATGAAGAAAAAGCCGATGAAGGAGCGGGCTTGGGTACTGGAACATCTTCAAAAGCAGCGTCAATGTTGTCACCTTCATTATCCGCCGATGATTGCTATTAATCCACGTACCATTGTTGGCATCAAAATGATATGTCGCATGATGAAGGGCCTCAAAACTACTTGGTTGGTTTGAGGTAACAGGGGTGTCTCCATGGGTACAAATACCTAATTGTCTAAAAAGTATGACAAATACGTGTCATGAGGAAGAGTGACATTTGTATTCATCCCCCTTCCAATAGCTTTAGTAATGCCATTAAACATTATTAGGGCAAGGATGAGATGCCCATCAGATTTAAAGTAATCGAACGTGTCATGAGGAAGAGTGACATTTGTATTCATCCCCCTTCCAATAGCTTTAGTAATGTCATTAAACATTATTAGGGCAAGGATGAGACGCCCATTAGATTTAAAGTAATCGAGCCACCAATAATTGGTGTTTCGAAGCTTGGCATACTTTTTGATAGGTCTAAGGTTCCAAGTAAGAGTTAATGGAGGACACAACCATGAAGATTACGAATGCCGATCCAAACTGAATAAAAAGTGCAGGATTAAAATGACTTTTTTCATCGGAGTTACCTCCAAGAGGCAAATAAAGATAATCATCGAACTCTTTGAAAGTAAGACGCATAGGGGTTTTCATTAAAAACGAGGTGATGGCTAAAATGGTATCGTCAGACTCATCATGTTCGAGTTTGGCATTTGAAAATAAAGCACGAACAAGATTAAGATAAGTCGGTGAAGAAATATTTTAAAATTCCATCCAACCCCAATTTTGTAAAATAGAAAGATAAACAAAATTAATAGCCTATAACATGACAAAATCCACTTTCCTAGACACCCAAACTCTTTTTGAAGCAAAATATGAGTTAAAACGAGATAGAGAGTTTGAGTTTTGAAAACATTTATTAAAGGACGACTCCAACTCACTAGATGTATGAGAAGTTGATGTATCAATTCTTGGTCTTTTTTCAGGGGCCATACTAGCAAAAAAGACACATAGAAGCACTAAAACTCAATGGAAAACTCTTTAGGGAATTTTAACGAACACTTGGTGGGCAAGGGTTTAGGGTAAAAAAGTTAAGAAAACCTTTAAGAATAGGTGACCTCCTGCAATAAAACATGATATTTGGAGTTCAAAACAACTCAATAATCCATCAAAAAGCACTATTTCAACCTACATTTTATAAAATCAACAAGTTAAAGTATTTTGGGTTTTACCTCTAAAGTGTTGAAATAGTCAAAATCTTCAAGCAAAGTTGAGAAAATCTTATGGAAATGTAGTGTAAAGGTGTTGAAATCCCAATATTTTTTGAAAAAATGAAGAAATTTGAAGAAAAAATTGGAGAGGATTTGAGAGATTTTCGGTGGAATTGAAAAACTGGTGCATGAACCTTTAAATGTAACATCCATGTTTTAACTCGGAGTTAGATGCAGTGATGGATCAGGTTAAGAATTATTGAATTTTTTTTAAAATTGAACAAATAGTAATTTTGAATATTTAATTAAGAAGTATTTAGACCTGATAGGATATTAGAAAATACTCCTTAGATAGGAAAATTTTAAATAGATGCATTGGCTTAATTGAAAGAATGGAGAACCTGTTGTGGCTAAAGTAGGAAAAATAAAAGCTTAAGAGATACATAGTAGTGGTGGAAAGGAAGGAAATATTAAGAAGAAATTTTATCAAGGTGAAGTATGAGTCATCCTAAGAGATATGAAAGATGAGGAAGGATAAAGTGATAATTAGCCAAGTAGATATTTATTAGGTATAATGATTAGGGGCTATAGTGTAAAAATGGATGGCCAGAGGTCTTATTAGAAATTTTACCATTTTAATTAAAAATGGTAAGGTATTTTTGCGGAATGGTGTCAAAAGTGGGAGAAAAGATGAAATGTTATCATCTTTTCACCAAGTCTAAACTGTCACTCACCCCCCCAAGTTCCATCAAACTTTTCTTTTATTTCCCTTTGTGTCCTTCCTCTATTGTTGAACCAACCAAACTCCAAACATTTCTTTTTCTTTGAAATTTATTTAGCAAAAACTATATTAAAGGCTAGTGAGCATCTTAGTTTCATGAGAGAACCTCCATAGATGTGTTAAAGAAGGGAAAAAGCAAGAGTTATGGTTTTAGTTTTCAAAGAGTTAAGGTAAAAGATGAAGAAATTATCATGTCATAAATGTTTATTTTCATAATCTAGCATAGAAAAGTTATTTGATTTTAGTTTTAACTTATAAATGTTACATGCTTTTTATGAAAATTAAGGAGAAAGAAAAGAATGGAGGGGACCTAATTGAAGGAAAAGGAAAAGAGAAGGTTAATAAGTAAAGGAAGAAGAGGATATTTCATCTCAACTTTTGTTGTAAGTACTACAAGGATTTAAATTTGTTTTCTTTAATTGTTTATGATTTTAGTATAGATATTATTTATGATAGAAATGTAAAATATATATATAAATATTAAAAAAATGATTAAATTATAAAATTATGAAATATGTAAAGAAAAGTATAGGGGAAGAATATGAAATGATATATTTGTTTGAATACCAAGTAATGATTTTGTGAAAGAAATATATATGTGAAAAAGATATTATACATGAGATTTATTTATTAAAGCCTAAATTGAAAAAAAAGGGGAAATGTGAAGTATTTTTCGATATATATCTATTATGAGGAGTTGAACTATATTTAGTTATATTGCCCAAGTAGATTGAATTAGAACTATTAGGATATTAATGGCATGCCATTAAGGGACCTTAGTGCGCTATCTAATTATTAGCATATTAGTGCTCTCCGTTTAGCACATTCTTGCTCTCTGTATAGCACCTCAGTGCTCTTTGCTCATTAGTGCATAATAATGCACCTTTGTAATTTTTCCATATATCCAGTATGTTCTATAAAAGTCTACTATAGGCTAAGGTTGTGAAAGGTGAGCAAATGATTTCGGCAAAGTGTGGTGGTAAGTTTGGTAACTATCAAAAGTAAGTTAAATCTTTGTTGAAGTAAGATATAATTGTAGAAATTTTGCTTGTGCATAATATGTTTTAAATTTAAAAAGCCTTGTTGTGCTTACTAAGTCTTTACCAGCTTAATGCGTTTATTTCAACGCATAGGTACAGTTAGACTTGGAGAGCTAGAGTCGAGCTAGGAGATTTCTCATCTTATCACATCCCCAAGAGCTCTAAGAGTAGGTACTATATTTTGAGTTAAAATGGCATGTACATAGGTAGACCAAATATGTTCCCAAGTGTTAAGGACTAAAATGCAAACTATTGAGACTTTATATATTTTGGTTTTTATTTGAAGTATTTTGGTTCAATATGAAATGAATTGTTGAAGTTATAAGTATGTTTGCAAATGTGGTTTGTTAATGTTATAATTGAAATTGAATTGGAATTGTTCTAAGTAGTATTAATGCATCTTGAATTGGTCTTAAGTTTTGATATGAGTCTGATATATTGCAGGTGGTTTTAGTAAACTTTTTAATTGATTTTCACCAAAATTTAGCCAAGATATCGATACCAAGGGTATAGGTATTGATACCTAGGCTTTGAAACTCAAAATTTCCAAATGTAATCGATCATCCATTAATAACCCCAGATGTTTATATTATAATTTTTGGGTTAAATAAGTTAATACACTATAGGTAAATATTTAAATTATACAGTGTCTAGCCAAAATCGTTTTGGCACCAAATGTAATAGTCTTATATCGGATTCATACGGTCGAACCAGATATAAGGGTGTTACATTAAACATCCCGTGGTATCGATATTTTCTCATGAGTATCAATAATTTTATAAAAGTATTAATATTTTTAAAACAGTATTGATACCAATTTGCGATTATGTTTCCCAAGTGCAGTGAAAAATGCAAAACCAAGATTTTTAAGCTTTTAGAGGTTCTAAAAGTCCTAAAATGACTCTAAGTATATTCTTAAATGTTTCATATGTATGGAAGTGCAAGATACAAGCATGATGCATATAATTTATAAATCAAACTTAGATTTTAGAGAAAATGCCAAAATTAGTAAGAATGTAACTAATTCAATTAGTGCAAAAATAACATAAAAGCAATTCAAGCTAGATAAATAAGGTTAGAATAGACCAAATTCTCACATAAAACTCCCCTTATTTTTTTGCATACAAGAGTCATTAACATCATACTTATCAAGCTTTTTGCACAAAAAAAAGTACATTGAAAAATTTTACATAAAGTCAAGGCACTGTGGTCAAACGTAGTTCTCTCCTAAGTGTCCAAAATCTTTCCTTATCTAAAGGTTTTGCAAAAATATCAACTAATTAATTTAAGGTGTCTACATATTCTAGAACAATTTCACCTTTTTGGATATGATCTCTAATGAAATAATGTCTAATTTCAATATGTTTAGTCCTAGAATATTGGATGAGATTTTTAGTGAGAAAAATAACACTAGTATTGTCACACATGATAGGAACGGCAGCTACATCAATTTCGTAGTCCTTAAGTTATTGTTTCATCCATAAAACTTGAGCACAACAACCAGTGGCAGAAATTTATTTCGCTTCGGTGGTAGACAATGCACCATTATTTTGTTTTTTTGAAAACCATGAAATTAGCATTTTGCCTAGGAATTGACAAGTACTAGAGGTTCTTTTCCTATCTAATTTGCAACCTCAAAAATTCACATCTGAGTAAGCATGCAAGCTAAAGGATGAGACTCTAGAATACCAAAGCCCTAAATTTAAAGTGTCTCTAAGGTATCTAAAGATTCTCTTATGGCCTTGTAAATGTAATTCCTTAGGACAAGATTGATATATAGCACACAAGCATACACTAAACATAATGTCGGGTCTACTTGCGATAAGATAAAGTAAAGAATCAATCATTGACCTATATAATTTTAAATCAACATATTTACCTTCCTGATATTTATCAAGCTTTGTAAAAGGGCTCATAGGAGTAGCTTGTGGTTTGAAAGTGTCCATCCCAAACTTCTTGGGCATTTCCTTTGTGTATTTAGCTTGATTTATAAAGATGTCATCCTTTCTTTGATTAATTTGGAATCCCAAAAAGAAATTCAATTCTCCCATCATAATCATCTCAAACTTACTTTGCTTTAGCATAGAAAATTCTTGACAAAGAAGATAACTAGTAGAATAAAAAATAATATCATCAACATAAATTTGAACTACCAATAAATCTTTGTCTTTTCTTTTAATAAAAAGTGTTGTGTCAACCTTCCCTTTATAAAAACCTTTTTCAATAAGCAAATTTGATAATCTTTCATACCAAGCTCTAAGAGCTTGTTTCAAACCATAAAAAACTTTTGAAAGTTTAAAAAACATAGTTTTGAAATTTTAGATCTTCAAAATAGGGTGGTTGTTCAACATACACTTCTTTATTTATAAAACTATTTAGAAAAGCACTTTTTACATCCATTTGATATAATTTGAAATCATTAAAACATACAAAAGCTAAAAGCATTCTAATGGCTTCCATCCTAGCTATGGGAGTATAAGTTTCATCATAATCTATTCTTTCCTCTTGAGTGTAACCTTAAGCAACAAGTCTAGCCTTGTTCCTCACTATGTTACCACTCTCATCTAGCTTGTTCCTAAAAACCCATTTAGTACCTATAGTAGATTTATCACTAGGTCTATCAACTAGGGTCCATACTTTACTTCTCAAATTGATTTAACTCTCATAGCATGGCCAATATCCAATATTCATCATTTAATGCTTCTTTGATATTTTTAGGCTCAACACATGAGATAAATACAACATACTTACAAGTATTTCTAAGAGAAGATCTAATAATTACCCCTTGGGATGGATCTCCCAAAATCATACCATTCTTCACATAATTGAACTCTTTTGGATCTTTCCTTAATTGAAAGTTCTTTTAGAGCATCTTGTGTTTTTTCTTGAATTTTTTTTCATTTTATGATTGATCCTCTTCATCATTCTTAAAAAATTATGCATTATCATCATCAACACAAGAATCCTTTCTAGGAGGAAGATTAGAGTCTTTAAAAATAACATGTGTAGACTCTTCTACTACTAAAGTTCTTTTGTTAAAAACTCAATAAGCTTTAGAATTTAAAAAATAATCAAGAAAAATTTATTCATTACTTTTTGCATCAAATTTGCCAAGATTATCTTTGTCATTATTTAAAACAAAACATTTGCATCCAAAGGGATGAAAATAGTTAATGTTAGGCTTTTTATTTTTGAAAACTTCATATGGAGTTTTCTTTAAAATAGGTGATGACGTCACGAGCTAACTAAAATACGACAAAGGCAAGCGCACCTATCGAATGGTAGTATAGCTATGGTGAGTCAGGAATATCGTATCCACAAGGACTAAAAGTACTAGTAATTACTATCTTTTTATTATTTAGCTGATTAAATTGAAGGATTTGTTTTAAAATCTAATTTTAACTAAAATAATTACTAAGTGACAGAGAGCGAATTGGGAAAATAGTTGAAGAAAACTTATGAGAGAGACAATACTGAGGAAAGAATCCACCTAGACTTCACTTATTATTCTAAATCTGAATTAAACGATTTATTCATTTGACTTGATCCGTAAAAATCCCTAAATTATATTAATATCTCTTTCGAGAGTAAAAATAACTGACTCTAGGTTGATTAATTAAAATCTCTTTCTAATTAAAATCACTATCGTCGCATTAACTCGATCTATGGATTCCCCTATTAGATTTGACTCTCATCCGGTAGATTTATGTCACCCTATTTCCAGGGTTGCATGCAACTCCATTCAATTATGTGAGATCTACTCTTAAACAGGGACTTTTGCTCTACTGAATAAGCACATCAATCATGAATTAATATCCTGGAAACATTAAAAACATGAAATAAGAACATATAATTTAGATCAAGAACAAATATTTATCATGTAATTCAGAGCAAATCAAATAATAAGATCCGTCTTAGGTTTCATCTTCCCAAGGTATTTAGGGAATTTAGTTCATACTGTGTGAGGAAAACATCTCAAAAATAGGAAAATAACAAAACATAAAGAAACCCTAAAACTTCGAAAGATATTGAATGGAGATCTTCAGTCTTGAAGGAGATCCTGCTTCTAAGCTGAATCCGTTGGTGTTCTTCGAGTAATTTTTGTGTTCTACTCTGCGTGCCCCCTTAGATCCTCTTCAAGTATGTATTTATAGACTTTAGAATGCTCAGAATCCCTAAAAATTGGCTTTTTTGGTGTGTTTTGGAAACAGAGAGTGACATCGACACAAGCTGCCACATGGGCGTGTGGCCAGCCCGTGTGGCTCACACGGGCGTGTGATCAACCTGTGTGGAAATAGTCTTAGCCGTGTGGAGCTTTAAATAAGCCCGTTTTGTTCGTTTTTGGCCCGTTTTCTGCTCCTTTTGTTCCCCTATGCTCTCCTAAGTATAAAACATGAAATTAAAGGATTAGGAACATCAAATTTACTAAATTATATAATAAATCATCCAAAAGCATACCAAGCATTGGATTAAAACATGTTATATTTATGGTTTATCAATAGGCCTAATCATTACTCTATTAACAATATAACAAGCGGTGTATCTGGCTTCTGCCCAAAAAAAAATGGTAAATTATTTTCACAAAGCATGGTTCTAGCCATTTCTTCTAAATTTCTATTTTTCCTCTCAACAACTCCATTTTGTTGAAGGGTTCTAGGTGTAAAAAAATTATGGCTAATTCCATTTGAGTTGCAAAAATTTTCAAAACCAAGATTTTGAAATTTGATTCCGTGGTCACTTCTAACACTAGTGATAGAGTAACATTTTTCATTTTGATTTTGTTTTGAAAATATGATGAATTTTTATAAAGCTTCATGTTTAGTACTTAAGAAAAGAACCCAAGTAAATCTAGAATAGTCATCAAAAAGCACAAAAGCATAATGTTTTCCAACCAAGCTAGTTGTCCTAATAGGACTAAATAAGTCTATATGAATTAGTTGAAAAGCTCTACTAGATGATACATCATTAATAGGTTTAAAAGAAACTCTTTTATGCTTACACTTAACACATGCATCACAAACTTTACCTAGTTCAAAATCAATTTTAGGCAAACCTCTTACTAAGTCATTTTTAGCTCATTTATACAATATGCTCATGCTAGCATGTCCTAGTTCCTATGTCATAACAAAGAGTTATTCTCATTTTTAGCAACAAGGCATAAGTTAAAGTTATACATATCATCTAAATACACAATATATATATTCTATCCTATGTCCTACAAGCACAATCTTATTAGAGGCAATGTCAATAACTTTACAACCTTTAGACTCAAATATGACATTGAAACCTTTATCACATAATTGATTAATATTTAGAAGATTATGCTGAAGACCATTGAAATATAAGACATATTCAATAATTATTGAACAGTTTTTACCAATAGAGCTTATTCCTTCAATTTGTTTTGTAAAGTTGTCACCAAACATAACTTTTCTTCCACTTTTTTTGCTTCAAATTGATAAAGTGACTCTTGTCACCAATCATGTGTCTTGAGCAACCACTATTGAGGTACCATAAGTTTTTCCTTGAATAAACCACCTCAAAGTTTGATTTTTGGTACCCAAATTCTTTTGGGTCCATAAGCATTAATTCTTATAATTTTAGTCCCTTTAGGTATCCATTTTGAAATCAAGTTCTTATATTGTGAAGTTATGAGTCCTTTAGGGACTCATATACTTTTAATGATTTTTCTATTGTAAAAGTTTTAGGAACCTCTATGTTTATAGAAATTAAAACTTTTTTTTAATAAAATTTTATTTTGGATTTTCTCCTTTTTCTAAAACTTTGTTACAGTGAGCTTTTTCACTCTTAAGCAACTCAAGTTGCTTTTCATGACCATCATGAACTTTAGAAAATAAAGTATGCAATTCTAAATTCTTCTTCTCAAGCTCATTAATTATTTCTTGCATATTGTCTATTTTCTCTTCAAGTTCATGATTGGTTTTGGAAAGCAAGTCATTTTCATTTTTCAAATTTGAAATATATTTCTTATGTTTTGAATTCATGACTTCAAATTCCAAACCTAATTCATCATAAGCAACTTGCAACTCATCAAAAGAATAAGAATTTGAAATAGATGAGCTAGAAGTTACCTTAGAATCATCGATGGCCATGAGACACAAGTTGGATACTTCTTGAGTTTTTTCATCGGATGAGTCCCTATCACTCCAAGTAGCAATATTGGCCTTGTGTTTTTGTTTATTAGAACCCTTCTTCTTTCATTGAGAACAATCAAAATTGATGTGTCATGGTTTCTCTAACTCATAACGCCTCAAATTTCTTATGTCTGTTTCTGTAAAATTTTGACACAAATATCTGTCTGCTTCAATGGTTAAGTGTTCTGGGAGTGTTTGAAAGGTCTTGAGTTCAAGCCTTTGCTTTAGCAAATTTTGTTATTTTTAGAATAAAGCCCTATCTCTGTTCAGTGGGCTTATATTAAATTATTGTAGAACCATATCAGAATGAGCCTGCTGGTTCGAGTGCTAAAAGAGTCTGTGTGTTGTGTAGAGGTTCTGTGTTCGAACCCCTGTGTGAGCGTGGGAGTTTATTTTTGCTCATTTGACCGAGAGAGTTTCAGTCAAACAAGAATTCTGAGGAAGTTATCACTAGTGGGGTAGTGGAGTGAATTAGGGGATTTGGGGATAATTCAGGTTTATTCTTTTTTCAAAATTGTTTCCAAGAAAAAACTGACATTCTTTCTCTTCTTCTCACTGCTGAAATTCTGTCTCCTATTTCTCCACTTCTTTTCTTTTCAATTTTCTTCCTGAATCTGTATCGTTCTTTTTATGCAACGTTGGGCAGTGTTTGTTCGGTAAGTCTTGTTTTTGTTAAGTCTTAATGTTATTCGATTTAGTGATTGATGAAGAGTTTGTTGTGTTACTTTCAATTTATACGAAGAGTAAGATTTGGCTAGGGTTCTTGATACAATTTAAGTGTTTGGGATTTAGTTCGATAACCGTAGGTTTTTGCGCGCTTTGATTAATAGTATAAGGCTTTGGTTGTGAATTAAGTTCGGTTGTGATTTTCATAAGTGTTATTAACTCGAGCTCTGGAATGTTAATTTTTAGGTTTTGGAGGTCTCGGGATTGCGTTAGCTACAAAAACAAACCAGGTGTGTACCCGAAACGCTAAAAAATAAGGTTCGATGAAAGCTAAAAAACTCACTGTCGACGCAACATGGCCATATGGTAGGCCGTGTGTGATGGCATAACCGTGTGATTGACGAAGGCCAGGCTGTGCGCAAAACACAGCCGTGTGATGGCTAGAGTGTGGCTGTGTGAGCCATACGGGCTAGACCAAATTGGGCGTGTAGGCCACACGGGCGTATGACAACTAGGCCAGGTCGTGTGATCCAAACAGGTTTGGCCAATCTGGGCGTGTCAGCCACATGGGCAACCCATATAGGCATGTTGGCCCATTGTACTGAAATTTTCTGTAGGGTCGTACGGGTCGTCCTAATCGACTGTGGACCTACCGTAGGGTCGATAAAGGCTTACTAAACCCTAAATTTATGTGTTCTGTTAGACTAAGGTACTGTTATGAGCATGCCTATGTTTGATTATCTATTATTCGTTTATGAACGTATGTTAAGCATGATGTATCTGTTAATTCTATATGCATGTTCTGTTACTGTGATTTGGGTGGGATGATATATGTTGGAGGAAGTGTTCTGAAAGGCAAATTATGCCTAACATCTGGCAGCACAGCTGTATTATATATGATATGTGCCGCATCAGTACAGAGTGGTGTGTAGGGCTGGGTGGGTGTTTAAAATCCCACATGGTTTGTATGGATGGTCGGAGATGGTGTGTAGAGGATGGGGGTAGGATTCTGTTATCTGCTTTGCATATCTATAATTGTGTCTGTATCTGACATCGACTCAGGCCCGATTGTGAAACTATCTGATTTGTGATATTTTGTATGTGTACGTGTTTAACTCTACTAGGTTACACACTGAGTTTGCGTAAACTCACCCCTTTTTTGTTTGTCTGTATAGGTAACCCACAGTCTTAGGCAGATTGGTGCAGCGGAGGACTCGACGGTGACCACCTGCCAAAACTGTTTTACTAGTTTTCGTTTTTATTTTAGTTTGGTGTTAAGATTTGAGAGTTATATTTTCGAGGACTCTCTAGAATATTTTAAACTGTTTGGCTTTGGTTTGGGGGTTTTGACTTAAATTACTTATAACTTGAACGGTTTTCTAAACACAACGATTTTACAAGCTTCCGTTACAAGTACATTTTATCTCCAAATGATTAAATAAACGAGAGCTTTGAAATTAATAATAGTGATAAAGGCTAAAAGAACTGGAAAGGTTTTTTTTAATTGAATGACAACGTCTTTCAACACATTTCATGTGGCACCTCCGGATTCGGCCATAATGTCTAGGCCGGGTTTGGGGTGTTACACAAATGACGGGATCTCTCTCCTTGGTTGATTCAATTTTGAGTCTTTCATTCTTTTAGAATTGTTTTCTTTTATTGGACCTCATGAACCTCTTGAATTTTTTTGCAATATTGTTATCTCTACATCATCATCATAATTACTAGAGTCTTCGTCATTCTCACAAGTTGTTAATTTGAAGGCAACTCCTACTTTATTTAGAGTTTCTTTGATTTCTGGTGCATTATGGTTGATCTTCATTTCATATGTCAACAAGGAACCGATGAGCTTTTGAAGAGAGAGTGAGTTAAGATCCTTTGATTCTTCTATTGCCATCACTTTAGCTTCTCAAGAAATTGGGAGACTATTTAACATCTTATTCACCATCTCTTTATTAGGATAGGTCTTCCCAAGGGCTTTGAGACCATTGACGTTGTGGGTGAAGCGATCGAACATCTCCTTGTTTCATTTTTCAAGTTTTTCCTTAAACAACTGATAATCAAGGGTGAGAAGACTTATCTTGGACTCCTTGACTCTACTTATCCGTTCATGGGTGACTTCAAGCTTGTCCTATATTTCTTTTGCATTGTCACACAATGAGACTCTATTGTACTCATTTGAACCAAGTGCACAAAATAGAGTGTGCATAGCTTTTGCATTTAATTTGTAGCACCCCAAACCCGGACTAGACGTTATGGCCGTATCTGGCAATGTCTCACGATAGTGTTTTTGAAACCTCATTGTTACAATGAAAACATTTCATGTTATTATCTTTAGTAAACCTTTGTTAGAACTTAAGAAATCGTCTTTATTCATTTAAAATATTTGTTTTGAAACATCCCTCGTTGCTGAAGCTTTAATAAAATAGTCTAAGTGATCATGCGTTTAGAAAATCCTTTAACTTTTTGAAAACCGAACTTCCTACGACCAGCATGTATAAATCCACAAAGTAAAATAAATAAATAAAAACTCAAATCTAAAACCAAAGTCCCAGAGGGTCCTTAAATTACAACACAAATAATCAATAATAATCAAATTATAAATCGTAAATTGAAAACCATTAAGTCCAAAAATTATTATGGTCACCGCAGAGTCCTCCGTCGCACTGATCTGTCTAAGTCTGGGGATTACCTATGCACATTAAACAAAAAGGGTGAGTTTACATAAACTCAGTGTGTAATCCCGCAGAAATAAACAAACAATCAGTATTCACAGTGTATAATTGAACAGTCTTGGGCCTAAGCCCTTTTCAATGATCGATGTGATTTGGGCCTTAGCCCATCACGATGACGATGCGATAATAGTTATGCAGTAGTAAAATCCTACCCAACCAGCCTCTACACACCATCTCTGTCCAACCTTATACTTTATGTAGGGACATAATCAACCCACCCATCCCTACACTCCAAGTAGTACCGAATGCGGCACAAAACAGTAGTTTGCAACTGAGCTGTCATTAAATTAGGCTTAAAGCCTTTCAGTACACTTCCTTTGAATAACAACCCCCAACCCAATACAATGCAACATGCAATGGATGATATGCTATTATGCAATTTCAGTACATAAATTCAGTTCAGATATTAACATGTTCAGTACAGATATCATTCAATCAATTTAATACATTTAAGGGTCTAAGTAGTGCTTACCAACCTTACAGTAAGTTTACAGTCGACTTGGGTGACCCATGCAACCATAGAAACATTTCGGTAAAAATGGGCGCACAGTCCCATATGATCTATCCGTGTGGCTCACTCGGCCCAAATTGGCCTTGGTCGTGTGATCCATTTTTAATGTAACCCATGCTAGCTAAATATTCATATATGTTTTCATTATTTACTTATATGTTCATTCAAAGCTGTCTACTTGAGTCATTGTCACTAAATTATTTATATCTTGAGCTAAAAAATTCCTAATTAAGATCCGCTTAATGTTTTTGAAACTAGACTCAAATACCTTTCTACCAAAAAATTTTCAAAATTTATAGTTTGTCAAATAAGTACAGTAAAATCTTCAAATTTATCCCTATTCTACTGTTTGACAGCTTCAACCTTTCCTTACTAAAAATTATTTATCTCTTAGTACGGAATTTGGATGATGTTTCCATTTGTTTATCTTGAAAATAGACTCATTAAGAATTTAAACATATAAATTTAAGCCCCTAATTATTTTTTTTACAATTTTTGAGAATTTTCCAAAGTCAAAACAGGAGAACTCGAAATCATTCTGACCCTTGTCTCACAAAATTTATTATATCTCATAATTTACAATTCTATTACTTACACTATTTCTTCTAGGAAAAACTAGAATCAATAAAATTTAATTTCATATTTTATTCAATCTTTAACTCAATTTCTACTTTTTTGATGATTTTTCAAAGTTAGACTACTGCTGCTATCCAAAACTATTTTAGTGCAAAATGTTGATTTCCAAGTTTATAACACCCTTATCTCCTTTCTCTGCAATTTTTTTCGCATCATTTTCTCCTATTTTTCTTATTTCTCGACAGCAAATAATTTCTTCTTTTCGCCAAATCCCGTTTCCTACATTTTGGGAACACACCTGGTATCATTTCTAATGCGTAAGCACTCCTAAGCCTTCAGAACCTCGCTTGAGTAACCACGACTTCGCACAATCACATCGTCGATTCAAAACCACCAGACCCTTGATTAGCTATGAACACGCGCAACCAATGATGAACAACTGAAATTAATTGGAAAAAAGAGAAAGAAACGGAATGGGAAAAAATAATAGAAATTTTGGCAGCAACTAGGGGAAAGAATTGGCAGAGGAGAGAAAAAAAGAAGAAGAAGAAAATGTCAGAAAAAGTTTTGGGGAATTGGAGAGAAAATCGAAACTCTGTTATTACTATTTTTTTGCAACAAAAAAAAATCAGATTATTTTCTGATAACCTCTCCTCAATTATCTCCTAAAATCACTCCCTATTAACCCATTAAAACACAACTACTCAGAATTTTGCCCCAACACAGCTCTTAGCCGAAATTGGAGCAAAAATACTATCTCTACACTATCACAGAGAATTGAATACAAGACCTCCAACACTCCAATATTCCACTTAACCACTAGACCAGCAGGCCCATTCTGATATAAACTTACCAACAATTAAACTTAAGCCCTTTGCATAAGGTTAAGACTTTATTTATAAAAATATCAAAATTTTCCCAAGTAAGGCTTGAACTTGGGACCTCACACACACACCCAAAACACTTAACTACTGAAGTAGATACACAGTTGTCTGTCACACATACACGAAATCAAAAATTAAAATTTTGGGGCGTTACATAATTGTACCTTCTTGATATTATTATCATCACATTCACTCTCTTCTTTTGAGACAATAACACCTCCGACCCTCTTTATTGGAATGGATGACCCATTAGTAATTATCCTCCAAACTTCATAGTCGTTAGCTTGGATGAATATCTTCATTCTTATCCTCCAATATGAGTAGTTGGTGCCATTGAATAAAAAAGGCCTTATGGTGGAATGCCCTTTGCCCAATATGGTGGAATTTTGCTCCAATGTCATAAAGTAAATTTCTTTACTTGTGGCTTCTATCTTAGATATCTTAAGGATCTTCTCTCGTTGTAAAACTATCTCTAAAGTTCTAACTCTGATACCAATTGTTAGCTTGATGGAACAAACTGAAAATGCCAAGAGTGGGTGAATTGGCCTTCAAAAATTTTGGTGAAAGTACAGACAAAAATGAAACAATGAACACAAAGAATTTAGAGTGGTTCAACCCCAATTGCCTACTCCACTACCTTAGCTTTCCACCAATAAAGATTTTCCCAAACTCGCTAATTTGTTCAACCTTTAAGGACAATGTTTAACCTTACAACTCCTTAAGATTTCTACCCCAAATCTTAAGTTACAAACCCTCTCAAAGAGATACAAATAAGCAAACAAAGAAACAATCCTTACAAGATTAAGTTGTTTGCAAAATGAAGCTCAAATACAATAAAATACACTTGTGGAAGAGAATGGAGATAAAGCTCACAAGTGTATGTAAGAAGAATGTGAAATTATTAAGCTCTAAGGTTGTTTGATTGATGATTTTTGCTTGAAAGTGCTTATCTTGATGTTGTAAGTCTTTGGAGGATGGTATTTATACCCTCTAATAGATTTCCAACCTTTGAGGTTATTGGTGTAGTGAATATGGCCGTTGGGGATGTAAAACCAGAGCATTTATTTCACCTACAACTGCAAGTATCGATACCAAAAAATATTTTATTGATACTTTTGAAATAGGTATTGATACCGAATCAATACTTTGTAGGGTTTATAAGAAACAAAATGTTATTTTGGTATCGTTTTTAAGAAAGGTATCGATTATTTTTAGAAAGTATCGATATTGGTAAAACAATATTGATAATTTTTAAGGCTCCTGAAAATAGAATACATGTTTGGACTCGATTTTTCCTAGGGTATTGGTAATTCCAAAAATATCGGTACTTGGTCAGATGGTATCGATACTTTTTGGCCTGGAGCAATTCTGACTTGTTTAAAAATCATTTTGATGTGTTAAAATGATTTTAACTTGATGAAAATCATTTTGACTTGGTTAAAATCATTTTCACTTGATTTTAAAATTGTTTCAAAATTTTCTAGGAGTTTAATATAAATATTCAAAGTTTTATTTCTTCGGCTTCAAGTTTAAAAATCATTTTGCAATTTTAACTTATATTAAAAAAACATTTGAATTTGTTATATCAAAATCTTTTATCAAATAAAGCTTGGTTTAGCAATAGTAACTAACTATAGGTTAGGACAAACAATTTGACTATGACCATAACTTTAATAATAGAAATATTGTTAATAACAGTGGATAACACACTTACACTTATGAAATCGCTTAAATGGTACACACTCATTTTACAAACTATTAAGGCATTGATTACTTTTTTTTAGTAACTTCATTATTTCAATCAAACATTCGCATTGTTGTAGGATAGACTACAACAAGGAATGATCATTTTTCACCTTTACTACTTTGTCGCGATATGATGCAAATCTACAAAAATAACAAACTCCCAAGCAATTTTGGTTCCAATCCTACCATGTTTTTTTCCCTTTCTTTTTTCTTTCTTTTACATGAATTTTTTACATGATGGTTTTTTTTTTGTCTAAACAAAAATCAAAACACTAAAATAAGACAAAAATGAATAAGGACTCACGAAGAGATTCAAATACACTTAAATAAACTTTAAAAAAGAAAAAAAAAGCAAAATGTGAATGCTTAAATGAATAACAACAATGAACACAAGAATAAAAGTGAAGAACATTAAGACATAACAACACAAACAAAATCAAACAAATTCATAAATAAAAAATGCAATTGACACAAAAATAAAGAACACAAAAATTACAAGAATAGGTTATCTTAATTTGGGAAAAAAAACTCTAAAGTTCTAATACCAAATGGTGTGAACATCACACAATTACCATGAAATCCAACAACAATAAATGGAAATAGAATCCTTAAATTGTCAAAGAACATGTTTTTAATAATATATATTATTAATTTGTTTATAGAGAAGCAAGAGCCAATATTATTAGTTGAAATGGAATATTGACTCGTTGATTATATTAAATTAGGAATCAATATTATCTTGCAATTAGGATTCACAATATTTCATATTTAAATTTGTTGGAGTTTGTCCATGACAGAGATGAGAAGATCCTCTCAATTTGATTTTTATACAAATTCAAAAAGGTTCAAGATTACAAAAGGAGACTATATACCTATTTTTAAAAAATTAGGGTTTCACCTAAAAGTTCTCCAAGCCTAACTTAATAATAATAAAACAAATTAAAAACAATTAAAAATATTAGCAATGCTAGAACAGAGATCTTAATCCGCTTCACTATGCAACAAAAATATGAAAAACCTCAAAAATCATATACGATTTTGCCAAATTATAAATATTTTTTTACTGGAGCATATTTTTATCTCTAAGAATCCGTAACATTAAGTTAGAAATTGCTTCTTATATCTTCCTAGCTTATACTTTCGTATTTGAACTCATTGGCACACAAGTTTTTTTATCATTATCACTAATCTTGATTATATTTTGAAGCTTGATTGTATAGGATGTTTTATTGATGACGAAATTGTTTATATCAATTATATCAAAATTTTGACTCACTAGCACAAAACACCAAATATACTTTTATTCTAAATTTTAAGTATACCATAAAACTCATATATTCTATGAAACATATGATATATATTTGTTTAATTTACTCATCTATGGATAATTATATACTAGATTTTGAGTTAATTGCACTAGACATCTCAAACTACGACCCTCATTCTAAATTGGTCCTCATATTTTAAAACATTCTAATTATATCCTTAAACTATTGACGTTATATCATCAAGTCCTTCTGTTATTAAAACTGTTAAATGACATGTTAAATATTATACAACTAAATATAAAATAAATTTTTTTAAGAAAAATAGAATGTTATCGTATAACTTTTAAAAGTAAAAAAAAAATGAACAATAAAACTTGTGTAAAAGCTTAGAAAATCTCAAAACTAATATTTTTAAAACATCAATTTTTACAACATTCATTTGTTCTTAAAATTTTCATTTTAAATTATGTCACATAATATCGAACATTTCATTTAATAGTTAATTTAATGATTTTAGTGATTGAAGGACCTAATTTACATAACCTCAATAGCTTGGAGATGTAATTAAAATGATTTGAAGTTTAAAGACTAATTTAAAATAAGAGTCATAGCTTAAGGATGTTTGGTATAATTAACTCCTAGATCTTATTAAACATCTATACTTATTATTTAAGCTCCTGACCGAGTCGATGCCATCCTCAACTAAGCCACTAACTCAATTAGGAAGTCACAAGAATGCCCTTTTGCAATTAAAACAAATAATATTATTCAAGAATATTTCACTTTAAAAAATTAATAAAAATATATTATACGGTGAGATTTGAACTTGTGCCACTAACATTAGTAAAACTTTTAATTTATAAAACTTTTAATTTATCATTCATCTAAAACTTTATTTCAATACTTTTATACATTATAATTTTATTATGCACACTTTATTACCTCCATTAGTTGTATATATTAGTATTGTTTTTTTTTAATTTTAATAACCTACATATTTCATGTGTTATTGTTAATTAGTTAAAACCATATGTTTATTGTGATTTGTTAGTAAGTTTTGTGTTTAGATTAATTATTTGTTTAAGGTTTATTGTGATTTGCTAGGTTATGAATGTTATGTTTTAATTTTTTTACTATATTTGAAAGTTTTTATGTTAGTAACTATTATAAAGTAATTGTTAGTTAGTGATAACAATAGAAAAAAATAGATAAATACTGAAAATATTTTTGTCATAGATATTGTTAGAAATGGCAATAAATTTGATATTTCCTGATGTGATAATAACTTCAGCACAAAAGGAGAAAGTTGATAAGATGATGAGAGAATTGCAAGATTATAGAATGAAACCAGAAGAAGACATCGTTCAACACCTTATTACCATAAATCAAAAGATGCAAGAAGTGTTACGGAAGGGTCATGAACTGATTAGAAAGAATAAAGTGCAATACTTAACCCTTAGAGGTATATTAATAGAACGGGAGCATCAAATCATTTTTGACCAACTTTGGAAAACATTGGTACCACGAACCTATTGAAATCTAGTTATATACTTCGTGAAGTTTATAATCTCTTATGTAGCAAGGAAATAGAGAGACAAAGTGTAGGTTCACGAAAGTTGACTAGGAAGCAAAATATGTTTGACATACCATGGATGGATAAATTAGTTGTTAGGAAATTACCAAGAGAATTTCTAAATTCAATACCCGTTATAAAGATTGAAGAGGAAGAAGATCTTGAGGAATTTCCAAATTGGATTGTAGAAGATAAATTTAAAGAGAATTTAGAATTTAATATAGAGAATTTCCCAGAAGAAGATACAGAATCGAAGATGGAAGAAAACATATAATTGAATTTAAGTGGTTAAATATAAAGATAAATGTTGTTCATGTACAAAATGAGAACTGAAAAAGTCTGAGCTTATGAATGAAAAAAAATGCATATTGATATAATTTTAGTCTCTTTTTATTCATTAAATTTTTTATGCAAGTATTTTTATGCTGTTCGAAATTGTTTTGAGAATTTTTGTTTATTTTTTAACAAATTGAGTATTGAAGATGGATAATCAGTTTTTCATATGCGTTTATTTCAATGGAATAATCTTGACAACAATCGTTGGATGTATATTTGAATGTCGCCAACAAATAGCAATGAGATTTAATAGAAATGTCTCGTTTAATGATATAAAGGAAATTATTAGCGCAAAAATTGTTAGACGTTGTGGGAAAAGGATCTCGAAACTTTTCTACAAGTTTCCAGTTTCGACAGATCCCATCAAATTCACCGTAATGGAACTTGTAGACGATGAAGACATGGAGACAATGATCGCTATTTATTGTGGGAATCGAAGTGACCAAAATGCACCGATTTAGTTATTGGCTGAGTTAGATGGTGTGGAGCCAACTGAAGATCTCACTGCATTAGGTGAAGAACATGGAGCTTAAAAATCGTGTATGGTAACTCCAATATCGTACGTTGATAGTGAATCGACTATATGCAGGATCAATATCAATCTTAATGTTACACTCGATATGAATGTGGTTGGTGATGATGGATACGATAGTAGTGATCCTTGTGTCGATAGTGATAGTGATCCCAATGTGGACGAGGTCCCCGATGATATTGACGATGAAGACATTAATGACGATGGAAACATTAACGTGTCTTTAGTCGAGAACTAGATTCAACGTATTGTGATACATAATAATCCTAGGCTATACATGTCACTCATAGACCCCAACACGGCGCACGTAATTGAGTTTTCGGAGTACCCTAAAATACTACCTACTCATCAGCTAGTCGTAGATTTCGATCTGAGAAGTTGTTTGTAGACCAGAGATTCGAAAGTAAGGAAGAGTGTGTATTTTCTATTAAGCAGTATAGCATGAATATATCAGTGGACTACAAAGTCGCAGTGTCTAAACCGACATTATATATTGAGGAGTGTTCGAAGCTGGTGGAAGGCTACAATTGGCGAGCACGAGCTGCATTTATTCAAAAGTCGCAGATGTAGGAGATACGAAAATTTATTGGGCCTCACATATGCACATCAACACGTATGACAGAAGATAATCGAAAATTTGATTCCAAAACTATTTGTACATGTATCATGCCAATTGTAAAGGACATGCCGATCATTAAAGTTTCGGTACTGATTGTCGAAATGCAAGCACGATTTTAGTATCGAGTATCATACTGAAATGCGTGGATAGCTAAACAGATGGCAATGGAGCAATTGTACGAGGATTTTGATATGTCGTACAATAAGTTACAAGGATGGATAGCTGCTTTGCGGGAGTACGTATCGAGGACTGTCATTAAGTTACAAACACGACCTTGTTACGGCTAGAATGACCAACTACAACTGGGAAAAAGAATTTTCCATCGAATGTTTTGGACATTTGATCCATGTGTGCGCGCATTTCCCCACTGCAAGCCGTTTGTGCAAGTAGACGGGACTTGGCTATATGGAAAATATACACAGATCCTAGTTCTTGCGGTTGCTCAAGACGGGAACAAGAACATGCTCCCAATAGCATTTGCCATCGTAGATAAGGAGAATATGGAATCGTGAGAATTCTTCCTTACCAAACTGTGGAGGTATGTTATTAGCAACGATAATATTTGCATTATCTCCAACAAAGAGAAAGGATTAATTACCGCCATTAGGCGTTTCAGTGTGCCATGGAGATCCATTTACCACCTCTGGCACATCGCGGCTAATTTGCATTGAGATTATAAAAATGCAAACTGGCGAAGACAAGTTGCGAGAATGGGTAAATGATATTCTTATCTTTTCAATATAAGTTTTAATGTTTTAGGGTAATTCTGTAACTTATCTTTTCTTAATACATATACAGCACACGAGCTAGAGCCACACATTTTTCGTCAAAGAATGACTCGACTTGAGAGTGACATGGAGGGTCAAACAAATACATATTTTCGATAGTGGTTGGGTACCATGGAGCCGTGGCAATGGGATCAAAGTTTTGACAAGGGCTTTTATTATGGTCATATGACCACAAACTTAGTGGAGGGGATCAACTTTGTATTGTTGAAAACACGACATCTTTCGATTTCATCTATCTTTTCGGCTACATTCTACAGGTTGGCTACCTTGATGCCAATATGGGTCAGCAACAAGTCAACCAGATGGAGGCAGGACACGTATTTGTCGAAGATGTCAGGGATGCAATAGTTGCAAACCATCGGATAGCGAGGTCGATGAATGTGGAAGTATATTCATGACGTCTTGAAACATTTCAAGTTACGACGACCATCGATCATCGACCTGGT
The DNA here is from genome assembly GCA_025698465.1 of Gossypium longicalyx. NCBI lineage: Eukaryota > Viridiplantae > Streptophyta > Magnoliopsida > Malvales > Malvaceae > Gossypium > Gossypium longicalyx. Next base: position 81,992,830 of record CM046995.1, read on the forward strand.
ATACCACTTAAGCCCTATGGAGTTGATCTTCGAAACAGACGGTGCAATTGCAGAAGATTCCAAACACTTCATTATCCATGTGCGCATGTCGTAGTAGCGTGTGCTAAAGTCTCGCTCAATGTTGAACAATTTTTCGATGATGTGTACACCCTCAATCGTGCGTTGCTTGTCTGGGAGAATGAGTTTTCCGTTCTGCCTGACCTATCTATGTAGAAGGTTCCTCGAACGACTTTCGAGCTTGCCCTAGACAAAGGGTTGCGCAGGAATCTGAATGGTCATCCGTAATCATCCAGAATCCATAATGAAATGGGATTAGGGAGAAATCTAACAGTAAATGTTGTGGATTATGCAGATTAGTTGGTCATAATTGAAGTAAATGCCCGCAGCGAAACTACCATATTGGACAATCATCATGATCGGGTAGGAATTGAGCTTATGTAATCCAACATAACTAATTTATATTACAAAGTTTGTTCCAAGTTTTAATGTTGTAATTAATCTAATTAAATAAATATAAATATTGTCTTTTTCTTAATTTATATTTTTTTAGAATAAAAAAGTACAAACTTTGTAATATTTAAATTGCAAGAAACCTCTAAAATTGATGGTTTGATGGTGCGGTCCTAGGGGTATATTTCTGTGGGGGTCGATGTTCACGTTGTGGGTGATCGTGGCAATCAACACTCTCTTCAATCGCAGGTGGGGGTGTGCAAAACACGGAAGAAAAATCATATGCCCTAAACGTCATCGATGAACTTGAGCCAGAGGAGTGATGTACTGCGGTTGATACGACCTAGGAGGAGTGGAGTAATGTGGTGGATACGGGCTAGGAGAAGTGTTGTACTACAGTGGTACTGTACTAAAAATATCAAACCCAGAATGATATCCGTGTCCTGACAAGCCCGAAAAATAGTCATTGACCCGCAACTCCGGATGATAAGTACTATCTCTGGAATGTGTATGCGAATGCTTAGGCTCGAGCTCGAGCTCTAGCTCTGACTCATATGTCCCAAGTCGATGCATGTGCGAAGGGACTAAAGTCGACTGCCCACTAAGTAAATATGGTTTTCCCGTACTAGAGTACCATTGTATGTACTCTAACAATGGTTGCAAATCGAAAGAAATATTCATCTGAGGTCTCTGCGCCATCTGATTATCCCACACTGTAATATAGTTCTGGTGCACAACTCCTCAATTATTTTCATGTTTTCCTCTCTTGCTAGTCTCGTGAATATTCCCCAACTGCATTGGCAAAGCCGAGATATACTAGATGCAACCAAACTGTCGAAGTACTCGATCCCTATTATACCACTCGACTATCTGAAAATTGATAATTGGTGCGTTACTGCACCACATGTGAGAATGAATGTGGGCAGACGAGGGTATAACAGCCGTAATTTCTGGTCTTCAATACAACATCCAGATAAACTGTATGATTAATAACATGGTTAAAATTTAACATGGTTCGAGTAAGATATACAAAATAATTACATGTCACGAATATTGGAATAGCTTACCCATTCCTTAACATGCCGTTCAATCATTAGACGATATATCAGGACAGTGTATGATACCCGGATTGGTACTCCATGTACGAAAACAAATTACATGTTAGAATAGTATCGTTATAATAATATCATTAGAAAAAAATGTCAATTAATTGCTATAACAAGTTAAATTTTATCACCTGTTCACCAGTGGAAATAAGTATGCTTGGTGCCTAACCGATGCCAAGAGTGGCATCCAATAAAGAGCTCATGACTACAATAATATGAGGCATCTGCCTATATCTATGATACAAAGCTAACGATACAACATAGCCAAAACTGCGGAACCCCAACTACACGAGTGAACATTCTGCAAATCAGTTAATAAGGGTAAATACATCAAATGAACCCTATTGTTGTTCGCATCTGGCATCAGTACACCCCCTATAATATGCATAATGTATGCTCGAGCTGCGCACATCACCTCCTGCTCAGTGTCATTAATTGATAAATGTTCAAAAATTGGCTTTTAACCATGAAAATTTCAAACTCGTAAATTTGGACTTAACATCATTGGGCGAGACTCCTAGTAGGCTATAAATAAAGGCAACCGGCTCAGCTATCGTACTTATGCCCTTTACGACACTTCTGTCAATTGGGAGCCCAAGTTGCAATGCAACATCCTCTAGAGTGACAGTGCACTCCTCACATGGCAAATGAAAAGTGTGGGTATCTGGGGGCCAACGCTCAACCAATGTGAATATTAAATCGTACCGCAAATCAAATGTCTGGATCAATGCTGCTAACCCGAATCCGGCTAACTCTAAGTATGGTATCAGTCGTTCATCCGGGAGATATCCTAAACCATTCACCCGACCCCTCAATGCGCGATACGGGCCCTGACACTATTAAATTACAGAAAATAGTTATTATAACATAATTTATTTCCGAAAATGACGTAGAACCTTTTTTAAGGGAACTTGTGATTAACAAATAACAATATATTATCATATTATTAACTGTGTTTGATATGTGATCATCGTTCTTAATCAATGAACCGTTGCGATACCTGCAATTTCAAAACAAATTTCGGTAATTAATTTCTAAGTTTGATGCATTTTAAATATTTATCAAAATACCTAAATTTTATATATTGCTTTTAATTACAAAAAATAGCAAACAATTTTGTTCTCATCATACGTTTTGCTATACTACAATAACAAAATAAATATATCTTATAAATTTCAACTCTAACTCTAACTCAATGGTCTCATTCACAAATTACATCTCAATGGTTTAATCTTTTACCTAGATAAAAAAAAATTACATTAAAATAATAAAAATAACATGTCAATAAAAAAATAACATAAACATAACATAAACTATCTCAACATAATAAATACGAATATTTTTATTATTACTTTAAAATTATAATAAGTAAAATGTATTGGTTTAAAATATAATATATATATATATAATAACATGACAACTTAATTATTGTCAAAAAAAATTATTTTTTTTTTTGCATAGAAAGATTCAAAAGAAATTTCATTTATAATATTTATAAAAAAATTTAAAATAAAATTTAAAAACATAAACTCTTATTCCTAATTATAAAATCTTAAAAAATTAGAACATGTAAACTATTATTCCTAATTTATCTCATAAATTCCAACTCAATGGTCCCATTCACAAATTCCATATCAATGGTCTCATCTTTTACCTATATAAAAAATTAAAATATATATATTAAAATAATCAAAATAACATACCAAATAAATTACATTAAAAATAAATTTAATCAACCTAAAACACACATAACAAATAAACTATATAAAAAAATAAAACATTCTTTATACATAACATAAATAGGCTTTTTTACTTCAATAAATATTAAAAATAACTTATGAATGAATGAAAATATAAAATAAATACAAACATTAATTAATAGCTCTTTTTAATCAAATAATACCTTACAAAAATAAAATTAAAAATTAAATCCGAATTAAATCAATAATAACAACAAAAACAAATTAATATTTATTTATAACAAAAAAATTACTAAATAAAAAAATTACCTTTTATGATTTTTTTTAAACACCAAATCTTCTCTAAACAACGATCTCTCCTTTCCTTTTCTATTTATTTTTTTCCTTCTCTTTCTCGTTCCCTCTCTCTATTTGGCTTCTCTTTTTTTCTTTCTTTTTCCCCTTCCGACTCTCTTCTTCTTCTTCTTCTCTTCTTTAAAGATTTTCTTCTCTTTCGACAAAAAATAGGACATTGGGGACCTTACAATGGTCCCCAAAAACACAACTCACGAGCATGCCATTCGACACGTCCCATCGCTGACAAGCCACAGGTGTGCCGCTTGTGGAAACAGCATGACCAGGGGTGTGCTGCCTCTCCAGTAGACATGACCAGCCGATGCCACCTCTCCAGTAGGCATGACCAGTGCTACTTGGTTGTCCTATCCCTTTTGTGATAGTGAGTCGGGTTTTGTTCGTATACAAGTCGTATTTAACCCGTATTTCTTTAGGTGCTGCCTTTTTAGTTCCCATTACTATTTTTTTAATAATTTTCTTAGTTAAATGTGTCAATATTTTAGGGTGGTGCCGCTTACCCTCCACCTGTTTATATCTACCATTTTAATACATAATTTATTTAAGTATATATTTTTAAAATTTTTATAATATATAGGTAAAGAACCCAATAAATTCGTTCTTGGTTATTGGAGCTACATGAGGAAGTGGGTTAATTCAATTTTTGCGGTTTTTATAGGAAAAGAATATAATTTTTATTAATATCTATGCTCCGATTTTTAAATTACATTTCTCCTCTGCTTTTTGAAATGATATTATAAACACCACTTAAGCTTCTTAGTGGACTCTCAATAATCAACAGTCCTGTTGGTAAAAAATTTTTGGAAGGTTTCAGAAATGGGTCCGATTTAATCTCATAGTTTAATTTGTTTTTGATTTAATAATGAATTGTTTTATTTTCATATTTTATATTTTATATAATGGGTGAGTATTTTGTATATTGATATTGTTTATGTAGTTTAGAAATATGAATTTTTTTTATTTAAAAAAAATTTTATTCTTGTATAATTTAAAAATCCGTACCAAATATTTTTATGATATGATTATATAATGTATTTTTTGTGAAATCAAAATATAATTTAAATAATTTAAATGAGCATTCACAAAAAATAATAATAATAAAATAAAAGGGAGATTTATTATAAATCATGACATAGACGGAGAAAAAGGTTGGAACTAACACAAGACAAACGCAGTCTTTGATACAATTTTACTTGCACTTGAACCAAAACCACTTCTCTCTCTCTCTCTCTCTCTCTTTCTCTTTCTCTTCACATGACTCGTCCTTTTAGGCTCCTTGGCGCCGCCAACTCCTCGGCCACTACTGAGCCGCCACCTGAACAAGCGGCAACCGTCGACTCCGACTTCGTCGTTATCCTTGCAGCTCTCCTATGTGCCCTTATTTGTGTCCTCGGTCTCATTGCTGTCGCTCGTTGCGCCTGGCTTCGCCGTCTCTCCGGTGCCTTTGCTCCCAATCCCTCTGCTTCATCCCGTCCCACCCCTCCTGCTAACAAGGGCCTCAAGAAGAAGATCCTCAAGTCCCTCCCTAAGGCTACCTTCTCACCTGATTTCTCCGCCAAATTCTCCGATTGCGCGATTTGCCTCACGGAGTTCGCCGCAGGGGACGAAATCCGTGTTCTTCCACAGTGCGGCCATGGCTTCCACGTCGTCTGCATCGACACCTGGCTGGGCTCCCATTCTTCATGCCCTTCCTGCCGTCAGATTCTGGTTGCCAGGTGCCAAAAGTGTGGGGGTTTACCCGGCCCGGGGGCTTCAACTTCTGGAACTAACACCGAGGCTAGATTGAAAGAGCGTGAAGATGATGTGAATAGATTCCTGCCCTAGCCAACCCAAGCCACCTTCTGGGTTCCTCCATTTTTTTTTCTTTCTTTTCCAAGTGAAATCATGTTAGGTTAGGTTTTTCATTAGCTAATTACCTCCGCCAATGATTATTATTAATACCACTACTATTCCTAATAGGAACATTTAGGTTTTGATTGATTTGAATTGTATGTAATAGTATTTGATTTGGTGTATTTATGTATGTAAAGTTGAACATAATATATATATTTGTGAAATATCATTATAGGCAGAAAATCAGAATATAAAATTCCTGTAAGACAAACTCCTCTCTGTTCCCTTTACCTGAATCATACCCACCATCAAAACATTGCAATTTAGTAATACATAGATGTTATCCGGGCTCATCCATGATATTCTCTTCACTTGTAAAGTATGTCTTGTTCTTTGATTTGATGTGGTCCTCCCAAGTGAATCCGGTTTCAGGCTGGGATTTGATTTAAATATTTTCCGATGAAATGAGGGTTGGAAATTTTACCTGTAATAGAAATAATAAAAGGTAAAAAGGGGCATGTGATGAAGAGAAAATATTTGGAAACAGTAGGTGATAAGAGTCCATCTCTTTTGTTTTTCTTCATCACTTTTAGGCTATCTGATTAGCAAAGTATAAAGTGGGTAGCTCAACGTTAAACAAGTGGTTTATGCTTTATTTTTGGCTTTTGGGGAAGGGGGGGTCTTTTATCCTCCCCTTGTTTGGTGGCTGTGGGGCTGGGCAGGGGCATCAAGATTCTTGTTCCACCTCCACTTACTCTTCACTCACTACAGGTTAAAAAGTACCTAAAAATAAAATCATTCCTCTTGGGTTGGATATGTTATTATATTCAGCATTGAAAAAAGCTTTCACTTTCTACATGGGTTAAAAATAGGTCAAAATTAATGAAAACCCAACTTCTTCCCAAGTCCATTGAGTGCAATCTAAGAGATATGATGATGGTGAGCAAAAGGTTTCATTAATTTATTAATTCCAGGATTTAGGAAGATGGAAGGAAAGCAGGCATTTGTTTCCATTCTGAGTAAATGTAACTGATTTTGGCAACTTGTGAAATGGAATTTGTGATTGAAAGGTGGCGGTGGGGTGGGTGGTGCTAAAAATTGAATGCATCACTAACGATCATACTTGTATTTATTATTATACACAGGGTGATAGGAACAAAAGTGTATATAACCCACTAACTGGGAATTTTTAAACTAGTAATTAACTCTTGTCTTGACCTAACAAAGATAGTATATTCCAGTCCACTCTTCTTTATGCTTATTACTATGAAATTTTACTTCATTGGTAAAACATATAATATATGCCTTTGATTTCAAGCCGTCCATTAAAATAAGGTGGATGGTCCACTAATGGAGCAGAATAACCCATCAACTGAGATACGATGGGATTGGAAGTCCTGCCTCTCTCTGACCGTCTTTTATTTTATTATCATAAGAGAACCCTAGTCGTCTAGGCGGCAGGACCTATATACCACCACATACCTTGTTGATGCAATTATTGTTTATGAAATCCAAGTTAAAAAGAGTGGTTCACCATGTAAAATACACGTAAACTCAATTTCTAGTGGGAAAATTTTATAATTTTAATGTTTGAATAAGAGGATCCCTCATTTTCAAAGCAACAAGAAGGAACAAAAATGTTGAAAGCTTAACAGCTGAAATTGAAAAAAGAATTTGACACCATTGAAAGCAGTGTGACTTCACTCATTCTTTGTAGCACTAGCTTGTCTTGCACCAACAGCAAAGAACTCGGTAATGACTTCAAGTGGCATTCCTTTGGTCTCTGGTACTTTCAAGAACACAAACACCCATGATATCAGACATACAACAGCATATATCCCGAAGATGCCCGCTAGGCCTATAGAACTCAGCATCACTGGCAGTGTGTAAGTAACAATGATGTCTCCGATCCAATAAACCAAAGCACAGATTGCAATACAAAGCCCCCGGACCCTTGTTGGAAAGATCTCAGAGCAGAGGATATTTGGTATTGGTCCATAGCCCATCACAAAGCAGCAGAAGTAAACAATAACACACGCAGTTGAGATGGCAGCATTCACAACTGTGCCCAAATCCACAAGTTCACTAAAAACTAGAATGATCAGTGACACTATAAGCACCGGAATCGTGGTGAGTAGCAGCCGCCTGCAAACGATACAAGTATTAGTTTCTTTCCATTTTTAAGGATAAAAAAAGGGAAGGGGTGTTAAGGAGAATGTTAAGAGAAACTGAGATTACCTTCTGCCTGATATATCCATGAGTTTCATGGCTACACCTATACAGGGCAGCATCAGCAAGGTTGTAAATGCACTAATAAGAAATGATGCAGAATCTGAACCAAGGCCCAAGTTTGAAAGAAGCACTTCAACACCTGCCTCTTCAAGAATTTGAGGAGTGTAGTAGAGAACTCCATTAATGCCGGAAAACTACATGTGAGGTTCGAAAATTAGTTTAACTTACCATGGGAATCATAATGCAATTAGCCTCAACTTATAAATACAAGATTCAAACTTCTCTTTTTAAAGTACAAATTCACAAACATTGTTATGAAACAAGCTGCCACTGCTATTTAAAATCTAAAAACTTTGTAGAGAAAATGAAGTCCAAAAATATAACTGCTGAGTACCTGCTGAAGAATCTGAATCCCAATCCCAACTAATAAAGCACGTTTGACTCCCGGGTCAAGGAGAGCAGTCCAAACTGGTCCTTCTGAGACAGTTTCAGCTGGATGAACCATTGCTGGTCCAACAGGATGCTGATCCATAAGCTCCTTGGAATAAAGAGCAGGTTGGCTCACCAGTGCAGCTGCCTGGATAAACTCACCTTCTGCAGGCATATCATTACCTGGAAGTGATACAAGAGAGCCACGTCGAGATCCTGGGATTCCTTCCTCATGCAAATAAATCCTTTTAAACCCTCCTTCCTTCTTTCCATCCTCACCTTCTCGCTCAGACCATTTCCACGCCAACTGCCAACCACCTCCAATCCCTGTACCACCAACTGATTCTGTACCATCTTGCACAAGAGTGCTATGGCGTCTCATGCTTAGAGAACTGATATGGGAAGCTGGGGGAACCATGTCCTTTTCCAAGCTTGTTGTTTGACGTGAGATTAATGGGCTATGCAAATTGTCATCCGAGTCTCCTCCTGCAGCATCTGATGCATAGTCCTCACCTTCTCTCTGCAAGCTCTCCTCATCCCATTGTTCATTTCTAGCATGAGGCTCTGCTGTACTAAACATGCTTCCAAAATTCGGAAAAAGCATACTACGCGTGCTCCCTGTCTCGGGAAGCTTTTCATGAACACTACCAAATAATGTCACAAGAGGGTCCATAAGGGGTATACTTTGGTTCACCATGCTTCCGGGGCGAGAGGCAATACTAAGAATGCTTTGTCCAGCGACAGGCTTGGCAACCCAAGACAGGCCCTCTTCCGGTCCATATAGTCTGATTTTGTCTTTATCAGCACCGGGTTCCTGACTTTCATCAAGTTCATCAGCTGGACCTATTATGTACTCTTCTATAGAGGTTTCACCTCCAATGCCAAGGCCCTCAACCAGCAAAGCCATCTCTCCTGTAGATCAAAGAAGTCTCAGTAAGCTCCACACATTCAATCAGTCTAAAACGAATTAAATAGGAGGACACAGGAATTTCTGTCATTTTCAATAAACCAAAAAAGAAATGCTATGGAGGCTTCTTTGTTATTACTTATCAGGTATAAAGATTAGGCAAGTGCGTGCCGTGAAAGGACTTAATAGACAGGAATGGAGAAGATTTTCCTCTCTTTCTTGCCCCCAACATCTATTCTGCACATGATGCCTACCTCACTAATACTCATGAGAAGGATGCCAACAAAATTAGGAGAAAAGCACTCAAAAAGTATTATATTGATGTGAACACCCCAAGGTCAGAAACTCTTCCCAAAAATACAGATAAAACCAACTAACTTTCCAATCCCTTGTATAGTCTACCAATATATAAATCAGACCTATTCAAGTTTCCGATGACCTACATGCATACATCATGCCTTTTTGTTTAGATCTTAATGAATAAAAAGATAAATAACAAATGGAGCTTATGCTCATTCATGATTTATGTAACACCTCTCAGTGGATCCAGTAGAGCAAGCAAACAAGTTATACTATTAGCTCCTAGTAGTGTATCTAACCATTCAACAGCCAAGTCCCCTATATTTTCAACATGTTCAAAGGAAAGGGGAGAAAAATAAGGAAAAAAAAAACCTGAAACATCTTCCCTGCCACGTAATCTCTGAAGAACCTGTTTAGCTTCAAGCATTCTTCCTTTACTCACAAGCCACCGAGGAGATTCGGGCAAATAAAAAACCGTAAAGGCAAAATAGAGGAGAGAAGGGATGGATAGAACCCCAAGCATCAACCTCCAACTTGGTGAGTCCATCAATGACATCCCAAAAACCATACAATAAGATAGAAACATTCCCCCGGAACCAGTGAATTGTGGTAACGTATTTAACAATCCCCTTATCTCAGATGGGGCAGTCTCAGATATATAGACTGGGACAAGAGTCACGGCTAAACCAATTCCAAATCCATCTAATAGCCTGGCTAGGCACAAAATATAGACATTAGGTGACCATAACATTACCAAACCACTGACAAAATAAAGCATTGAAGACATTATCAGCATTGGACGCCGACCAAGCCAATCTGATATAGCTCCTGAGCATGTTGTAATAGCTGTTGCTCCTATCAGTGACATAGCCACCACTAGACCTTCAACGCTAGTTCCTAGATCGAGGTCACTCTTAATGTACACAATTGCTCCTGAAAGCACAAATGAATAAAACAAGTATTAGATATTGTTTGTTGGAAGCATGGAAACACCATGATGCTGAGAAGAAATAAACAGGTAACAAATATAAATGTGAAAGAAAGAAGTACCAGCAATGGTAGCATTATCCCATCCCTGCAAAAAGTTACCAATTGTAGCAGCAATGGCTACAAGAGCAGCACCCCTCATCTCTTTTCAACAATGAATCAAACACCTTGCCTGGGACTTATCTGCAAGCAGAGAAGAAACCTGGATCACAAATCAACCATTCCTCCATCTTTATTTGAAAGACACCAAACATTGATTGCATTTAATCAACCCACCTAGACTCTACCGCAAAACCATGGCAATAGCACATCAACCCCCCCCCCCCCAAAAAAAAAAAAAGTACTCAAAAATAAAACAAAACTATTCATTGCACCAAAAATATTTATATCTTTTAGTAGCTGTGACTGACCTTGAATTGTATGAGCCAAAAAGATCAGAAGTGAACCTTTTGAGACGGGGTTTAAAGTACAGAAGATGGAAATCTATATATTAGAGAGAGAGTTTGAAAAAGAAAAGTTTTACTTAAAATTATTGTGAGACAGAGGAAGGGATGGCTGTTGTAACTAGATACTAGCACTAGTACCAGAGAAGAGAAGAAAAGAGTCCTTCCTGTAGTAGCAAGTAAATGAGATTTTGGGGTCTCGAAGTCAAATGCACAACCACCATTCTTCACCATATTGTCAAACAGAAACCACTCAGCCAGTCACAACAAGAGAATCATATAGTACTATGCATACTATATTCTTAATACTTAATCTATGGCTACCCAAGCTGAAGGAGCTGGGTGAAGGTGGAGAAGAGAGATGAGGATTATCTTGTACCTAATAGATAGCATATGTGAGATATTATTTTAATAATAAATAAAAAAACTTAATATATTCCATGCTAACACCAAGACAATAACAATGGTAACTTGGTTGTGAATATTTATTGGTGATAATAATTGATAAAGATGCTGCTGCTTCTGCTCAGACTCAGTGGACCTCAGCTAGTACAGATGGATTGCTAACTTTTGGCATGATTGTACTGTCTTTTGGATAGAAAGGTAATAATGGGGGAAAAGGCAATCTGAAAATCAAACTCTGACATATATCTATATAAACAAATAATAAAATGAGTAGGATGGGAAAAATAAGAGTGCAAATTAAGATGTATGAAAAAGAAGAACGTAGGTTGGGTGTAGGGACGGAAGGTGCAAGACTCTTGGAATAGAAAGTAGAAAGACTATTAGTTATCTGTTTAGTAGTAAATCAATAGTAGAGTGAGACTTTTGGAGGGTGCACATGTTTGTCACGTGGATGTGGGGGCTGCCTTTAGTCACGTTGAGTCTAGAGCTGCCAGATATTTACTACTTGTTTGTTTGCCATTTTCTAGTCCTAATTGCACCAAATGTTGTTAAACTACCCATATGTTCATCCCTAAAACTTTTAACATGTTTTTACTTTTTCTGACCGCTTCTTAGTTACATGATAATTTTATTAATAATTTTAATACTCTTAATTTTATAAAATTCTTTTTTTAACTCTCCCTTTTGTTTTATGCATTTAATGTTTAATTAGTTTTTACAAATATTGTATTTTTAATTACAATAATTAATGCAAAAATAATATTTTTTTATTTGAATTATTAAATATAATAAAATATATAATTTTTTTCAATTCAAATATTATAATTAAAAAAATGCAAATAATAATTAAAGTATTTTTAACATATTCAACATATAATATGCAAATTTAGTTTCTATAATTAATGCAAAGTAGCATTACTCTGAATAATAACTAATTAACATAATTAACTCTAATATTAATTAAGTCACAATCAATATGCTTAAAATCATATTCAAATAATAACTCTATTTTACATCAAAAAAATTAGCACAGCTTTTGTTTATATCAATTAATAATTGTAGATTAAATATTATGGTTATTTTTAAATGTAAATTTAGTAATATGATAAAAAATAAAGGGTATTCTCATTAGTTTAAAAATTTATTCAAACTCGTGTTTTTATATATATTATAGATTAATAGACACATAATTATTTTTATATTAATTTAATTTAAATAAATAATTTATTAGAATATATATTTTTTTACATAATCTTTTATTTACATTACTTAATTAAGAGTATTTTATTTTATATTTTCATTTAATATTTTTGTTTTTAGAATTAAATTAGTGAAAATAAAACTTATACTTACTAATTTAAAATATTACCTAATTCTTTTTGAATTTATTTATAAACAAATAAAAAGTAAAAGTATAATAAATACTAAATGTTTTTAGGCGTCAATAATTTTTTTTTTTTTTCATTTTAGAGAATGAAAAACAAATTGCCAAAAGAATAAAGAAGAAAGAAACAAAAGAATGCGAAGAAAGAAAATATATTATTAAAATATAAATGTCAATTAATTCAATATTTTATAATATATTTTTTAAAATATTAAATTAAATTATAATATATATTATTTATTTATATAAAACAAAAATGAAAAGTTGAAATATGTTGAGTAAACTATATCATTAGTTACTAAACTATAAGTAAATTTTTATTTTGGTCACTTAATTGAAAATAATTATAATTTTATTACTGAATTATTCAAAAATTTATCTCGATCTAATTGTTCAGGTATATTATTCTTAGGAACTCTACCTTGCTCCCAAGTCAATCATAGCCCTTAGAAACCCAAATCGCTTAAATCATAATCCCCAAGCTAGTGTCGTATCTAAAGAGGCTGGCATGGCCTCCAGCCCTCTAAAATGGAAAATTAGGTCATTTAAAAATTTTAAAAATTTAAATTAGTAAAGATAAAATTACACATTCTTTTACATTAAAAATAATAAAAAAATTTAAATCAACTTCTTAAAAATTATAAAAATAAATAGTTAGAATTTAATTTCGGATTGTGAAGCTGATAAAAAATATTCTATTTTGTAATGAAGCAGTATAGGAATATGTGGCGTACAAACCAAATTATTTGAGCATAAGTTTCAACATCAGACCATAGGATCTAAACACCAAAATCCATAAAAATAGGAAAAGCAAGGGGTCCTCTCTAAATCAACAATAAACTATTATTAATAATATTAAAAATCCAAGGCCCTCATCAACATTGATTTCATAATAAAATATAATTTTACATACACTTCCCATAGCATAGAATTGAAAATGAGAAAACACTTAACTACATTCATAGCATGCCTATCAATTATCAAATCTCCCTCATGATTCATTGAGTTATATCTTCATTAACATTTTGTTTGATATTTGCATTTAATTATTTTTACATATTTTATTTTAATATTTAAAATATCATATTTTAACTTTTCACAATATACTCAACATACAAAACATTTTTAAAATACAGTACTAAAGTAAAGTGGCTTTGACAAGAATTACTGTTTAGTTCATCTGTAATTCCGCCACCATGTGGCCCAAACCCACCCTTATTGGGACCACTGTCCCCTTGCTTACAATTAGCATTTATATGAATGGTGGTAGTTAGTTAATTAGAAGGGTAGATTTAACCCCATCTAGTCAACATACTAAATTTGACTTAACTCTCAGACTTGTGATGGTGGGACCGGGCCTAATAAAATTTTAGGCAGTTCAGTTTCAATTTGATTCTAAAAATCGGCTTAAATATTTGTTTAAGTCCCAACTAGATAAAAATATTAAAATTTAAACTCAATTTATTTTTTTATATAAAAATTTTAAAAATATAATTTATCAAAAATATTAAAATAAATGTTTCTCAATAAATTGAAAATAAATTAAAAAAAAAAGTAAATAACTCTAAGATATGTGCAATTTAACATGTTAATGCCTAAAATAGTAGCAAAATTAACAATAAAACAAATGTTATACAATATCCAAATAATAACAACAAAATAGTAGCAGCATAATAATCAAATGACAGCAAAATAGTGGAAAAATAACAACAAAATAGCATGGTTTTTTTTGCAAATTCAGGTTGGGATAGGTTGGTCCCGAGCTAAAAAAATATTACTTGAGGCCAAACTCGTTTTCTAAACGAGCTTTTTTTTCTCAAATCTAATTTTCAAGTTTATATTTTTGCTCAAACTCTTCCACTTTTTAAGCAGGCCACTGACCCATGGACAAGTCTAACTATGGTAATCTCACGTTTTGCATTGGATGAATTAATTGTTTGTATTAAATTATAGAGTACAAAAAATTAGAGATTAAATTATGTTCTAAGTTTCTATACACTTCGTACATTTATAATTTAGTCTCCTACTTTTATTTTCAAGAATTTTATCTATTTACTTTCGATATTTAAAAATTTAAGTCCAGTAGTCACCATCATTAAAATTCTTTTACTGGATTCACTAGTGTGTCATTTTGAAAGAAAAAAAATATTTATTTGGTAATCGTGTAACAATAAAAATAATGTTGAAAATGTTGATTAATGGCTAGTTCTACATTGTTGTTACGATTGAAAAATGCTTTTAGAAAAAAAAGTGTTTTTAAAAAATATGGTAAAAAAGTATTGTAAAAAAGTATGATTTGTGAATTTAGTATTCTTCATTGAAGGTTAAAATATCATTTTTGGACATAATAGTAAAAAGTTAAAAATTATTTAAGTTATATATGATATTTAAATAATTTAATATAATGGTACATGAAGTATAAATTTTATATACCTTTTAATTAATCGAATATAAATTATTTATAAAATTAATGATACATAAAAAAAATTTAAAACTTAAATCTAATAATAAATTATATTTAAATAAATTAATATAATGATAAAATATATTTAAATAATTTAATACATCAATACATTAAATACAAATTAATTTAATTTTTATATGTCTTTTAAATAAATAATATAAATAAGGATATTTTGATAATTTTCACTTTCAAATATAAAAGTGACCCAAAAAACTAGACATTCTTTGCTTATGCAGTTGAAAAGCACTTTTAGAATCCCAAACACAATGAAGAACAAAGTTTAAAAGTTTTTTTGAAAACACCCATTTGAATTCATTATAATTAAAAAAAATTGAAATAGTGTATTTAAGAAAAATTTATGTTTAGCATTTTGATTAAATTGTTAACTATTTATGCTAGCTAATGGCATTAAAAAAAAGTAGAAGAATCAAATTAAATAAAAAAATTACAATATATATTAAATCTTAAGTTTGAGTATAATATAGGGTCAAAACTAAAATTTAACTATTATCTTATAATGTAAAAAAAAAAACCAAAATAAAAACAAATAAAAGGCAAACCCAAAAAAGGGGAAAATAAACATGTCAAGTACCAAGATTGTTATTAAAATTTAAATATTACAATATGCTCTAAGTTTTTGTAGTTTTCTTCACATTTATAATGTAGCCCTATATTTATATTTTTAAGAATTTAATCCTTCTATTTTTTAAATTTAAAATTTTAAATCTAATTGTTAACATGGTTAAAATTCTTTTGTTCAATTTACTGGTGTGACATTCTAAATTTTTTAAAATAAGTATTCACTATTTAATCATGTGACAAATATGCCACTGTAATGGATCTGAGTTTAAAAAAGAATGGTGTTAACAATTCTTAAAATTCACGTCAACATTTTAGTTAGATTAAATTATTTATACTAACTATATGCATTATAAATGTTGGGGACCAAATTATGTTAAAATTAATATATAAATATTAAATTTAAAATTTGAGCATAGTATAAGTAACGAAATTAAAATTAAACTATTTTTATATAACCTAAAAAATAAAGGGATGATTTGAAAATTGACCCCTTTTATATACCACCTAGAAAATAGAAAGATCAAAGTTGAAGTTCAACCATTATTAACTTAATGTAAAAAAAAAAATGGCTATAGGAGGCTAGACGTGTGCCAAAAAAAGGAAGGTAATTTGGACCTTCTTTTTATATATAGATATATAAAATAAACAAATTCATCTTATACAAACTCAATTTATGAACTCACATAATCACGGAGGAAAATTTTTTTAAAGGCTAAACTTTATTAAGGAAGATAGACAAAAAACCAGAGAACAATATCGATGGAGGACAGCTAAGCTGTCTCGGAAAAAAGGTTCAAAAAATTGCAATAGAAAAGTTAAAAGAAAACACAAAAATAAAGACATCTATCTTCCTAGCAAGCATAAAGTTCAACCAAAGCTTTTAAGTTTCAAAAGAACCTAACTGCTATCTCAAAAGCTAAAATCTGGGCAAAAATTCTAAAAATGTTAAACCAGCCCAGCTAATATCGACTAGCAGCAAAAGTTAGTTCGGTGGATCCACCCACCACCTATCTTTCTCAGTAGTGGCCATAACCGACGTCAGAGCTTTCTCTACCCAAAAGTTATCAATGCCTTGATGGATTCCTTCATGAGCTAAACAGTGCGCAGGTATATGACCTTCTCTCTGAATAAATCTGAACTAGCGTTGTGTGAATCTTGTAGCCAATGCCTTAGCTTCATAAATAGATCTCCTTCAATCTCAACGTATGCAAAGCCTAAATCCTCTACAAATCATAATGCATGAATAACAGCTGTGGCCACCGCGGTAAAAGAATAAGGTATGTAGGTATGATTTAGGAAGCATGAATGCCTCTCAAGGTTAAACGTTCTCAAGCCCCTAAAGTTTGGATGATCAAGTTGGCATAACTTTCCGAAACATTACTACGAAAAAAATCTGACTTATCAAAATTTACCTACTACATTGATAGAGATTCGTATTCTGAATTATGGATCGAACCACTAAAATGCTCATCGGCGACGCTTCTCCAAATATAAACTATCATCTGCAAAAAAACTGTCAAACTCGGACCTCCACTGTAAATTCATGTCTCTTTCAACGACCTATTAGTCCTAGCCAAATGCAGCAAAGCAGAAAATACTTTAGAATAAATAAAAAATAAATAAGGGCCGGCTAATGGGATGACCTTGACGTAAGCCTCTCTGCAGAAAGAATCAGTCACCTATAATCCCATTTATGCAAAACGAGTACGAAACCGATTTAACACAATGCATTACTAAATCGACCCACTTCGCGTTGAGACCCATGTGAACCATAATAGCTTGTATTAAGTTTCACTCCACCCAGTCATATCTAATTTTAAGGCAAAAGATCCTTTCAACCCAACGTGACAGTTCTTGAAAGAATGAGATACCTTATATGCTAGTAAAACATTATCTAAAATAAGCCTACCATGCACAAAAGCACTCTATGCGTCATCAATACAATCATTCAAAATTGATTTTCTATAACCTTAGAGACGGTTTTAAAGAGGATGTTACAAAGACTTATGGGTTTGAAATTACACATACTACGCGCATCTTCCTTCTTCGAGATTAAAACGGTAATCGTTTCATTAATTTAATTAGCATCAATCTCATTGTTCAATATCCACATACAATACTTCTCAATATTCAACCCCACAATATGTCAAAACTTCTTAAAAAATATAATCGAGAAACCATCAGGACCCGAAACCTTAGTAGGATGCATCCTTTTAACAACTTGGAAAATTTCATCCTTTGTAAAAGGTGCTAAAAGAGAATTATTCATATCATGAGAGATACAACAATTAGTACCTGAGAGCATTGATGAAAAATCTATTTCCCCTTGAAACGTGAATAGATCAATGAAATAATCATTTGTTACATCCTATATCGACTCATTAGAATCTACCAATCAAGCCTTACAATCTTCCGAACATCGAATCATGTTTATTCTTCTTCTCTGATTAGCAAACCGACAGAAAAACATAATGTTTTAATCTTCATTCTGGAGCCAATTCACTTTAGCTTGTTACTCCCAATACTTTTCCTCCTCGTCAATCTTCCAATTTGTATTTAATTTCATGTCAATTATTTCATTTAGCACCTTCTCATCGGGATCCATATTACAAAGACAATAAGTTAATCATTCAAAATTCGCATTTTCTACTTGGATGTCGTCTTCCTATTTCAAGCCCAAGATTTTAATCCTTCCCTCAAAAATTTAACTTAGTCGGCCCATCACCTTTACACCTTAACCATAATTGGCAGACCTCTTCCTCCATCATGTCTTCTGGAATCCACCCAGCCTCAAACCAAGTTATGTTTACCTCCTTAGGCACTCCTATCCCCAACCTAACCGCTTCAATATCGAATAGAAGAGGGAAATGATCAGAAAAAAAGTATAGAATATAAGTATTAGATGCATTAGGAAATATACCAAACCAAATTGTAATAGCAACTCACTTGTCCAATCGCTTTTGGATATTGGTGTGCGGGAGATGACCTTTTTCCCAAGTACACTAGTGACTATTATACTCTAAATCAACTAGACCTGAGTCATCAAGAGCTGCCCTAAATGCCCCCATCTAACTTTCCACACGTTGTAGCCCTTCCCTATTTTTAAAGGCATATGTTATCTCATTGAAGTTTCTACCAACCAACCAAGGACCAACATAATTCCCACTCAATTCTTGAAGCAACTTCCATGAACGATTCCTATTAGATAACTCTGGTTTTCCATAAAACCTTGCGAATCTCCAAGCATTTCCATCAACGTCTTCCCCAATATCAATGACAATATAGTTTTGGAAAAGACCTTAAATGCACATCACAATTATTATTCCATCCCAAGGATAGACCCTCATGAGAACCATATGCATTCATGTAACACCCATTAGTCTGTTAGGAAGACATGGTGTATACCAAACAACCAAACAATCCGCCCAACAGATTAGGTTGTTATCGACAGACTCAAAACCTTTAGCTTGTTTCAAAGTTTGAGAAAAACAATTATAAGGATTTCCTTTTTACGTTAAAATTGTTATTCCTTTCTCATTTGGTATTACATTTTTAAGAAGAGTAATAGGGATTGATAAACTACCCATTAGGTTCCGCTATCAAAGACGAATACATTTAGGAAAAGATAGTCTTGAAAATTCTAAATTAAGGAAATTTGGCGATCACAGTTACAAATAAGGTCAATTACACTTTATAAGGTAAAATAATATATTGGTGAAGTAAAAACAAAAGTTAAACACAAAATGTGTGTATACACCTTTTGTCGAACAACCATGCATGATACAAAACAGGCAAGTGGCTCACTTGTAGACGCAACTCCTGCGTAGTCCCCTTCTATGAATCTTCTTTTACTAATAATTTTTTTTAGAAAGAAAGGTGATAGAGCACATTCATTTGAACTTAGTGAGTTCCCAATAGACACAACTTGATTATTAGGATACCCCTGATCAAATCGAAGTTAAAGACATTTTTTGGACTTTACCCTATAGTAACATTACGCCAATTTGTCAGTACATTTCACTGGCGCACACTCTATAATTATAACACACAAAACCCTCAGTTGACACATGCCAATAACTCATGCACGCTTTTCTTAATCATGTATGTTTACCTGTGATCCAACATTATGTCAGCATCAGACCCATAATTCAGAAATCAGAATCGCATATCAGTTATAATCATATTATTATTCATATTCCTTGTCATATTGAACATGTGTTCTCCCGCAAGGTCGAGCTATGATCTGCCAATTCGGTTTGCAATAAAGCTGCTCTACCGAAGGTATCACAAATAAAACTTCTTTCCACATTTTCACATTTCATAGATAGTTTGGTACTAGGCTAGCACACAAGGTGGGTATTAACCGTGACCATGGCCATGTACACACAACACTGACTCGTCAATACACAACACATCGACATATATTCCGCAGAGATAACTTACCTTACACAACTCTATATCAAAGAGTTTTTAAAACTCAAAGGAAGTAAAAGGAACTCACCAGAACCTTCAGGATAAAATCTACTCTATTAGTCATTTGCCTCGATTGTTTGAACCTTCTCTAGCTTCTTGAGCTAAATAAGAAATAAACATAATTATCAGACCATTCTACTATAAATTGATCATGCATGTACTAGAGCAAAGACGTAAATTTCCTTGACAACAACCTAAGGGTTTCCCAGAAATTACCAGTCTATTGGTACTTATTAATGACGTTTTATAAGCTTTTGGAAATTTTCCTCGTCTCCTCTAAAGAAGATAACTTAAAAGAAATTTCTTAAGGATGTAGGAGAGAACACAAAGAGAAAAATAAAAAGTAAAACATGATGGTTATAAACACCATTTTATAGCACAAACAACGGAGATAAGCTCAGTGGAAAAGTCTGAGACTTCACTATCGACCTTGAATTCAGAGACTAAATTTGTCTAATGATATTTGAAATCTAACCTGTTACACCCCTAACCTGTATCCGCCGCCGGAATAGGGTTACGGAGCGTTACTGAAGATTTTCAGAACATTTACAGACATTTCATGTTATTCACTATTTATTAATCGAGATCATTCAAAACGTGCCTTAATTGGACCCTCGAGGCCCAATACGAGCATTAAAATAAAGTCAGGACTTAATCGAAAAATCTAAAAATTTTTCACAAAATTTCAAAATTTTTCCAAGGTGCGGGCTCACACGCCCCTTGTGGTCTAAGGGACACGCCCGTGTGGCCCTGGGACATGCCTATGCTACAGGCCGTGTTTGACCCCGTGTAACTCTCTGACTTATGCACACAGTCATGCCACACGCTCGTGTGCTAGGCCGTGTGGTTAATTAATTCATTTCAAAATTAGGTGCAGGTTTCACACGACCAAGACACATGCCCGTGTTCTAGGCCATGTAGCACACACGACTGAGACACATGCCCGTGTCTCTGCCCGTGTGGTCAATTCTGAGCATTCGGTTTTCTCGAAATTAAGGGGTAGGGGACACATGACCTAACCACACACCCGCATGTCTGCCTGTGTTGACAAAATAAAGCCATTCCTAGCTTTATTTCTCACCCAAAATCACACCCATGACCTGCACTTGAATCACACATCCAAATAACAACCATTTCAAGCATTCAAATCAAGTAAATTCCATCATTCATTATGGCATATCATTTCATGCATACATGTCTATAATCTTACCTTAGTTAAGTCCTCAAGTTAGACATAGTTTGATCAACTACTTAACATATATGTAGCTACCATAGTTTGACATTACAAGTATATTAAAACAAACCATTACTAGCCATCCCAATGGCTAGATTATAAGCATCATTTACATTTACATGCCAATATGGCCAATATATCCTATACATGCCATTACAACCATAATTGATTTGCCATATTGTGCCGACATGGGCCGGTGGATAGTATGAGTGATCTCCGCCAAGCTTTCAATCCAACGAGCTTCCGATTTACTGTAAAATAGGGAAATAAAACTAAGTAAGCATAAAATGCTTAGTAAGTTCGTATAACATGGTACTTAACTTACCATTCATTCTATTTTGAGGTAACTATGTAAGGCATATTCAATCAATTTGACCTCAAGCCCTACACACATCATCATTGCCCTTATTAGTCATATATTTCATAATAACATCAAAAGCTATATCAGCTCAACAATAATCAAGTTTCCAAGCACATATGCTTTCCACATCATGTATTTATTCAACATGCATAATTCATCTCATTATTACAAGTATAATTTCATAATATTTCATTTCGAGTTCAGATCATTTCATATCAAAACTTTACTCATATTACTCGGAATATCAAGGTCATGATTAGTACACTTAAGGTGTACAAGTCCATAGTCAAGAATGAACATATATTCATCAAATAAAGTCTATATACAAATATCATCATCTCACATTTTCATATATCATTTGTCATGTATCATCATTTTCTTGTATTTCAGACGGATACATGTAATAACTCATTTTATCATTCATATCTTCTCATGTCTGGAATTGTCACGCGTTGAATTTATTCGAAATATCAATGGATACGCAGGTAATACACTCGAGGTGTATGAATCAGGATCCGTCAAATCATGTCCAATGGTACCCATAAGGTATTATATCAGATAGTACACTCTCGAGCCACAAATGTATATAACAGGATTACCAGTCCAGGCTAAATCCTGTTTATGACATATGCTCTAAGGAGTTTGATTTGGATTACCCGTTCGGGCTAAATCCAATCTATAACATATGTTCGAAAGGACTTATATCAAGATTACCTGTCCGGGCTAAATCCTTTCTGTAATGAGTTCAATGGGATTACTCGTCATAGCTAAATCCCGTCAGCAACAAATGCTGGACCTCATTCATTTCGGGAAAACACATATCCATCGATTTTTCATTTTATTCAACCGGGATTTAAACATTTTTCTCAAGCATTATCAGGCATGTGATTATTCCAGACATCTATAACATTTATATAATTCAAATAAACACATTCCACATTCATTTCAAGCATATAAGTAACATTCTCTTTGTTTATCCTTTATCATCTATTGGACATTATCATTTAATTTAAACATTTTTATTTATCGGGCTTGATTGGATATGTAATCCTTTCACATATTTATGACATTTATACAATTTACATAAACAAAATCAATGCAAGCATGTAAATAAACACAATTTAGTTACACGAACTTACCTGACAATATTCGTGTACGTAAAATCTACTAATCTAACATTTTCCTCTTTTCCTCGTTCTAGCTTCAAATTTGGTCTATCCAGATCTATACGAGTAAATTTAACATCAATTTATCATATTTCGTATTCAAGGGGACTCAATTTTCAACCTAGGAAAAATTACCATTTTGCCCCTAACTTTTTCATAAATTCTCATTTAATCCTTAGGCTCGAAAAATAAAATTTGTGTAATTTACTCCCTATTCCAAGCCTAACCAAAATCCCATTACAAAATTTACAGCACATGTATTCATAAAAATTTAGCATTTTTCTTCAATTTCACAACTTTACATTTTAGTCCCTAAATCATGTTTTCATCAAAAATCACTTTGTAAAAGTTGTTTATCTATCAACAACCTTTCATTTTCTACCATAAATTTCAATTTTTTAGCATATACATCCATGACCCATTTTCCATACTTTGATAACTTCTCAAATTGATCCCCAAATAGATAGATTAAGCTATTTCAGTTTCAAAAATATCAAAATTACTAAAAACGGGCCAAGAAAACTTACCCAATTTGGCCATGAAAGTTTCTTATCTCTCTTCTAGGGTTTCCATATAATTTTGGGGTTGAAGATGACAAAATAACAAGATGATATCTTTTATCATCTTTTTAATTAATTAATTATTTCAATTTCCAATTTAGTCCTTGCCCTTTTTCTAAATTTCCATGGATGAGTCACCAAAATATCTACATACTTTCTTTAATGGTCTAATTACCATATAAGGACCTCAATTTTTGAATTCCATAGCTATTTAATCCTTATAGCTACTACAATTTAACTTTTTCATTTTATGCGATTTGGTCCTCCTCGTAATTAAGCACATAATCGATAAATTTTTTCCTTATCAAAATTTTCACATGACATTTCTAATATAATATGGATCATATAATAGAATAAAAATAAATTTTATTTTCGGTTCAGATTTGTGGTCCCAAAACCACTGTTCCGATTACACCGAAATTTTGGCTGTTACATAACCCTTACCAAAATTAACTACCACCACTAGTCAAAGTGGTAAAATATTGCTTGCACACTTAGGCAACCAACTAAACAGCTCATTCGGTTACCTAAACATATCAAGTTTTCATCTACAGTATTCTAGTTCAATTCCAACTAGGTTTAAAATGAACTCTAACGATGCTCACTGAGCTATCGTTTCCACATAAAACAATATTATCACTTCGCAGACTAACAAGTTTGCTTAGAACTTTTGAGGTTGGCGGACTATCTCATAAAAAAGTCCGTCAAACCCTAAAGTTCCCCAGCCTTAGAGTTCGCCAAATAGCAAATTCCACCAAGGCGAACCTTATAATGGCGTACTGAAGAATTCAAGAAACACGCCAACCCAACTCTTATGCTAATAATTCACCCCAATACCATTCTGGCTTATTCAATTATACTTGAAAAGAATATTGGTATGATCTACACCATGCGGGCTGTTACAGCTCACTTCAATTAAGGCTTTTTTTATTCCTATAATCCTTGTTGATATTAAAGAAGTACCAAAGGCTCTCAGGGACATATTGAGTTTAGACAAATAAAATTTCTAAGGCTTTAATAGTAAAATGGTTCCTTAACCTTAAAATATTTTTGGTCAGAAATAATCCCTAAAATTTGATTTTGTCAAATGCTTTAGCCCAAAATATAGCACCATTAAAAAATACATTTTGCATTTAAAAATAATTAAATCGCGACATATGTCATAATTTTTCAAAACTTTTTTGAGATTATAAATTTTCAATTTTTTTTTTTTTTACTTTTACTTCTTCTTCAACATTATCACTCATACAACAAGTTGAAAATGAATAAAATTAAACTTACCCACCCAAAATCATCATGATAATTTCTTCCCTATACATATCAACAAAAGCAAACAAGATTTATTCTCTTAGTCCATTACTATTAGCATCATGTTAAGCCACATATTTATAGCAAAGATGAATAGTTTTATACCCTCAATTGACTCTCATTTTTGTGTCACAAAGATATTCTAAGTTTAATTGACAGCTAGTTCTTAAATCTTAGTTCCTATTCAAGACTTGTTGGAAGTTGAGTTCCTTATTGATAGGAGCTAGAGTCACATGGGATTATATTAATAGGATACTTGGAGAGAGAGCACAAAATGGGTAGGTAGTGATTGATTGTTTCATTTTTTTTCTCCTGTGAGATAGCAAGTTGATTGTTTCAGATAAGGGTTTGCATACCACCTACTTCTGTATCTCTTCATCATCCTATTCGTTTGCACCACCAATGTCTTCAGCAATGACCAACCTTTGTTCTTTCTACATTCTTAGCCCTCCAGTAGTTGCCTTCTTCATTTTACACTCTGGTAAAGAGAAGGACTAAAGCAAAACAACTCCACTAACTCCGATCACACCCAACACCCACAATAATTTGCCTTGGGAAAAAGACTTCCCCACTGCCAAAGTTGATATCTTCCATTGGTTTCAATGAAAACCAAGACGTACTGGGCGGCTGTTTGTCTTTATATTGGGTGAAATGTCATCTAAATGATCATATTTTTAGATGTTTATTGTAAGGGTTTAATGAAATTTTAAAGACATATGGGGTCACAGGCCCCTGTTAGGTCTCTTAACTTCTTCCCTGTACATAATATATAAATTTTATTATAAAGTTAAATTTAATGTAATAACACTTTATGTATCTATTAAATTATGTAATAGGGTGAACAACATAATTATATAACAAACATATTTATAAAAAGGTATAATAATTTATTTGGCCCTCTAACTTTACAAAAAAAAAATTATTTTAGCCTTTATTTATTTTTTTTGTTTTTTTTAACATTTGTTAACTTTTTTGACATGGCATACACGTAAATTGCCACGTGGATGCCATGCCATGAATTAATTTTTTTAAAAATTTTAAAAAATTAAAACATATATTTTAAAATTTTAAAATTATTAATTTTTTATATTTTTAATTTTTAAAAAATTAATTAATTGTTAATGTAGCATACACGTGATTGCCACATCATTAAACTTAATACACATTAACTTTTTCATTCATTTTTGGATGATTTGACAAATAATGCAAGCTTAAAGATTAAAAAAAAAAATGATGTGAAGTTGAAAGACCGAATAAACCATTATGCTTTATAAAAATGATAACCAGTCATTACCTAATTGCAGGGTGTTTCGGCATCTCTACATGCCTAAAGCAAAATTGTAAAGTGAGGGTTTTTTAGGAATTTATGTAATTATTAGAAAACTATAAAATTTATATTTCTAGCTTTTAGAGATTCAAAATTATCAATTAAACTATTATAATTAATCTCTTGTAACATTTCTTTTTAATTGAAAAAATAGCTAATGATTATCAATTTTAATTTTGAAAAACTTTTGATGCAACAGAAACTGAAATAATTAACATTATTTTACAAGCAATATACACATTTGGAAAGGAATGAAATATTTTTATATAATTTATGTTAATTGGAGTGTAAAATGATCCAGGATTAATATTTAAAAATCTTTTTTGTACTCCTTTTATATTAGATCCCTTATGTATGTAAAATCTTTAATTTAGTTCAACTTTCAATCAAAAAATTTTAATTGAATTAGTACTTGAGAATGCTTAATATATAACTAAATTTTGTCACTAACACAATACGAAATATAGCAATTTTATAATAAATTTATAATAAAATTAATTGAAATTGGAAATTTTAATAAAAATGCTTATAAAAAATTAAAAAGATAACATAATATTTTCTTTTTACGTGTAAATGACATAGACGCTGAGGTGGGGAGCAAAACGGGAGGCCCAAATGAAAGTGGAGGGAGGAGAAACTTGGAAAGGATAAAAGCTCAATCCAAAACTAGATTGAAGTGATATCACTTGTCATCACAAAAACAATCACAACATCAGCCAGCCGCCGGAGAAACTTGAACAACCCAAAAACAAACAGAAAAAAAAATGGTGCTGCTGAAGGGACAGCCTTTGGTCGCAAGACTGGCTGCTTTTTCCAAATACGTAGTCCTTCCTGGATCCATGGTTGCTGCTATTATTTACTCCCCTCCCAATTATGATTCTCCCAAGAAGGGCAATTCCCCCAATTAATTTTTCTCTCCTGGTTTGTATTTTTACCCCCCCCCCTTTTTTTTCTGGAAAAACAAAAAGTCGATTCTGCTCTGGTTAGGGTTTTACCTTTTGTATTTATGATTACTTGCGTTTCGGCTCTTAATTACTGTCTTTGATTATTGTGAAAAATGGATCTGCTTGCGATTTGATAACAGTTATATTGCCCCGCTTACTCTGCAAATTTCAATTTGCATATCGCCTTTCCTTAATCTATTTTCCTTTTAACCTAGGTCTGGGACAGCAAAGATCCCCTTCTTCTAATCTGAAATCTTGACCATCCAAAAGTGTCATAAAACTTTGTTGACTGGATTGATTTTCCCTACTCCTTATCATTGGTTGACTATTGGGTGCTAAGTCAGCCTGCCTGCCATTCGTGAGGCTTTAATCCCTTTCCTCTGGATTTTTTTTTTTTTGTGGGGGGTGGGGGGGGGGGGGCATCCTTTCCTTAGGAAGTTACTATATGGTTTCTGCCTATGTTCCCGGGAACGTGAATCAATATGAAACCTATTTCGATAGGAGTGGTATTCTTCGATTCGTTTAGTAGGAACTAAAAACAATTTATTGGAATCTAAAACGTTTTCTGGAATTTATTAATAGTTTTCGTGTTTATATAAATATATAATTCTAAATAAATAAATAAATTCTTAAGTTTGTTTTATCAATAATCTTACAATAAACCATATATGCTAATTGGACTGCTAGGCTTTTTGATTGGGATCATGCATACCAATTAGAAAATTGCTAGGTAGAAAGCGATTTCTGGTGACAAAGTTTCTGTTGAGTGATTCATTTCTTTCAAAGACTCTGATATGCTCTATAGAATAACACATGTACCAGAGATCAGATTCAGACATGTTCCTTATGTTTTATGCATTTTGCAACTGGGATTTTACGACACTTTCTAGTTGGTTAACTCATGCTGCAATTCTAATGGTTCGCCCCACCAATAGCTGGGTACGTAGGCAGTATTTAAGGAAGCATGATCTAGATTTATTCATTATTGACAACACATTTTGTAAACAGGCCATTGATTTTATTTATCTGATTTTTGTTGTTTCCTCCTGTGGAACAACTGCAAGGTCGTCCAACCTGTAGGTATATATATAGAAGGCTATTTCAGTGAATTTTGAAATGCATCTAGGACTAATTTGTTTTTATTACAAGCTTAATGAATAGAAGTTACTTTGGGAAGAAAACTTTGAAACATTAGGTTTTGCTCATTGTAGAACTGTCCAAAGTGCTATGTTTTCAAGGGATAAGTAAAACATGCAGCTAACTGAATATACTCTTGGATGCTCACTGACTATTTACATAATTTTCTTGATGCAGGTATCTCTTTCCATTAATGGGGTTTTCTGCAAGATGTCTGCATACTGTTTCTAGGTTTGTAGAGAGTTGAACGCATTTTATTTGCCTTTAGAAGAACTTTTCTGTTATGAATCTTCCCTTCTCAGACTTTGTCAAAAGAATAAGATATTATGTAATGAATACAAGAATGCCCCATTCGTAACCCTGCCAAATAATTTGGATTATTATGTTGTTAATTGGTCCTCTGTGCTATACTATGGATTCAGCTTGCCTTAGAATTCAGATTGTTGAGCATGAAATTTGCTATTATATGCTCACATTCAGCTGGAAATTGCGAATGATCTGCAATGTTGCTCTTTTATTATGTGAAGAGCACAAAAGAATTTGGTAAAACGCGGCTTCTACTTTAACTAGCTCTCATCAATATGAGCTGTGACTTTGAGAGTGGATCCTTATTAAGTCTTGAACAGAATGTTTGTTTCAACCGAAATAAACCATTCCCTCGTAATGTAAAACGCTATACTTGCAGTCTCTGTTCAAGTTGTTGGTATATTTGGGTGTTCTCCGTAGATGAGGGATCAAAGAAGTTTTACATATATTTACCTTTTCTTTTCTTTTCTTTTTACTATTTATTGTCATATTTCATGTTCTAATTAATATAGATCATGTAAAGTTTGACTTAATGTAAAAAAAAGAAAAAGATAAAGATAAAGATAAAATACACCATTAGTTGTTAAACTATGGTTAAGTTTTTGTTTTGGCCGCTTAATTAAAAAAAGTTACAATTTAGTTATTGAAGTATTTGAAAGTTTTCAGTTAAGTTATTAAACTATTTAAAAGTTTTTATTTCAAATAACTGGGTTGCTAAGTTTTTTTATTCTTAAAAGTTCTACTAGTGAATTTCAACAATGATTTGACCAATGGATTAATATTCTATTGATGAGTAGAATATACTTTATATTCAAGCTAATATGATTAGTATTAGAGATCGAATAAAAAAATTGTTTGAATTTTAGTTTATAAATTTGTGAAGTCTAATATTATTTCATGAAAAAAAAAAAGAGAAAGAAAGTTTTTGATTATTGGAGAGGGGATTCTCTTGAGGCTTTCCAAAATTTTAAGAAATTTTGATTTGTCATTTGAAATTTTTAGAAAATTCTAATTAGACCCTTAAATTTTTTTGGAAAGCTTTATTTCTCCCTTAAAAGCTTTTAAAAAGTTTTAATTAGACCCTCTCAAATTTTTGAAAATTCTAATTATACATTTTAATAATTTTTGAAAATTTTAATTATGTTCTCTTCAAATTTTTGAAAATTTTAATAGGTCACTCAAGATTCGAAAGTCATATAACATCAATTTTAATAACTCAATAACTTAAATAAAATTTTTTAAATGGTTTAGTGACTAAATTGTAATTTTTTTTAATTAAATGACCAAAATAAAAATTTACTCATAATTTAATGACTAATGATATAGTTTACCAAAAAAAACAGTTTAATATATCAAAAAAATATAAAACTGATGACTAAGATATTTTAACATTGAACATCCCAAATATTGAAGTGGTATTCGGTATTCGGTAGAACATCGAAGTGGCGCAAATGCAATGTAACTTACCTCACCTCACACTCCATCCCAATATTCCTCGCATCAAAGCAGCCAAACGTATATCGAAGAAAGGCAGGCTTTATTTTCAGTACGGTCTGGCCTGGCTTGGCTTTGGACGAGAATTTCAAGAAAAACAGTTGACAGAGGTGTGGGAAGAAGTTTTTGTAATTACAAATAAATATATACATATGGCCCATAAATATTATAATAATACACAATCAGTTGAATTAGGTGCAGATTTCTCCAATCCTACATTGTTACGTGCATGGATTGGGTTCAGCGTTTTTGTAGGATACTCATTTACATTTTACACCAACAAGCCAGCACAAACACTTAAGATAAAAAGAAAGTCATGGATATAGGGATAGGGTCCTAACACTAACAATATGATATCTTAACTAACAATCTTAATCTAGAAAGCAATTGAAGTGACCCCAGGCCTCAGTCGCAACACCTGACCTTCAGAGTTCAGCGAACCCCAACACACTATTATTATAATCCACGTCGAAAAACATGGGATCTTGACAAGGGTTGGGATGCATCTTCTCCATCCAACTCAAGGTGGAATCAGGCAGTTGGAAATTGGAAAAGCTAGCTTCTGTCTTGCACTGTTTGGGAATAGTAGCAGCTGCTTGTTCCCTCAAAACGCATTCTTGATGTGAGAGGAGGGACTTGAAGAGCATCGATGCGGCTGCTGATGAGTTGCTGCTGGCGTTCTTGTCGGGTGTGCTACTAAAGGTGGTGGGAGTGGCTGTAAAGGAGGGTTGGAACCCATTAGCTGGATACACAACCGGGTTTATTAAGCTTTTCAGGTCATGTTCCAGAAAAGAGTTATGGGCAGCCTGCATTGAAGTTTGGGTTTGAGATTCTAACAACGGAGTTGAGGTTTCAAGCAGTGGACGGAAGCAATTTGTTGTTTTTGTTGTTGAAGATAATGAAGAAAGTTCCAAGATATAGCCTAGCCCTTGCGCAGCAGCTACCCCATTTTTCTTCTCACCTGTTTTGTGTATTATTCTGCAAATCACCCATTCTTCCTGCAAAAAATAACACCATTTCAATATTATACCATGAGTAGTATTTGACAATTCAGTGTTACATGCTCATGCTTTTAACCTTTTCCAAATCTTGTTTAAACTGTGCATGAACAATAAACATGTAACTAGTAAGTGAAATGAAGGCAATCACATCAGAAATTACTCTACAGTTTCATCATATCATTGTTATTATTAGCATTCAGCTGAGCAGAATATGTCAACCCATAAAACGACAAAAAGGAAAAAAGAAAAAGTGGGGAGGGGGTGTCTGGTGGGATTCCCACCGGTGCACATGTACCAACCTTGCACGTGTGGCGGCAGGAGAAGTCACCGTCTAAACGGTACTCATGCATGACCCACATCGTCTTCACTCCACGGGGTGCTCTGCCTTTGTAGAAAACAAGGGTTTTTTTCATGCCAAGTAAAGCTCCAGTTGAGGCACTGTACACTTCCCTATCTTTTCCGGTGGCTTTCCAGTACCCAGCTCCAGTCGCTCTATTTGTTCTCACTCCCGTTGGGTATTTCCTGTCCCTCAGGCTGAAGAAGTACCACTCCCTTGCCCCCATTTTCGCCACATCTTATCCATTTACCATCATCAACAGTACACTAAATAGTTAGACCCACCATACACATGTACACAATGACACACTACACTAATAATTATTGAGTGTTAATTTATTATATACCTGGAAGCTCCCAAGGTTCACATCGGTTAATGTCAACCTCAGCAATGTCCACTCCACAGAAGCTTCCATTGAATACCTTTGAAGCCAAATAAAATGTTATGAGTTCTTCATCAGTGGGGTGAAACCTAAACCCCGGCGGCAACCCTTGCTCGTTCACTTCTTCCCCGCCAAGTTCACTTAAAACTTCCTCCACTGCTAACATCTTGTTGAGAGTAAAGGCTAGTTGTTGTGACTGGAATGAATGGAGGAACATGCAAATATTTGAACAAGATAAAAAGGTGTTTGGGGAGGGTTGAATCGAGGCCTTGAAAGGCTAGGGAAGAGCTACCAAAAAAAAAAGAAGAGAGATTGGACTATGTAAATGTAATAGAGAGAAGGGGGGGGGGGTAGTAAATGCAAAGTCGGTTGCAGAGGACAGAGATTTATGCGTGCGTATGTGAGCATATTGAAAAAGAGAGAGAAAAGAGAGATGAGTCAGTAAGGTACGTTCTATGATGGATGGATAACCACGGGAGGGAGGGATAGCTCACTCACAGGACACAACACAACAGTGAGATCATCATCATCACTCAATTCTTCTCTTCTCTTTTTTCTAGACAAAATTTAACATTAGTTTGGTTTGTACAACAATTAGATCGCCAAATCTGGAATACGGGTAGTTCTTTCCCTTTCCCTTTTCCTTTCTTTTCATTTTCTTTATATTTCTTTATATATATAATATAATACATACGTAATCTTGGTCCATTTAATGTTAGATATAACAACCTTATACAAATAACACGAGCTCTACTTGTTTGAGATTAATAAGACTAAACTCAAGCGTATGTAATAATTCAAATAAGTTGGAAATGGAAAATTAGTATGGTAGTTTAAATGGAGGTGATACCTGGGAATGGGAGCCAAGCCATGTTACCCGCAAACCTAGCTACCTGATGATTGATGAAGGTGTTTTAATTCATTAATTAATTGGGGGGGGGGGGTGTGCAGCTGAGCTCTAGAAAATGTCGGCGTTGCACGTGTAGCATGAGCAGGTAATTTAAAGGGTATCGTAGGCTGCTACTGTTTCTCTCTCTCTCTCTCTATTATTCTCTAGTAACTACGTATGCATAACATAAACATAGATCATGGTGAGTAGGCCAAGTAAAAGATAACACCACCCAGCAACAGGATATCCTTCCTGACTCCTGACTTTTGCACGTATATCGTAGTAATTAGGCCCTAATCAGCTTCTTTATATTCTATACATTACATCCATGCATATACATTCATAGGAATACTACAAGGTTGGTTCACTTTAGGTTATATAAATCTAAGATACATAAATGATAAAACACCTCCTCTGCTTCACATGGTGGTGCTACCCAGCTATGTAGGTAGCTAGCTAGATCCCTAGAGAGTAGGTGTTAGTTCTACTTTTTCAACGTGTTTTCTTTTTCGTTTCTCTCTGGTCTAGCCAGCTAAGCTAGCTCTGATTATTGAGCACCTTTTTTGCTCCTCGTGGGGCAAAATTAAGAGGAAACATGTAGGGTCAAGTTTCTACTAACCAATCAAAGGAGAGTGGCCCAGTCAACTCTGCTAGGCCTGGCCATCAATTTAAGACTTAAAACACTCCATGTTTGTTAACAACTGTATTATGAAGAAAAACCAAGAAAGAAGAATGAACACGTTTAATCTCTTTTGAAATTATTTGCTTACTTTCAACAGTACATGAATAGAATTTATACTTAAATGAATAACTATTATGATTATCTGTTTGCTAACTACTTGCTAACAATATTTTAGTGTCACGGGCCAAAGTTTAAAGCTCGTGACTATGGTACAAGATGCACCCCATGAAGGTCGATCGATTAGATGGGGATCATTCAGCCCACGAGAATTGGCCCGATTCTAAGAATTGTTGGAAAAGCCTGTCATATTGAAGCCTGGGTGGCCCGATAGCGGAGATATGACAACTTAGGCTATTTTGGGTAACTAATCTTAAAAGATAGTGGGAATCATATCTTGTAAAGATTAGATTAGATTTGATTAGACATATCTTGTAAATCCCTTGAAACAGGGGATATCGTTAATCTCGTCCGTCAATGTAAATGTATCTTGATCGTCGGTTTTGGGGAGCTTAACTATAAATAGAGAGCCTCCCCCTCATTTGTAGATTATCCATTGTATGTTGAATTCTTAAGAGTAATAGAATTATTAGGCATTTACTCAAACACCTTGTGTGCATTCTTTCTTTGGCTTTCTTTGGCTTTCTTTTGCTTATTTGAAGCTTTTTTTGCTTATTTGAAGCTTCTTTTGGCACAATCGCTTCCACTATACAAATTGGTTCATTGGAGGAGTTCTTAAGGAATCCTCATTTTTGGGTGTAAAGGCTGACTTAGGCGAGTTTAGACGAGTGAATCGCATAAGGCCGCATGGATTGCGAGACGAAAGGTCTAGCCTTGTGATAAGTGGTATTTGAGTTATTGGTTCGAAGGCACTGTTGGGATGTCGAAAGAATTTGTTGATCAGAATGAGCCAATGCAAACCCGTGGGAGGGTCAGAAATGCAAGTCGCTGGAGGGACATGCTAACAGCTTTGGAAGATCGAGTTGTTAACCTCGAGGAGCCCGTAGGGAATATGAAGGAGACGCTTGAGTTGGTCGAGGGACGCACAGATGGGTTTGACTTAATGGAAGAGCAACTCAGAGATTTTGTGTTAGATTCTCTCGATGCCAATGCGGAAAGGCTGAATGAATTAGTTAATTCTACTACAAAAAAGCTAGCAGAGAGGAATGAAAATCTCGAGGAAATAGTGTTAGCCATGAAGAAAGAAATTGATGAGCTTAAGGGGGAGCTCACGATTTACAAAGCTGCTTTGAGTAATGGGATGTTGTCTTCAAAGCCGAAGCAACAAGCAATGGAAGTTCTCAAATTGGAAAAGTTCAAAGGTGCAAGGTCCGCAAGAGACGTGGACAACTTCTTGTGAGAAATGGAGCAATACTTCCGAGCGATGGGCATCGAGGATGATGCAATTAAGGTAAACACTGTTTCAATCTATTTTATTGATGTGGTTCTCTTGTGGTGGCGTCGTAGGTCCACGGATGAGAAACGTGGTGGGAACGTAATTGGGACTTAGGAGGAGTTCCAAAGAAAGTTGAAGAAGTATTTTTACCCACAGTATGCCGAGAAGGAGGCTTGGGCTAAGTTGCGTCGTCTCACGCAACAAGGCATGGTTCGAGAGTATGTTCGGGCATTTAGTGAGTTGATGCTTCAAATCTCTGACTTGAGCGAGAAAGAAGCGTTCTATTGGTTTGAAGATGGTTTAAAGTCGTGGGCAAAGTATGAGTTGCATAGTCAAAGAATCACCGAACTTACTGTAGCCATGGCCGAAGCAGAGTTCTTTGTTGAACTTGGTCCAACAAAAGACAGGTTCGAATCTTCTCAGCCCAATCGAAAGGGCAATGGTGAGAGAAACCATGAGGAAGATGAAGAGGGCATAGCGATGATGGCCACAATACTGATAGCACAAGTGGCAATGAGAAACCACGAGATGCAAAGCGGGGAACTGATAGCATAAGTGGCAGTGAGAGACCACGAGATGCGAAG
This sequence comes from Gossypium longicalyx, assembly GCA_025698465.1. Classification (NCBI taxonomy): domain Eukaryota; kingdom Viridiplantae; phylum Streptophyta; class Magnoliopsida; order Malvales; family Malvaceae; genus Gossypium; species Gossypium longicalyx. The sequence goes on from CM046995.1 coordinate 82,027,981, forward strand.
CGGAGATCCAACAACCTAAGAGATAAGGAAAAGAGGATAAAATGCTTTCTTTGTCAAGGATTACATATGTTGCGAAAATGTCTGAAGAGATCGATGATGTCGGCTATCCAAAAGAAAGATGAGCCGAAGGAGGAGGCGAAGCCTATTAAGGGAAAGACATCGAGAGTAAATTCGATGGTGCTCATTCCTAATAAAAAGAATGGTAGAAGAGGGTTGATGTTTGTGGACATCAACATTGCGGGTCAGAAGCGGAGTGCTCTTATTGATACGGGAGCATCGGACTTGTTCATATCAGAAAAGGCTGCCAAGAAGCTTGATCTGTCGATTAGGAAATCGAATAAGAAGATCAAGACAGTAAATTCTGATGAGGCCCCAACTGTGGGAGTAGCTCGTAATGTGAAACTACAAATCGGCGAATGGAAAGGCAAGGAAGACTTTGAGGTAATCCAATTAGATGATTACGATTATGTGCTTGGTTTAAACTTCCTTGACAGGATTCAAACAGTTCTATTTCCATGGGCCGATGAAATCTATATTGTCACTGGTCCATTATCGAAGATTATTATGCCAGTGCATCGGGATATAAAGGTTGGGACCAAGGTGTTGTCGTTAATCCAACTAGTCGAAGATGTTTCGTATGGGGGAAACATTAACTCGATAGAAAGGAATGTTGCAAAAGCCCCTTCGAAAAAGTTAATGGAGCATGAGTCTGATATGAGACCTGTGGAGTCGACTGTGGAGACGCTACCTTTGGGAAATATGGATTGTGCATCGGACTTCGAGGGGAAAGAAACGATGCAAAAACAGTTGAAACGAGTAAATACTGCGAGTAAGGTATATTGCAAACACTCTGATAGTGTTTTAAATTCTGACTTGTTGGCTTGGCAAGGTCGTAGGGGCCCTTTCAAAGTTCATAAGCAAGAAGGCCGAGGGCCTGTGGGCGGAACAAAGCCAAGGTGTGAGAATCAAGAGGATTCTAATGGGAACAAGTTAAAATTAAGGCAAGTTAGAGCGGAGACTTCTTGCCAACGAAATGTACCAACGAGTGCAACGGTTCAAGTTAAGAGACGACGGAAGCCGAGGCAAAGGTTCCGAAGAAAGGGACAACCCAATTGCAAGGCAAGTCGGAAAGAGGCGAAGGCAACGAGAGAGTTCCGAGACGAATCAAGCCAGTGTCATTCAGAAGTCGCAACGAGGGCGTTGCGAGAATGGGTGGGGGGAATGTCACGGGCCAAAGTTCAAAGCTTGTGACCATGGCACAAGATGCGCGCCATGGAGGTCGATCAATTAGATAGGGATCATTCAGCCCACGAGAACTGGCCCGATTCCAAGAATTGTTGGAGAAGCTTGTCAGATTGAAGCCTGGGTGGCCCAATTTCGAAGATATGGCAACTTAAACTATTTTGGGTAACTAATCTTAAAAGATAGTGGGAATTATATCTTGTAAAGATTAGATTAGATTTGATTAGGCATATCTTGTAAATCCCTTAAATCAGGGGATATCGTTAATCTCGTCCGTCGATGTAAATGTATCTTGACCGTCAGTTTTGGGGAGCTTAACTATAAATAGACAGCCTCCCCCTCATTTGTAGATCATCCATTGTATGTTGAATTCTTAAGAGTAATAGAATTCTTGAGCATTTACTCAAATACCTTGTGTGCATTCTTTCTTTAGCTTTCTTTTGCTTATTTGAAGCTTCTTATACCTATAAATAAATAGCTACCTTCAAGTGTTGCCCTCCAAGATTATGGCTTACAATACTTCATGAATTGAGACAATATATGATAAGCAATTATCATAATCACTCAATTTCTACTATCTAAAAAAAAATCTACCTGCCCGCTTCACATCCACTCTAAAATAATTCATTTCGAATAAAACAATTATCATATTCTTTGACTGCATGAACTATGCCATTATTATTCAAAAGAGTGAATGTGATTGCATTCGTATGAACCCAATAAAAGAAAAGGTGATAGCATCTTCATTTATATATATTTATATTACAATAATGTACGTAACACAGATGCAAATGTGCACTTGGTTTGGTGTAGTCAAACTAGAGCAACCCCAATGCAGAGCAGAGCAGACTACACATGACATTGTGATTGGACTTTGGACATGCTCGCTTTTCCACTAATTTCTTTATATAATTAATTAAATTTATTTTACTCTTCAATATCATAAAAAGAATCATCTTAATTTTTTTTATTTTTCTGTCTTTTTTTAATTTTTAAATTTAAATCTTTATTAAATCATCCTATACAAAATACATATAAATTAACATAAATTATCACATAGATAAAAAGTCACCATTTAGTTATATTTTTAAAGTTTAAAAGTTCAAGAAATATATAAAAAAAATTCAAAAGTTAAAAACCATTAAAATTATTAAAAGATATAATAATATTTTACAATAGTTTTTAAATGTTAAAAAATCAATTAAACACTAGTACATTATCTACATAATAATTCATGTGCATACCATATTAAAAAAAATTAACAAATGTTAACTTTTTTATCTATTTAAAATGATTTGAGAAAGGTTAAAAGAAGTAAAAAAATTAAATAAAAAACTTAAAAATAATTTTTTTTTTTAAATTGAAGAAAAATCATTATGCCTAAGAAACGGTCATACATGTTGACCAATTTTCCTATCTATGCTGTACTATAAGGCTGGCATCCAAGATGAAAGTTGTCTTGTTAATAATAAAGTCAAGTTGGTTTTTTTTAATATAATTTTCAGGGAATAGTAGTTGCGTCACTGGAGAATCTGGAATGTTAATTCACTTGTACTGTCATCTACTTCTCTATATGGTTTGTTTCTTGACTAATCCTTAATCTCATTTCTCCTATCAAAGTCTGGTTATTAAAAGATAAAAACACGTTGGGAGAGAGTAATGTCCATACCATTCAACCACTTGATTCTATGACTCAAAACAAACTTCAAACCCAACTTTAAACATGATGCCTTTTCCTAAACTTGATAATTTGATACCACTTGATTCTATGACTCAAAACAAACTTCAAACCCAACTTTAAACATGATGCCTTTTCCTAAACTTGATAATTTGATGCAAGGATCTCAAGAAGGTGGAGCCCAGGCATCCACTGGATCACTTGGCCTCCTGTATCTCATGACCACCACTTCCAGAATGCCATCAGGACGGAACTTGGGAGAAAACAATCGCGGATCAACTGGTCCAGGCAGATTAAACGAAATGGTGAATGGCCCAGGAGAGCATAACTTCTCAACTGTCATCTGGCACACACTCGATAATCCCTGCAGCACTTCACTGCCTTGCGTTACTATACCCTGTATCAGAACCTTTCCATCACGTTGGATCTCACATTTTAACTTACCTGGTGGAACCAACATTACAGACTCAGTCATCTACTCATCATTTATTTATATTTTCTGTTCAACAGGATAGCAAGGGTTCATACCACATTGCTATTCTGATTGCACCAGCCTAATATTGTCATTACTAGTTAAAGAAAAGAAACTCTAAACTACACAGGTTCATTGCATTTTACATGCCGTTAATAACATAGTAAAAGACAAAGGAACTTACTTTGATCGCTCCTTATGCCCGGCAATGCAACTCGAAAAAGGAAGGCACTTTGACTGACACCGATGTCTATAACACCAATAGATGGCCCGTTACTACATTCTTTTGCAGATCCAGTTAAATCAACAGATGGCTTCAACTTTGACTCTGCATAATCTTGAACGCCCATGGCAGCAACTTCCCTTTATCCTCGTCAGCCACAAGATTTTTACCTAAAAGTCCAGATTGGAATTGATGAACTGAAATGCAAAAAATCTCTTTCATTTGTTTATTTTTCCTCACAATTAAAGACTAGTATTTCGAAAAATAATGAGGAGCTCCACAGTTGTGAAAGAGCTTTATTTTACTAATACCTACGGCTAATGAAGAATGGCAAGAAATGGTGTAAGTTATTTGTTTAAGAGCTGCGAATTGCGATCTTAATCAACCTCAGGTTCTGCAAAAGTGCAAATAATTTCTTTCTAAAATGAGAAACAAATAGTTAATACAAAATCTTTATCGACCAACTAGCATCAGCATCCTCACTAAAAGGACTTGTCAATGATTAGACCCTTCAAACATTGACAAGAGATATGCCTCCAGACACTTAGTACTTTAGTTTTAACATCTATAAACTGCTTTAAATCTAGTTAGATCAAGAAACTGCATGGCTTAGAACACAAAAGAAGGGCCAAGAAGAAAAAGGAAGCCAACCTACCTCCTCTGATCAGAGTAATCCATATATCTTTAGATACAAGAGCTGGCTGCGTGTGTGCACACACACATACGTATTTGAAAGGAAAAAAGAACAATATAGCTCATGGTGAATAAATAAAAAACAGGGAAAATTTAACATAAGTATGCGATGCATGATATAAAAAGGAAAAGTTCAAATCATTTTTATGAGTTCCCATTGTGAACAAAATTCGACTTTTCCCCAGCTGTCAACAGATCCATTCGAAAGTCTATTGGGGGAAAAAATCATCCATATTAAACTCAGCAAAGGTTTGCAAAACTCTAAAGTTGAATAATATGGCAAGCTTAATGAACGAACCACGGCAAAGATAATTCTATACACGTAGATGGGGAAAGCCAAACGATTCGAAGCTAAAATTGTTAGAGCATGAAAAACATATCATAAAAACCGCTTAGAAAGAAGCGCAATTGAGAAAATAGGGAAGGATTAGAGGCAGCCGGTCTTAAACCCTATTCCTATCCCAAGCTAGAGGTGTAGATAAAGGAAACGCAGGAATCCTGGGGTGGGATTAGTCATAAACTGATTCGAGATCAAAACAAGGTTAAGCTTTGAACATAAAGCGATAGCAGCAACAGAAAGCGAAAAGAGACAGCCCAAGAAGATGCAGAAAGTATATCAAACCAATTAATTATACAAGGAACTGAATCAAGAAAGTCAACAACGAACAAGAACAACATAAAAGAAGAAGAAAAATTAAATGCAAGTAAAATAGAGAGATTTAGAAGCAAAAATGATACCTTGAGAAGCAAACTGCGGAGGAGGAAGGGACGGTGCGTCGGCTAGCTCGCAAACAAAGCGCTTTTAATGAAATCACTTCTCTCTCTGAGGTTTCGTTCCATACTTTTATTATCATCTCAATGACAGATTTATCCTTGTAATTCCGATGAAATTAATCCTCTATTATTAAATAATTTAAAAGCTTAAAAGGTAAAGAAAAATAGTAAAAATGAAAAAAAAATTCAATTAAGCACTAAAAAAAAAAAAAGTACACCAATTTTTATTCACCTAAATATATATATATATATATATTATCCCTTCCATTAACAGAAATCAGTACTGAATAAATGTGCGCACATCATGTGTAAAATTGCTGACGTGGAAAAAATTAAAAGCTAATATGAAAATTAATTTATTTCCAATGGTTGGAAAAAAATTTAAAAAAAAAATGTAAAGTAAAATACATTGAAGGTTAATGGATACATCATATCGAATCTGGAAAGGGGGTTCAAACTTCTGAAAAATTCTCAAAATTTTGAAATCCTTCGGAAACAATCTGGCAAAATATAACTTGCTTAATCCTTCGGAATAGTAGAAATATAAAATTTTCTAAATCATTAGGGTTTTGGTATTTGGCAAACACTTAAGTGATTTTGCTTTGCTGATTACAATTCAAAGTGCCTTTCATTTCAAAACATTATTTTTGAATTTCTGGGTTTTATTCTTTGGGTAATTTGGTTTTTTAATTTTTCGTCTGAATTTTGGTTTTATTCCTCTATTTAGGGTTGGCGAAATGAATTCCCATTCTTCATCATTTCAAAGCAGTTGTAATGATGTCTATTGTTGAATTTCTTAGGAGTATGAGGGAGAAGATGATTTTTGCTATTGTGGTCAGATCTGTCCCGTATGGATGACATGGAAAAGGTCTAATAGTGGGGTTTTCAAATGGCATGATGAGGAATTAAGCGAAAGGGAAAAAAATTATTTATGAATTGAACAAAAGAAAATGATGAGATGAGAAAATTTTGTCGAAACCGAAGTGATGAAGAATTTGTAATCACGGCGTTGAAATAAAAAAATGGAGAAGCAATGGAAGATGGTGATGAAGAGTTTAGCATATTTGAAGAGGAAGAAGATGGTGTATTGTACTAGAATGATAATATCCTAGATAATATGTATGTTATTGATAGTGATTAATTATGATGTAATGTTGTTACTGTTTGTGTCTCACATTGTAATGGTTTGCTTAGTTTGTTTTAATTTCAACTACTAAATATATGGCAATTAATGATATTTTGTTTGTTTAGCATTTGGTTATGATAATTTCTCTATGTATTACTTTGTTTGATATATGGTAGTTTGGATGTCCATAGAGAACGGAAAGAGTTAATTTCAGTCGTTTGCAACATGCAACATCATCATGTTCAAAAGAAAACACAACTGAAACTTTTCATTAATGAAACATTAGCAGTTCTTTTCAAAACTTTTTCCAAACAACTATTTGAGTTTCTTATATGTAACTTTAGAAATTATATTGCATTAACATATTCAATATCAGCTTGACAAAGTCAATATCAAATTCACAAAAGCAAGTGTCTAGTATCACATCTTGAGTAATTAGCCTAAGTTTGGCTTCCTTGACTCTTTATGGTTTAGTTCTTTGGAGGCCTCCTCTTAGTCTTCCTTTTTCAGCTTGCTTCTTCTTGTTGTAGTTGTCTCTTTGTCAAAGTAGGTTCCCTTGCCACTTTAAGTCATTGCCTTTTATGGAATGTTGGTACTACGATGGAGCAATTAGCTCCATTTTTTTTTTTTTTATTGTGACTGTTGTCTCACTTGAGGACCCAAGCAACAACATATATATTGAGTATCAGTAGCATGTGATAAGTTTAAGAATTTAGTATGTATAAGGACAAATATCATAGATGTACATTACATGTTTATTGAACAAATTCACATATCAATATACAAACCAATACCACAGGGTATTTTCCTTTTTCTTGATTGATCTGCAATGGTGGGATGAGGTTCATATGTTGATCCTATAAGCTTTTGTTTCCCTTTTCTCCTAGTTGTTGGACCATGTTGCATTGGTGCACTCATTGCATTACTAGCAAGTATTGTATATGAGCAAATATTCTAAGTATTAGGTGTTGCCTACAAAAAAATTGCATCAAGTACAAGTATATAAAAACATTAATAAAGCATAGTATACAAGTTGAATAAAAATGCAATGTTATCCCGGTCATTATTGGAAGTTGATTTGGCATTCCTTAAACCATTAGCAACTGTGGAACGTAATCCAGTATTCTAATTGACATGAAGAATATGTTAATATAAAACAAAATCAAGCTAGGAACACAAAAAATGACACTATATACAATAGGTATACCTAAGTTGTATTGGACCTAGATGTTAATCTGGATGGACAAGCTCGAATGTTGTGGCCTATCTCTCCACACGCTCTACAATGCCTACCTTCCCCCCTCCCCCCCTTTTTTATCAATCTTGATTGTTTTTGGTTCATCTTTACCCTTTATTCTTTTCTTCTTGGGCCTCCCAAGCAATACCTCAACAATTAGAGGTTGAATTAACTCAATTGTCTTAGGCCAAAATATTTTCCCTCTAACAGGCTGCAATATATGGTTGTAAGCTACCATGTATATATTTACTATTATAATTAGAGACAAAATCTTTTGGTTTCTTGTTGCCGTGGTACATAGCAGAGATTGCATGGCAACAAGGAATCTTAGTTAGTTCCCATTGTAACAACCCATTTTTTAGTGGTATAGGAAACAATGGTTTTAGAACCCTATTTTCTGATGATTGAGTCAGTAAATATTGTTAATTAATAATTACGAGTCTATTATAGTATTATATTGAATTACAGTTTGATAATTTTATTGAACAGTTAGTAATTAATGTACAAGGACTAAATCGTAAAAACCATAAAAGTTAATCGCTATTGATTTTTATTAGTTAAAAGGCTTAAATAGAACTTTTTCAAGGCTTGTAGTGACAATTAACCACTTTTTAAAAGTGGTGGACAATTGGTATTTGATATTTAGTAAATTATATGATAAAACTAATGTAAAAATTTATTATTACAAAACATTAAAATATGAAAACAAATGGTCATCTTTAACCATTTTTTCTTTCCCCTATCGTTTTCTCCTAAGAAAATTGAAGAAATTATCTATTTTTGAATCTCAAGGTTTGGACTTAGCATGTAAGCGATTTTGAAGTCCGTTTTTTGTAAATTTTATGTTTTTGAGATCTCGAGAGTTTGTTTTAGCTAGCTCAAGGGTTAATTTGTGAAACTATTAAAGTTTATAAAATTTACCATTGATGAATTTTGAAGCTTTTGGTGTTTAAATGTTAGCTTTTAAGCTTAAAAATGAAAAAAAGACTAATTTGTAAAGTTTAAATGCTAGTTTTGCACATAAGGACTAAAATGAATAATTTGTGAAACTGTCATGAGTTTTTGATGAAAATAATTAGTGTAGAGTCATAGAAGGATATATTTGAAATTGGATTGTAAAACTGTACCCAAATGTGAAAGCTATGATAGTTTCAGTTTTATTGACTAAATTGAATAAAATGCGAAACTTTAGGTAACTTTTTAAAAGTGAAATTAATATGTCATATACACGGAATGAGATAGTATAAAGTGATTGAAACTGATAGTTTGAAATGAATTAACGTATAGATCAAGATTTGGACCAATCGGTTGATAATCGAGTAAAAAATATTGCAGATTAGTACTCAACATTTTGTTTGTTGCTGTTTTTGTCTGGTAAGTTCATATGGTGTAGTTATGTTTGTAAATGTATTGGATGTGTTTAAATTATGAAATTATATCTTGAGATTGTATTTTGAATTGGTTATAAAATGGTACAAAAAGGTGATAAATGGACTGAATTGTAAATAAAAGAACTAATATGTTAAATGTGCCCGAATGAACGTAAGAAAGGATAGGATACAATTGACATTCCAATAGGGTTATTTGTGTGTTGGACGAGATATTGTATGAGATGATACTGATGTACAAAGAATTCGTTGTTTAAACTGGAATCCAACATTTGTTGCGGATTACCAAGTTTTGTCTTTATGGAGACCATTGTTACTGGTTGTCTCTACGGAGACCCTGGTGTGTTCTGGAAGGATGTAATGTTTTATGACATATGACGCTTATGGGCTTAGCACTTTAGTGCTCAGATGTGTATTGGAGTTAACGCTCAGATGAGCAATCTAGTTTGTTTTGGTGGTTACTCGCATATTTGTATTTGTTTATTATAGTTCATCTGCTTAACGGTTATGGTAACAAGGTAAATGAATGAATGTTAGTATGTATTGTGATAGAAATAAAAATATAAGATTGGAATGATGTAAATGATGTATGTGTTTGATGGTCTTATAGAGTGACACTGAATGAGATTATGATGTACCGATTGAAATGTTATAAGACTTATATGTGATGAACTCACCTTACGGTTGTGAAATATGATGACATAAGAGTTGCGTAGTTAGCTAATTTGTTACGTTAATTGTGAATGGAGATAAGTTTTAATGTTTTAAAACCTATGAACTTACTCTGTTTTGCTTTCTGTTTCTGTAGTGGTCATTTTGCGAAATGTGTCGATTGGATCATCTCGGAGCTCAGACTATCTAGCTTTTAACTCGGTAGACTTTTAAACATTCTGGACTCAATTATGTGGCATGTATATAGGCTTTATATGTATATGTGTACTTATTTTGAATGTTCATGATCTTGAACCTTAAATGATGCTTGGTTTGGATGGTCTCATGTTAAGTATCTATGTATGCATATTGGCTATATGTTAAGCCATAGTTGATGTGAATAGATAGAAATATTGATGATGGAATGCTTGAGTATAATGGTGATAGCAGATGATATTGAATGTTTGAGTATTTGGCATTACATAGGTTGACATGTTTAACAAAATACTAAATGGATGTTTATTGGCTTAAGTAATGTTATGAATGCCTGTTGGTATAATTGAATGATGGATGGAAATAGGTATGCATTGAGTTATGCATGGTTTAGTTGGTTAAATTGTATGGATAAAGGTACATGTTGATGACTAAATGAGACATGTTTGTTAGTGGATTGAAAATGGATGAATTATGGCATATTGGTATGGTTTTGGACTAGTTTTACGCAAGTTGGAAGTGTGCTTAAGTATAACACCCAAAACTTGACCTAGACGTTAAGGTCAAAGCTAGAGGAATTAATTATTTTGTTTGAAAACCCAGGAATATGAACCTAGCTTTAGAAATTGTGGATTCCAAAAAATATATAATTTTTAGCAAAGCTCTTACAAGTTCTTTATGAAATCACGTGCATAATTTATTAATTTTACGGAAAACACTTAATTCAATACTCGAATTTGTAGTGAAAATTTTGGAGTAGCTAATTCTAAAAAACCATGATTTAGGTTAGAGAAAACATATAATTACCGATTGTGCATATTCTAAAACTTTCATTGTTAATTTACGCAAAGCGTATTTCAAATTCACAGTGATAAACTCATATTTTGTTTAATTTTAAAAACCAAGCTTTCCTTTAACTTAACAGAAAACACGCAGAAAACTTAAGCCAAATAAAAAAAATCTAAAACCAAAATCAAATTCGAAAACTTAGTCTAAAAATAAAAAATCCAGAAAACTTAGTTAAAAATAATTCAAACCGTCTTATATGAAAAAACAATTAGAGCTCCCGCACACCGTCCGATCCTAAGTCTGAAAGTCACCTAAAACTTATTAAACAAACAAGTGAGTTAGAAGCCCAGTGTGTAACTCAGCCTACAAATAGAAATTTTCTTATAACATACACAAATGAAAATACCAACACAGAATTCTACTCATTATATACACATATATAAATATCATATCAGAATGTCACATCACTAGAAACATATATAAGATTAGAATGTCATCTTTTTATAAGCATATATCATATCAAAATGTCATATCATATCAGAACAAGTCATACCCCCATCCGCTACACACCAACTCTATCCAACTAATCACACCAAAAAGGACTACAAGAGTCCATCCATCCAATCACATCGGGTCGTGGCGGTATGCCACTCATAATGGCGCGGCTGAGCTGCCAGATAGATATTGGGGTTTAACCACCAGAATTGCAGTAATACTGCCAGAAAACACTTCCTCCATCATATCAAAACCCACCCCAATGCACATGTATAATCAGAACAACATACATATATATCACATGAATGGTATGGCATGCATACCTAAACATATCATACTGAACATAACATATCATACTGTTTATACTAACAGTTATTTTACATATAGGTGTCATACTTAGTTTTACACGTAATTATGCTTTCAGAGTTATCGAAACACATATCTTACCTAAGTTTTTCACCTAATTTAACCATAACACATACCCACACCTATTGAAAAAATATCATGTTTCAAGTCTTATTTAAGCCAAACGGACCCCACAGAAGGTCTAATTACAAATTTTTAAGTCAAATGGGCCTAATTGAAAATTTTCAAAAAATAAGTCGTGTCGGCCCAACTGGCCAGCTCTTGTGGTCCACATGACCTTACACACGGCCACGTGGCTCACATGGGCTGCTACACGGTCATGTGATGTAGAGCAGTTTTGAAAATAACCTCTATTTTCGAGTTTTTCTGAGTTCTAATTAACGTTTTAGGTTAGAATCACACACTTGAAGCTATTTCTGATTAACCACAGAATAGAGCACTCTTAAATCTTACATACAACATAAAATCATACCATTCAACAACTAAGAGATAAAGCCAATATTTAATTTGATAATTTCCTTTATTAAAAATCAGCCCCAAAATTAAAATTCAAATGCTTACCTCGTAAAATCAACATTCAAAACAATATCTAAACCACTGGAGGATCACATATCTCGCACCCTTCGCCTAAACACAGATGATAGAAACGTTGAAAGTAACAAAAAACGAAAACTAAGCATTAACAACTCAAAACTTGCTCAAGAACGAACTAAAACTTAATAGTAGAAAATCAAACGAAGTTACTTACACAAATCTTGGATTACGACCGAAAACAAAGAGTTAAAAAAATAGTCCCCAATGGTAGCAACTAAATGTACGTGATAGAGAATGAGGGTGAGTAAATCCTATCATTATCCACATTAGATTTTTTTCTTGGAGTTAAAACAAAAATAATTTTTTCCACTTTGCATATGTAAGGATTCGAACACAAGACCAAATGGTAAGCTAACACCTTACTACTGAATCAGTATACTCATCCTTGTTATCAGTTGAACATAAATAAATTATAAACCAGATGTTCAAAGATAGGAGTTTAGGCAAAAATAGAAAAAATTCAAGAAACAAGATTTGAACCTAAAACCTTGCACACACAAGCATAAATTGGCCTCAAATTATAACAGTTTTTTTTCCTTTTAGGTACTTAGACTTTCCTTTTAAGCATAAATGGTATGGTACCTAAACTTTTTTTTAACTAGAAGTGGTGCCTAGGGTGGGTTTGGATGGGCGGTGTGTTTACCTGCGGTTAGTGTAAAAACAACGGTGGCAATGAAATTAGATACTGTAGTGACACTATAGCATGAGACAAAAAGTAAGCTAAATGCACTGCACTCCACCCCCACCAAACCTTCCCCTAAACTTTTGGTCCAACTGTTATATTATCTATTTGTGAGTTGATGTCGCCTCATGGGTAGGTCCTTAAAGATATATGGAGGCATTTTCATGGTAGAATCCCAACAAAGATAGAAATGGCCAAAAGAGGAATTCTTCTTGTGACATTCACTACTTGCGTTCTATGTTTGAAAGATATGGAATCGATTAATCACATTTCTTGTTATTGTTCGGGCTCTTGAAAAATTTGGCAATAATGTGGTAGCTTGTGAGGTATCCATTTTTTCATGCTTGAGAATCCTATAAACCTCCTGGAAATATGAGCTAATTCCAACATCAGGCCTCAATGTTTACCAATTTGGTTGATGGGTTTCTTTGGAATTGCATTGTCTATTTGGCTTTTTCGGAATGAGGTTGTTTTCAATGGTAAAGGGGTGGATGAAAATTAATTATTTGACATTGTCTTTTTTATGGAGAGTTGGTGGTGTAAAGGAAAATGGCCTAACTCTATAAAATCTGTTACTGATATCTTTTTATGTCCTGCAACAACTAGCATCACCATTAAAAAGAAAGTGCGCAATGGCACCAATAATTAGAGGTTGCCTCCAATCAATCATCTCAAATTCAATGTTGATAGGGTAGCCCATTGTTGTTTCGGAGAAGCCAGTGTAGGCGAAGTGCTAAAGGATTATAGAGGAGTTGATCTTATTTGTTTATCAAAATCTATTGGAATTTTGGATCCCATCATAGCTAAGTTGATGGTTGTTAAAGAAGCATGTTTAGTATATGGAGCTTCCAAATGGGTGACTTCTCATACACTAATTATAGAGTCAGATTGCAGTAGTGTGGTTGACTAGTTAAAACATCCTCATACAGCTCCCCTCTCTAAAAACTGATGTTCTAGCATATCATAAGTACTGTTGTAATGTTTTTTTGGCGAATTACTCTAATTCCTAGAGAGGAAAGTACTAAAATAGATAAGTTGGCAAAATAAGGCATTGGACAGGTGAGAAATTTTCTATAGGTTTTAAAAGGACCATAGTGTTTCTCGAGGAATCTGATTCTCTATACTATGGACATGTTGTCGGTAGTCAGAGCTAAGCTGGAATGTGCTATTGACGTTTTCCTGAGCATATCGTCTATGGTTAAAAATTGTTTCTAATCTTGTAGGTGTTATTCTTTTGTTAGCTGGTTTTTTATGCTTTAGTTTTTGTTCTGATTGGATGTTGTTGTGGGCTTGTACTACTGGTTGTAAGCTATTCATTTTATAATAAAATTTGGTGCACTCTTTCCCTCTTTTTGATGTCCCGGGATGGACTTCGGTCGGTTTAGGTTAAGAGGGTTTTTCTTTAACAAGGCACATTTCCATTTAAAAATATATATAATAACTTGTGGCACTTTGTTTAGCTAAAATAAAATTTAAAATAAAATTAATTATAGGTAAAAGTTAAATTTTTTATTTTCTTTATTTTTTTGTTGATCTCCATATTCTCTATTGTTTTATTTTCAATGTTGCGTTCTTAATCATAAAAATAAAGGAAGATTTTAATTTTCAGTTTGCGTCACTAGAATGATGCAAGATTTTACCATTTTGCATAAGAAAATTATATAAGAGAGCAAACTAAATGCACTCAAATTTAGACTTGAAAAGAAAATGCTAAAACGAAAAACTAAAAGCTCTAAATAGCAATATGGTTTGAATGCAGGGAAAATTTGTAACACCTCTAACTTGTATTCGTCACCAGAACAGGGTTACGGAGTATTACCGAAACTTTCAGAATATTTATAAATAATTCATGTTAATTACTATTCATTTACCGAAATTATTCATAACGTCCCTTAAATGGACCCTCAAATCCCAAAACGAGTATTAGAATCAAGTCGAGACTTAAGTGAGAACTCAAAGAATTTTTCGCAAAATTTCTAAAATTTTTCCTAGGTACAGGGCTCACACGCCCGTTGTAACGCCCTTCACTCGTATCCTGCGCCAGGATTGGGTTCGAGGCATTACTGGACTTAAACTCTCACTACATACAAAATCGGCTCACCAAATTTCACCCAAATTTAAAACTTCTCAAACACATACATATCGTCCCTTATATAGGCCTTCGAGACCTAAAGCATACATTGGGACTGTTCGGGGCAATACCAAAAACATTCGATAGATTCTGGGCAACTTAATGAATTTTCTTGCCTTGGAGAGTCACACGCCCGTATGGGTGGGGCCGTGTGGTCACACACGCCCGTGTGGCTTGGGACACGCCCATGCCCTTAACCCGTTTAACTCTCTATTTTTGATGTCAGCATACATTTAAGGGCACACGACTAAGACACACGCCCGTGTGTCTAGCCCGTGCACTATACTGACTTAAAAATTTAAGTGCAAGGGACACACGGCCATACCACACACCCTTAGGGGCGAGCCGTGTGTCACACACGGCCTAGACATACGCCCGTATGTCTACCCGTGTGGACCTTGTTAGGCCATTTTCCAAGCCTTTGGTCACCCTCTATCAACCAATCACACTTATAGGTTACTTTAATACATGATAAGACCAAATTATTCACTTATATAAAACTATGATAAACCTCATTGCATGAAAACCTCATATCATCGGTTTTATACATGCTAGGTTAATTCCCATCTTGTATTTAAGGGTTTCCATATCTTCTTGACACATTCAAGGTTGGCTCATTCTTATAACTCATTGCCAATTAAAACCAAGCCATCACATATGAACATAAACATGCATAGATTTGTAGGTCATAGCCTACTTCAAAATAAACCAATTTCCATGGCCATATACAAAAAGATATGTATATGTTTACATGCCTTCATCTTGGCAAATCAAATGAAACATATAACAAAATACTCAAAATTCATATGCATGCCATTAAACAAGATAAAAGTGTCTATATACCAAAGCTGGACTAATTGATAGTGTGTTGACTCTCCAATCGTCTTCCAACCTTTACGATTCCTCGAGCTCTGTAAGACGGAGAGAAGAGAGGAGTAAGCATTTACATGCTTAGTAAGCCCGAATAACTGGAAACTAAACTTACCGATTAATTAGCATAAAGCCATGTTAAGCAATAGAGTTAACAAGCATGAAAATGATATCCCTATCACATGCACTCAATCAATAAATTAGTCACAATAATAATATACCATGTAATTTGTGTTAGATGAGCTCTTCATCTAATATTTCCTTTTTGAACATATATATCATATTAATCTTGTTGAGTTTCTAGAAAATCTTGATGGATTATCCATTAACTGTCAATTCATAAGAATGATCATTTCAAGTATGCACTCCCGCGAACCTCACATTTTACGGCAGGATTACCAGTCCAGGCTAAATCCCCCATAATATAAACTCATAAGGTGATGTCGGGATTACTAGTCCAGGCTAAATCCCTTATAACGACAAACACCCTCAGTGAGCTCGAATCTGAATTGCTAGTCCAGGCTAAATTCAGACCCTAATTGGATTACCCGTTCGGGCTAAATCCTTAATGCACATATATTTTTCGGGAGGCTCGATCATTCAAGGAACACTCGTCCGATCTAGATCCTTTCTATATTTGAGATCAACAAATTACCCGTCCGGGCTAAATCCTTTCTGCAACACATGCAGGATCTCAATATCACATACAACATGGTTCATCCATCGAACTTCCTTTCCAACCTCAACAGGGACATTTTTCAACATGTCATTGTTAAGAATGCATTTCATGTGTTTTCATGCCATTAACAAATGCAATTATCATACATTATTAAATCATGCAATTAGACATATTATGAGTTTACTTTAAGTTATCCGAACTTACCTGGTATTTGCCTCGGTATCGTGTTTTGGTTATTCCGAAATCTTTCGTTTTCCTCGATCGACCTCCGGAATTTGTTCCTCGGGGTCTATAACAATAAAGGTAAATTATTAACAGCTCACATTATACTTTTTTTTAGTCTAAATTTCACCCTCGTCCAAATGACCGTTTTGCCCCTAACCTTTTACATTTTACGATTTAGTCTCTAGGCTCGTATAATGAAATGCATGTAATTTCTACCTTATCCAAGCCTAGCCGAATGTTTTTCCCTCTTATGGTAGCCCACATTTTCCATCATTTTCACATTTCTACCACTCATTTTACACCTTCTGCAAAAAGGTTATTTTAGGGGTTTTTCATGAAAATCACATTGGAAAAGATGTTTAACACCCATCCAACTTTCATATTCTTCCATAAATCATCAAAATACAAGTAACTCATGCATGGGTAAATTTCTAAACACAAAATCTAGCATGAAATATGGGTAGAACTAGAGAGAGTAAGCTACCAAGATTTCAAAAATACAAACATTAAAAACGGGGCTTGGGAGCACTTACTATTGAGCTTGAAAAGCTTGGAAACCCTAGATATGGAGAACTCTAAATTTTTGGCAGCAACAAGAAGGAAATGAGCTGATTTTTGGCTTATTTTTCCCATTTTATTTCATTAAAATGCCAAATGACCAAAATGCCCTTAATCCCTTTCTTTAAAATTTTATCCATACAAGCCCATTTTTGTCTAAAAACTTAAAAATTGGGAAAATTGCTCTCCAAGACCTTCTATTTAATAATCTAAAGAAATTTCATACAAATTTCTTCTAGAATCCAAGTTTTGAAATTTATTCAATTTGGTCCTTATTTTCCAATTGGACACCTTACTCAAAGAATTTCTTCATGAAACTTTAACACATGCATATTATCATATTCTATACCTCATAATAATCATAAAATAAATATTTTAATGTCAAATTTTTTGTTCCAAAACCACTATTCTGATTAAGCTCTATTTCGAGATGTTACACCCGTGTGGTCTAGGGACCTGTGTGACCTTAAGACACGCTCGTGCTGCAGGCCGTGTTCGATCCCATGTAACTTTTTGACTTGTGCCACACGGACAGCCACACGCCCGTGTGAGTAGGCCGTGTGATCAATTTAATTTTCAAAAATTAGGTGTAGGGTTCATACGGCTAAGACACAAGCCTGTGTTTTAGGCCGTGTAGCACACATGGCTGAAACACACGCTCGTGTCTCTGCCCGTGTGCTCAATTTTGAGCATTCAATTTCTCGAATTTAAGATGCAAAGGACACATGGCCTAACCACCCGCCCATGTACCAGGTCGTGTGTCATACACGATTTAGACACACACCCGTGTGTGTACCCCTATGGACAAAATAAAGCTATTTCTAGCTTCAATTCTAACCCAAAATTTTACCAATATCCTGCACCAAAAATTATATCCAAATACCAACCAATCCAAGTATTATATCAAGACCAATTCAAGCATCTAAAATAGTATATCATTACTTGCATACCCATTTATGATCTTATTTTTAATAGTCATATTCATTTAACATAGCTCAATCAAATCATAATATATATACTCATGATAATACCATAAGATTACCTTAATAGATATCCCAAAATATAATCATTACTAGCCAGTTCAAATAGCTAGATTACAAACAATATTTATATGCCAACATTTGGCTAAGTTACCTATACATACCATTATACCAAAATGAGGTTACTATTTATACCAAAACAAGCTAGTGGATAGTGTGATGATGCTCCAATCATTCACCAACCTTCGCGAGCTCCTGAGCACTATAAAACAGAGAAAAGTAAACCTAGTAAGCATATTATGCTTAGTAAGTTCGTATAATTAGAATTAAACTTACCAATCTCATTTATTAAAATTAAGCATATAATATCATGTTTCCATCAACTTGGAAAAATTGCCTAAACACATGAATTCAATCAAACATGTTAGTCACAAAATTTTCATATACATCAAATAACTATAGATGAACTCATCATGCTATATCCTTTCAAGACATTTTCATTTCATCTCATAATTCTCATATCATATCAAGTATTTTGTTAGTTGAATCATTGAAATTTCAATGGATACTCAAATAGTACATTCAAGGTGTACAATTCAATAACACGTCAATTTATTTTTTTAGGAGTACCCATTAAGGCACTTAATCAGGAAGCACACTTTCGAGCCACATATCATATAACAGGATTACTTGTCCAAGCTAAATCTTGTTTCTAACATATGCTCATAAGAGCTTAATCAGGATTACTCGTCCGGGCTAAATCCTATTTATAACATATGCTCAAGAGGACTTATATCAAGATTACAAGTCCAGGCTAAATCCTTTTTGCAATGAGGTCAATAAG
This sequence comes from Gossypium longicalyx, assembly GCA_025698465.1. NCBI lineage: Eukaryota > Viridiplantae > Streptophyta > Magnoliopsida > Malvales > Malvaceae > Gossypium > Gossypium longicalyx. The sequence goes on from CM046995.1 coordinate 82,046,891, forward strand.
ATTACTCGTCCGAGCTAAATCCCATCAGCAACAAATGCATGACCTCATTCAATAGGGGAAATCACATTTATCCATCGAAATCCAATATTCAAACAGAACTTAACTCTTCTAAAACAATATCAAACATGTATTCAATTCTTATATTATAACATCCAAATTAATTTACATAAATATAAATCACATTCTATACCAATACAACATTCAATTCAAAATATTTACATACTCAATTAAGTTACATGAACGTACCTCGACACTTGTTCACGTATATAGATCTACTAATCCGAAACTTTCTCCTTTCCTCGATCTAACTTTGAATTTGAGTCATCCAGATCTATATAACTGAATTTAATCATCAATTTATCACATTTCATATTCAATTGGACTCAATTTACATCCTATGCAAAATTACCATTTTGCCCCTAAACTTTCCATAAATTCCAATTTCATCCCTAGGCTCGGAAAATGAAATTCATGCAATTTACTCCTTATTCCAAGCCTAACCAAAATTTCAACATACAATATATAGCACATGTATTCCATAAATTTTAGAATTTTTCTTCAATTTTCACAACTTTACAAATTAGTCCCTAAATCATGTTTCCACGAAAAATTACTCTGTAAAAGATGTTTATCTATCAACAACCTTCCATTTTCTACCATAAATTTTAAATTTTCAGCATATTCATCCATGGAATAATTTCTATACTTTGATAACTTTTCAAATTAATCCCCCAAATAGATAGAGTAAACTATCCTGGTTTCAAAAATATAAAAATTACTAAAAAGGGGACAATAAAACTTACCCAATTAAGCTTGATTAGTTTCTTCTCTCTCTCCTAGCGTTTTTATGCAAATTTTGGGGAAGATGATATAAAATAAGATGATATTTCTATTTAATTTAATTATCATATTTAATTTTATCACTTTCCAATTTAGTCCTTAGCCTTTTCTAATTTTTCCATGGATGAATCACCAAAAATATCTACTAATTTTTAACTAATGGTCTAATTACTATATAAGGACCTCAATTTTTGAACTCCATAGCTATTTGATCCTTCTAGCTATTACAATTCAACTTTTGCATTTTATGCAATTTGGTCCTTATCGTAATTAAGCACTAAATTGATAAAATTTTCTTATCAAAATTTTCACATGATATTCCTATCTAAATACAAATAATGTAAAAATATTAAAATAAATTTTCTTTTCGGCTCGGATTTGTGGTCCCGAAACCATTATTCCGATTTCACTGAAAATGGGCTATTACAAAATTGGTTCAATTTGATATTGACCCTCAAGTTTCTTCTTAGTAAGGTCCAGAAGAATTCCTTATTATAAGAAAATATGGACTGAAAGCTTTAAACCTATCTTTTTCTTTTCCAATCTAGTGACTCATGAAAGAGCATTCAATCGTAGCTTCTTAGCTTCAATCGCCAAGTTGTTAGGACAAATGGGTATGAAGAATTATTCCCTAGGAAGGTTTTATGAAAGAAAGATTTAATGGAAAAAAGGTGTAACACCCCTCACCCAACCCGACCCCGGGTCCGAGCTATAAGATGTTATATCCATTGCCAGAGCAACTATAATCAATTCATAGTAAAATAATCATTTGCACATGCAATTCAATGTCAAAAACATTCATTTATGTTTAAACAATCAAAATCGAGTCTTAATCGAGCTTACAAAAGCTTTTTTGTCTACCCGAGCACGAAATAGAACCAAATTACAAAGTTTTAAAAATTCAGGGCCGACGTCCTAATGTCATATCTTCCACATCATTACGTCACCAAAATAGCATTTCACGTCACAATCCTAGGCCACTCGATATCGTGACGTCACTTACTGTTGGCCGACGTTACAACGAGGTACATTGGTCGTCGGGCGTAAACCCTATTTTTGGCAAAAATGAACCATTTGGTACTTATTCAAATGTTTTGACCAAAGTCTATCATTACATACATTCATATATCATAATCACCTATGTTAAAACATATATACTCAACCTAGAACAAATCAATAAGACATCAAGTATATGCTTATTCAATGGCATCACATTTATATAGTCAAAACTAAAACATGTACGATTCATCTACTCATTCACCTACCATCTCTTCTATATGTAGTTCTTAGCATATTTAAATGACATATTCAAGTTTAAAATCATCAACTAAACAACATCAATCATAGCTAATCCATACACCATTTATTACATACCAAACTTTTAAAACAACTCAATATTTGCCACAACCATCAAAACATGCCAAATGAACAAGATAATGACTGTTTCCTTAACATATTATCCCTATATAAATGCCACAATCTCAAAACTCAAGCTAAACAAATAATTACTGAGTTGGTAATAGGATAGTGTGAGCTTCAAGACAATTCGTCTTGACGAGTTTCGCAAGGTGGCAATTTAAAAGGAAAAGGGAGAACAAACTATATAAGTATATAAGATGCTTAGTAAGTTTAAATGGAAACTAGAACATACCTTGATCATTTAGGCATAATTAACTAATCCATTTACCAATCTTTCTAACTATTCTTTGGCACATTGTGACATATCTATACATATAATAACATCAATCAAATGCATTAGATGCATTCTCAAATCATAAATAATTAAAACCCTAATCAAAGTCATGTAATCATCCATACATTAACATTGTCAAATACCATTTTGTTTTCCATTCAATGGTTAAATTTCCATTTTCAAACAATTGAACATCGCCCAATAGAACTTTAGTAAGACGGACTCAGATACACAGGAATGAAATGCTCACATAAGCTGACAATATTTCAAGGTTGCTCACACAAGCTAACATTATAACCAGGTTGCTCACACAGGATGACATTATATCGAGGTTACCCATCCGTGCTAAACCTACAATATGTTTAACTCGAGAATCTGCAATAAATTCTAGATCTCGTAATAACATGTAAATCCCTATTCAATTTCGTGTATAACCTTAATGGCATGTCATACGTATCCTAACATTTTACTAAGTTCACTCGGGCATCACTTTTATATAAATGTCATTATCCATCCTTGTACATGATTTCATTTATCAATACAAGTTCTATAAAAAAATCAGTATTCATATTTGCACCCTGTACCACTTTGATATAACCAATACTTACAAGAATATACAATTTAGTCCTTTTAAGACATATGTGCCAAATTCTTTTAATTATACCCAATTCTAATATATATAAATTTAAACATAATGCATAAATAAAATAAAATAAAATGGTAAGTTTCCATATGAACTTACCTAGTGAAAGCACCAAACAAGTTGAATCTTCATGGACTAATCAATAATTTTAGCTTTTTCACGATTATCTCCGGTTTGATCCAATTCTTGATCGATACAATTATTCCATTCAATTCATCAATACTAAACACTTTTACATTATGCTATGACATGAATGAACCCAAATAATCTCATTTTTGAAATTCCTAAATTTTTACATTTTATTCAATTTAGTCCTTAAAATCAAAATAGCCATATCTTTCAATTTTGAGCTTTGGTTTAAAAACTTACTTCAGTTACATCCCTTAGGGGCCTTTTACTCTCTATTTATACCAAAATTTCACCTCAATTTCACATTTTATTCAATTTAGTCCTATGTACAAATATATCAATTAAAATTTACAATCTAGTCCTTTTTCATAATCTATGTTTAAAATCTATCAATTTAACACCAATTTATTCAAGAAATAAAAAATGAAAACTATAAAAAAACTTTAAAAATTTTGCAAATTGGTACATGTGCTAGCTAAATCAAGTTTTCATGACCTCAAAAACATACAAATTACAAAAAAAGGACTCAAAAATACTTACCAATTAAGGACCGAATGTAAAAGCTTCAAAAATGGCTTTTTCTTTAGGTGTTTAAGCTTTGGCAGGTTAAAGAAGAAAAAGACGAACACATTTCCACTTAATTTGATTATATATAATTTAATTAAAACCTTAATCACTTAATTAAATTAACTTAACCATACTTATATTAACTTAATCTATCATTAACAATTATAAGTGGAATCTTCAATCATCAAGCACTAATTTATATTTAAAAAAATAGTTTACGTATCATTTTGAACCTTTTGCTAATTGTAATTTAAGTCCCTAAGTCTTTGGTTAGTTAAAAACTTATAGCAATAAGACTTTTACAATTTAGTCCTTGCTCCTAAGTTAACTATGAATTCAACAAAATTATTAGACTAAACTTTAATATACTTTTATACCAACTCCATAAATATTTATATTTAATATTTATGGACCCGGTTTTCAAAAATGATATTTCAAAATTATCTTTTTTAATATCTCTAAAAATCGAGTTGTTATAGAAGGTCTATATTTTTAAAGCAGTTAAAGGAGTTTAAGGGAGGGATGAAGAGCTTAGAAGATGGGAAAATTGGGAGTGAGGAAGGAGATGAAGTTGTGGAGGTTTTGTTGTGACTCAAGAAATGAATGGTTCTTATAATTAAAAGGGATGGGAAAAGGTAAGGAAAGAGATGAAGAGCAAGAGGTGTAAATATTATTAAATAATATTTTTATTTAATTAAAATGTCACATGTCATAATATGATTGGTTAATTTTTTAATGGAGGCTCCAATGGTTGAACTATAAAAGGTAACAAAATTAAAGTTTAAATATTACTTCTTAAAAAAAAAAGTACTTGAGTGGAAAAAGTGCAGGGTAATTTTTTATTTAGGCTTAAATAATAAAGTGATATCTAAACTATATTAGTTTTCCAAAATTGGTACCTAAATTTTTTTTTTGTTAGAACAGATATTTAAACTATTAAACTTTTATCCGTTAAAAAAATTTCAACCAATCATAAATTGCCACGTAGACCTCTATTATTTTACCCGTTTTCTTATATTTTTTTATCATAAAATAGTCTTTTACCAAATTTTTTTACATTTTCTCATCAACCCAAAAGAAAATTTGTCTATTTCATAACCGAATAACAAAAAAAAAAAAAAAAAAAAAAAAAAAGACACCAATTTGTCTTTGGTCTTTTTATTGCGTTTTTGAGTTTTAATTTCAATCAAAACTTGGTTCATTTTGGTTTAAAAAATGTCTTATAATCTTTCATCAACTTCGGATTACTCTTCCTTCAACTATAAAATTCCTGAAATGGTTTCCACTGGAACAATCGATTATAGCGTAGTGTCTGATCTTCCCAGTTATGATCTTCAAGCTCTGTTGAACAATAAGGGAAACGAAGAAAACCTAAACCAGCTTGAAAATCTGTCTTTATCGAACAACCTAGTTTCAATCTCTGTCTTCTTATCGAAATCCAAGGGAAAGGGTATGAAAATTTCGATTTTGCTTACAACGATGAAAATGTAGCAAAGTTCTTACAAAGATGCTGCTTTGATGGCAATTCTTTTCAAAATTTTAAAGGTCATGATAACAGCTTTTTTCAGGTTCGCTTCATATCTTTATTACCTTAAGTCCCCTGCTTTATTTTTTTGAACTCTGTTTTTTTTTCTCTGAAAGTTTATAACTCTGTTGTGCAATAAAGAATTTGTTAATGGAGGAACCAGGCTTTAAAATAGGACGTTACAACCCGGAAGAGAGACAAGAGAGGATTTCAAAGTAAGAGCTAAACGTAATCAAAGGAACTTCAACAAAACAATTAAGGTTTGTAATTATCCTTTTTTTTTTTTTTTGTCATTTTGTTTGATTTTGATTATGTTCTGAACTTTTAAAACATGTTTTTTTCGGTTTGCAGCTAATTCATGGAAGCTTTGTTCAAGGAAACAAACAAATTTCTTTTGGGTGTTTGGTTGATGAGAAAATAAAAAGATAATTTGGTAAAAATTATTTGATGAGAAAAAATATAAGAAAATGGGTAAAATAAATAGAGTTCTGCCTGATTGGCTGAATTTTTTTCTAATAGAATTAACAGTTAGAGTAAAATTGGTAATTGTTTAATAGTTTAGGTACTAGTTTTGACTAAAAAAAAATTTAGGTATCAATTTAAAAAAACTAGTGTAGTTTAAATATCATTTTGTTGTTTAAGCCTAATTTTAAAAATAATATTTATTAATTTTGTAGAAAATTTTAAGCTTTTTGCTAACTGGCATTCCATGTCAGCATACTTACCTACATGTCAGCTTCTCACGGCTATTGTCTACCCGTCAATAATCAAACCAATCAATGATAGTTTTTGTTAATCTAAAGGACAAATTGTTTTTTTAATCACTTAGAGATCGATTGGGTGTAATTTTTTCATAAATGCTTAATTAATTTTTTTTATTTTTTTTTGTTAAAAATTCTTTTTATCTATAATATATATAAAAAGATGAGTTTGGAAAAAAATTTTAACTGACAAACATACTTTTTATTTTCCATCGTATTACTAAATTGACATTTAAAAATAATTATAATCAATTTTGAAAAAAATTAAAAAATATAGTAGTAGTCATGTTAAAACAAAAGTTGTGATAATCATAATAAATTTAAATTTATTATTTGGAAAAAATATATAGTATAATAAAACAATTGTGATATTGTGAGCTTTTGAATTTTTAGTTTAATTCTAGGATTAAATTCAACTTTGATTTGATATTAAGGATTAATTTTAATTTTCATCATTAAGTGAGGAACTAATTGTACAATTAACTTTTTTATTTTAATTTTTTAAACAATTTTATTATAGATTTTGATTATATCTGTTCTTGTTGACCCAATGATTATGACAAAAGAGGATAATACGTTTTAGTACACTCGAACCCACGTCTTTTTGTATTGATAACAATACCCATACCAATTGAGTTGAGACTCAATCGATAAGTTTAATTAAAATAGTTTTGTGCATGTGTGTTGGTGGTTTCTTTTATTATTATAATTATTATTTAGATTAAGATTTTATGGTATTAAATTTTTTTAGGATAATTATTAAAATTTATTATTAGAATTATACTAGGATGTTTATGGACTTTATTAACAATATTATTAATTAATTAGGATAATTAGGAGTTAGATGAATTAGTATTATTTTATATACTTATTTTCTTATTTTTCTTAGGAAAATTTTCATTTATTTTAGATAAATAGCTTTTATTAATTTTTAATTTTTATTTTGTATATTGGTTGAATTATTAAATTAGATTAATCTAAGATTCTTAAGTTTTTTTTTTAACTATAAATAGGGAGTTAATTTGCATGGAAAAGAGAAAAAAATACAGAAAATCTCACTCAAAATCGGAGGTCCTTAACTCGAAATCTTTCTTTTTTTCTCTTTTTCCCTGTTCTGCCGTTGCACCATTCCTACACCATCATTGCTCGATTCGGTCAATCCAAGTGCTGTCGTCCCAGCCTCTTGCCTGCCTCGACCTTCACCATCATTGCTCGCTTCGGTCAATCCAAGTGCTGTCGTCCCAACCTCTTGCCTGCCTCGACTCTTCAATTTAATTCAACTTTGAAATTTAAATTTTTAAGTAAGTACTTACCATTTTATTTCTCTCTTCCTCGCCTTTTAAATTTTCAAATTTAATCTTTGAGATTTTTTTTAATTTGAAATTGTAAAAGTGTCTCTTTCCCATATTGTGGTAAATTCTGAAATATAGTATTTTATGTGTCTTGGTAAAATCAATTTTATTTTCAATTGTTTTTTAGTTTGATTTATGCATATGATGTGTATTGGTATCATTAATATATTTATAATTGTTGATTTATAAAAATAAATTTGATGTATTGAATTTATGTATTTATAACTCTTATTTATGCAATACATGATATAATACGACATTGATTTATGATGGTAAATTTTATTTTTTAAGATAATAAACATGATAATTTTTATAAATATCTTGAGGTTAATATTATTTTATGTATTTTTTGTATATATTTATGCATAACACTATATATATTCTTATGTATTATTTTATAACATTGTTTATATATCCTCATATGTATTTATATGTACATTTTATGGGTATTTTTACATATGTAATTATGCATATTTTTCACTTATAAATTTGCATATATTTTTATGTATAATTTCATTTATAATTTTTACAAGTTGTTTATATTGTGTTGAACAAGTTCTCTCAAAACTATTTCTTTTTTAACTGTGAATATTTTCGTATTTATTATGAACTATTATTAAAGTTCTTACATGTTGATTTACCTAATTTTTTTTTTTAATTTTTTTAAAATTATAGTTTCAAATTTATATAATAATTAAGAAATAAATGGTTGAAATAACATGCAAGCCCATGTGCATTATAGAAGTAGATGCCTCCTATTGGTGTTGAAATAAATTGAAAATATTCTTACAAAATCACTCATCCTTTTGGTTTTCATCATAAAAGGTATCCTAAAAACAGTATTTTTAATTATTTTACATACTAAATTCTCTTTAATTTAGGATCCACAAAGATAAAGTTGAAATGTTTGAAAGAGTTGGATAGAAGAGGAAACAGTGAAGAGCATGATAGTATTACAACACCAAGAAAAAAGAAAATGGAATGTTTGTCTTCAACTTCACTGTACGTGACTATCAATACTTGTTTTTGAGTGTAGTGTTGGGGAGGATGGATGTGGCAAATGCATGTTGACATGAACAGGATGTATTAAGTTATAGAGAAAGTTCACCGCCACCTTCAGTCTATCTGCAATTTTTCATATTAAATGCTATGTCATAATCATTGAAGATAACTATAATTGATTCAAAATTCATCTTTTACAGACACCATGATTATTTTAGTTGGGTTTTGAATATCATTTTCTCCCATATCTGCAACTACATGATTCATACCAGTAAGGACTTCAACTATCTTATCATAACTGCAGCTTTATCTGGTTCACTAAGAATGATTTGGGTTTATATTTACTGTAAGCAAACTTTTATGTAGGTGGCAAAGGCAGCATTTTGAATTGAAACTGCAACACTAACAGGATTTAGTTGAGCATAGGGATGAAACAGAGACAAGGTCTAATTTGGTCATCCCTTCTTCTCACCATAAACCATCTCCCACAAATGCAATCAAAATTGAAACTTTTGCTTGGAGTTTGTCAAGTATCAAAACCATGGAATCTTTTAAAACTAGAGATTTTCATTCATGTCTCTATTTACACAAGAATATTTGAAAGAGGGTATAAAAAAGCAAAACCCAATCATATTTTACGCTGCTCCATTTGCAGGAGAGAGGTGCCGGCTGTTGGATCCAAATTGGAGTTTTTTTTCTCAACGAAGGAAATCCATTTTTATAATAATAACCTTTTTCAACAAAAAAAAAAAAAAAAAAAATATAACCACGTGTGACTTTTTAATTGGGGGAAAAACTATTTTCGAACCTCGGTTAAAAAATAGTAAAAAAAAATATTTGAAGAGAGTTTCAACATTTTTCAAAAAATTTGATGGAATTTTTTAAGTTTTTGTGTGAATTAATATTGTGAAAAATAAAATATCATTAGTGACAATGTATCGCAAAGAAAAGAGAAAAAACACACAGATAGATTTTTATATGTAAACTCTTTCGGGAAAAAATTACTGGCAGAAGAGAAGATAATTCATTATGTCGAATTCGAATTTTTAATTATAAGAGGAGTAGACTATATGTATTTATAAGCTTGTAAAACCATATTCTAATAGAAGGAGTGTAGTAAGGTTGAAACACCTTATTCTAATCAATATCAAATAGATGAAGTATAATAAGATTGAAAAACTTTATTCTAAAATAAAATAAAAGAAGTGTAGTTCTATATGAATTTTACTTTTATTTTATTTTACCACTATATTTTATTTAAATAATGATTCAGGTCACTCAATTCTAATAATTTCCACCTTGACACAAATTCTCAATGAACAAGTTCTTCATCGCGAACTCTCAACGAACAAGTTCTCCACCTCTTCCATAAAACCCCTTAAGGGTTTAACTTCAACAATGAACACCAACCAAGTCTAAGCACTGCTCAAACTTGGTTATGAGAAGTGACTTAGTTATCATATCTGTAGGATTTTCATGAGTACTAATTTTGCTCACAACAATATCACCACAAGCAATAATATCACGAACAAAATGATATCGAACATCAATGTGTGTTGTTCTCTCATGAAACATTTGATCTTTTGTATGGAAGATGACACTTTTACTATCACAAAATACTGTATTGATTTGAAGGTCTTCATTGAGTTCACTAAAGAGTCCCTTCAACCAAATTATTTTTTATAAGCCTCAGTAATCGCCATGTACTCAATTTCAGTTGTAGAAAAAACAACTATAGTTTGCAAAATGGCTTTCCAATTGATTGCACAACCTCCGATTGTGAAGATATAACATGTGAGAGATTTTATTCTATCAAGATCTCCAGCAAAATCAATATCAACATACCCAATGACTCCATCTCTAGTTTTTCCAAACTGTAAGCAAACATCAGTAGTTCCTCGTACGTATCTTAAAATTCACTTAATTGTTTTCCAGTGTTCTTTACTAGGATTCGACATGTATCTGCTAACTGCACTAATTACATATGATAAATCTGGACATGAACAAACCATAGCATACATGAGAGATCTCACTATACTAGAATATGGAACATGTGACATGTACTCAATCTCATCATCTGATTGTAAAGAAACAAAGCCGATGAAAGCCTGAAATGTGTTGCTAAAGGAGTACTAACAGGCTTAGCACTCTGCATATTGAACCTGCAAAGAACTTTCTTAATGTACAATTTACTTGCTTTTCTATCTCTGAGAATCTCCATACCAAGTATCTTCTTTGCCGATCCCAAATCTTTCATCTCAAATTCTTCACTTAGTTGGGTTTTGACCTTTTTTATCTCTCAATCTTTTGCTACTATCAACATGTCATCAACATAAAGGAGTAGATACACAAAAGAACCATCACTGTCTTTCTTAAAGTAAACACAACTGTCAAAGCTACTTCTTTTGAAATCATGAGAAGTCATAAAGGAATCAAACCTTTTGTACCACTCTCTTGGTGACTGTTTCAAACCGTAAAGGGACTTTTTCAGCAAGCAAATATAGTCCTCTTTTTTTTGAGACTGCAAACCCTCTGGTTGTTGCATGTAAATATCCTCCTCAAGTTCTCCATGTAAAAATACAGTTTTTACATCTAACTACTCAAACTCCAAATCATGACTGGCCACAATACCGAGCAAAGCTTGAATCAGACTATGCTTCACAACTGGGGAGAACACATCTGTGAAGTCTACACCTAGAATTTGACTGTAACCTTTTGCAACAAGCCTTGCTTTATATCTGAGTTCTTCAACTCTTAGAGTCTCTTCTTTATTTTTAGACACCCACTTACAACGAATAACCTTTTTACCTTTAGGAAGCTTCACAAGATCCCATGTTCTGTTTTTGTAGAGTGATTTCATCTCCTCTTGCATACCAAACATCCACTTTTCTGAGTCTTCACAGCTAACCATCTCAGAATAATTAGATGACTCTTGGTTTGCATCTATATCTTCAGCCACATTTAAAGCATAAGTAACTAGATCAGCCTCGGCATACTTATTTGGAGGTTTAATTTCTCTTCTAGTTCTGTTTTTGGCGATAGAGTATTATAGTGAAGAAACAACTCTATTCTGAATTTCTGTACTAGCTTGAGGAGTCGACTTTGTTGTAGATTCTGGATTAATTTGATTCTCCACTTGCTTTTGATATTCTTTATTGGAAGATTTTTTAAAAGATAAGTCAGGTAGCATAACAGTTTCATCAAAAATGACATATCTACTAATCACAACTTTTTTATTTTCAGGACACCATAACTTATACATTTTTACACCAGCTTTATAACCAAGAAAAACACATTTAATAGATCTTGGTTCTAATTTTTCATTATCAACATGAGCATACACAGGACACCCAAAGATATTTAAATTAGAATAATCAACATGATTACTAGACCATACCTCTTGTGGAGTCTTTTTCTCAATGGCAATGGATGGAGATCAGTTGATAAAAAAACATGCTGTAAAGATTGCTTCGGCCCAAAATGACTTCGGTAAGTTAGCATTCGACAACATACATCGAACCTTCTTCATGATCGTTCTGTTTATTCATTCTACAACTGTAACGCCCCCACGCCCGAGACCGTCGCCGGAGTCGAGTATGAGGTGTTACTAAGCTTAATTTAACATTTTTAGAACTTTGAATTATTTATTTCTACATTCACAGCTTTCAAGCTACTTGCGTCACAGTCACAAGAAAAATCATATATCGAGTTACGAAACTCGAAATCAAGATCCGTAAATTTTCCCTGAATCTAGACTCATGTACCTATCTACTAATTTTTTTCTAGAATTTTTGGTTGAGCCAATTAGTACAGTTTATTAGTTAAAGTTACCCCTGTTTTAGGACTTGACTGAACTGACCTCTGTTTACTACGAACCATATTTCTCTCTGTAAAAAATTCATATGAATATTAGATTTATTTATCCTGAAACTAGACTCAATAAGGATTCTGAAGATATAAAATAAGCCACCTAATTATATCTGTACAATTTATGGTGAATGTATAAATTTGAAACAGGGGATCCAGAAATCACTCTGACCCTGTTTCACTAAAATTCAAATATCTTCTAACATATAATTCATTTACCTGTTTAGTTTGTTTCATGTGAAACTAGACATAATAAGATTCAATTTGATATTTAATCCATCACCAAATTCAATTTCTATGATTTTTAGTAAATTTTCAAACTCACGTCAGTGTTGCTGCAATATTCTGTTTATGGCAAATTTCATCCCTTTTTATGAGTTTTCATGATTAAAATATCCTATTAACCTTCCATGACATCAAACATAATCTAAACTAACCATTTCCATAACTTATCATTATCAAGCATTTTCTCAACTATTCCATCACCATATCATAAGATCATTTACACAAGATAGGTATATTGCTATACATGCCATACTTAAATTTACAAGCCATTTACCGAAAAGTTCTTCCGGATAGTGTGACTGATCCTCCGACCAATCCCGACTCCTGAGCTGGCTTGTCCAAAACTACAATGAGTAAGAAAGAGGGAGTAAGCATAAATGCTTAGTAAGTTCATATGCAAATAATAAGTAACATAACAAAGCAATCATACCAAACAACATTAGCATGGTATCACCAAAACATAAATCTCATTTCTAATCATTTTTCATCATCTCATTACCTTACCGTGGTTGTATCAATACTCAATCCGAGGGTTAAATACATACCTGTCCAAAATATCCGTTTCACATCACTTACCAATATGTCTCTTTACATCTCGAGTTTTCCTCCATTTGAGTAGAACTTTACCCGTTGAACACATCGGAATATAACTCGGATACATGGATAACTTGCACATAAGTGCCACATATGCAATCAAGCAATCATGTAACCCGCCCATAAGCGAACTCGGACTCAACTCAACGAGCTCGGGCGTTCGCATCCATAAGTGAACTCGGACTCAACTCAACGAGTTTGGATGCTCAACCATCCTAGTGACATGTTACTTGTATCCTAATCTATTCCTAAGGTTCAAACGGGATTTTCCTCGAACACATATCCTTGCCGTCTTCCGTAGAATGCCGGAACCAATACTCGGTAACAATTATGTTTAACAAGTAATTCACATAATTTGCATTTTATTCGAAATTAACCACAAAGCATATATTTCATGATAAAAATCAGCATATCACATAATTGACATCAATGACTTAAAAATAACAATTATGCTACATTATTTACACATGAACTTACCTTGGTACCAAAATACAAAGATTTTGTAATTTAGTCCACAATCTTTTCTTTTCCTTGATTGGAGTCGTTTTCACGTCTTTCTTGATCTAAAATAACACATTTAGCTTATTTAATACTCACATTATCAAATTAATCCTTAATTCAAATTTTGACAAAATTACAATTTTACCCCTAAACTTTTGCATATTTACATTTTTGCCCCTAGGCTCGGGATTAAACTTTATTCCTTATTCTTATGTTTTACAACATGCTGATCACTTTTCCCTTCTATGGCAACATCAAATTCTCACTCTAACATGTACTTGTGACTATTAGGTATTTTTACCGATTAATCCCTTTTACTCGTTTTTGCTTAAAATCGAGTAGTACAAGTTGTCTAACATAATTTAAAACCTCATATTCTATCATAAAACATCAAAATACACAAATTTCACCTATGGGTATTTTTCCAAATATAAACCCTAGGTTAAATTATTGCTAACATAAGCTTTATCGAGTTACCGGGATCTCAAAAACGTAAAAATCATTAAAAACGGGGCTTAGAATCACTTACTATGAAGCTTGAAAGTTGAAGAAACCCTAGCTATGGTGAGAGTGAAGTTTCAGCAGCAACTAAATGGGGAAGATGACCATTTTGTGTTATTTTTCCTATTTTATTTCATTTAATATCCAAATGACCAAAATGCCCTTAATACCTTTCTTTGAAAATTTTCATGTACAAGCCCATTTTTGTCCAAAATTTTAGAAATTGGTCAAATTTCTATTTAAGACCTCCTAATTAATATTTCAAAGCAATTTCATACTAAAAACTTCTAGAATGCAAGTTTTGCAACTTTTTCGATTTAACCCCTAACTTCAAATTAAGCATTTTATGCATAGAATTTCTTCACAAAATTTTCACACAATCATGCAATCATATCATAAACCTCAAAATAATTATAAAATAATTATTTCTATCTCGGATTTGTGGTCACGAAACCACTATTCCGATTAGTCCCTAATTCGGGATATTACAACAACGTCGTTTTGCTGCGGAGTATGACAAACTGTCAAGTGTCTCGCGATTCCTTCTAACCTGCACAGTTTATTAAACTCATTAGAACAAAACTCTAAGCCATTGTCTGTGCGGAGGTGTTTTATTTGTTTTCCCATCTGTTTTCAATCATATTTTTCCAAGACTTAAATGTAGAAAACACATCACTTTTCTACTTCAGGAAAAATGCCCAAACTTTTTTGGCAAAATCATCAATAAGTGTTAGCATATAATTAGCTCCACCTCTCGAATGCACTCTAGATGGCCCCCACAGATCAGAATGAATATATTCCAACGTTCCCTTTGTGTTATAGATTCCTCTGGTAAATTGAACTTTCTTTTGCTTCCCAAAAACACAGTGTTCACAAAAATTCAGTTTGTAAATTTCTTGCCTATCAAGAAGTCCTCTTTTGCTCAATTCTACCATGCAATTCTCACTTATATGCCTTAGGCGCATATGCCAAAGTCTAGTAACATCATCATCTGACAGGAAAGAGAAAGCGACAGCTGCATCACCAGTAACAGTGGAACCCTGCAAAACATATAACTTGGCAATTTTTCTCTACCCTTTTATCACAACGAGGGAACCTTTGGAAATCTTCAAAACCCCACTTTCAGTTGTGTATTTGTACCCTTTTGAATTAAGAGTACTTAACGAAATTAAATTTCTCTCCAATTCTGGAAAATGTCGCACGTCACTAGTTTTCTGACAACTCCATCAAATATCTTAACTTTAATCATTCGAACACCTGCGATTTTATATGAAACATTATTTCCCATCAAAACAACATATTCAAACACTGTTTCATAAGTTGTAAACTAATCCCGATTGGGACTCATGTGGAAGGTGCAACTTGAATCAAGGATCCACTCCTCGCTCACTTTAGAATTGTTGACAGAAGCGATTAGAAGTTCACCATCGCTGTAGTCTTCTACAACATCAGCTTTACTGGATTTTTCTGATTGTTTGCTCTTTTACTTCGCAGGCTCCCTTTTGATCTTGTTCTGCAACTTAAAACACTCAGATTTAATGTGCCCCTTTTTTTCTTACAGAAGTTACAAGTTTTACCTCTATTTGAAGACTTCGATTTTCCTTTAGATTTACCACGAGGATTCCGTTCCTGTGTCCTTCCATGATCATCATCAGCATTCCGATCTTGTCTCCCACGAACAATGAGACCTTCTCCTTGAGAGTCAGATTTAACTACAAGATGTTTCATCTTATCATACGAGGTCAAAGAATCATAAACCTCATCAGCTGTGAGAGACTCGCAACTATATAAAATCATATCTCTAAAGGTTGAATAAGACGGGGGCAACGAACAAAGTAGAATCAACCCTAGATCTTCCTTATTATACTGAACCTCCATGGCCTCCAAGTTTGAGAGAATTTCTTTAAACACTATTAAGTGTTCGTGCACAGACACACCTTCCTCCAAACGATGAGCATAAATATGCTACTTCATATGCAGCTTGCTAATTAGAGTTTTCGATATACATATTTGTTCTAGCCTTTTCCACAATGCAGCGGTGGTATTCTCCTTCATCACATCCTGTAAAATTTCGTTAGATAAATGTAGATATAACTGTGTTCATGCCTTTCGATCTTTATGCCTCTTCTCTTCCTCTGTCAATGTCGAAGTCGTCTTGTCTATCCTTAGCAGGGCATTCTCCAGATCCATCTAAGCAAGAACTGCTTGCATCTTAATCTACCACAACGTGAATCTAGTGTTGCGATCGAATAGCGAAATTTTATACTTCAAAGACGTCATTACCGTGATTGAGATAAGCAACCTGGAAAGCTATGATATAAATTTGTGAAAAATAGAATGTCGGTAATGATAATGTTTGCAAAGAAAAGAAAAAGAAAAATAAAGAACACAAAGATTTTTACATGGAAACCCTTTCGGAAAAAACCACTGGCAGAGGAGAAGATAATTCACTATGTCAAATTCGAATTTTTAATTACAAAAGGAGTAAACTATGTCTATTTATAGGTTTGTAAAACTATATTCTAATAGAAGGAGTGTAGTAAGGTTGAAACACCTTATTCTAATCAATATTTAATAGATGAAGTATAATAAGGTTGAAAAACCTTATTCTAAGATAAAATAAAAAAAAATGTAGTTCTATATGAATTTTACTTTTATTTTATTTTACTATTGTATTTTATTTAAATAAAGATTCGAGTCACTCAATTCTAACAAATACATTAATTAGATAAAAGCTTATAAGCATTGGAATAATGGATGATGATGAGACGTGAGTTTGATTTTGTTGTGGCCAATAACATTCAACTACTTTAGTTTCTTCTACCTATAACATAAGCCTGAAATGGAAGCTTTATACATTTTTGTACATTTTCTTTAATTTGCACTGCTCTCACCCAAATTTGCCTCTTCTTTACCAGCCTCCCTTACAATTGCGAGGAAAAAAAAGAATAAAGGAGAATTGAAGAAAAAGTTTTTAATTTCTAAGTGGATCTGAGATGAATAAAATAATCATGTTCCCCATTCAAATGGATATATTATATTATATAGATAAAATGATTTATTTAGTCTTTCAATTTTAAAAAAAAAATATTTTAAATTTTTATTTCTTTTAGTCTTTTAAACTTATATTATTTGTCAAATTATTTTAAAATAGATTGAACTTTATTTATATGACATCAATGTTGCAGTCCATTGTTGTTGTAATATCCAGATAATAATTTATTTATATGTCACATTAATAATAAAATGACAATAAAATAGTAAAAAAAATAGCAACAAAATAGGTATAAAATTATTAGGGCTGGGGTCAGGACTCGAGACTTGATTTATTTTCTAAATGAATCTTATTTTTTATCTAAACTTATTTTTGGAGACTATAATATTTTTCAAACTCTCGAGCATTTAAATCAAACCGAGTAATCCAACTCATACATACAATCTTAAATTAAAATTAAATAAAGCAGTAAAATAATTTGTTTAAAAGATGAAATAATTCATTATTACTGTGAGGAAAGGCAATAGACGTATGCAGCACCGTATTGACTAAAATTGCGCCAAGGCCAACCTCAGTACTTGTCTCCATTCATCGGTCACCGTCCCGATCCCTCTGCTTATGCACCAAATTACCCTATATCTCACCCAAGCATCCAATCCAGCTACAACAACAAAATGCACTTGAGCGAAAATGAAGGCATCGAAGGCAACACCTTCGTGGTCACCGGTGGTCTGGGCTTCGTCGGCTCTGCCCTTTGCTTGGAGCTCATCCGCAGAGGTGCTCGCCAAGTTCGCTCCTTTGACCTCCGCCATCATTCCCCTTGGTTCCTCCAACTAACCAACCACGGCGTCCGCTGCCTCCAAGGTTTCCCTTTTCTTCTTCTTCTTCTTCTTCTTCTTCTTCTTCTTCTTCTTCTGCTTCTGCTACTACTATTATTTTCATTCTGATGATCGGAAGAAAGTAACAAAAACTTAGAAACTTTAAAGTTTTCAACTTATCTTTCTTAGATGGATTGAACCATAAAGTTTGTGCTGTCTTTTTTTTTTTTTTAAATATGTGGGGGAGGCCTTCAATTTACCATTTTGAGATGCTTATACCCATTGCCCTAAATTGTGTGGTTGCAACAGGCGATCTTACCTCGAAGAAAGATGTTGAAAATGCTCTTCGTGGTGCCAATTGCGTTTTTCACCTGGCTTCCTACGGCATGTCAGGGAAAGAAATGCTTCAGTTCTCTCGTGTTGACCAGGTGAATATCAATGGAACCTGCCATGTCTTGGAGGCTTGCCTTGAATTTGGGATCACTAGGCTTGTTTATGTCAGCACATATAATGTTGTGTTTGGTGGAAAGGAGATTGTCAATGGCAATGAGGCCTTGCCCTATTTCCCTATTGATGATCACGTTGATCCCTATGGCCGAAGTAAATCAATTGCCGAGCAGTTGGTTCTTAAGTACAACGGCCGCCCTTTAAAGTAAGTAAATGGAACTGCCAGAACCCTCATGTTTGGTTATCTTTTCTGCTACTATTGTTTTAGGCTTGAATAAAATGGTACAAGATAGTATTAGTTTATATGTATGTGGAATAGTATGATAGTATTAGTTTTGTAAAAATCAAAAAATTCCTCCACATTGAAAATCCAAGACTCGGGATCAGTACCATTAAATTTAGTCAGTTCCACTTGAGCGGGTTTGGGCTTGAACGGAAACTCTTCCCTATCAGAATCGTACTCAAGGTGCAACGGATGGCAATGGTTGGAAGAGGATGTATGATCACCCTTGAATGTTGTTCTGGAATCAGTCTCAACCTTGGTTCCATTGGGAGGCTATCATTGATAGCGTGGCCCTACCCTTAATTAACTGCCCAAGTTGAATGAGTTGAGTACTAACAGCTTCCATTTGATGCTTCATATCAACCATTGTTTGATCTTGAATAGAAACTGTGGATTGAAGGGAGTCTAGGGATTTAGTTTGTTGAGCAAGAGCTTGAGATTGTAGTTGAAAATCATCCTGAAGCATAGCCACTTACAGAGATCTAAGTTTGCCAATCGAGTACCATCAACCATGGTGGAGGAGAGTTAGAGCAAGGAAAGCACCAAAATGGACCAACCTGCAACCTCAAAATGAATTCCAAACAATGCAAAACAACTATAATAAGAAGTAGAGACCGAAAGAGGAGGAAGAAGAAATAGGAGAGTATGGTGAATTCAAGAGGAGAAATGGATCAGTACAAAGAAACTAATCCAAGCGAGGACGCAGTAGCAGTCACGCTCTAGACAATTCCTTCGTACTTTCCTTAGGTCATTTCTACTTATTTATAATAGATAGATTGTACTTCCCCTTTACAAAATATCCCCTGCCCTTAGGTCACATAATTCTTAAGAATAACAGATTTGGTTTCCTTGCGTGGGGTCCTCCTGATGCGCATGTTGTTGGCTCTCCTTCAGCTGCTTCTACCACATCAGCTCATGGGGTCATCACAGAATATACTTGAATGACAAAATCTACACTATCATATTGGATAGTCTAGATTAAATTTTTACTGAAGTTTGCCATTGAACATGCCTTCTCTTCACCCTTTTCTGCTCCAAAGAGAAATGAGTTACATGGGGGATTCTTTGCTGTGCAGGAATAATATTGGAAAATGTCTTTATACCTGTGCTGTTCGTCCAGCTGCTATATATGGACCTGGTGAAGAGCGACACCTCCCTAGGATAGTATCTATGGCAAAATTAGGCTTGGTGCCATTCAAAATAGGTAATGCTAATGTGAAAACAGACTGGGTTTATGTGGATAACCTGGTACTCGCTCTACTATTGGCAAGCATGGGACTTTTAGATGACATTCCTGGAAAAGAAGGGCGTCCAGTTGCAGCTGGCCAGCCATACTTCATATCTGATGGTAATGAATAGTGATCAATCTTTTCTTGTTTTCTCCCATTAGGCGTGCAAAACTATTTGCAGTAGCAGTTTTATCCATTTTGACTATTTACTGGATGAAGTTGACAATGTTTCTCAAGGGTATTTCTCTCATATGACTTTTTGCAGGGTCTCCAATCAACACTTTTGAATTCATCCAACCACTTTTAAAAAGTTTAGATTATGACTTGCCAAAGTCCTGGCTCGCTGTTTCGCATGCTCTTTATCTAGCTAAGATTTTCTGGGCTGTATACTCAATGTTATATCCCTTATTGAATCGGTGGTGGCTTCCTCGGCCCTTCATTCTTCCTGCTGAAGTATATAAGGTTTGTTTAATAACTGGTTCCCCCTTTCCCTGCTCTGAGCCGTGCCTGTGATTCAGAACTTTTGCATAAAGCACCAAAAATAAATATTCGATCATCTGTTCTGATTTTGATTTTGATAGGGTAAAATGTTGGTGTTATATATTGTGATGATAGGTTGTTGAGGTGGTATGACAATTTTCCTAGTAAAAAATCGTGTTTAATGAACCTGATGCATGTTGGCAGGTTGGTCTTACCCATTACTTCTCATACCTTAAAGCACAGCAAGAGCTTGGATATGTTCCAATGGTGAGTCCTCGGGAAGGCATGGCAGCAACTATATCATACTGGCAGGATAGGAAAAACAAAAGTTTGGACGGACCTAGAATATATGTATGGGGAATTATTTTGATTGGAATGATTTCACTTTTTGCTAGTGGTTGGTTCCCACCCAAAGGACCAGTGCCACTCCTTAGATCTATTGGACTTATGTTATTTCGGTCGATGTTTGGAATACGGCTAGCATTTTACTTAGCTACTGCAGCACATATCGGAGAAGGCATGTACGCGTGGCGGTTGGCAAAAAGAGTGGATCCTGATAATGCAACAGGATGGTTCTGGCAGACTTTTGCACTTGGGTTTCCCTCTTTGAGGCTATTGTTGAAGAGAGCCAAAAAAGTTGCGTGAGCGTTGCATTTGTGTTGGTGTACTTTAATTCACTTCACTGTAGAATGGTTTGTTAATGGCCACAAACGGGAAAAATTAAACATTCAACTTTGTGAAATGACTTTACCCCCTCCCCAAGGCCCCACCTCCCAAACAAACAAAATTGGAAAACTTCATCTCATCTAATGTAATGAGTACTCACCTCATTTCCCTAACAACTTGTGGTTCATGGTAATAACTGTTACACGATTTCCCTTGTACAGACAGAAATGTAAAGGTCATGTTCTTTTCTATTTATATTTTAATTTCATCAGTTTTAATGTCAAACCTGTTTAATTAAATTTAATCTGTTTTTTTAATTGAATCGCTATAATATGGAAATAGCAAGTTGAAATGACATTGAACATGTAATAATCTAAGACTAAAATTTTAAAATTCTATAAATACAAAAACTAAAAATAACCAAATTAAAATACATAAATCCAACAACTTAGCAGAATTAACCAAAATGTAAATAAAATGAAAGCAATGGGATGAATAATGGATGGAGCACTGGGGTTTGGCAAGAATACATGCAAAAATAAATAAGACGTAAAACACAGCTAATTTCAACATGAGCATCATCATCTTCATCCATATCACCCTTCCACTAACGTAACTGTAATTGGCAACAAACTCAAACTCAGCATCTCAGTCTGAAACACAACACCTAAAAGACTAGAACACAAGTGCTTTCTCTCTCGCGTCTAACTTACACCTTTACCTTACAAATGCATCACACTAACAACACTCCTAAGCCAAGACCTATCGGCCGTTTCTAGCTTAGCAACCAAGTCCCAAGTTCAACAAAAAAAAGCAAATCCTGTACCCTTAATTCTACTTCAGTTACACGAACTTAAATTACAAAATGGTTCCCACTACAACACTGGCTGACCCACTACAGACTACTCAGTTAAAAGCATGATTTTACTTCCATGGAAAGTTTGACATGCCTTGTGGGTTATTATTGCTGTTATTATTGCAGGTTCCCATGCTCTGGTTAACCGGGCTACCAGGACCACCTGAGGATTCACTTAGAGTACCATGTGAAGGTGAGCTGGTAACCCCTGGAGCAACCTTTGGTGGGGCAGATAGGCCTTCCATCTGGTATGTTGACTTTGCTTCCTTTCGATTGTCTGTAATAAAACTACCCACAACGACCTGCAAGCAACATTGTAGCTCACTTTCAGTACCATAGACACGTGAAGTATAGTACTTAAAATGAGATGGGCAGTAATGTATAGAACCAAAAGCCAATAGCAGCACTATGAATCATGTCAGCTTTACATAATTCTTCTAAAATATATCTAAATATTTGCATAAAGGAGAGACAGAGCTCACTGATAAATGCTAGGTGAGGCAGAGGCCATTTCTCCACCCTCCAAAACGCTCCAATGTTACATGGTTAACAGTTGACATATGGTAAACATCATCAAACCTAAAGGTCTAAAACCTATGTTTTGCTGTAACTCTTCATGAAGGGAAAATATTTGGTATCCTGTCAGTGGATTTTAAAAATTCGACAAGCAAGGTTGGCTGAGGACAAGTGTGTATAGTGTATAGTAAAAAATTAAAAAAAACATATATATATAAAAGAAATGAGAAATGTGGCAAATTTATAACTTTGCTTGGGGAGTTAAAAAAGTGCACTGCCATTGTATCAAATACTCACCCTTTAAAATTTACATTTTTCATAATATTAACATTAAATGGAGTTTTTTATTGAAATTAAATGGATTATTAATAATAACATCAATCACAAAATATTTATCACTTTTGTTAGGTGGTAGAACTTCTAACATCATATTTCACTAGAGTTAAATCTAGAGAAACTTTTACTTCTCGTAGAGTGATTTTGGTTCATCCCTGTATACCACAAGATTCCGAAAAGATTGAAAATATATGCAAACTGAAAGATACTAGAACAAAAGAACAATGCAGTAACGAAAATATCAAATGAGAAAAGGAATTAAACCTGAACAGGAGATGCAGCTGTTAGAAGGCCAGCTACACCACCACCTAAAACACGACCATCTGGGCCAGACAATGACACACTTAACCCTCCAGTTCTGCTCCGCTGACCACCATTTTCTGACAGAAGAAATGAACCAGACAGTGATAGAATTTCAAATCGCCCCTGCACCATCAATGGAAAAGAAACATAATGCCATTAAATTAGATATTAGTAGTAAACCGGTGCTCTCTCTTTATAGGTTGTGGAATAAATTTGATATAATTGATTTTCATTATAAAGTTCACATCTGGCACATCTTTGGTGGTATAACAATGCTTCCAGAAGCAGAATAATCATCCCTAGAACATAGTAACTTCTGCTATATGCTGACAATAAATCCACTTTTGCATATTTCTTCCCATGACAGCATCAGCTCCAGCTTTATGCTTAAGAATTGAGATTTCCTATTCAAACATCTTTAAATTCCCATGGCTGCATTTAATACAGATAGATGATTCTAACAAGCATCACAAAATTCTATTTCACTCTGAAACTTATGCAGCCATCATCCATTGGGAGTACATCATATAAATGGCGGCATGCATTAATAGATATTATATAAGATGTTTTCTTAGTTCAATATGTAAGTTTAAACAGGATACAGTCATCCATCTATTAGGTTGATGTTAAACCAGACAATATCAGACACGGCACAAAAAGATAACTAAAACATGATATAACATAGGATACAAAAAATAACACAAATACAACATGAGTAAATAAATGTTTTGACATCTATATAATGTGAATTAGCGTATTCAATTTACATAAATATGAAATATTTTAAATACAATTATGACACTACAATATACATGAACATGATATAGATACAGAAATTGCGTGATCAAATTGATACTCGAGAATCTTGATGCCAATATGCACCTCCTTCTCACAGACGCTAAAAATTACTAGAGAAAATAAAAATAATATTTTGCCTTTTTGAAATTCAAGAGCAAAGCTGTAGAGATTTCAATTCCTAAAGCAGTTTATAAGAACAAATTTAAATCCTAAAACAGAAGGCAACAACAATAAGAATGCTAATACTTTGGCACATCACAAACCTCATAAGTTACAGTTCCACCAGATGTTGCTGGTTGGCAAAGAGTTACATTTGATATGGCTCCATTTGCTGAGAGGATGCAAACAGCTCTGGGACCATGCTGAGAAAATGACATTATTTTTGACGATACATCCTAGAACCAGGTAAATACATAAAATTTTAGCTTCAGATCACCCAATTAACTACAACTATTATATCACCGAGAGAACAACTCCATTGCATACACATGTTTGTATAAAGAAGCACAGTGAAATTTAGAGCGATGGATAGCTCAAAAGATGAAAATACTTCACATTGAGAAATAAAAGTATAAATAAAAGGGAAGGTATCTCTCCTTTACTATAACGGGGTGTTTGGTTAGGAGAATGTTTAATTTACTCTGGTAATAGGATTATCTCATATCTAGATTATTTAGCACATTACTAGTAATGTTTAATTTTCTTGTTTGATTGAGTTGTTTGGAATGTAAGATTTTTTTGTTGAGAGAATACAAGATAACCTAATAGTATTAAATTGTCATTGATCACAAATAAGGACGAAAAAAGCTATAAAATTATGCAAACAGTGAAAGGTGACAACGAAAATAGATAAAAATAATTAAGGTAAAATGACAACCACGATGATGATGAAGACAGACAAGTTGTTAAATTTTCTCAACTAATAAATAATTAAAAAATGGAAAAACTCATAATAATAATTAATCGAAACTTAAGGTAATATAATAGACAAAATGCTATGTTTCCTCAATTTATACTTATAATAATGATAACAGTAATGATAATGATAATAATATAATATAATATATATAATTGGAATTAAAGAATTGGAGAATTTGATTCATTAGCATATATTATTATTTTGTTTTAGTTTAAATAAAATGGATCAAAGTCAATAAAAATGAGTAAAATTGTCACAAATTTTAGATTACTGAGGTAATATAAAGATTACCTAAGAAATAGATGGTATTGAACCAGAACTTATCATCAGTAAGATGACTATCCAAATGCCCCCTAGTTGTATGTTCAGTATATTTATAAAATTAACAAGAAAGAAATATATCTTCAACCAAATAAAGGAATGGAGTTCATAAAAATATTCATCAAGATAATGTTATTCATTCAAATAACTTCATTCTAAGTTGTGTATACATTTTGAAGTTGCAAAATCACAAGCATTATCAAAATTTTAATTTACTCCATTAGTTCTTTGTTTTTTTCATTGATTTTCATTGTCAGAAGAGGAATGTTGGGAAGTAATCCATTGCCCCAATTTGACCTTATATTTCATCACATGCAAAATGCAAAAAACTAATGACATAACACTTTTCTCCAGAGTCAATATGGTTCTAAAGACAACAGTTGAATAAAAATATTTACGAAGCAAATTAAATGAAAGAAGTTTCAGCAACTTATGACAGGCATATTTGCATCAAGCAAGAAGATGAACATGCCATTTATTAATAAATGGAATGAAAATGAATTTTCAGAATGGTTGACTCTAGCATATAAGAGCAATAAGAAAAAGTTTTCCACATAAACCAGGAAAAGTGGTAAGGGAAGTTAAAAGGAAAAAGACAAACCTCTCCCACTTTAACAGTGATAACATGGGGCGTAAATCCAACTCTGGGTGATCCTGCAAAAAAGAGAACAATTTAGTGAAATATGTCAGCTTAGTAACCAAGTAAAAAGATAGCTCAAGCTTCTAAGAATAAAAAATAAAATAAAATAAAATAAAAACTTGATAGAGCCATAGAATAACTATGCTTCATATTGAAAAATTAATTGAAGGAAAAAAACAAAAGGAAAGAAAAGAACAAAAATCTTGTAATAACAAGAAAGCTGCAATCCTTCAGTATTATTCAAGAATGTTTATGTACATATTATATATATTTATAAAAGCACTCTTCGTAGATGTTAATTGCTAGCTAGCTGCTATTGACATAAGAGAGTGAAGATATAGAAAAACAAGAAAGGGGACACAGAAAAATGAAGCAAGGGCATGGCGGCATGCATATACGTGATTTGGGAAAGATAAGAATCTGAAGTCTGAAGTCCAAAGTCAGATAGAACAGATCCAAAGTCTAAAGTTAGAAGTCTAAGTTACAATACAGACTACAGATGCAGATGTGATTCCACAGCATCACAGGTATTTACGTGTTGATATTTGGAATATTAGTTTGATTATCCTTATATAATCTCTTTAAGACTTCCAGTCTTCTACTAATTAGTGGTAAATACTGGTAAGTACTACAGTACTATTAATAATAATTATTACTCAGCAGAGCATCTTGGGTTCCATCCTGTCAGAAATCAGAACCCAGAATCGACACTATTCCCTACAAATCATCACCAACACCAAAAACATAAACATAAACAAAACTAAAACCATCACTCCTTTATTATTTTTACCGCACTGCCCATTTGTTCTCCTCACCTGCCATCGACATCCCACCCACGTGTGTATGTCTATATATAACACAAAACAGAGTAAAAATGAAAAAGCAGGGAAATCAGATCCTTCCTCTTAGATCTTAATTCCTAAGTATAGTGGCATTTCGAGAAGAATGTAGAAAACAGAAAATGTCGTGGTTACCAATCCAAAGCAAAAAAAGACGTTCATCAAAGTAAACGATTAAAATGCTTTATTTGCGTATCCACTATCAAGCGAAAAGAGTACCCAGAGCTTCAAATTGATGCTTCTTATTGCAGGAACCAGGCGGTCTTCCCCTAGCTTTCTTTCCTGAAGTTGGTGAAGAGGCTGATCCTCCTGAAGGAGGTGGCGGAGGAGTTGGTGAGGGGAATCCTCCTCCACTATTAGATTGGGTTACGCTGACAGAGGAAGGAGCTGGTATAAGAGCCAACGGCATGGTACTTTCCGGCCCATACTTCCTGGGTCTCCCTCTCTTCCTCTTCAAGGGTTCGCTCCCCATGCTCATGCTCATGTTCAGAGCTTGCCCTTGTTCTTGAGTGACCGCAGGTCCACCAGCGGACCCCTCCGCCCCACCATCGCCGGAAGCTGGCTGATATGTGAGTGAGGCGGAAGTGATGGGCTTGTACACAGCTGTTCCGTCAGACCTAAAGGCTAAACGCATGTTCTGTATCACCGGTTGCGACGCCACCGGACTCTTCTGTTGCATGCCCAAGCTGTAGGGCTCTCTACTCGCCATCATTCCCGTCTCAGATCCCGACATTCTTCTCCCTTTTCTGTTTGGTGTTTAAAATTGAATTTTATGCTTTTTCAGTTCTTTCCTTTGCTCGTACCTAAGTAATTCATTAGATCACGAAGCAGCAGCAGCAGCAGCAGCAGAAGAAGAACCTAATTTTTTAAACAGCAAAATATAATAATTTCAAACATGAAATGTTATACTCATGCTGACTGTTAAGAATTATTGTTGAAAAGAACTCACTCACTGTTTGGTGCACTGAATTCTCACTACTTGAACTCGAACTCGAACTCGAACTCGAACTCGAACTCGAGAAGTGCAGATTTTGGAAAATGTTTGTATAAATTAAAATGGAGTTTCAAATTTCAACTTGAGCCAGGAACTGTCAGTTGATCAAGCTTTCAAAATTCACTGAAAAAAAAAAACCTTGAGCCTAACAAGCTACCTTGCTCTTAAATCCCAGGGTGAAAAATCTATATGCAAAAAAGTAGAATTTACTCATCGCCAAATTAAAACCCTAATAACTGTTGCAATC
The DNA here is from genome assembly GCA_025698465.1 of Gossypium longicalyx. Taxonomy (NCBI): domain Eukaryota; kingdom Viridiplantae; phylum Streptophyta; class Magnoliopsida; order Malvales; family Malvaceae; genus Gossypium; species Gossypium longicalyx. Next base: position 82,074,838 of record CM046995.1, read on the forward strand.
CTTTCAGTTTTAGTCCCCAAATATACTCGATTCCATTTTTCTTACAAAGATGAAGCTGCAATTTTTTTAATAATGGCTAAAAAAACCCAGGAATTTCTGACCAATTTTACGGACAATTTTCAGAATTTTCGAAAAATTACAGTTTTATAACAAATATATAATCTATTATCCAAAAAAAACAGAAAATAGGAGAAAAAATACAAAAAAAAATGGCAATAACTTACCAATAAATAGGAAATTTTCAGAGACTAAGAGACGGATGAGAAAAAAAATTAGGGATTCTGATGGGAAAAAGGCAAAGTAGCAGCAAACAACTTTATCCAAAGAAATGTTAGAAATCTGAAATTTTTAGGCGCTGTATTTACTATTTAGTAGTATATTTTATTTCAGATATTTTTATTTTAAATATTTTAGTTTTTCTCTTTCCTTTTTTTTTTAAAGTAATTTTTTTTGTTCTATTTTTCTTTTCTTTTTCCCATTACTTAAAGCGCTTTTATTTAAAAAGTAGACAATTAATAAATAATTTTTTAATTAAGAAAAATAATATACTAAATCATTCTGTTTGTTATAGTCATAGTTAAGTAAACAGAAATTTATACATTAAATTCACTAAAAATATAAAAAAAATAATAAATTATAAGGTAGAGTAAAAATATTTACACATATATATATTTTTATGAAAAAAAGTCATTATACTCTTAAAAAAATTGGCAATATAATTTTAGTGTAGAGTACAACTGTACAAGCTTTAATTTGCATTTACTCCAAGTCTCCCACGCCTTGATTAGAATTTAGAATGATAACGCGCTCGTTCCTTCTGTGTTTCTGTTGTAAACTAAAGCCTTCACTCTATGCTTCCTCACCTACTCGGCTACTCGCTTCTTTCAAATTGCCACATAATTTACGGCTTTAAAGATCCCCTACTTTCTTAGTTGTAAAGCAAACAAAGTACTGTAACCCGGTTTTGGCTCCAGATACCTCTAATATTTTAAAATGATGTTTTCTTGTTTGAATTTTTAAGGGTAAAATATCGAGTTCATCACCTAATTTTTCGGTGTCATCTAAATACAAATATTTGTAATTTAATCACTATCATTAATAAAATTTTTCACCTATAACAAAAATCTGATTTTACATCCTAAATCTCACTCTAAAATACTTCTTTGATCAAGTCAAACTTGTTTGTCAATCACAGTTTTCTTTCATTTTTCTTTTTCTTCTATTTTGGGTCATATTTATTCTTCTTCTTCCCTCCCATGTCCGTGCTTCCAACGTCTAGCCCCTATAAGACACAGGTACAAATTCCAACATATAGATATCAGTTGTCGCGCAAAGTACAGTGACGATGGTCCTTTAAATCATAAATTTTCGAATTCGTACATATAGGCGTCGGTTTTATTAAAACCTCTCTGGTTTTGGCACAAGGCTACCCTGGAAAGCTTCTTCCTTGATGCTTGTTGCAGGTAGAGAGCACATACAGTTTTTATGCAAAGTTTTGGATCCTTGCCAAAGGCCACGAGCAGCTCCCCCTCAAATTCCCGATTCGACTTATGATTCCTTTTCCTTTTGAGTTGAGAGAGAATTATATCGAAGTCCACTTCATCATTTGAGTCACTTGAAACATCTTATTGTTCGCTATGAGTATTATTGCAATCGGAATATTCTTGCGACTCACTGCAACTATCACTACAATTGGTAATGTTGAAGCCCTCAACGATAAAACCATTAGGACTATCATCATCACTTTCATTGTCTGACCCAATCTCATCTTCAACACCCTCAGTTATAGGGGTTCGTTTGCGGAATTTACTTTCATCGTTCTTCCTCGAAGAAATTTTTTTTTTATTTCTTCTCCTTTAGATTATCTAAGTTGCTTTTGAGGGAATTAAGAAAGCAGTCATCTCCCTCAGGCCTGTTTAACACATGAATTATATATCATTTAGCATGTTGTAATTGTTGGTTGTATTTTGTTTTTGAGATTTGAAACTTTTATGTTTTAATAAGTTTTTTTTCATAAACTCTAGATTTTCTAGGCTTTGAAAATTTTTGGTTGTTAGAAGCAGGGAAGGAAAAAAGTTGGTTAGGGAAGAAGAAGATGAAATATGACCCAAAATAAAAGAGAATGAAAATGAAAGAAAATTTTGATTGGTGGAGAAGTTTGACTTGGTCAAAGAAGTATTCTATAGTGGGATGGGTTAGGCGATTAAAATGAAAAATTTCTCTAACGATGGTGATAAATTATAATTATTTCTATTTAAGTGATGAAAACGAAGGTGTTTAAAAAGTTGAGTCACCAATTAAATAGTTTATCCTATTTTTATTAAATAGTTAATACACCTGATGCACGTATGAGTTATTTAAATTTTGTAGTAATAGTTTTAAGATTTAATATTAATGTAATAATTTTTATTTATAAAAAACACATAAAACTCAAATTAATATCAAGTTAAACAACGTCACATATATTATAAAGAAAAATAAAATTATAATTACAAGAAATGAGTGAGATAGTAAGGGTTTCTCCTATCTTAATCAGTGGTCGAGGGTTTAATCCTCTCCCTAGGTATGGAGCAGCTTCAAAATTTGTGATCAGCATCTACCTCTTTAATAGGTTTAGAGAATGTGAATGATTAATTAATGGGCTCGCTCTGTTAGATACCTTGAGAAATAAAAAGAATTATTACAATATTTGTAGTAATTATATTTTGTCCGGATTAAATTTGGGTTGAGTTCGGATTGAGTGTGAATCTCAATTTTTTTATAGTGTTATCTTTAATATTTATTTATCATAGATTTTATTTTTAAATATTATTTAAGTAGTGCATGAAAAGCCACCTATTAATTGAATTTTAGTGTAATTGATTGTAATTACACAAAACTAATATGTTTGGGTAACCATTGTAATTGATGAGTACCACATAATGAATGTAATCGGAACTCCTTAATTGCACCTTTCAATTCTTAGGGGTGAAAATTGAAGTAATTATACAGGTAATTACGTTCAAATCTAATTTTAGAAAATTATTTTTTATAAAAGTTATAAAAATTATATTATAAGCATGAACAAACATGAATATTTGAGATAGTTATAGCAAAAAATTCTTATATTATAAATTCTAAAAAAATATACTATAAAAATAATTTATGTATATAAAAATAATTTATGTATTTTATAAACTTATACCAAAAAATTATATTATTTAAAATCTAAAAAATTTCTAAATTTATGGGAAAAATTATTAGAATTTTTTTAAATGTTATAAAAGTGTTATAAAAATATTTATTTATAAAACGTTATGGCTTAAGGTGAATATAACTTATTTATGTGTCCATGCTATATATATTATAAAAATAGTATATTTAGTCATAAAAAAATGTTATAGGTTTTTTTTATTATAACTTATTTGTAAAAAAATAACTTTCTAAAATTATGACAACAAAAATATTATTTATAAAAAGTGTTATGAAAGTATTAGGTAATTTATAAAAAAAAATTATGAAGGTTATATATTATAAATTTTATATTATTTTTTATTTAATTTACATATTATAGAAAAAGATTTAATCTAACATAAGTTATTCTCTAAATTTAATTTTTATAATTAATGCTATACAGTATTTGGACTAAGAAACCAAATATTATAAGGTAGATGCTAATATGCAAATAGAAAATTTTTTTTGCACCTTATCGTGAGGATATGATACTATTGGAGAGAATGGTGCCAGACACAAGCACCATATAGCTCGCAAATTTTTTAATTTGAGACATTCAAAGCTTCGAAATGTGGTTGAGAATACATTTATTGTTCTAAAAAATATTTCCTATATTAACATCACATTATAATATTTGTTATTATATTTTTAAAAATATAAATTATGTAATTGTGTAATTACAATTTATACTACCAAACATAACATAAGAAATTACGATGTAATTATACTATGCCAATCAAACACGTTTAGAAAATTATAATTCTTTGTAATTATTGTAATTACAAGAGAGTGTAATTACTAACCTAGTAATTACACTTTTATTCAATTACTTTGTGCTGTCTAAATATACCTTTATTATTACTTACATAAAAAAAAGGGACAAAAAGGGGAAAAAAAAGAGGTAAAAAAGAGAAAGAAGTTAAAGAGGAAGATGGTTTTACTAGGAGAGTTAAAAAAAACAGTAGGGGGACTTTCAAAATTTTTTTTTTTACAGATATTGATAATATTGAGGTTCTCTAGAGAAAGGAAAAAATTGGTCCAACACTTAAGAATAACCTTCATTGTTCATAACTCATCATTGTCAGTGCCTCCTCCTGAATCTGAGATCTAAATCGAGCCCTAGACCTACAAGAATGTGTGGAAGCTTCAGTAAAATAAGAAGATAAGGAAAAAGGAGAGAAGAAACTCAAAAAGACCAAGGGGAACTTCATTTGACGATACTTGTGATTGAAGAGGCAACCAACGTTAGCGACAAGTGGAGATACATAAGATTGTAAAGGACTTCCAAAACACTGCAAATTACTGCTCGAACTCACTAAAGTGCATGTCCAAATCTCGCTTCTCTAGCTTTTTGGGGTGTATGGATCTTAAGTTCTTAAATCGTACGTTGTTTTTTCCATCCTCTTGATGTGATATTATTTTATTTAGGCTTAATTGAACAAAAGGCCCTTAAACTATGCTCTTTGTTTGAGTTACGTACCTAAAATTTTTTGACTAAACCAAATAACTAAACTTTATTCCATAAGCAAAGTTGGCCCCTGTGTCACAGGCCGCGAATCAAAGCCAGTAACGATTGCACAAAGAGTGTCCTATGGAGGTCAATTGATTAGATGGAGCTCATTCGACCACTTGAACTGACCCGATTTATGGAACTGTCATGAAATTGTCGAATGATATGCAAGTATACATAATCATCAACAAGTAATAAAGTAGTGAGTAAAGAGTATTGTCTCCACAGAGACTATATATGCAAGGCAAATATTGTGAAATTATCAATTGAGAGTGATGAGTGAACTAATTAATCTACCTAAAATTAATCTAAGTATGCAAGACAAAATGCAACATAAAATATTAAGCAGGAAACTTTTAAGAGTTAATCACAATGACATGCATTAGCTAGAATAATTATTTTACCTTAACTTAGAATTATTAATAACAATGCTAAAGATGTTATGGTGTTCCCATGGAAATTTGGATATTTACTAATTCTTAATTTATAAGTCTCTTTAGCATACTTCTATGTTTAATTAACTTAAAGTTTAATAAGTAGACATTGTAACACCCCTAACCCGTCTCCGTCATCGGATTAGTGTTACGAAGCATTACTGATCAGTCGAAAATCATTTAACATCATATCATTCAATAGATTAATCTCATCCAAAATCCTATCAATCATAAGCATTTTTCCCTAAATCGAGCCTTTGAAGCCCTAAAAATAGCTTAGAAGCAATTCGGGAATAAATTGAAACAAAATAAAAGTTTTAAGAAAAAGTTACAAAAATTGGAAAATAGGGGTCACACGGCCGTGTAACATGTCCCAGCCTGTGTCACTCACTGAGTAGGGTCATACGGCCATGTAACTCTCTGAGTTGCCACATGCGGTTGTGTAACTCACTGACTTGAAACAATAGAATTTTACAAATGACACACGGTCGTATAGCCAGGCTATTTGTGTCACATAACCGTGTGACAGCCTGTGTCCCAAGCTGTGTGAACCCAAAAATTTACCTAAAATCAAGCCATTTCAAGCCCAATTCATACCTAACCATCCATACCATTTGGGCATAAATTCAAGGGGTCTAAACACTCAAACACACCAAAACATGCCATTTCAAACATCCTAATTCATCTAACCAATATGTCATTCAAAGGCACCATAATTGTATCAAACATTATTGTAAAATCACACATTTACAACCTATTTCCATAAACTAACCAATGTACTTTTTTTGGTACTACATGTAAATAATCAAACAACCTAAACACCAACACAATTAAAATCCAACCATTTCAAATATTATATATATGCATCACTTATCATATTTACAGGCATAAACACCAAAATATCAAGCCGATCTTACAAATATCAAAATGACCATTTATAACATTTAGTTCCACCATAAAATATCATAGTACCACAAGACTCTTCTTAATACATGCCACTTTTACCCAAATTCAAAACAAGCACAAAATGACTACCAAGGTATAGATGATAGTGTGTGAGCTTTCAAGTTGATCCAGTCGATGTTACGATCCCATGATTCTTACAAAATCAAATTAAACGAGTTAACATTTACTATCAATTACTAAATTTCCAAGGGACGTTAACATTTACTACACAAGCTCAAAGCCTGCTAGGCATTAAGCCTGAATAACACCGGCACTAAGCCTGCTAGGCACTAAGCCTGCTAGGCACTAAGCCTGAATAAAATCAGCACTAGTCCTGCTAAGCACTAAACCTGAATAACACCGGCACTAAGCTTGAATAACACTGCATTTGAATATATAATACAATTCAACATTTAAACAATGATACATAATAGAACTAAAAGATTAAACCATTATCAAGGAATTGAATATAACCATGCATATACATAAAACAAACTTACTTGACTGGTTTGCTGTAATCGCAAAGGCACAAGAACTACTTCGCAATCTTTTCTTTTCCACGATCGTTAACAAGCTCGTGATCTAAAACAATAGTTTCATTCAATTAATAAAATCAACAGCAAAAATTAATCATTCTATACAATTTAGTCTTTTATTAACATTTTACAAAATTACCCTCAACTTTTCACCTTTATTCAATTTAATCCCTAAGCCCCAAACATGAAATTTACCCATTTTCTTTTACACTAAAACCTAGCCGATTATTCCATCGCCTCATACCAGCCGCTACTTGTATTTATTTCTTTTCAAGTATAAACAATTTCATCATTTTAGCAATCTAGTCCTTGAACATTAAAATCATCAAAAACTACTTTACAAAATAGTTTAATCTAACAACAAAACTTAGAAATCTTTCAAAAGTTTCAAGGAAACAACTCAACTCAACAATGGCACAATCCATATCGTTTGACATTTTTACAAACTAATCCTCGGGTTTGCTAGATTAAGCTAATACGAGTTCAAAAACATAAAAATTACTAAAAATAAGCATCAAAACACTTACCAATTGAAGCTTTAAAAAAATAGCATGAACCCTAATTTTTTTTTTCTTTCTCTCCTTGTGCCATGGAGAAGATGAAGAAATAAGCCAAAAATCTTCTTTTTCTTTTCTTTAATTTAAAATATATACTTAGGCATTTTTGTAAATATCTCAAAGTTCTTAATTAAACATTAATTAACCACAATTTACCTTAATTAATCTTAGCCATGTAAATAAATAGCCATGTTGATTCACCCATTAAATCTTTATTGGCTAATTTATTCGTTTAGCCCTTTTAATTAATAAACTCTACTTTTATAGCTTTTACTATTCAGTCCTTTTTACCTAAATAACTATCTAAATGCTATAATCTTTTAACCAAATTTTAATACTACATTAATGACCTCGTAAATATTTTAAACTAATAAATATTTACAAACCGGCACGTCAAATTTGTGGTCTCGAAACCATTGTTTCCGTCACCACTAAAAAATGGAATATTACAACTCTCCCCCCTTAGGAAATTTCGTCCTTGAAATTTCTTGCCACTGAATAGATTTGGATACTATGAACTTATCAATTCTTCTATCTCCCATGTAGCCTCTTCAACTCTGTTACGATTCCACAAGACTTTAACCAATGACACACTTTTGTTTCAGAGTTCCTTTACATCATGGGCTAAAATCTTAATTGGTTCATCAAAATATGACATCAGGCTGAATCTCAATTTCACACGGAGCAATTATATGTGAAGGATCTGATCTATATCGCCTCAGCATCGAAACATGAAAAATATTATGAATCTTTTCAAGCTCTGGGGGTAGAGCAAATCTGTAAGCTACAGGATCGACTTTTTCAATGATTTCATATGACTCGATAAACCTTGGGGTCAACTTCCCCTTTTTTTTGAAACGAATCACCTTTTTGCATGGTGAGATTTTTAAGAATACTTAATCCCCAACAACAAACTCTATTTCTTTTCATTTTAGATTAGCATATGACTTTTGACGATTCGACGTTGCTTTTAAACAATCCTGTATTACACGAACTTTGTCTTTAGTCTCACGAATCAAGTCTATACCAACTAGCTTGGATTCACTCAACTCTGACCAATACAACAGTGTTCTGCATTTTCCTTCATATAAGGCCTCAAACAGTGCCATTTTAATACTGGATTGATAGATGTTATTATACGCAAATTCTACCAGCGGTAAATACCTCTCCCAGCTACCTTCGAACTCAAGAACACAACAACATAACATATCTTCCAGAATTTGAATTACTCGTTTTGATTGCCCATCTGTTTGCAGGTGATACGCTGTACTGAAATTAAGTTTAGTATCAAGAGTCTTGTGAAGCTTACCCCAAAATCTTGAGGTGAATCTCGGATCTCTGTTAGAAATGATTGATGACAACAATCTGTGCAATCTGACAATTTTAGATACATACAACTCTGTTAACTTCTCAAGTGAATAATCAATACGTACCAGAATGATATGAGCTAATTTCGTAAGCCTGTCAACTATAACTCAAATAGCGTCCTTTTTCCTTGGTGTCACATGCAAACTTAATACAAAATCCATCGTAACCCTCTCCCATTTCCATTTAGGAATAGTGATACACTGTAATAATCCTAATGGTACTTGATGTTCAGCTTTTACCTGTTTACAAACTAGACATTTAGTCACAAATTCTAAAATCTCACGTTTTATACATGGCTACCAATACATTTTCTTCAGATCATTAAACATCTTTGTGCTACCCAGATGAATGGAGTATGTGCTACTATGGGCTTCCGATAAAATATCTCGTTTTAACTCGAAACTATCTGGAACACATAGCCAATTACGAAAATACATCATACCATTATCGTTTACAGTGAATCCTTTAGTTGAATCACTCTGGATCAGCTCCCGTTTGGCTACTTTGGGTCATCATTTTGCAATTCCCAAATTCGTTGAAGAAATAATAGCCTAGCCCTGTGCTCAATTATAACAAAACCATCACCCTCCAAAGTTAAATGTGCATTCATTACCCTTAAAACAAATAATGATTTACGATTTAAAACATCTGCAACTACATTTGCCTTCCTAGGATGATAATCAATCACAAGGACACAATCTTTCAATAGCTCTAACCACCGTCGCTATCTCAAATTCAGTTCCTTCTACGTTATCAAGTACTTCAAACTTTTATAATCTGTAAATATATGACACTTTCACCATAAAGATAATGGCGCCAAATTTTTAGAGCAAAAATAATGGTGGCCAACTCTAAGTCATACGTCGAGTAATTCCTCTCATGAGGTTTCAACTGACAAGATGCATAAGCTAATACTTTTCCAGCTTGCATCAGTACACATCCCAATCCACTATCACTATAAACAAAAAATTTTTTTCTAGACTTAGACTGTGTCAAAACTGAAGCTTCCGTTAGCATTCTTTTTAAATGGTAAAAAATCTGATGGCACTCGTCTGAACAAACAAACTAAACATTCTTTTGTAGTAACTTGGTCATCGACGCAGTTATTATAGAAAAGTTTTTAACAAAATGACAATAGTAACCTGGCAGTCCCAAAAAATTACGTACCTCAAAAGCATTCTTCAAAGCTTTCCAATTTATAATGGTAGAGATCTTACTCGGATCCATACGTATACCCTCCGTGGAAACCATGTGTCCAAGGAATCCAACTTCTCGCAGCCAAAACTCACATTTACTGAATTTTTCATACAACTACTTTTCACGTAAGGTCTGTAGTACTATTCTCAAATATTGAGCATGTTCAATCTCTGTTTTGGAGTAGATCAGTATATCATTAATAAACACCACCACAAATCTATCTAATTGAGGCTGAAAAACCCTGTTCATCAAATCCATGAAAGTCGCTAGGGCATTAGTCAACATAAAAGGCATTACCAAGAATTCATAGTGTCCATATCGTGTCTGATAGAGAGTCTTCAGTACATCACAATCTTTTACCCGCATATGATAATATCCAGATCTAAGATCTATCTTTGAAAATACTGTTGTATCTTTCAATTGATCAAGCAATTCTTCAATACGAGGCAATAGATATTTGTTCTTTACCATTACCTTGTTTAGTTGTTGATAGTCTATACATAATCTCATCGAACCATCTTTCTTTTTCACAAATAATACTAGAGCTCCCTAAGGAGATATACTTGGCCGAATGAAACATCTGTTTAGTAATTCTTGCAACTGAGCTTTAAGTTCTTTTAACTCAGTCGGTGCCATTCTATACGGTGGAATCGATATCAGTGCAGTATTGGGTATTAGATCAATAGGAAATTCAACTTCCCGCTCTAGCGGCAATCCTAGTAGCTCTTCAGGAAATACGTCTGAGAATTTACATACTGTTGGTACTTGATCCACCTTCTTCTCTAGCACTTTAGAGTCTAGAATGTAGCTAAAAACGTATCACAACCTTTTCGTACTAGTTTCTGCACTTTCACTGCTGAGATTATACCATCGATTTTATCAAATCTAATAGGAATTATCTCACCATCGGAACATCTCAAATCAACCCTTTTCCGTCGATAATTAATCACAACATCATGTAAATTCAACCAGTCTATTCCTAAAATGACATCAAACTTATTAAAAGGTAAAAACATTAAATCAACGGGAAAGTTGTAACATTGAATTTTTAGTGGGCATTGCTTGCATACCAAGTCAACTATAACACTGGGACCTAAAAGGTTCGTGACTTTGACGACACAACTAGTGGACTCAACAGGTAAATTCTTTTCTATCACTAACTTAGTGCATATATATGCACTCTATCCTATTGGTATTTTACACACTGCCTGTACTAGCCACTGAAGGAGTTGGCGCTTTCCTGCCATTCTACTTTGAACTATCCCTTTCCTGAAATTCTGATGGTTTTGAGAATCTATCATTGGATTTCCTCGGCTTCTTTTGCGGAGAACCAGAGAAAGTTTTAGACCCAATGCGTTTGCCAAAATCATGAGTTTTCACCTCATTTTGTCTTTTGTTAAAACAAATTTCTTCCATCTTTTGGGCTCAATTAGACAGAATCACAAACACACGAATCTCTATGGCTTCAACTAAAATTTTGATTTCATCATTTAATCCATCTTCAAAATGTACACACATGTTTTCTTTCGAAGGTACAATCTCACGAACATATTTACTAAGCTGTACAAAATGTCTCTCATACTCGGCCATGGTTCTATTCCCTTGCTTTAGTTCAAGAAATTCTTTCTTCTTTCGCTCTAGATATAATTTGCTAATATACTTCTTATGAAACTCCGATTTAAAAAAATCCCAGTTGACGCTTTCTTTTGGTACCACTGATGTTAACTTGGACCACCACTAAAATGCCTCTTCTTTTAACCATAACCCTGTGTATCGTACACAATCCTATAGAGAACACATCACTTCATCGAACACCCTCTGAGTATGCTCTAATCAATACTTGGCCGTGTTTGGATCATCACCCACATTGCCACAAAATTCCATGGCACCACATTTTCTAACTTTATCTATAATAATTCTCAGAACATTTTATTGAGTCGAACTTTGAAGATAGAGAGAACAAGTTTGTTGAGCTGCTGATTTTAACTTTAAGTACGCCTCATACATCTCGTGCATCATGTGGAGAAAAGTCTTCGATGCCATATCTCTGGGCTTTTGAAATCTAACCTCATTTCGAGTACTATCTTCATCAGTAGCTAGAATAAAACTTTCTACCTCTTTGGAATCTGCTTGATTGGATCCGGATAACATCCTTTAACTATATAAACATTTCAAAAATAATCAAAAGTCATCACACTATCATCAATTAATAAGTTGCATGTATTTCTAGACTTTATTCATGCTACGTTTAGCCCGAGAACTGACTAAACTGTAGATTTTATACCATTAAATGTAACACCCTTAACTTGTCTCTGTCGCTAAATTAGGGTTACAGAGTATTATCGATCAATCAAAAATTATTTAACATCATATCTTTAAATAGATTCATCTCATCCAAAATCATATCAATCATAAGCATTTTGTCCCTAATTAGAGCCTTTGAGGCCCTAAAAATAGCTTAGAAGCAATTCAGGATTAAATTGAAACAAAATAGAAGTTTTAAGAAAAAGTTACGAAAATTGGAAAACAAGGTCACACGGCCATGTGGCCAGGCTGTGTAACATTTAAACAAAAGACACACGGTCGTGTCCTAGCTCGTGTCCTCACCCGTGTAACTCACTAAGTAAGGTCACATGGCCGTGTCGTAGGTCATGTGCCAGGTTGTGTAACTCTTTGAGTTGACAGACACGGTCGTGTACCAGGCTGTGTGCTAGGCCGTGTAACTCACTAACTTGAAACAATAGAATTTTACAAATGACACATGGTAGCTCATGTCCCAAGCCGTGTGAACCCAAAAATTTACCTAAAATCAAGTTATTTCAAGTCCAATTCATACCTAACCATCCATACCATTTGGATATAATTCAAGGGGTCTAAACATCACTCAAACACACCTAAACATGCCATTTCAAACATCTTAATTCATCTAACCAATATGTCATTCAAAGGCACCACAATTGTATCAAACATTATTGTAAAATCAAACATTTACAACCTATTTCCATCAACTAACCAATGTACTCTTATTGGTACTACATGTAAATAATCAAACAACCTAAACACCAAAAAAATCAAAATCCAACTATTTCAAATATTATATATATGCATCACTTATCATATTTACAAGCATAAACATCAAAATATCAAGCCTATCTTACAAAAATCAAAATGACCATTTTTAACATTTAGGTCCACCACTAAATATCATAGTACCACAAGACTCTTCTTAATACGTGCTACTTTTAACCAAATTCACAACAAGCACAAAATGACTACCAAGGCATAGATGATAGTCTGTGAGCTTCCTGTAACACCCTCTAACCCTAAACCATCGCCGAAACAGGATTATGAGGCATTACCGGACATATCAAACAACTTACGAATAATTCACATTTAATATAACATTCATAGTATACTTTAATAATTAAGTCCCTATATTGGACTCTCGAAGCCCAAAACATGTATCAAAAGTAGAACGAGACTTGTTCGAGTATTTCAGAAATTTTTTCGTATTTTTTTTACAAAAATTTCGACAGTATTTCTGCTTATTTTTACTTAAAACCCCCTGCAAATTCAAACAAAAAACAAACCAATACCAATGTTTCAACCAAAGAATTTTACATCTTTAACACTACTAGATCATGTTTAATCCATTGATTTATTACTTAAATTTTAAAGTGTTAACATATAAGGAACTAATTTATATCATTCATTTCATTTCAAAATTTAATACCAAATTTACTAATTTATAACTTTAAACTTACTTATCATCCAAAATTTCATAACTATCTAATTACAACAAGATCATTTAACCTATATATATATACATGACTCATGTACAACCACCTAGTACATGCCACTTAAACAAAAAGAAGTAATACATCACCAAAATTTTCTTGTTGGAGTCTGGATCTTTCTGGATGCTGAACTGGATCTTGAACTCTAATGACCTGCGCACGGAAACAACCGTACGCTGAGTATTTCATACTCAGTGGTATTACTATAAACCAAACTATTTAACATTAATAAATTACAACATCAACCATAAGCCTTATAAATCATTTAAACTAATTATACATAATTATATATCACTTCATAAATCTTAAATTCATATTTCATTTTTTTTCACATACTAATTAAATTCATAATTAAATTCATACATTATTTCTCGTACTTTTCAGTAGTGCCAAATCAATCAATCTTATTTCAAATTTTCATTTCAATTATTTACCCTATTAACAAGGCTCGGACTCTAATAGATACGTGGATTTCACCAAAACACACCAAAATATCCAACCCAAACACACCCAGAATAATATAAATCCTTCATAACACACCAGTATAATATAGCCTCCCAAACACACCGATAAGATATTAAATGCCTCTTCGGTTAAACCGAATCATATAATGACAAAATTATCTTCTCCACTGAGCTACAAATCTCCTCATCGCATCACAATCCTATGTCATGCCATTTGTATCCAATCTAGTCCGACAAGTTAATAGGGTATTATTTTACTTTTCTAATTTCGAATTCATTTCCACAACAATTTTAAATATTCAATCAATTCAAAACATCTATTATCTTAATTCACATATAATTCAATATTCACATATTCTTACTTAATTTCAAATATTATTACTTACCTTATCTTAGATGTCCCATGACTACAAATTCAATATAACATTTAATAAATAGTTTGAGTTATAGTTAAACAAACCCGGAATACACATTTACTCCTCAACTATCTTTTCTTTTCCTTTGGATGCCGATGCCTTGTTTTCCTTGTTAGCTACGAAAATAATAATAACAATTTACATTATTAATTACAGCATTAATTCAATAATTAATTGAATTTTTATTCAATTTATTCCTTAATTCCAATTTAATCCTAATTAACTCTTTTATTTGTTTAACTTAATTTATACTTCATTTCTACTCAATTTCCTTCCATATTCACCCTAACGATCTAATGTTCATTATAAAACCCTAATTTAAAATTTCTTTCAATTTAATTTCCTAAAACACAAAACTTATAGCTTCTTTTACAATTTAATCCATTTTTCAATTCTAACTTAAAATTCATTCAATTAAATCCCTAATTCTTCTTTTTGTTCAACATAACCCATGCTTAAAAACCTAAGAACTTCCAAAACCTTAATTTAATTTCAACAAAACTTTGTTTTAAATCTTCTAAAACATTAAAATTAAGAGAAAATAGCTAAATTTAGCTTACCAATTAAACTTGAAGCTTTAAAATCCCAATTTTCCCCTTTTTTTCTTTCCCTTTTTCTTCCCCTGTTTTCGTTTTGTTCTCTGTTTCTTTTCTGTTCTTCTTCTTTTTTTTAACTTTCTTTTTATTCTATTTACTTATTTCTTTTAGTTATTTTATATTACTTTAATATTAAGTAAACAAATTATTTTATAATAAATGTACCAATATTTTTATTACAATTGTCATTATTCAATTTGTTTATTAAAAAAATCTTATAATTTAATTATTATCATTTACTTATTATATAAGAAATTATATATATTTTACACATGTACCAATAATAATTATGCACTTGTCTTATTTCATAATATAATATCAATTTAATAATTATTAATATATATAAATATCTTTTACTTATTATTTAAGAAAATATACATATATATTTATATTTTTTTACATGTGTATAAATACACATATCACACATGTACACTTTTATCATCATATATTTGACACAAATTTTAATTTATTTATAATCTAATAACAAAATTTTAAATCAAATAATAATAATAATAATAATAATAAAATCTAAGAAAAATCTTAGATTTTTTTTCTATCCATTTTGCCGCCTCAATTATTACAAATGGCTTAATTGCCATTTTAATCCCTTTTTTCTTTCTATTGTTTTAGAATTAAACTTTTAACCTTTACTCAATCTAGTCCTTTTTACTAATTACTCTAAATTAAACTAGTTTCACCTAATTAGACATATAACTAGACTCATAATTATTCCTAATAGTTATTTACGAACCCGTTTCATTAAGACGGAGGCCCGATAATGTACTTTTTCGGTGCCTACGAATTTTGGGTCATTACACTTCCAATTTGATCCAATCGATGCTACGATTCCAAGAGTCCTACAAAATCAAATTAAATGAGTAAGCATAAGAAAGCTTAGTAAGTTCGATAAGTCAACTCATTTACTATCAATTACATAATTTCCAAAGGACGTTAACATTTATTACACCAGCTCAAAGCCTGCTAGGTACTAAGCCTGAATAAAACCGGTACTAAGCTTACTGGACACCAAGCTTGAATAACATTGGCACTAATCCTGCTAGGCACTAGGCCTGAATAACACTGCTTTTGAATATATAATACGATTCAACATTTAAATAGCAATACAAAATAGAACTAAAAGATTAAATCATTAACAAGGAATTGAATATAACCATGCATATACATAAAACAAACTTACTGGACTGGTTTGCAATAACCGCAAAAGCATAGGAACTACTTTGCAATCTTTTCTTTTCCACGATCGTCAACACGCTCGTGATCTAAAACAATAGTTTCATTCAATTAATATAATCAACAGCCAAAATCAATTATTCTATACAATTTAGTATTTTGTTAACATTTTACAAAATTACCCTCAACTTTTTACCTTTATTCAATTCAATCCCTAAGCCCCAAACATGAAATTTACCCATTTTCTTTTAACCAAAACCTAGCCGATTCTTCCATGGCCTTATACTGGCCCTTACTTGCATTTATCTCCTTTCAAGTACAAATAATTTCATCATTTTATCAATCTAGTCCTTAAACATTAAAATCATCAAAAATTACTTTACAAGATAGTCCAATCTAATAAGAAAACTTAGAAATCTTTCAAAAGCTTTAAGAAAACATCTCAACTCAACAATGGCACAATCCACATCGTTTGACATTTTTACAAATTAATCCTCGAGCTTGTTAGATTAAGCTAATACGAGTCCAAAAATATAAAAATTACTAAAAATGAGGATCGAAACACTTACCAATTGAAGCTTTAAAAAAAATAATAGCATGAACCCTAATTTTTTTCTTTCTCTCCTTGTGCCATGGAGAAGATGAAGAAACAAGCCAAAATTTCTCTTTTTGTTTTCTTTAATTTAATATATATACTTAGGCGTTTTTGTAAATCTCTCAAAGTTCTTAATCAAACATTAATTAAACACAATTTACCTTAATTAATCTTATCCATGTAAATGAATAGCCATGTTGATTCACCCATCAAATCTTTATAGGCTAATTTATTCATTTAGCCCTCTTAATTAATAAACTCTACTTTTATAGCTTTTACAATTTTGTCCTTTTTACCTAATTAACTATCTAAATGCTATAATCTCTTAACCAAATTTTAATGCTACATTAATGACCTCCTAATTATTTTAAACTAATAAATATTTACAAATTGACATGTCGAATTTGTGGTCCCGAAAGCACTATTTCTGTCACCACTAAAAAATGGGTTGTTATAGACATCATAGCTAAGAGTTATGCAAGGTAACAATATTGCTACATACCATTACTAATTTAATTTCCAAGAAATCAAACATGTACCATTCAAATATTGTGTCTATTAATTACCTTCTTGTTCAGATTAATAAATTAATTCAATTACTTTCGAACATTATGTATGTATGAGCAAGTATAATCCTGAGATTATTGGAATGAGTAAAACAACCAATGCACAGAACATCATCAGCGGAGTATGAACAACATAAGCTAAGGAATTGCAATCATTCTAGCATCAAAAAAATTAAATCATTCTAATTAAATTGAAAGCATAAAACTAAGTTGCAATCATGTTTATCAACTTGAAAAAAAATAAAAGAGTAAAGGGAAGAGAACTGAAAAGCCAATTCTGATAGATCTCTGTGGCACTGCTCTTGTTGCTCCTCCTTCTCTCTTCTTTCCTTGTCATAGATACTATGCTCAAATGTTTGAAAATGATGAAAATTAGCACCTCTCAAATGCTCTCTTAAATCTTCGAGAGTGAAGAAATGATAAATTGAATGGAAGAGAAGAATGGAGTATGTGTGAATGAAGAATGAATGATGAGTGAGTGATGCTTAAAGTTTAGCTAGAACCCCTATTTATACTTGTGAGTGTCCAACAACCCTTGGATATTTTTAGCCTCAACTCCTTTTAATTTTTTTTGGAAGTGGCCGGACCTTGAATTGTAGAGAAGGAGTGGATGGCATGCATTGTTTGGTTGAAGAGGTTGCATGAAATGTGTAGGGAGGTGGATGACATGCTTGAATTGTGGAAAAGGAATCCTTGATTCTCTCATGCTAATTTTGGTGGTTGAATTAGATGCTTACCAAGTCATACGGACGATTTAGACTCATTCCTCCCTTAGTGGATGGCTTGGGCTCTTTCCTCCCTTAATGGGCTGTCTAGACTTGTTTACCCAATTTAAAATTGGGTAAAGAGGAGTTATGAGGTCCATTATGCTTCTTTATGGTGTCTAAAGATAAAAACAAATTAGACTAATCTTGTAGCTCCTTTTGCTATAGAGATGCTACAACATTATGCATCAAAATATTCATTTTCGTTATTTCCCTCATTTGAGTCCGCTAGACACTTTTATGGCTGAAAATCACCTATTTTAACACATAAATTGACCAAAGTGAATTATTCCAAATAAATTTGACAATAAACAGAAATTATAATAATTAGAATAAAATTTGTCATTAAACACCCCAAACTTGCATAAATTTGTAAGTAAAAAGACATTAAAATAACTATATATTTTATAATTATCAGGAACATGTGGAGAAGCCCATCTACTTGAAGCCTTGGTGGCCCTGTGAAGCACTTATGGAAAATTAGAGCTACATTGGTAAATATGAAAAGTAATATTAGAAGATTTGTATTCTTAAAGGATTGAGTCAATCCATTAAGAATCTCAATTATAGATAGGCTCTAATCTTGTCTGTCGATGTAACTCAATCTATACTTTGGGGGAGCTTAACTATAAATAGAAGCATTCGCCCTCATTTGTAATCATTCAGTTGTAATACTTTATAGTAATTTAATATTATTGAGAGTATTTACTCAAACACCTTGTCCACATTGCTTTCTTGTGGTAATTTCTATTCTTTCATTGCTTTTTCATTTTGAGTTACTTCCACTTTATTTTTGGTGGCTTGGAGAATTTCTATCAAGAATTCTCACTTTATGAAAGTTAGGCTGACTTAGATGGATTTGAAACCAAGAAACTGCCTAAGGCTATATGGATTGTGAGACTGATGTTCTAACCCTCTGACAGTTGATATTCGAGCTAAGGTTTTAAAGGCGTCGTTCAAGATGGTGAAAGGAGTTGAAAATCAGACTGAGCATATGGAGACCCGTGGGAGGTCTAGGAAAGATTGTCGATTAAGGGATATATTGTCGGCTTTGGAAAGTCAAGTGGCCAAAATCAAGAAGTCTATAGGCGATATGAGGGAGACACTCAATAGAGTCGAGGGACGCATTACAGAGTTGGACTCAATGGAATAGAAACTCAATGAATCTCTGTTGGAGCCTTTCGGTTCCAATGTGGAAGAGATGTGAGGGGTGCTTAATTCCACCATGGGTAAGCTGATAGTAAAGGGTGATGCTCTCGAGGCCATGGTGAGGGCTTTGAAGGAGGAAGTAATGGCCACGAAGAAGGCTTTGAGCATAAGAATTGAGGAGTTCAAAGGAGAGCTTGTTGTGTGTCGAGCCACCATGGGTAGAGGAGTGTTGGGTGCAACACTAAACCATGAGATAAATGTCCCCTAACTTTGAGAAGTTTAAGTGGGGCAAGGTCTACAAGAGAGGTGAATAACTTCCTATGGGAGATGGAGCAATACTTCTATGCCGTGGGCATCAAGGATGACGATGCTAAGGTAAATACTATTGTTAGATATTTTACTATTTTCACTCTTTTATGGTGGCAGCTTAGGTCCATAAATGAAAAACATGGTCAGGCTGTAATTGAGACTTGGAAGGAGTTCCAGAAAAAGTTCAAAAAGCAATTTTATCCCCAATATACTGAAAGGAGGCTCGGTCTAAGTTGTATTGGTTCTCGCAACAAAGCACAATTTGGGAGTATGTGAAGGAGTTTAGTGAACCGATGCTCTAAATCCTAATTTGAGTATGAAAGAAGCATTCTTCTATTTTATGGATGGGTTGAAGTCATGAGTTAAACATGAATTGGAATGTTTTTGGGTGTAAAAACTGTTAAAATTCATGATCGTAGCAAAGTCATTGGTCGAGCTTGTTTCGAGGAAAGAGAAGTTCAAGTTTTCCCAGCCCAAAGAGAAGGGAAATGGTGGGAACAATGAAAAAAGACAAGTTGAGTGCAAAAATAATGGTAGAAATGGGAAACCATGAAATGGGAAGGGGAAACCCAACAACCCAAAGGAAAAGAAGAAAGAGATACAATACTTCTTCTGTGGCAGTTCGCATATGGTAAGGGACTGTTCAAAATGATCTATATTTTCTGCCATAAAAAAGGATGATGAGCCAGAAAAAGCACCAATGAGGCTTGGTTGGATTGTGCATGGTGTTGAAACCAAGAGGTAAAGAGAATGAAAAGAAGCAAGTAGAGTACTTCTTATGTAGTAATCCGCATAGGATGCAAAACTATTCAGAACAACCTAAGTGATCTACAATTAATAAATGAGAGAAAACAGAGTCTAATGAGAGTAAGAATTCAAATATTGGGTTAATGATACTTAATTTTGTGAAAGCAAATAGGGGTTTCAAGTAGAAAGGGTTGATGTATATGGACATCAACATCGTAGGTCAAAGAAAGAGTGTTCTTATTGATAAAGCGACATCATACTTGTTTATATCAGAGAAATTTGTGGGTAAAATTGGTCTATTAATTAGAAAATCGACCAAGAGGATCAAGATAGTAAATTTCTAAGAGGTCTCAATTACAGAAATAGCACAAGGAGTGGAGTTACAGATCGATCGGTGGAAAGGTATTGAAGACTTTGAGGTAATTCACTTAGATGATTATGACTATGCTCTTGACTTGAATTTTCTTAACAAGATTAATGCTCTGTTAGTTCTTTTTTAGGATTGTATGCATATCTTAGATACTCGAAAATAATGCATTGTGTCAGTAAGTTGGGACATAAGGGGAGGGACCAAGGTATTGTTGACAATCCAGTAAATTGAAGATGTTCATTGTGGGAAGAATATTAACTTGATAGATCAGAGTGTTATAGAGACCCCCTTGGAAAGGCTAGAGGTTTGACAAACTGATTTGAAGCCTATTGAGTCATCAATGGGGCTTCCGATTATAAGAGAGGTGGGTTGTGCATCAAACTTTAGGAGAAAAGTAGTGATGCAAATTGGGCAGTTAAAAGGAGCACATGTAAGAAGCAAGGTACATCTCAAACACTTAACTAATGTTGGCTTTACAAAGACATAAAGGCCCTTTTAGAGTTCTAAAGTGGGTAAGACGAGGGGCTTACAAACTAGAGTTGGCAAGAATACTCAAGGTTAACCCAATGTTCAAGGTGAGTGTGTCAAAACCTATTTGTGTGGATCAAGGGGATCTTGATAGAGGCCAGTCCCAATGTAGACAAGTAAGAGATGTGGATTCTTGTGAATGAGATGTTCCAAAAAGGATAAAGACAATTTGAGTTAGGAGACGAAGAAAGCCAAAGTAAATGTTCTGAGGGGCGGGACTACCTGATAGATAGGCTAGTTAGGAATCAATCGAGGCATCAAGAAAGTTCCAAAAAAAGTCACATTGGTGTTGTTCGGAGGCAAGTCATATTAGTGTCATTCTGAGGATGCAACAAGAGCATTGTGAGAATGGGTGAGGGTGAATGTCACGAGCCGCGGATGAAAGCCCGTGATGATTGTGCAAAGAGCGTCCCATGGAGATCAATCGATTAAATGGGGCTCATTTGACCTGTTTGAATTGGTCTGATTTGTGGAACATGTGATGAAGCCCGTTTACTTGAAGCCTTGGTGGTCCAGTGAAGCACTTATAAAAAATTAGAGCATGTGTGCATATTATAGTAAACTTGCAATTGCTTTCTATGTATTTGAACAATGAATAAATAGATAAAGTTAGTTTCACATTTCACTATTATATCTTTTGTGTTTCTGTCTTTCATGTTTTGCATACATAGCGAAATTGTGACAAGCAAATATTAGTTCATTGATTGCCTAAGTTCAAACTGGTGATAAGTGTAACAGCCTAATTTTCTATGGTGCCGGAAACAGTGGTTCGAGACCACTAAATCTGATGAGTGAGTTTAAAAAATTTAATAATTATTATTTACGAGTCAAGTGTAATTTTAGGAAGACTTTTGAACTAATGATTTGTGATTTAGGAGAATTTATTAGGTAAATTGGGTAGAAAACGGGGTATCGAGACCTCGATTTTATAAATTGAGCCGTAAATATTTTTATAAATATTTACGGAGTGTCATTGGGTTAGTATTAAATTTTTGTTAGGAAATTTTAACGTTTGGATATTTAATTAATTAAAAAGGACTAAAAAATTACATTCTCGGGACTCTATTCCCGTAAATCAGACTCGTAAATATTTTTAATAAATATTTACGAAGCTAATTTTATAGTAAATTAGGTGCCTGTTAAGTGAATTTGCTTGAATTAAAAGTAATTAGGTTTAAGGACTAAATTGCATATAGGGTGAAAGTTAAATTATAGATTAAAGAAAAATTAAAGGGACCAAAGAAGCAATTATGCCATTACTTAAAGTTGAGGCGGGATAAGTTAGATATTTATAAGTTTATATTATATATTATTAATGTTTAAGTATAAATATATATTATATATTATATTATATTATATTATATAATAATATAACAAACAAATAAAGAAAGAAACTGAATAGAAAACCAAACGAAAAAGAAAGAAAAAGAAAAAGGAAAGGAAAAGGAGAAAGAAGAAAGGAAGCCACAACCTTATGGACTTCTTGGGTTCAAATTTCAATTTGTTAGTCAATTTAATTTTTTTTGTGTTTTTAAGAATTTTGTAATTAGGTCCAACTATCTAATTCATTAGTTTTTGATTTTATGGGCAACTTTGGAAGTTACCATTGATGAGTGCTGAATGTTTATGATGAATTAACATGGATTTGAAGCTTTAATTTTGTTATTTGATGATTTTATTAAGTAATGTTGATAGATATTGATATTAGAACCAAATTGTGAAAAAAGTTAAGAATTAGGGTTTGGTATTGAAATTCTGAATACCAGTGGGTTTATGGTAGCCTAAAATAATTAGGTAAATTTTCAATTGAGAAAAATTAGCTCAATTGATAGGATAATTGATAAGGGACTAAATTGTAAAAATTATAAAATTTGAGGTAAATGTGTAATTTTGAAAATTGAAATGTATAAATTGTAAAGTGAATTAGAATTGAATGAGATGCTAATGAATGAATAATTTTGTATTATAGATCAAGAATCCGAAGACAAATGTGAAAAAGAGAAATTAGCCGAATAGTCATTAAATTATTACAACTTCTACAATCTACCCCAGGTAAGTTCATATAGTTGAATTTTGATATTTATATTGAATTGATGGATGATATTATGTATTTATTTATATTATTAGTTAAAAACAAGGAATACTATTATATAATGAATTTAAAATGAATGTTCGGGTTAAATGAAACGCGTGATTTGAGTACCATCGTTTGTGACAAAGGATGAATTGACATATAAGACCATTGTTGGACCATGGCAATGTTTAAATGTAAGACCATAGCTGGCTATGACATTTTAATGAAAAGACCATAACTGGGTTATGACACTGCAAATGTAAGACCATGGCAGGGCTTTGGCAATGCATATGTAAAACCATAGTTGGACTATGGTACAATGAAAACGATGTACTCATATCCGTAAGTCATTCTTCGATTTAAAAAGACTTGGCTAGTGTCATGGAAAAATTTATGTATATGAAACTTTCCTGATAATTATGTATATAAATGATTATGATTTGTTATCTAAATAAATATACACGAAATTCATAAAAATGATGGTACATGAAATATTAATTGTTGTAATTATTATATCATGTGTATGGTAAGTGGAATGAGGTGAGTATTTAATACTATGATATTGAATTGAATTGTTGAGGATTTGTGATTATTGAATTGAAATGAATATTGGTTGAAATTGAAATGTTATTTTGAACCCTATTAATTGTATCGGGCCGAGTCGGATATAGTTGTCATGCCATATGATTGGAAGTGTTCAGAGATTACTTCGACTTCGAGTTGATGAGACACCGGGTGTCAAATTTTTTACTTCGAATAAATTCGATGAGGAGTACCAAATTACTTTGGCATAGCCGATGAGACACTGGGTGTTAAATTACTACTTCAAATTATCCGATAAGGCACTAGGTGCCAAACTAGTGTGTTTTTGGTTAGATCCATGTATCCGTCAGAGTCCGAGTCGTGTTAATAGGGGAAATTAAATGAAATGAAATTATGAATGGTAATTGATAATACCAAATTTGAAATGAAAATGAGACATATGAATTGTGTATTAAATTGTGAAAAGCCAATTGAGATAGCAAATTTAATAAAAATTGAATGTGCTATGAGTGATCTATAAATATATATATATGAATTAAAATTGAAAAACTTATTGTTATTGCCGGTATATATATTGAAACGTGTCTTGGAAAAGATATTTACTTGATATATTGAAACATGACATGAAAACGATGTTTACTTAATATATTAAAAAGTGATATGTAAACATGTGATTATCTTAGATATGCTGATACAAGAAAAGCATGTATATAGTGACATGTCGAGAAAATAAGTTTATCAATATTGAATTTATATGTAAGATGTGCAAGTACGCTAATTATTGTTGTTGCTTGATGTTTAGGCAAGTGCCAAGTTATTGACTAAATAGTAATATGTTTATTTATTTGAAGTATTGAAATGGTAAGTATTTAAGTGAAAATAAGTTAGTACTCATGAGAGAATGTTAAGGTTTAAATTATACAATTTCTTATGGAATGACTTATTATGTGTTCAATCCGAAAAAGACTTTGGTTAAATGCACTAATTTGTGACCATGGCTGAATGATATGCATATGACTTGTATGACATGTATATAGAATAAGTGTGGAAAAGTTAAAGTTATATAAAATTTTACTAAGCTTGGGTAATAAGTATATGTGTGATACTATAGATTTATTTACCTTGTGAATTAATGGATATAGTATTATGAGTATAATGGTAACAATATTGGATTATTTTTGGATATGTATAAATTTTATATTTGAAATGAATTAGCATGATTAAAGATTATACGAACTTACTAAGCATTCATTGCTTACGTATTTGTTTTATTTACTTACTTTACAGATTATCGGAAGCTCAAACGGGTTGGAAGTTTATCGGAGCTATATCACACTATCTATTGGTTTTATTGGTAATTATTGATGACTTGATTCTGGTTATAATGGTATGTATAGGTTATTTTGACTAAATGTTAGTCTATAGGTGTTTTGTCAAAATTTGTCATGTATTTAGTTTGTGTTTGGTATTTTGGTGTTTGCATGATTGCCTTATAATTTTGATATGATTGAATGATGAGAGGTAAAATAGAGGTGTCTAAAAACATATTGGTTGAGTGTAAACATATATGTACAATGATAATTGGTTTCAAGAAGATTATTTGGTAATAATTTGTACATGCATGTTTAAATAAATAGGTAAGTTTGGATACAGATAACGTGATAATAATATTACATGATTTAAACATGATCCTAGCTTAAATTGAATTCATTGAATTGAGTTATTGATTTGCGATGAGTTAGGTCATCCGGTTAATGGTTTTAACATGGTTAGATGTATTTGTTTATGATTTGGATTGGTTGAACAATTGGTTTTTGATTTGCTTGATATTTAAGCTTGCAGGGTTGGTAAACTTGACGTATAAGGCTCATTTTGAGTCCACATGGCCTGGCATATGGGCGTGTGACCGAACCATGTGAGACACATGGCTATCATATAGGCGTGTGACTTGGCCGCATGTTATAAGTCAGAGAGTTACACGGGGTAGGACATGGCCTGAAACACGGGCATGTCATAGGGTCACACGAATGTCTCCCTTGACCACACGGGCATGTATGCCCTGAACTAAGGAAAAATTTTAGAATTTCACGAAAAATTTTCTGAGTTTCCGATTGAGTCCCGATTTGTTTCTAATACATATTTAAAGCCTAGAGAGCACATAAGAGTTATTTTGTGATGTGTATGCTAAATGATAAGAGTTAATGTTCGTATTTGATCTAAAAAGTCTGGTAATGCTGTAACAACCCGTTTTTAGTCAAATTGGAACAGTGGTTTCGAGACCACAAATCTGAGGTTGAAATAATTATTTTATTATGATTTTAATATTTACAGCATGATAATATGATTGTGTGAAAATTTTGTTAAGAAATTTTATTGTTTGAGTGCTTAATTTGATAAAAAAGGACTAAATCGCATAAAGTGCAAAATTTGATTTCCATTAGCTAAAGGTACTAAATGGCTATGAAATTAAATAGTGGAGGTATTTATGTGATAATTATACCATTTTTAATATGAGTGGACAAAGATGGACATTATTTAGGCGATTTTAAAGGTTTATCATTAAGGTTAAATTGTAATTTGGTTATTAAAGATTAATTAAATAAAACAAAAGAAAATTTTTGGTGCATTCATCTTCTTCATTACCTTATTTAAAGGAGAGAAAAATCCATGGTTAGGGTTTGATATTCGTCCAAAGCATTGTTGTCCATTTAGGTATGATTTTTGTCCCGTTTTTAATGATTTCTATATTTTTGATATCGTTGCAGCTTAATCTAGCTAGCCAAGGGACTAATTTGAAAAAAATTTAAAGGTTTAGGGTTTTTCCATTAATGAATTTTGGTGTATTTTGATGTTTGATGATAGAAAATGTATGCTTGTTGTTAGATAAACAATATTTGTAAAGTGATTTTTGACAAAATTGTCAATTAGGGATTAAATTGAGAAATGTTGAACTTTTATGGTTAAAATGTGAAATAAATGAAAAATATGGGCTGCTAGGGTCTTAATTGTAATTCAGCTAGCATGGGTATAAGTTGAATTTCATGAATTTGCATTTTTATGAGTTAAGGACTAAATTGTAAAAATGTTGAAATATTAGGGGTAAAAGTGTAAAATTGCTATAATGTGTATTTTCGACTAATTTGAATTGATTGATGATTAAATAAGCTAAATTTGATATTATATAGGTCAAGAAAAGCAAAATTCGGATTTAGATTGGGGAAAAAATAAGGTGTTGGATTAGTCGATCTACTTTGTCGTTTTTACATTCGAGGTAAGTTCATATGTAATAAGCATTGTTATATTTGTGTTTTAAATGCGTTGATATTGCATAAATTGTGAATAAGACCTTGCGGACATATTCGACGATGATTCGGCAAATATGAAATCCCGGTTGAACCTTAGGAATAGATTAGGATAAAAATGACATGTCATTAGGGATTATGTGATTTGGGTGCTGATTCGTACGTCCTATCGGTGGCTGATTTATCTGGCATGTGTTGCGGATTCTCGTCAGCTTGTGCAAGCAACACCGTGTAGCTTTGTCATGATTGTCAACTTGTGTGAGCAGACCCGTTGTTAGCTCGAGAGTGAGCATTATATGTGATATGAGATTGAGATAGCTTCGGCTGTATATGTGGCACTTAGGGTGTGAGATTTTTCGAGTATCCGATAGTATTCCAAATGGTTCAACGGGTATATGAAAGATATGGATGTGTATGAGATTGATACGAGATGGTACATGTATGTACATGAACCGTATAAGCTTTGAATCGAAGAAACTTGTGAAATTCTCATTTAACCTTGTGATTGAATATTTGATAGGTTTGTGTATTTATTTGAGTAGTATATTTATATGATCAATTATTTAAATTGTGTTTGTATAGTAAGATGAGTTTATTATCATACGAGCTTATTAAGCTTGATAGCTTACATTGTTTATTTTTTCGTGATTTATAATGAAATCAAAGCTAGCTCGGATTTAGGAATCGTCAGAGGCCTCATCACACTATCAAGCTATCACTTTGGTACTTTTGAATATATGTTTTTGGTTATATGGCATGTATAGGAACTTTGGTCATTTTGGTATATGTGTTGGTAATGAATTTGGCCATTTGAATTGGCTTGTAAATGTTAAGTGTTTGGTTTTGTATATACCCATGAAAGTGGGCTTAATTTGGTATGTTGGTGAAGAATTTATATATATGTGCATATGGATTTAGTTATGTGTTTGATGAGGGATATGTGATGCTTGTTGATAATTGGAAATTAGGAATACTATATGGTTGAGATTTGAATTTGGTATATTTGTGAATTTAGGTAAAATAATGCATGTTTGAAAGTGACCGTATTGATGTTTTGAAAATGTGAATTGTTGGTGTTGAAATGGTATGAATTGTGCTTGGTTGATTGCCTATTTTTGCCATATTATGTACCATTTGGTTTGGTGTAGGTGTATGCAAAATTTGGGTGGCAAGATGGCTTGGTAAATAGCCTATTTTTGTCCACACGGGCAGAGACACGGGCGTGTGTCTATACCGTGTGTGACATACGATCAGGTTACACGGCCGTGTGTCCCCTGGTGTTGAATTAAAAATCAAGTCAGTATGCTCCTCACGGCCTAGCACAAGCTGTGTTACATAAGTCAGTATACCCTATAGGTTTGGCACAACCTAACACACAGCCTGGCACATGGGTGTGTGAGGCCATTTCGAAACGACACACGAGCTGGTCACACGGGCGTGTGGTTGGCCGTGTGACCCAAGTCAGGGAGTTACATGGGGTCAGACACAGGCTGGGACACGACCATGTGGTCCTATTTCAATGTCCACATGGCCTGTGACACTAGCGTGCCTTTGGCTGTGTGAGACACACTGCCGGGCCACACGGGCATGTGTCCCCTATAGTTTGAAATTTTTTTTAAGTTTTGTAAAAATTTCTTAAGTTATTGATTTAGTTCTGAACCACCCTGAATGTATGTTTTGGGCCTCATAGGCTCGTATTAGGGACATTATGAATGAATATGAATGTTTTATATTTTTGAAATGGAAAAAAGTTTGATAAACATATGTTTAATTGTGAAATAAGTCCGGTAATGCTCCGTAACCCTATTTCGTCAATGAATACGGGTGAAGGGTGTTACAAATGCTCTGTAACCTTGTTTTGGGGACGAATATGGGTTAGGGAGTGTTACAATAAGTGGCACTGTAAGAATGTTTACATTTCTAGAAATACAACTTTCTTCAATAGATAATCTAAATGAGTTTGTAATCTCATAAAAGAATCAAAGTGAGCATTTGATTCAAATACTTAGAAGAATTATTATGCCGTCTACAATTCCAATTAGAGTGATGGCTAGTCTTGGTTATTGGAACAGTTGAGTCCATAGGTAGAGACATAGATGTACTCATTGGAAGAATGATACGTTGGATTGGACCCAAGTTGAATTAATTCTAAATCTGTTTGTAAATTAATTCACTTGTGAATTCAGGGTGTGACTTACCTAAATCCTGAGTTAGTCACTATGCGTATGTAACTCATGTGCTTTGATATAAATTGAGGTTTGTGCTCTAATGATGATCAATCTGATAGCTGATATGTTGGGTACATGACTTGTGTATGACATGTCTTTACTAGCAACAATGAAATTCATAGCTCAATTAAAGAGTTAACGATATCCTCTCATTGACATTATGTGAATTGATAAATATGGAACGTGGTCAAGAGTTGTTTGTTCTCAAATGAGCAATTTATCACAGCTATTAGTTGAAAGTGGTCATATTAGTCATTAAAAAGACACAATGGTAACAATGAGATAAAATAAAATTGTATTGAGTGAACGAATTTAAATTAAAGGAATCAATGATATCATATAAGGGTAACGCACACATGGCAAGGTAATTGGACAAAGTAGTTGGATGAATTGCTTTCGTAAAGAGTATACAATAAGGAGTTTTCAATCATGGTACTTCTTGTGGACTGACTCCATGGTTAAGTAAATTGCGAATTATTAGAATAATACTTCTAAACATAATTGCAATTAACTCAATCCTAATTGTATAAGTTTGGTTGGTCCCTCCACTAGCTCAATAAAAGCTCGATCGAACTGCATTTGAATCAGAAGAAAATTCTATGACTTCAGAAATAATTTAATTGATGTGGAATTAAATTAGGTGGTCATGAGTTGTTCAACTAGATAATTTAATTAAGAATTTTCTTGAAAAATTAATTTGAAAAATCTTAGTGATTTTTAGGAAAATTAATTTTGATCAAGTAAAATTAAATTAATCAAATTAATTAAAAATAAATATGATTTTTTTCAAATCAATTTTCAAATCAAACAATTTGCCTAATGGGTAATTGAACTTGAAAATTAGACCCGAGAACTAAAAATCGAGACCGAAACTCAAAACTGGAATTGGGCCTGGTGTGTGAAATAGACTGAAACCCACTTATTCCTCGTTAGTAACCCTTGCTCGATCATTGCCTTATTTCTCTTTCTCTCACCTTCCTTATTTCTCCACATAAGAAGTCACAACATAATATTGCAATTACGACTAGCTCAAGAGTTTTTGTGCATCAATGACTGAGTTTTTCTACTTTTGTGACTTTGTGACTTTTTGATCTTTTTCATACATCTCACTCACAATGCTTTTGTTTTTCATGTACTTTTTCTACTCATTTTGATTTTATTTTTAAAATTTTCTTTTGTTAAACCTATAATCACTATATCATATTGATTCTTCCTATTTTACTCTTGTTTTTACAAAATTCACTGTACTGTGTCTACTTAACCCTCAATACGTATGGGTAGACGTATATAGTCATGCAGTTCAGGACTAAAAAAAAAGGTAAATACAAATTAACGTTTTCGGATGAGGTTTGGCGTGAATGTTCATCAAGAAGTGTTTTTTGACTCAAAATAGATACTAAATATGAACAAATAGGGTTAGCTTTTTGGCTCTGGGTGTATACCAAACAATGCCTTAGGTCATCCTTACGCATCTCAATATTCACAAATTTAATCAATCTAACACTCACAAATTCAACAATTTATCATACATACTAGCATGCTCGTTTCCCTGTATTCTCTATATCATTTGGTATATTTAATTACTCAATACCTTTTTACAGTGTAATATATAAAACTTAGTAGTTTAATAAAAAAAATTTAAAGTCATTTACTATCTCGCCAAATTTATAAAAAACACAATCAACCTATGTACATGCTCCTAACCAATCACTTGTATTTCTACAAGCTCAAGCACACATTTGACAATAAAAATTAAAAGAAAAAACAAATTTCCTATGTTACCCCCACACTTTAGATAACACATTGTCCTTATTAAGTAGCCCTGAAAAGATAAGAAAAAAAGTTACCCGATAGATCGTGACATTGTTATAGTCTAATGGTGGGTGCTTTCTTCCTTGTTCGTTGTAAGCTTGAAAATGTCGTGCTTCTTTCATGTGAGGTTCCTACATGGAAAATTTTAAAACAAAAAAGACAAGCAAATATAAAAGTTTACGATTAATCTTACTCCTAAAATAATAAAATAAAAATGATCTAAAATTACAATCCTTAAAAAAAAAAGTTCAATTGTCTTTCTCAAAATCCATCTCTTCATCCTCTTCTCCTTCCTCATTCCCGCTCCCTTCCTGTTCCTCACTTTCCTGCTCCTTTCTTTTTTCTCAGAATGTATAGGACCAAACATATTCGGCGAATAATTTGGTACTCTCATATAATTTTATCGGGCGTATTTTTAGAAAACTGGTCCCGATTCTTGCATCTAGTGGATCATCCAGTCTAATTTTTGACTGTTGCATGTGCTAATTTCTTGTTATGTTGTTGATCTTGCTTTCCTCTTAGATAAAGTTGGGGTTGACTTCTTCTCTTTTTAGCTTTTATTCCAATCCTTTATTTGTTTTGCACGAAGCTCCGTGTATTGTGTATAGAGTGTATCTCCTATTATGCTTTTGGAAGGCTTCATAGATTATTCCCTTGTTGTCATTGGAATGCCTTCTCTTTTGCATAGATCTATCACTAAGTGAGGAAAGAAAATTCCGACTTTCTGAGCACTAGTACACCGTTTCATGTAATGGTATATCCATGTCCCTATGCATACCTGTTTTCTCTGCAAGACAACATAAAGTAAGATTGCTCAAAAGGTATTCGCATTAAACATATTCAAAGCAAGAGCAACTCCAGTGCACAAGAATATTATCCTTATTTTTACGATAGTAGACATTATTGCCTAATTAAAGGATGTGGGAATCTTAGTACCTGGGTGACACTTCCATTCACCCTTACCTTCTATTAAGTAATTTATAAAATTATTCATATTTATGTCTTTAAAATATTCTAAATCTATTTCTTCCACAAAATCATTTTCATAAAATAGAGCGTTATAACATTCACAAATAAGTCTAGGGGTGATTCTCACATTTTTCCCTCATACAGGTACCATTTCCCATGTGGTACCTTCTGTCCTTCTTGGCTCTTGGTCCTAAAGAGATCTATAAAATTCTTGAACTATGGGGACCACAACAGAGTCTTTTGGGATTACACAAAAGCGTTCCCGTCTATGATATCAAACTAGAGGCCGGATTTCTTGACATAGCATCATTGATGATTCAAACACTCGTCCTTGAATAAATGTTTTTCCCTAATGTTCTAAAAAGTATTTTTCAATGTTTTGACTTTGAAAATTAGAAGGGTTTGTAATTGTTAATGATTCCAGCTCATTAGTTCTTCTAGATTTTTACGGAGGCATATTCGGTATTTCTAATTAGAATAACTAACACAAAACAGGCAATAGTTGATAAAATAGTAAAAATAAGCTAGGAATCCTTAACCTCAATTAGGGTACGTCAGATTCCTCGTAGAATTGTTTTGACGTAGTCCCATGAATGCTTTGTTTTCATCCTTACACTGAGGAGAATCAAGAAAGAATGGTTTGCAAAATGGAGGAAATGAAATTTTAGTGTTTTAGAAAGTTGAAGTTTTTGAATGGTTTTAGATATGGTTTTAGGTTGAGTAGAATTTTTAAGAAGAAAGTAAGGTTAAAAATAAGAAGAATGAGTTTGGTTTTAAAATTTGGAGGGTTTTAATGTTAAAATCGTGTTAAGATTAGGTTAAAACCAATGGGTCGTGCAATTGGGTCAGGTCGACCGTGGAAAAAAAATTGCAACGATGTCATGACACAGGGGTTCTGTATCGTGACACCCCTGGCAGGTTATCGATGTCATGACACACACTGAAGATTTGAAAACCTGGGTAAACTATCCTTTGTGTCACAACACAAGATTGCTGTGTCACAAGATTGAGATGATTTTCTTGATTTTTTTCGATTCTAGAAGAGGTGTAGCGACACAGGGGTACTGTGTTGTGACACCGACTCTATTTTCGCCCAAATTTTCTATTTTCAAAGCTTCTCGATTTATAATTAAACAAAAATTTAATAAAGATTAAATTCTAAACTACCGTTTAGTTAAAAGTACAAAAATATACATAAAGTTAAAATTCAATTAATAATGTCAAGTTTTGCTATCGGATTCGTCCGTCAGCTTAATCAATGTGCCCGTGGATGCTCTTTCTATTTTGGGTCTATCAGTGTTTTTCCAGAACCCATCGTGCCACTCCATCTTCCTCTGCTTGTCCCATTTTTTGAACTTGCTTTTTGTACCTGCACTGATTATAAAAAACTTTAGTGTGATCTGAGTATTTTTTTAAGCTCCCCTAACTTGAGTATTTCATATATAGATAAGGGCATTAAATTAATACTAGCTTCTAAATCACTGACCGCCTCTGGATGTACTAATGTACAAAGTGTGACTATTGCAGCTAAAGATATAGACTTGGGGCAGTGTCTGCAAGTATACGTGTCAGGTTGTAACATAGTTTTATAACGAAGTACGTAAGTACTCTGAGAATTGTACCCAGAGAGGTGAGTACTAAATTAAAGTTAACCTAAATGCAAATAGAATTAATTAATAGTTTAAATAAATTATATTATGATAAAATATAAAGGAAATATTTTTAGGGTTTTTATAAATAAATAATTAAAAATTACATGAATAAAAGGGACTTCGGAAAACTAATTTTTAAACTCAATCAAACGAAGATTTGGGTGATTAGCTTGCTTTGGTGATCATAACTAATTCCTATTTTAGGTTTCTATTCAATCAACTAGTCGTTACCCTAGCATGACGTAACAACCCATTTATCAGTGATGTTGGGAACAGTGGTTTTGGGGCCACAAAATTGACGAGTGAATTCATAAATATTATTATTTAATATTTACTAGTCAAATACAGTATTAATAAATTTTAATTTTATAATTTATGTTATTTGAAAGAATAATTAAGTTCATGGTTTGTTCTTAAAGTCAAGTGGTTTTGGAAAATGAGGTATTGAGACCGCGTTTCTATAAACCAAGCCCAAAAATATTTTATTAAATATTTACAGAGTGTTACTAGGGCCATATTAAAATTTGATTAAGAAATTTTAATGTTTCTCCCCGAGTCTTTTAGTTTTGGAGGCATTTATTTGGATATAATTACACTACATGAGGCGCTTACGTTAACTTGCTCTCCTGTTTTTATTTTGCTTCACCTAGACATAATTTCTTTTAAATATTTGGTACATTTAGGAACTTTTTAATTAAATCAATTAAAGGCAAGTTAACATGTATGGATTTAAATAATTATAGAAAACTTAAAAATTCTGCCTCATCCTGTCTTTGTTTCTCTTCTACACGTGAAAGGAATGATACCCTTGTCAATGAAGGTTCCTTGATTGGTTCGTCCTCTAGCTCAGCTTCCACCTTTTGTTCTGGTTCCGTTCAGTATCAGTTTCTTGGAGATTTTCTTGAAGATCCTCAGAATCCTTTTTATTCTCCTCATGAACTGATTTTTTTGGGTTACTCAGTACTTTGCCCAAACGGAGCGCGATTGCTTTCACATGTTACTTCCCATCTCTCCGAGGACTATTCTCTATGTTGCTTGGAATTCCTATGTCAATTTGTATTTTGATATCTCCCATCATGCTCATCAATTGTCTCATTTGATTTGTTAGCTTAATCAATGTTTTCATAGTGTTAGTGCACTCAGATTGCACCTATTTTACTTTAGCTCTCATTGACTGGATCTCCCCCTCGATCAGATCCAAATGGTGACCATATACAGTATAGTCATTTGGGTTGGCCCTTTCCTGAGGCTTCTGTAAATAAGTAGGTTGATAATTAGTATTTTTAGTTGGTTTCTCATCATTACCTCCTCCTTGATTTTCGCCCCGTATCAGGTTTGGGTGATCTCTCCAACAAGGATTGTAAGTGTTTGAATAAGGGCTTCCACCCCTATTTCCAACATAGTTGACATCCTTAGTTGGATTATTAATGTAATGGAAAAACGATTTGTCTCCTCTATATATAGATGATACGCTAGATGAGGACTCTATGCGGTTTAGTCTGTCCATAATTTGTTGGTATCTATTATCCTCCTAGACAACTTTTACCGTAGATGGCTTCTATGCATATGTATAGCATTTACTTGTCCCTTGGTAAGAATTCATCACCATATTTTTTATCAACTCATCCGCATATTCGTATGTTCTATTCATCAAGGCTCCTCCTACGGCTCCATCTAGTTCTGAATGTGTGTGCACATCGAACCTATTGTAGAAAATTTACAGCCTCAGCCACTCAGGTAATCCATGATGTGGGCATCTTTGTATTAGCATTTTAAAACATCCCCAAGCTTCGTGAAAACTCTCTCTTTTTAACTATTTGAATGAGTTGGATCGTCTTGATAATAGGGAAAAAAACTTTTGTAAAAATTTTCCTACAAATTCATCCCATGTCGTGATGGATCATGGTGCCTCCAATCTAACCAAGAAAAGGCGTTATTGATTAAGGAGAAGGGGAACAACCAAAGATGAATAGCTTCATCGATGACCCCATTGTATTTAAATGTATCATAAAGCTAAATGAACTATTTTAAATGATGATTTGGGTCCTCCGTCATTGTGCCTCTAAACTATCAGTTGTTCTGGTTCATGGTTGGTTTTATTTTAAAACTGTTACTCGTGATGGCTGGCCTTATGATGCTTCCTTGAACCATCTCTAGATTTGGTAGCACATAGCCCCTTAGGGTTCTTTTGTTGTGCGCCATACGTATATTTGCAAGTAGTTGTGGTGGTGGTGGTAAGTCCTATGGTTTATTATTGTTAATCTCATCAAACAGCGGATTATTATTCAGTAAATGGCCTGTGGTAGGTGGTTGATTCTACATCTGTTGTTGCTACTATTATTGTCAATGATTTTGGCGAATTTGTCTCTCCAGATTAGTAGTTGGCTCTATAGGTGTTCCACTACTACGATTCATATACTGAAACCAAAAAAAAAATAGAAGATATTAGTAAAAATAAAAATAAAATTTGTATCTATAATTTATTTATTTCTTAATTATTTTATTAGAACGTAAAAATTAGAATCAATTTAGTAACGTTGCCACCCCGAAAATGGCGCCAACAACTTGACCACTTCCAGATGTACCAACGCCCAGAGTGTGAAGACTACAACAAAGATAAATGGAATTGAGGCAGTGTCCGAAAGTATACAGGTCAAGTTGTAACATAGTTACAACGAAGTAGGTATGTACTCTAAGGATCGTACTCAAGGAAGGTGAGTACTAAATTAAATTCAACCTAAACGTAATAAATTTAATTAGTACTTTAAATAAATCATACTACGAATAAAAATAAATAAGAGATTTTTGGGTTTTTATAATAAAGAAAACAAAAATAGCAAAAGTAAAGTGAGCTTTGGTAATATGAATTCTTACTTAATCACATCTACGTATGGGTGATTAGCTCGCTTTGGTGATCATAACTAATTCCTATTTGGGTTTCTATTCAATCAACTAGTCGGTACCCTAGTAAGATCTCTCAATCTTCTACTAAACTAATGAGTTGGCAAGAACTACTTATCTTTCGACCTTACAGTCTAGAATGGTTCGGGGATAAGGTGTTCATGAATATGCCATACAAATTTTGGGTTAATTCTCACCAAAATGACTTCCTAGGGTTTTAAAGCCTAGGGTTTAAATTCTTACTCTCCTAAACAGCTGATTCGCTAAGAGTTAGTTCCTAGTGCAAATCATAAACACAATAAGCTTGATAGTAAAGATAAACATAATTAATGAATCAGGAGAAAGGTTTAAGAGAATCCTGAATTGTATTGATTGAAGCTTAGAATCCATAGTAGTTTGATCATGGTTACAACTCATGTTCTCCAAATAACACAGTATAGAAAAGACTGAAAATAAACCTAAAGCCTAAAAGAAAGGAAAAATAAAAACTAAAATTACAAAGAAAACTTAAAGTATGAAAGTTGTCCTTAAACAAGTGTTTTAAAAGCCTATTTATAGGGTTAAGGTTGTCGTAGTCCTTAACCCTAGGTCAGATGACGTTCTCGTGTTTTAATTTCCATTGTCCAGACCAAAATTCCCATTTCTCGTAAGTGCTTCCTGTATAGGACTGATGTCGCAACACCCTAGTCCCTGTGTTGCGACATCGAAGGTAGTATGCATGGTTCAAGGGTAGCTTCAAGGGTGTGTTGCGACATCCCTTAGTTATGTCACAAAACCCAAGGTAGTATAGCATTCTACTCTGTATTTTGCAGCGTCGAACTCCCTGTGTTGCAACATAGCGACTAGCTTTGAGTTGTTATGCCTCTGAACAGTCTCCTGCACATTTACTAAGTATGTTAACTTGCCTTTAGGCCTCATTCGGCCCCTAAGATCAATAAAAGACTTAAAATGAACTTTTTATTGAATTTAACTAAACTAAGAAAATATAAATAAAACATACTAAAATTTCTTATATTCAAGATCCTCAAGTACGAAAACTAGTTTAATCTACTACAGTAAATTACGGCAGATCAAACTCCTCCACACTTAAGTCATTGCTTGTCCTCAAGCAAAATAAAATAAAAATAAAAATTCATTTGTTTCTGCACCAAACAAGATTAAAATTAGAAGAAATTTGCAACAAAGCAATAAGGAAAAGTAAAAGAAGGGTTTAAGGTTTAAAAGGGTTTAAGAGATTTTGTGAGAATTGAGTTTAAATGTTAAAAGAGGTTTAGTGTTTAATTAAAAGTGTTTTTTTAGATTTTGAAAGAAATATTTTAAGGTTAAAAACTGGGTAAAATTAAGTTAAAAGCTGACGGGTTGCGTGATCGTGTTAGGTTGACCCTGCAAAAAATTGCAACAATGTTGCGACACAGAACTTCTCTATCGTGACACCCTTGATAGGTTACCGATGTCGCGACACACTCTGAAATTTTGAAAACCTGGGTAAACTATTCTCTATGTCACGACACAAGGGTGTTGTATCACGACATTAAGATGAATTTCTCGATTCTTCCAATTCTGGATAAGGTGTCACGACATAGGGGTACCGTGTTGCGACACCAACTCTATTTTTGCCCAAACTTTCCATTTTTAGAGCGTATCAGTTTCTAGTTAAACAAAAATTTAATAAGAATTAAAGTCTAAACTATCGATTAGTTAAAAGTATGAAAATATACATAAAGTTAAAATTCAATTAATAATGTCAAGTTTGCTGCTGGATTCATCTGTCAGCTCAATCAATGTGCCCGTGGATGTTGTTCCTATTTCATGTCTATTACTGTTTTTCCAGCATCCATCATGCCACTTGATATTTTTGCACTTGTCTCATCCTTTTTACTTGCTTTTTGCACTTGCACTGATTACAGAGAAAACTTCCTCTGGTTCAAGGTAGTTAGGGATTTTTACATATATTTCAAGGCATTGCTTTCCTAATTTTTCCCTACTTATCTCATTTTGCTGGTGACCACATTTAAAAATTTCTGCCTCACCATTGATTCTCATTGTTAAATCATTATTTTCCAAGTCAATGGTGGATCTGGATGTCGCTAAAAACGGTCTACCGAATAGAATGGGTATCTCACGGCACTCTTCAAAATCTAAGATAATAAAATCAGTTGGGATGATAAAGTGCCTCACTTTGACCAACACATCTTCAAGTAATCGTTTTGTGTGTACTGAAGGCCTATAATGTAACACCCTTTACCCATATCCGACCCCGGATTAGGGTACGAGGCATTACCGAACTTAAACTCATGTAATCATACAAAATCAATACATGAATTTCCATCCAAATTAAAACCACTCAATAGCATGCATATCGTCCCTTATATGGGCCTATGAGGTCCCAAACATACTTTGGAAGTGGTTCAGGACTAAACCGAGAACTTTGAGAATATTTGGAAGACTTAGAGAATTTTCTTGTTTTGGAGAGTCACACGCCCATGTGGGTAGGTCGTGTGGTCACACACGCTCATGTCCTCAGCCCGTGTAACTCTCTGATTATGACATCATCAACAAAATAGGGTCACATGGCTCAATCACGCGCTCGTGTGCTAGGTCGTGTGGCGAATTAAATTCAAAAAATCAGGTACTGACTTCACATGGCCTAGGCACACACCCATGTCCTAAGGTCGTGTCCCTCACACGGCTGGGACACATGGCTGTGTCTCTGCCTGTGTGTTTACTACTGATCATTCTGTTTTACATTAATTAGGGTGCAGGGGACACACGGCCCAACCACATGCCCATGGGGCAGACCGTGTGTCTACCTGTGTGGACAACTTTGAGGCTATTTTCCAAGCCTTTTGCCACCCTCAATAACACATGCACACATATACATCTCCATGGCATCCAACATGGCAGAAATGAGCACTTACACATTCATAACATGATTCATGCATGGAAATTCCTTATCAATTTATACTTCTATTTTACTCATTCATGCCTTAGTTGTTATTATGCCATTCACTCATAATAACACCATCAAACATCCATGATCATATCCACAATTTAGATATGCGAAATACATTTAACCACACCGTGAGTAACCTTAGCACATGCATGCATATATGAATAGGATTTACATCCCTAAAATCAATATGAGCCATATCTTATGGCCATATACAATATGAATCATCAAATCATTAAAACCTAACACACTTGGCTAACCTAATATGACATATAACAAAATGACCAAGTCCCTATACATGTCATACTCAAAATGTTGAAACTAACTATACCCAAAAGATCCAATTGATAGTGTGAACGTGCCTCCTACGTCCTTTGATCCCTGAGCTAGCTTGACGATACTATAAGAAAATGGAAAAGAGAGGGAGTAAGCATAAAGCTTAGTAAGCTTGCATGTAATTAATAAGCAATAAGAGTATGCACTTTCATACACATACACAACATAACTTAAATTTTCTCATTCTCAATAGTCGTCGTAGCCATATCCTATCTCATTCGATTTATATAATGTACAATAGAACTTAAGATCATAATTTCTTCATTCTCTTATCATTTCATAATCTTAATAACTACGAGCTTGGCGTACATACCTGTACCCTTTCAACATGATCATTCCTTGTCATTTCTTTGACAAATCCTTGGACTACCCGTTGAACCATTTGGAAAACTAAGGATACACGAGATTATCATACACACAATAAGATGCCAATGCCATGTCCCAAACGTGGTCTTATATGGGATCTCACATCGATGCCCTATCCCAGATATGGTCTTATATGAAGTCTCATTTCGATGCCATGTCCCAGACGTGGTCTTACACGAACTATCATATCAACGCCATATCCCAAATATGGTCTTACATGATAACACATACTGATGCCGATGCAATATCCCAGATATGGTCTTATATGGGATCTCGTCAACTCAAATGTCATGATATTTGTACCCTAAGTATTCTTAAGATTCAACCGGCTTTCATCACCTCAATTCTTTGTCGAACAACATCAATAATATTCACGAAGACAATTATACAACTCAGGCAACATTAAATGCTAAATACATAATAAAATGTTGTATCAAGTACACACAAACTTACATTGGTACAAAAAATGTGGTCAATTAATTCGATTTAGTCCAAGATCTTGCTCTTTCCCTAGTCTAGGCCCGGACTCCGTTTTTCTTGATCTATAATAGCAAATTTCACTTATTTAATTACCACATTATTCAAAATAGCCCATAAATCATATTTTGGAAAAATTATAATTTTTTCCCTAACCTTTTACATAATTACAATTTAGCCCCTCGTAAAATGAAATTTATGCAATTTTCTTCCTTTAGAAGCCAAGCCGAACCTTATACAACC
Source organism: Gossypium longicalyx (assembly GCA_025698465.1). Taxonomy (NCBI): domain Eukaryota; kingdom Viridiplantae; phylum Streptophyta; class Magnoliopsida; order Malvales; family Malvaceae; genus Gossypium; species Gossypium longicalyx. The sequence goes on from CM046995.1 coordinate 82,115,943, forward strand.
CTATAGAAACTCATACATTCCACAATTTCATACATTTAACTTACAAATTTCACATTTCTCCATCTATCCCCTATTTGATAATTTCATCAAAAGTCCCTTAATAAAAGTTGTTTATTACTCAACAAGGTTTCATTTTTATTTCATTAAACTTCACAAATAACTATCATGCTATTGGAAAATCCCTAGCTTTTCAATCATATTGCAAATTAGTCCCCTATTTAGCTCACTTAAGCTTCAAGAGTTCCAAAAACATAAAACTCCATAAAAACTAACACTAAAATGACTTACATGTAGAGGTTTTATTATGCTGAAAATTTCAACCTTCCATGGAGGTTTTTCTCCTTAGATTTTCGGTGGCAAAAAAAGATGGAGAAGAAAGATGACCATTTGTTTTTATTTTATTCATTTAGCTTTTGTCATCAAAATACCAACCCTACCAACTTTGACTTTTTTACTTTTCTTCTCCATGTACATCCATTCATACATTTAATGGCATATTTACTCATTAAGGACCTCAAATTTTAGGTTCTATAGCTATTTAACACATTTAGCTAATAGAACACAACTTTAGTATTTTACGCGATTTAGTCTTTTTTTCACAAATTACGCATTCAAACGATAAAATTTCTTAACAAAATTTTTACACAATCATATTATCATGCTGTAGACCTTAAAATAATACTAAAATAAATTTTATGACCTCGAATTTGTGGTCCCAAAACCACTATTCCGACTAGACCCAAAATCCGGATGTTACATATTAGCTAATTATAGTGTGATTCTGAGTATTTTTAAGCTCCCCTAACCTGAGTTTTTTATATATAGATAAGGGCATTAAATTAATGTTGACTTCTAAACAACATAGAGCCTTGATAAAATATATATCCCTTATCTCTATAGGTATTGTAAAACTCCTCGAGTCTTTTAGTGTTGGGGGCATCTGTTTGGATATAATTTCACTACATGAGGCGCTTACGTTAACTTGCTCTCCTATTTTTATTTTCCTTCACCTAGACATAATTTATTTTAAATATTTGGCATATTTAGGAACTCTTTCAATTAAATCAATTAAAGGCAAGTTAAGATTCAGGAATTTAAGTAAGTTTAGAAAACTTACAAATTCCACCTTATCCTGTCTTTGTTTCTCTTCTACACGTGAAAGGAATGACACCCTTGTCTATGTAAATTCCATGATTGGCTTTTCGTCCTGCTCAACTATCGACTCACCTTCCACCTTTGGTTCTGGTTCAGTCTCAATTTCTTGGGATTTTCTTGAAGATCCTTAGAATCCTCTTTATTCTCCTCGTGAACTGATTTTTCTGGGCTACTTAGTACTTTGCTTGAATAGAGCGCGATTGCTTTCACATGCTCCTTCCCTTCTCTCCGAGGATTATTCTCTGTGTTACTTAGAATTCCTCTGCCAATTTGTAATTTGATATCTTCTATCATGCTCATCAATTGTCTCATTTGATCTTCTGACTTAGTCAACGTTTTCGTAGTGTTATTGCACTCAGACTACACCTGTTTCACTTTAGTTCTCATTGACAGCATCTCCCCCTCAATCCAGTCCAAGTGTTGACCATATATAGTATGATTATTTAGGATGGCCATCGTGAGGCTTCTGCAAATAAGGAGGTTGATAATTAGTATTTTTAATTGGTTGTGCACTATTACCTCCTCCTTGATTTTCGCTTTTATGATTATAATTTTATACCATATCCATAAATCAAATTGAAAATAAGGATAACTATAAAAGCTTTAGAAAAATTTTATTATGTATAAATTATAATTATTATTTAAATTTATAGTTTCCAAATATACTGTGAGTTAAAAAAAACTACTATAAATATTGTTAACTGCAATGTTAGACATAATTTGAACAGAAAAATTATTTTTCAAAAAATAAATAAAATTAAATTCCAGTTGGAATAGACATTTTTTACAAAAATAAATTTTGGTAGAAAAAACTTTTTGGACTAATTGGTAAGATACCTCACTATTTTTAGTGTTGAATGGGAATAAAAAGAAAATAAGAAACAATGAGGGTTTACAAAGCAATTAACCCAATTTAAGGTTTGGTGCCGCCAAACTGTCAGACGGCACCCTTAAAGCTTTTCTTGAAGTCAATATAAATAGGAAATTTACATATCAGGTCCCTGAACGTTTTAGTTTATGACATTTCAATTTGGTGCTGGTAATTTGTCAAGCGGCATCGGCAGAACACTGTAGGAAATACCTATTTTGTAATTAATATGTTTCCCTTACCATTTTCCTAATTAATTATTTTTTATATTATTTGTGTAAAAACATTAATTTTCTATGAATCATAACTTCGGAAAAATTATTTTATCATATGTAACAATAAAATAATAACGTACATTCATTTGCATACATTCCACTAAACATGCATACAATTATAAGAATGTTACATTGTAACACCCCTAACCCGTATCAGTCGTCAGAATAGGGTTACAGAGTATTACCGGAGTTTACAGAACAATTTCAAATAATTCATGTTGATTACTATTCATTTACAAAAGTGGTCATGTTGTCCTTTGAATGGACCCTCAAAGCCTAATAAAAACATTAGAATTGAGTCAGGACTAAATCGAGAATTCCTAAAATTTTTCGCGAAATTTCCAAAATTTTTCCTAAATACAGGGCACACACGCCCGTGTGGTCAGGGCACATGCCCGTGTGACCATAGGACACGCCCGTGTCACAGGTCGTGTCTGACCCCATATGACTCTCTAACTTGTGCCACATGGCCAGCCACACGTCCGTGTGCTAGGCCGTGTGGTTAATTTTATTTTCCTAAAATTAAGTGTAGGTTTCACTCGGCCAAGACACACGCCCGTGTTCTAGGCCGTGTAGCACACACGGCTAAGACACATGCTTGTGTCTCTGCCCGTGTGCTCAATTCTGAACATTCTGTTTCTCGAATTTAAGATGCAGAGGACACACGGCCAAACCACATGCCCATGGGCCAGACCGTGTGTCACACACGGTTAAGACACACGCCCGTGTCTCTACCCGTGTAGACAAAATAAGGCCATTTCTTAGCCTTATTTCTTACCCAAACCTTGCCATCAACCTGTTAAATTACTTACACACATATATCAACCAATTCAAGTATGATAACCAAGCTAATTTTATTCATCTAACATTATATATTATTACATGCATTCATGCTTTTAATCTTACCTTTTATAAGCATACTTGTATAATCTTTCTCAATCAATTAATAATAAACACTTACGTTATCATCATGAAATAATCTTAATATATATACCAAAACATAATCATCACTAGCCATTCCAATGACTAGATTACAATAACCATTTATATTTACATGCCATTATGGCCAATTTAACCTATACATGAAATTATAACCATAATTGATTTACCATATGTACCGAGATGGGCTGATGGATAGTGTAAGTGATCTCTGCCAAGCTTCCAATTCAACGATCTTCGGATTTACTATAAAACAGGGAAATAAAACTAAGTAAGCATATAATGCTTAGTAAGTTCGTATAACATGGTACTTAACTTACCATTCATTCTGTTTTAAGATAAACATGTAAGGCATATTCAATCAATTTGATCTCAAGCCCTACATATATCCTCATTGCCTTTGCTAGTCATATATTTTCATTTCAAGTACATATTCATAATAATTTATCTCGAGTTCAGATTATTTCATGTCGAAACTTTACCCATTAAATCATTTGAAACATCAATGTCAGACGAGTAGTACACTCAAGGTGTACAAATCTACAACCATGGATGAACTTATTCATCAAATAAATTCCATGTACATATATCATCATCTCATATTTCCATATATCATGTATCATAATTTTCATATATTTCAAGCAATTACATGTAATAACTCATTTCTTATTCATATTTTCTCATGTCAGGATTTTTCCCATTGAATTTATTTGAAATATCGATGGATACACAGGTAGTACACTTGAGGTGTACAAATCAGGATCCGTCAATTCATATTCAAGGGTACCCGTTAGGGCACATAACTAGGGAGCACACTCTCGAGCCACATATCAGGATGTCTAAATGAGCCATGTAACCATGTAACAGGACACTTATCCAGGCTAATCAGGAAACTCATAAGAGTTTTATTCAGGAAACTCATAGAGCTTATCAGATATCTTCGAAAAGATAATATCAGGAAGCACCGGATAAGGTAACAGAGAGTTCAAGCGAGCCATGTCAGGAAGCTCATAAGAGCTTATATCAAGGTGCCCATGTAGAGCTGCGTTTGTGTCCGCATTATATGCTGATCACAACCGATCGAAACATGTAACAGGATGCTCACAAAGAGCTGCAGTAGTGCGTAACACATTCTAAATCACTACCGATCAGGATGCTCGCAGGAGCTATGTAACTGAATGCTCAAGAGGGCTTTTATCAGGATTAGACATTCGAGCTAAATCCCGTCCGCAACATATGCAGGATTATATTCATTACGGGAAATCATGTATCCAATGACTTTCATTAATTCAAACGAGATTTAACATTTTTCAGGTATTATCAGGCATGTGATTATTTCATACATCTATAATATTTTATATTTCAAATAAACACATTCCACATATATTTCAAGCATAAAAGTAACATTTTTATCATTTATCATTTATCGGGCATTATCATTTATTTCAGGCATTATCGTTTATCGGGTTTTGTTGGAAATGTTTTCAATGTCATATATACATGATATTTATACAATTCACACACACAACATTTAATTCAAGCATATAAATATACACAATATAGTTACACGAACTTACCTCAACAATGTTCGTATACGTAAAATCTACTAATCCGATATTTTTGTCTTTTCCATGTTCTAACTCAAAATTTGGTCTATCCAGATCTATACAAGTAAATTTAACATAAATTTAATATAATTTAAACTCAATTAACATCTTAGGAAAAACTACCATTTTGCCCCTAAACTTTTAATTAATGACAATTTTGTCCCTAGGCTCGGAAAATGAAATTCATGCAATTTACTCCTTATTCCAAACCTAGCCAAAATTTTAGTATAAAATTTACAGCACATATATTCTATAAAATTTAGAATTTTTCTTCAATTTTTACAACTTTACAATTTAGTCCCTAAATCATGTTTTCATCAAAATTCACTTTGTAAAAGTTGTTTATCTATCAACAACATTTCATATTATATCATAAATTTCATAATTTCAGCATATTCATCCATGAAAAAATTTTCATACCTTGAAAACTTTACAAATTAACCCCCAAAATAGATAGATTAAGTTATCTCGATCTCGAAAATATAAAATCACTAAAAACGGGACTTGAATACTTACCTAATTTGGCCAAGAAAGCTTGCTTTCTCTTTCCTAGGGTTTCCATGCAAAATATTTGGGGAAGATGATGATAAATGATGATATCTTCTTATTTAATTAATTTATCATCTTTAATTATTTTGATTTCCAATTTAGTCTTTAGTCTTTTTCCAATTTTCCACGGATGAATCATCCAAAACTATCTACTAACTTTTCATTAATGGTCTAATTACCATATAAGGACCGCAAATTTAAATTTATATAGCTATTTAATCCCTTTAGCTATTAGAACTCAACTTTTGCACTTTGTGCAATTTGGTCCCTTATCAAATTAAACATGTAACCAATAAAATTTCTTTACAAAATTTTCACACAATATTATTATCATACTGTAGATCATAAAATAGTATTAAAATAATTTTTTTATTTTTTTCTTTCTAGACTCGAATCTGTGGTCCCAAAACCACAGTTCCGATTTTATCGAAAATGGGTTGTTACAACTTTCCCCCTTAAAGAATTTTTATCCTCGAATATTTTACCACTAAAGAGATTCAGATATTGCTTTCTCATAGTTTCCTCCAATTCCTAGGTAGCTTCTTCCATATCATGTCATTATAAAAAAAACTTTTACTAAAACTACCTTTTTATTTCTCAGTTTTTCTCTTCAAGTACCAGAATTTCAATCAGTCTCTCACTGTAAGACGTGTCAGGCTGAATTTAACATTTATCAAAGTAATAACAGATAATGGATCTGATCGATACTATCGTAATACATATACACATGAAAAACATTGTGAAAATTTTGTCGAGCTCTGGTAATAATACCAATCAATACGCAACAAGTTCGGATCTTTTCAATGATCTTTTATGACCTGATAAATCGCAGAATTAATTTGCCTCTACAGCCAAGCAGGAGAACTTTCTTCCATGGCAAAAATTTCAAAAATATTTTGTTTAGATTCACATCGGATTTCTGAAGATCAAATACTGCTTTTAAACTGTCTCAGATCACTTTCACCTTTCTTTTATTTCAACAAATCAAACCAACTACATGTATCTTTTTTCACTGAGCTCAGGCCAAAATACCGGAGTTCTACATTTGTGACCATATAAAGCCTTGTACGGTATAATTTTATACTTGACAGTAACTGTTATTATATAAGAACTCAACTAACGAAAAATATTTCTTTTTCAAATGCCTTCGAATTCTAAAATACAGCACCGAAACATATCTTCAAAAATCTAAATCATATGTTTAGATTGATCATCCATCTGAGAATGAAATGCAGTACTAAAATGTAACCGTATACCCAGAGCTTCTTGTAACTTGTTTCAAAATCGAAATATAAACTGTAGACCTCTATTAGAAATAACAAAAACTAGCACATCATATAATTTGAAAATCTCAAAAACAGATAATTTAAGCAATCTATTAAATGAGAAATCCATTCATACCAGAATAAAATGTGCAAGCTTTTTCAAACAATCGACAATTACTCAAATAGTATCTTTCTTTTTCATATACAGGAATAATCCTGATATAAAATTCATAGTAACTTTGTCCCATTTTCATTTCGGTATCTTCGCTGGCTATAACCATCCTGAAAGTATCATTTTTATCTTGCTGATACATCCAACATTTAAATACGAATTTAGAAATTCCACATTTCATTTCTGACTACTAATATATCTTTTTCAAATAGTCATGCATTTTATCATTCCCTAGATAAGCAGACATAGTACCATTGTGATCTTTCATGTCAAATTTTTTGTACAAGCTCCAAATTGTTCAGTACACAAACTCTGTCTCTGAATAATAGACAATTATCAGATCTATCCTGAAATTCTGAATCAGAAATTAATTCACACTGTACTCATTTAACTTAAAACTCATTATCACTTTTCTGAGTTTCACTGATCTGCTGTAGAATCATCAGTGTAGCTCTATACTCAGCAAAAATTAAGTTATTATCAGACAATTTGAATAGGTACCCATGGCTTGCAAAGCAAACAGAAATTTTTTACTTAGAATATCTGGAACCACATTCACTTTTTCCGAGTAATATTCAATTATCAAATCATAATCTTTCAACAATTCAAGCCATATATGCTATATCAAATTCAAATCTTTTTGCAACATCAGATACTTCAAACTTTTATGATAGGTGAATATATGACATTTTTCACCATACAAGTAATGTTGTCAGATGACAATATAAAAACAATAGCTTTAAATTCTAAATCATGTATCAGGTAATTCTTTCTATGTGGTTTTTAACTGTCTGAAAGTATAGGCTATTACTTTGCCTACTGTATCAAAACGCGGTCTAATCCTATTCAATAATACATCACTGTAATAACAAATTCCTTACCCGATTCAAGCTGAACCAGAACTGATACTTCAATCGACAGGGCTTCCAACTGGTCAAAACTTTACTGATATTTATCAGTCCATTTAAATCTTATATCTTTTCTGTAATAACTGTATCATCAATGTAGCTATTTCAATTATTAACATTGAAGCTTTGAGTTTTTTCGAAGCCACAACCATCAAATAAATTTAAAACTATAGTGCTATAATATGACCAATATTTCAGCCGTATAGATAAAACAATACTTCAACATTAATAGTGCACCTCAATAGTAACCAGTGCAGTAATATAGTTTCTATAATCTCTAATCCCTATCACCAAACTTCATGATTGAGTCAATATATATAACAATAATAAATATAATTACCTCTGGCCAATGGATATCTTTCACAGATAAACCATGTATGAAATAATAAAGAAAATCCAGAAAAGTAATATCGCACATACGTAGTAGAAACAATTGTAATAAAGACAATATAATTTACATATTCGCAATTCAGGGCTTCAATCAGTAGAAGTAGAATATAGTATCATATGAATCTTGTCATCAAGTCTTCTATCAATCATGATAAATTAGAAAACCAAAGAAAGATAGAGCAATACCGCTCATGAATTAACTAGACTTACAATAATTTCATCTATTATAATTAGCTGACCTTTCTATATGATAAATATCACATCTGAACATGAACAATTATATATTTCTCTGAGGATAACAGGACATACAGAATACCCAGAAGAGATCGCTGTAAGATACCCGATTATAACAGCTGCATTCAGATATCTTTGCGAATCATCCCTATTCACATTATTTAGTTCATTAAAAGAACCAATTTAGAAAAAATTTCTGATTAATCTGTTCCGTAGATACCACACTTGAATAATTTGATTACTCATGAATAACTTCTTCCTTAATAGTGACATTTGATATCCCGAATAATCTTCAAAAAAATTTGATATCTCTTTTAATACCGTCTTTACTTACTAACTCATTCTCAGTTCTAACTGCATTATTAATCATTCAGCCACTGAACTCTTCAGTTTCACACTTGTAAACTTAATCAATATAATTCTTATGAATTTTATTGTATAAAACTGTACTAGTAATGTAACAGTCCCGTTTTAGCTAAATCAGAACAGTGGTTTCGAAACCATAAATTTAAGGTCGTAAAATTATTTCAATATTAATTTTGGTTTTTAAAGCATGTGAATATATAGGTGTGAAAAATTCGTGAGCTAATTTTATCGTTTAATAGCTCAATTTGAGAAAAATGACTTAATCGCGTAAAATGCAAAAGTTGCATTCCATATGATAAAGGTGTCTATTTGTTATGGCTTATTAAATGTGAAGTCCTTATGTTGTAAATAGACCATTTATATTTGGAATGTACATAAATGGCCTTATATTTGATGATTAAATGGTTTAATAACCAAGGGTAAAATGGTAAACTATGTATTAAGTTATATTAAATAAAATAAAAACAATTTTAATCTAAAATGGTCATCTTCCTCAACAAAAAATAGAATAAATAAGAAGCTATATCCATGTTTTATGATTTGGCACTTTGTGTTTGTGATTAAGGTATGTTTTGAACTCGATTTTTGATGATTTCTACGTTTTTGTGATCGTTGCTTTGAGTACTAGCTAGCTCGTGTCTTAATTTCTATGTTTTTTGGTGATTTTGTAAAATGCCATTGATTATAGCTTGAGCTCTTGAATGTTTGATGATGTAAAATGAGTATTTTTTTGATAGATTATCATGTTTTGTAAAGTGATTTTTAGTGAAATTGCATAAAAGGGATTAAATTGTGAAAAGATGAAAATGTGTGGTTAAATGTGTGAAATATTGATAAATATGGGCTGTTATGGAGTCTATAGAAATTCAACTAGCATGTATTTGAAAGAAATTGTGTAATTTTGTGTATTTATGAAATAGGGACTAAATTGTAAGAAATGTGAAAGTTTAGGGCCAAAGTGCAAATTAGCTTAAATATGTGGTTTTGGATGAAATTGTTTGAATTGGTGATTAAATAAATTAATTTTGAATACATATAGATCCTGAAAGAAAGAAATTGGGTTTAGATCGGGGGAAATCTAAAGTTGTCGAATAGTCGATCCAGTCCCTCTATTTCGACTATGAGGTAAGTTCATATGCGAATAAATATCTTTGAATTGAATTATATATGTTTTATTATCATTGAATTGCTACGAATGTCGAATGAGCAAATACGAGCATGAATCAACAAAGTTACAATATCCGAAAGTCCCGTACGAACCTTAGGAATAGTATAGGATACGATTGTCATGACATTAAGTTATCGAGATGTGATTACATATAAGACCATGTCTGGGACATTGGCATTGTATTGAGATTACGTGTAAGACCATGTTTGGGACATTGGCATCGTTAATCGATTTCGTGTAAGACCCTATCTAGGACAGTGGCATCGATATGTGACAACATGTAAGACCATATCTGGGATATGGCATTGTACAAGCTATATGTGTATGCTGAGTATTCTTAACGATTTTGAATGGTTCAATGGGAAAACTCAAGTTGAGAAAGAATATGTGAATGAGCTAAGTGATTCAGGTATGTACAAAATTCATACAAGCACTGAAAAGAGAAAGTAATTGATGAATTGGATTAAGACATTGAATATATGTTCAATGAAAAAGGTTTGTATATTTTGAATATGATTAGCTATGTTTAGCATATTTGAATTGATATGCAAAGGTTTATATGATAGGTTTATTTGTATATGGCTTACTAAGCTTTCAAAGCTTACTTTGTGTGTTCTTTCCATGTTTTTAGATTGTCAAAGCTAGCTCAGACATCGGGGATCATCGGGAACCATCATCACACTATCAATCATCTTGTTAGTACTTTTGAAGCTTTGTATATATGGTATATGGCATGTATAGGCTAGTGTCATTTTAGTATGTTTTGAGTTAGGATATTATCCATGAGATTTGGCTTGTAAATGATGTTGGTGTGGCCATTTAAGTTGGCTTGAATTGTGTTTGATAGGTGATATGTATGTGATATATATAATGCCTTTTATGTTGGCTTATTTTGGTAAGTTTGTCATAGTTGTTGATATAGCTAAATGGTAGTTCTTTTGATTAGTTATTAATTGATGTACTAATGCTTAGAAGTTGGCATATTGTGGTTTGATTTGAGATGACGATATAGTATATTAAGTGACTTGAAATAGAGGATAAGTTGAAGAGTTAATGTATTTGGAAATGAGTTAAATTGTGATCATTTTGGCATAATGATTTGGTATGTATTGAATATGGAATTGAGTGATTGAATGGTTGTGAATAGATGGCATGATATGAGTATAAATTGACATGTTTTTTGTTGCTTAAAGATGAATTGAAATGGTGCTATTTTGGTTGCTATGTGTGCTTGTGGAAAAGGATGGCAAATTGGCTTTGCAAAGGGCCTATTTTTTGTCCACATAGGTAGAGACACAGGTGTGTGTCTCAGCCGTGTGCGACATACGGTCATGTTACACGGCGGTGTGTCCCCTGGGGTACCTTTTCGAATTAAGGCAGTATACCCTATAGTTTTGACACGGCCTAGACACACGGGCGTGTCTATTGGCCATGTGAGACACACAGCCTTGGCACATGGGCGTGTGTGGCCACTTCAATGTGGTCGACCGCATGTTAAGTCAGTAAACCCCCTTAGATTTCACACGGCCTGGCACACGGGCGTGTCATCGGCCGTATGGTACAAGTCAGTATGTATGCCCTGTTTTCACACGACTTGTGACACGGGCGTGTCTGGTAGCCGTGTGAGGCACACGGCCTGTTCACACGGGCGTGTGACCCTGTAATTAAAGAAAATTTTTTAAGTTTCCTAAAGTTTGCAAATGTTATCGGTTTAGTCCCTACTACTTCTAAGCATGTTTTAAGGTCACATAGGACCTTATAAGGGATAATGTGAATGATTTGATTGGATTTCGATTATAAATGCTTAAATTTATGTGAATAAGGTGTGTTATCCGGTAATGTCTCGTAACCCTATTTCGATGACAGATATGGGTTAAGGGTTTTACAAGTAAGGGGGTGGAGATCGTAAAGCCTCAAAATTTAATTTTCATATATATATATATATATATATATATGTATAATATGACATTTATCATCGACATATTCATACTTATCATAAATAACATTCTTACTCAAGTACCTGACTATCGCTTTCAACGTTATCAGAACTAGCTCGGTTGGAAAGCATCTCTGTTTATTACCAAAATAATTTTTATTAGAGTCGGGAGATATCACACTATCAAAGGTTATATAATGGCATGGATTTTTAGACTCCACATATGCTACATTCAGTCCAAGAACCAATTAAACCCTAGCTCTGATACTAATAAATATAACACCCTAACCTGTATCCGTCGCCAAAATAGGGTTACAGAGTATTACTAGAGTTTTCAGAACAATTTCAAATAATTCACGTTGATTATTATTCATTTTAAAAAGTGGTCATGTTGTCCCTTGAATGGACCCTCGAAACCCAATATAAACATTGGAATTGAGTAGGGACTAAATCAGGAACTAATAAAATTTTTCGTGAAATTTCCAAATTTTTTCCTAAATACAAGGCACACACGCCCGTGTCACAGGCCGTGTCTGACCCTATGTAACTCTCTACCCGTGTGTCTACCCGTGTGGACAAAATAAGGCCATTTCCTAGCCTTATTTCTCACCCAAACCTTGCCATCAACCTGTTAAATTACTTACACACATATATCAACCAATTCAAGTATGATAACCAAGCTAATTTTATTCATCTAACATTATATGTTATTACATGCATTCATGCTTTTAATCTCACCTTTTATAAGCATACTGGTGTAATCATTCTCAATCAATTAATAATAAATACTTATGTTATCACCATGAAATAATCTTAATATATATACCAAAACATAATCATCACTAGCCATTCCAATGACTAGATTACAATATCCATTTATATTTACATGTCATTATGGCCAATTTAACCTATACATGCCATTATAACCATAATTGATTTACCATATGTACCGAAATGGGCTGATGGATAGTAGGAGTGATCTCTGCCAAGCTTCCAATCCAACGAGCTTTCGATTTACTATAAAACAAGGAAATAAAACTAAGTAAGCATATAATACTTAGTAAGATCGTATAACATGGTATTTAACTTACCATTCATTCTATTTTAAGATAAACATGTAACGCATATTCAATCAATTTGATCTCAAGCCCTACACATATCCTCATTGCCTTTGCTAGTCATATATTTTTATTTCAAGTACATATTCATAATAATTTATCTCAAGTTCAGATTATTTCATGTCAAAACTTTACCCATTAAATCATTTGAAATATCAATGTCAAACGAGTAGTACACTTAAGGTGTACAAATCTATAATCATGGATGAACGTATTCATCAAATAAATTCCATGTACATATATCATCATCTTATATTTCCATATATCATGTATCATCATTTTCATATATTTCAGGTAATTACATGTAATAACTCATTTCTTATTCATATCTTCTCATGTCAGGATTTTTCTCGTTGAATTTATATGAAATATTGAAGGATACACAAGTAGTACACTCAAGGTGTACAAATCAGGATCCATCAATACATATTTAGGATGCTCAGATGAGCCATGTAACCATATAACAGGATACTTATCCGTGATAATCAGAAAACTCATAAGAGTTTTACACAGGAAGCTCATAGAGCCTATCAGATATCTCTGAAGAGATAATATCAGAGAGCACCAGATAAGGTAACAGAGAGTTCAAACGAGCCATGTCAGGAAGCTCATAAGAGCTTATATCAGGACGCTCACGTAGAGCTGCCTTTGTGTTCGCATTATATGCTGGATTACAACCGATTGAAACATGTAACAAGACGCTCACAAAGAGCTGTGGTAGTGTGCAATACATGCTAAATCACTACCGGTCAGGATGCTCGCAGGAACTATGTAACAAAATGCTCGAGAGGGCTTTTATCAAGATTACTCGTTCGAGCTAAATCTCGTCCGCAACATATGCAGGATTATATTTATTACGGGAAATCATGTATCCATCGACTTTCATTAATTCAAACAAGATTTAACATTTTTCAGGTATTATCAAGCATGTTATTATTTCATACATCTATAATATTCATATATTTCAAATAAACACATTCCACATACATTTCAAGCATAAAAGTAACATATGTATCATTTATCATGTATCAGGCATTATCATTTATTTCAGGCATTATCGTTTTTCGGGTTTTATCAAATATGTTTTCAATGTCATATGTACATGATATTTATGCAATTCACACACAAAATATTTAATTCAAGCATATAAATATACACAATATAGTTAGACGAACTTACCTCGACAAATGTTCATATACGTAAAATCTACTAATCCGATATTTTTTTCTTTTCCTCGTTCTAACTCCAAATTTGGTCTATCCGAATCTATACGAGTAAATTTAACATCAATTTAATACAATTTAAACTCAATTCACATCTCATGCAAAATTACCATTTTACCCCTAAACGTTTAATTAATGACGATTTCGTCCCTAGGCTCGGAAAATGAAATTCATGCAATTTACTCCTTATTCAAAACCTAGCCAAATTTTCAGTATAAAATTTACAGCACATGTATTCTATAAAATTTAAAAAAAAATTTCAATTTTTACAACTTTACAATTTAGTCCCTAAATCATGTTTTCATCAAAATTCACTTTGTAAAATTTATTTATCTATCAACAACCTTTCATATTCTATCATAAATTTCAAAATTTCAACATATTCATCCATGGAAACATTTTCATACTTTGATAACGTTACAAATTAACCCCCAAAATAGATAGATTAAGTTATACCGATATTTACTAGGGTTTCCATGCAAAATATTTGGGGAAGATGATAATAAATGATGATATTGTGTTATTTATTTAATTTATCATCTTTAATTATTTTGATTTCTAATTTAGTACTTAGCCTTTTTCCAATTTTCCATGGGTGAATCATCCAAAAATATCTACTAACTTTTCATTAATAGACTAATTTCCATATGAGGACCTCCAATTTAAAGTTCTATATCTATTTAAGCCCTTTAGCTATTAGAACTCAACTTTTGCACTTTGTGCAATTTGGTCCTTTATCAAATTAAACATGTAATTGATAAAATTTCTTTACGAAATTTTCACACAATATTATTATCATACTGTATATCATAAAATAGTATGAAAATATTTTTTATTTTTTATTTTTTTCCAGACTCGGATCTGTGGTCTCGAAACCACTCTTCTGATTTCATCGAAAATGGACTGCTACACACATCTTATCAAAATTAATCACACATTAAGAAGTGAGGGAATTTGGGTCTCGTTTATACTAAAAACAACGTACAACCTGGCGACCTGATACCAATTGTTGGAAAAAATCTAATTTGAAAACGATTTTTTTGCATAACGAAAAATAAAAAATTTTAAAATCGAATTGGTTTGTGATATTTATAACAATAAACCCTTACCGAAATCACACATGTGTTTTTAGCCAGACGGATCATTGTCATTCCCAACTTTCAATCGAATGGCCTTTTCCACTATTCTTGTACCATGAACTACTTCGAGTGTGGGCTTGAATTATTGAAATCAAACACAAAACTAGAAATATTTTATTGACTTTTAGCGTGAAAGTAAAATCTCTTCTCAATAGAAATTGGTAGAATTGTCATTCCGAAAAATAGAATTAATACTTAGAAAATAAACTCTCACTATTTTGGGCAGAATAACGATATCTAAAAGTTTATTTTTTTAGCCTTAGCAGTGTCATCTGTTTAGCAGTGTCATCTGTTTATAGGGAGAATAGATAAAACCCTTGTTGAATTGTAGAAGTCTATTTCAATAGAAAAATGAATTCCTAGTCTAACTATTAGAAGGTCAGGCGACTACCCTAGTTAAACAAACTAGGGTTTGTCGTCCCTCTCTTTAAATATGAAGGGCTTTTGGGTCTCTCTCATATCGGGTACAATTACAAGTACTTCTTGGACTTTTAACTAGTACTTTATAATTCGATCCAACCCGATATTTATTTTTATATTTCCCAAAATAAACATCTCAAATTAATTTAAATAATTTAATTTCCCAATTAAATAATTTTCTCAACCTAATTCTAATTTCATTCAAATCATGACAACTTTACCGTAAAAGAATCTATGAGAAAATATATTTAATATTTCTACATTCTATTCATTTTTGTTAATTTGATTCAACACACAATTCATTTATGGTTACAAAGAGCTAGTGAAGGGACCAATTGGACATTTTCGATTATGGCTCAAATGATTTATAATTAAGTTTCAGCTTTTTGCCTATTAGTTATAAACTCATTTAGTCACAAAGTCATTCTACTATAGTATCATGATCGAACTCTCCCTAATGGCTTACCATTACAAAAGTAACTCGATTAGTGCTCATCCAATGACTTTGTCATAAGTGTGTTACCCTTATAGGATATCCTTAATCTCTTTGGTATAAATCAACTCTCCCAATATGATCTTATTTTATCTTATGATAACCATTACATCTTCCTCCATGAAAAGTTTGTAACACCCCTCACCGTATTCAACGTCGAAATAGGGTTACAGAGAATTATCAGACTTATACCACATTTTACACATATATTTCACATACAATTAATCAAATCATATGCATTCCATTCACAACCAAATATTTTGCCCCTAATATGAGCTTACAAGGCCCTAAATATGCATTGGGAGTGGTTCGGGACTAAACCGATAACTTTAGAAACTTTTGAAGTACTTATAAAATTTTCTCAAAAACAGGGGACACATGCCCGTGTGGCCTGGTTGTGTCTCTCACATGGCTAAAGACACGCCCGTGTCGCAGGCCGTGTGGACATTCGAAATGGGAGCACATGGTCGTGTTCCAGCCCGTGTCTAACCCAGTGTAACTCTCTAACTTGGGCCACACGACCAACGTACATGCCCGTGTGGCTAGCCCGTGTACCTTAAAAATGGTCATACACACCCATTTGCCAGGCTGTGTGCTATGCCGTGCCAAACCTGTAGGGTATTCTGACTTATGCCACACGGCCAAGTCAAATGCCCATGTGTGAGGCCGTGTAGAGCATACTGACTTGATTTTAATTTCAACACCAGGGGACATACGGCCGTGTAACATAACCGTGTGTCACACAAGGCTGAGACGTACTCCCGTGTGGACAAAAATAGGCTATTTACCAAGCCATTTTGCCACCCAAACTTAATTTGCACCAAAATGTAGCATAATTTGACATTTAAACCAACCAATTCAAGTCTAATTCATGCATAATCTATACCACCTTTCTCAATGCACACAAGTCACAAAATAAACCATACCATTTATACCAAAATCACATATACAATTAACTAATTATACATTTCCAAACCTGCATCATTATGCACAACTTCACAAGCATATATTTTCTCTAATTTCTACCATTTGACAACCACAATATCTAATATCAATAAGTATTACAAAACCTACCTTAATTACATAACATAAGGCACATGCACACTTTTATATGCATAATCAAATCAACCAAAGTAAGCCAATTCTCATGGCTATATATACAAACCAAAACATACTCTTTTACAAGCTAACTCAAATGGAAAAACTCACTACCAAAATACATATCAAAATTACCATAATTCTATACATGCCGTATGACCAAAACATAAGTTCAAAAGTACCAAAGTGATAGTTGGATAGTGTGATGTAGTCTCCGACGATCCCCGAATTCGAGCTAGCTTTGAAATCTCAATAAACACAGAAAATTAAACAAAGTAAGTTATATAGCTTAGTAAGCTCGTATGAAATAAACTCAATCTTACCATAAATATACAAATCATCAATCTAAACATATCAACATGCAGTTCATTCAACTAACAAACCTTTCACATTTTCAATCATAATCTTATGTATAAACTTCACAACTTCTTCGATTTAAACTTATACAGTTCATATACATACCTGTACCATCTCGTATCAATCTCATACACAACCACGTCTTTAATTTACCCATTAAACCATTCGAAATACTATAGGATACATGGGAAACTCACACCCAAAGTGCCACATATATAGCTGAAGCTATCTCAATCTCATATCACATATACTGCTCACACTAGAGCTATCATCAGGCCTGCTCACACAAGCTGTCAGTTGAGACGTAACTACACGGAGCTACTCACACAAGTTGTCAAGTATCCACAACACATGCCGGTATACTCAGCCACCAGTAGGACGTTCAGGACCAGTACACGAATCACTTAATCACAATAATCTCCTAATGACATGTCACTAGTATCCAAATCTATTCCTAAGGCTCAACCGGGATTTCTAATGCCGAATCATTTTCGAACATTCCATGGTTTCGTATTCACAGTTTATGCAATATCAAAGCATTTAAAATATATTTACAACGAAACTTATTACATACGAACTTACCTCGGATGTATAAACAGCTAAACTAGTTAATTAGTCGAGAAATTTATTTTTCCCTCGATCTAGATCCGAATATTAATCAAAATTAACTTATTTAATCATTTCTCTATTCAATTTAGTCCAAAATTCACTTTAAGATACTTTTACACATTTGTCCCTATATTTCACAACTTTTACAATTTAATCCTTATTTCATAAAAACTCAAATTAATACAATTTAAGACTAACCCATGCTAGCCGAATTTCTCTAGTACTCATATCAGCCCATATTTTTCATTTATTTCACATTTTAACCACAAAGTTTTCATATTTCACAATTTAATCTATAATTTGCATTTTCACTAAAAATCACTTTATAAAACTTGTATAATTCACGACATTCATAATCTATCATTAAGCATCAAAACACATGTATTCATCAATGGTAACATCCTAAATCTTTAATAGTTTTGCAAAATAGTCTCTGGACTCGTTAAACCTAGTTGGAACAATCTCAAAAACATAGAAATCATTAAAAATGGGACAAAAATCATACCTTAATGAGCTATTAAACCATGGTCGAATGGAAAACCTAAAAGAATGGCTTTCTTCTCTTTAAAATCGGTTGAAGATGATGACATTAGGTGAAGATTTTATTTTGTTTTATTTATTATAACTTAATTTCTAAATAACATAATAACTTAATTAACCTTGGTTATATAACATAAAAATAACTTAATACTTGTTTATACTTTTCCACTTATATTTCAATTGGTCTAATTACAACATAAGGACCTCCACTATTTAATTTCATAGCTAATAAACCCTTTTAGCTTATAGAACTCCAATTTTTCACTTTACGTGATTTGTCCTTTTTATCAAATTAACTAATCAAACGATAAAATTTCTTAACGAAAATTTTACACAAACATATTATCATGCTGTAGACATTTAAATAATAATAAAATAATAATTTCAACTTCAGATTTATGGTCCCAAAATCATTGTTCTGATTTGACTAAAAGAGGGATGTTACAAAGTCAATTACTATTAAATAGTAATCAAGTTATTCATCACAAAGACGAACGACCTGTGGTCACGTTTACTTTTCATCAACTATGTAATGCCAATGAGAGGATATCATTTACCCATGTCTCACGCTATGAATTCCACTATTGTAAATGACATTACATACTGAAAAAGTGGTATACCCAATGCACTAACTTTCAATTCCTTTTCTATTTGAACTTAGACTTTTAGTTATATCAACGTATAAGTAATGCATACATAGTTCGTCTTAGACTTTTAGTCACATCAACGTATATAAGTAATGCATACATAGTTCGTCATCCACTTAGGATTTAGGTATGACACACTTTGAACATCACGAGTGAATAAATTCATAAATGGATTCAAGATCTATTCTTCTTAGGTCCAATCTAGTGTACCATTAGTCCAGTCAGTTATATCTATATCTCTATCTTCTGGGAGTCATCCGTTCGAATGCCCAAGACAAGACATCTCCCCTATTGGACTTGATATATAACATATTAGTCTTTCAATCATTTTTCTCATTTTCGATTAGACTAAGGAAATATGTAGGTCCGTCTACTAATATAAGTTATCTTTTCATATTATGAGTACTAATATAAGTTATCTTTTCATATTACGATTCGACCACACAATACTGCTTAGTAGTAGTTTAAACATTAGACAACAAGTGAGCAAATATTTGCTTCTATTTTGATTAGCATGCAAAAACCACATGAGGAAAATTCTACAAAGTATATTAATGTAATCCATGAATTTTTTTATTAACCAATTTGTTCGAAAAAGTTACAAGTTTATAAATGAATATACTACACTCAGGGTCCCAGATCCAACAGTCTCCCACTTGCCCTAGTGAAGTAGATGAGTCATATTTCACATTCTCATACTCTCCACGTGTTTTTCAAAACTCCTAACTAGTAGAGTATTTGTAAACAAGTCTGCCCACAAATTTTAGGATTTGGGGATGCCCATCCCACATATTGGAAAAAGATGTTAGGAAATTGGATTCACAGACAGAATTAAGCATGTTTGTGGGATATCTTAAAGGAACAAAAGATGGTTTGTTTTATAACCTAAAAAATCAAACAATTATAGTGTCAACTCATGCTACCTTCCTTAAAGATATTTACATGAATGAATTTAAGCCTCAAAGTAAAAAAGTACTCGAGGAACTTTCAAGAAATACACAAAGCCCTTTAGTAACGATTTCAGATCCAACTCCTAATAGTAGACTTGCGAATGATCAATAACAAAAGGAATTTCGTTGTTATGGGAGGTCCTCTCTTAGGCCTGAGTTCGTCCAGTCTAGCAAAAGTGTTCTTAACACTGAGTCTACTGGACAAGAAGATGATGACGCAGTCACATTTGACGAAGCAATACAGAGTGCTAATACCATGATCTAGGAAATAACTATGAAATTTGAGATGGATTATAACATCCCACACCCGTATTTATTGCCAAAATAGGGTTACAGAGTATTACCAAACTTATAACACAATTAAACATACATTTTCCATACATTTTTTCCATTTTCAAATATAAAACATTCACATTCATTCATAATGTCCTTAAAACGTGCCTACGAGGCCCAAAACATGCATTAGGAGTGGTTTGGGACTAAACCGATAACTCAAAAAAATTTTGAAAAACTTAGAAATTTTTTCAAACTATAGGGGACACACGTCCGTATGGCCCGGCCATGTGTCTCACACAGCTAAAGACATGCCCATATCACGAGCCATGTAGACATTCGAAATGGGATCACATGGCTGTATCCTAGCCCATGTCTTACCCCGTGTAACTCCCTAACTTGGGTCACACGGCCAACCACACGCTTGTGTGACCAACTCGTGTGCCCTTTTGAAATAGCCTCACACGCCCGTATGCCAAGCCGTGTGCTAGGCCATGTGCTAGGCCCATGTGCTGGGCCTTTGTCCTGCATATTTACATTATAGTGGAAATCAAATTTGTTAGATTGTACCTTCCTTCTTAACTCCTCATTTTGCTTTAGTAACTCCGGCTGAAAAGTTTGCTGCTACTTGAACCTTGCATCTTGTGTAACTATTTGTTCTCTTATTAACTTCATCTGCTCCTAAAAAATAATAAATTGATATGGCAAAACTTCTTGGTTAGAAGAAAGTGGTAGCCCGTGACTAGAGGATATGTTTAAGTCTAATGGACTAGAAAATCCCTAATAAGCCGCACTGTTGAAGTTCTTTGGTTGATCGGTGAACCAACCGATAAACAAGTCTACATCGTTAGGTTGACTGCCAAAACTCGAGGCTCCAGCTTATCCAGATGAAAGATTGAAAGGGAAATTGTCATTTGGGTGAGCCATTGTAATTTTTGCAAAAAAATTTCTCAAACTGAAAGAAATCTGTCTACATTCACTGCACCAATTGTTGAGTAATTTTCTGTTGTGTCTCATTGAAGGGGACAATCGAATATTTATATACATGAATGTTCATGGAATTTACATTCTTAGTAGGCTCTATACATGCTGGACACGTGTACTATTCTGATATGCCTGTTGGACTTCGTGACTCCCCACATGCGAACTCATTGGGTATATGTGAACTAGGATCGTGAACTACCCTTGTTGAGTCCCTTGCAAACCTTCCTTGACATATGTGAACTGAGACCGTAAACTCCCCATGCAAGCACCCTTTGGCATGTACAAACTAAGACCGCAAGCTTCCCTTGTTGACCTTCCATTAGGCTTGTACGCATCCATATGGTAGGGCTCAGCCAAGTCGCGGGTAGGCGACCCGACCCTTATCTGATTTTCGGGTTGGTGATCATAAATACATAAGAAAAGCATTACAATCTTCTATTTCAAACATCTTCTACCTCATCCTAAATCATGTAGGTAAAACTATGAAGAATATCAAGCCTAGACATTTTAGCCTGAACAAGCAAACGTCATCTTGGAAGATCACTGAAGGCTTTAAGGAAATAATTATAACCTCTGAGAATAACAAGGCTTGAGAAAGTTGAATAAACCTCAAATACAAATGACCCATTAGCCATTGATAAAATCAGAGAGCAAGTACCCTTAGCCCTTAAGTTACCAAAAGAAACATACGATGGTATAAAAGATCCTAGGGACCATTTGGTTCAATTCAACAATTAAATGGGAATTTCGGGCTTATTTAATGCTTTCAATTGCAATGCCTTTCTTGAAACATTATATTTAAAAGCAAATAGGATTGCTTATATTTGAAAGATGAAATAGAAAGAGCTATTAGGTGTGGACAAATAAAGCAATTCATTAGTCATATTTGAAAGATGAAATAGAAAGAGCTATTAGGTGTGGACAAATAAAGCAATTCATTAGTCAATTAGCTTGTTAAGAAGAGTAAACATTTGTTGGAAAAATGAAATAAGAGAATAACAAAAAATAGAAGGGAAAAACTTATTATTGGGGGAAGTACAAACAAACGACCACATCTAAATTTGAACGAAAGGCTCGCTACAAAAGGTGATGAGAATCCGCTTACAAACCGTCTATAGTATCCGGCCAAACCCAAAAAGCTTTGGATCCCTGTCACATTCCTTGGTGGTTTCCACTCAACAATAGCCGAGATCTTGCTTGGGTCCACTCGGATCCCGTCACCCAACACAATGTGTCCTAGGAACCCAACCTCCTTAAGCCAAAATTCGCTCTTATTGAATTTGGCGTACAACTACTTGTCTCTTAAGGTTTGCAATACAATTCTCAAATGATCTGCATGCTCACACTCATCACAAGAATAAATTAATATGTCATCGATGAAGATAACGACAAACTTATCCAAAAATAGCCTGAAAATGCGGTTCATCAGATCCATAAAAATCGCCGGGGCGTTAGTCAAGCCAAAAGGCATGACTAGAAACTCATAATGCCCGTATCTTGTCTAAAAAATAGTTTTTGGCACATCTTGCTCTTTAACTCTTAGTTGATAGTATCCAGACCTCAGGTCGATCTTAGAAAACACGGTGGCTCCCTTCAACTGATCGAACAAATCATCTATCCTTGGCAAAGGATACTTGTTTTTACTGTTACTTTGTTGAGTTGTCTATAGTCGATGCATAGCCTCATCAAACCATCTTTCTTCTTCACAAAGAGTACCGGAGCACCCCACAGGGAATAGCTTGGTCTTGCAAAACCCTTGTCTGTTAGCTCTTGCAACTGTGCTTTCAACTCTTTTAATTTCGCTGAAGCCATTCTATACGGGGCGATCGAGATGGGTGCCGTTCCAGGGACTAATTCAATCTCAAACTCCACTTCCCTCACTGGAGATAATCCGGGTAACTCTTTCGGGAACACATCTGTAAACTCGTAGACTACCGGCACCGATTCAATCTTTAACTCAGACACTTGAGTATTCAACACAAAAGCCAAATAAGCCTCATATCCCTTTTTCAAATATTTCTCAGCAGTCAATGACGATATTACTACAGGTAGATTTTCTGACTCATCTGGTCCAACTCGAAGAACGTTCTCGTCTACACATCTCAACGTTATTTCTTTTCGTCCATAATCTACTACAACACTATGGGAGGCCAACCAATCTATCCCGAGGATTACATCAAACTCATTAAACGGTAACAACATCAAGTTGGCCGAAAAACAATGGCATCTAATTGTTAAGGGACAATTTCTACATACTTGGTCCACTAGCACATGCTTGCCTAACGGGTTAGACACCTTTATCACAAACTTGGTGGACTCTACTATCATGTTCATATGGGGTATCAATTCCATACAAGTGTATGAGTGGGTAGATCCCGGATCAGTTAAAGCAACAACAGTTATATCGTGGATAGAGAAAGTACCCGTGATTACATCGGGAGACTCTGCCTCTTCGCGAGCTTGTATCCCATAGGTCTTGTAGGAAGCCTACCCTCGGACCCTATGCAATATCTCTAGGGGCACTTTTGTTGTTGGCCCCACTACCCAGGTTCTTTTGTGGTCTACCCCTCGAGGGAGCACTACTTACTTTTACATCTTACTTTCTCTCTCTGTCATCCAGTTCGGGGCAATTTCGGATGAAGTGGTCTAACGACCCACATTTGAAGCAGCCCATCCCACTTCCCCGGCACTAGCCAAAGTGACATTTCCCACATTGCGGACACTCCGGCCTATTTGGCCGAGCACTGCCGACACTCGGGACCGAGGTGGTCTGAGCTCTAGATGCCTTGCCCTACTGGTTTTTGTTTCTATTTGAATGCCCCTCCGAAGCATCCAATCGAGTGGAAAATTCCTTTGACCTTTTGGAAGAGGACTGATACGACTTTCCCATCTGCGTCTTCCTTAAACCCTGCGACTCAACGGCCGCTTTCCTCTTCTCCTTTACCAATTCTTCAGCCTTACACGCTCTCTCAATGAACGCCACAAATTCTCTTAATTCTAGGATGCCCATAAACACTCGGATATCTTCATTAAGGCCATCCTCAAATCTTTTGCACATTGTGGCTTCCGAAGACACACATTTTCGCACATACTTACTAAGCCTCACGAATTCACGCTCGTACTCCGTCACTGATAATTGACCTTTCTTTAGCTCTAAGAATTCCTTCCTCTTTTGGTCGATGAATCTTTCGCTAATGTACTTTTTCCGAAATTCCTCCTGGAAAAATTCCCAATTAATCCTCTCTCTTAGTACCACGGAAACAAGAGTGTTCCACCGCCGATAAGTCGAGTCTTGTAGAAGTGACACGGTACACTTCACGCACTCTTCAGGTGTGCATGACAGTTCATCGAATGGTATTTTCTAGCCAGAACTCTGCCCTCTCTAGGTCATCATCTATACTAGCCCGAAATTCTTTGGCCCCTTGTTTCCAGATCTTGTCTACCGGAGGCTTCTCTCTTCTCAACATGTCCGCACCTTACGAAGCTACTGGGGCATACTGAGGAATCGGAGGAGGTGAGGGAGATGTAGTGTTCGGATTCGCACGAAAAAATTTCATATACCAAGCATCTATCATTCAGAGGTAGGCTTCCCTAGCCCCTCCGCCTTGGCCCATACCCACAGGCTCGCTTTCTACTGGCGCGGTCCCCTCGGCGGGAGCCGACATATTACTTTTCACGTTATCCGCCGTGGCTCTATCAGGATCCATTTACTATACGAAAACATAATTCATAATCGTCAAGAATCGTCACACTATCAATATATTTATATGGCATGTATAGCTAGACTCGTAATCTCGCTAGGTTAGTCCTAGAACTGACTAAACCATAACTCTGATACCACTAAATGTAACACCCATATCAGTAAACCTAGCCGGGATGGAGTACACAGCATTACCTACTTGATCACGTACATGCAACCCGTTTTAAGTCACCAAGACTCAGTTCAATTTAAAACTTTTTCAATCTCTACTTTAAACCTCTCAATATGGGTCTACGAGACCTAAATCGACCATTGGAAACCATTCAGAATCCTTTCGGGTCCTTATCTAATCTATGCAAACTTTGCATTTAAAACAGGGCACACGCCCGTGTGGAAAGGTAACACGCCCGTGTGACCATCCTAACATAGCCGTGTTGATGACCCGTGAGTCTTACACGGCCTAAGCACCTACGAACGCACCCGTGTCTTTTACCTGTGTTACCAATTTAATTACACCATTTTACAAAATTCAAGTGCAGACTTCACACGGCCTGGACACACGCCCGTGTCCCTGGCCCGTGTTGCTCACACGGCCTTGACACGCCCATGTCTTAGCCAGTGTGAGAAAACTTGAGCATTCTATTTCTGACGTCAGCACCCCCAACAAATCACACGGCCATAGCACACGCCCGTGTGCTAGGCCATATCCCCTACACGGCTAAGATACACGGCCGTGTCTCCGCCCGTGTGGTTACTACCATGCATACTGACTTGAAAGTTTTACCTGCAAGGGACACACGGCCTCATCACACGCCCATGGGGCTGACCATGTGTCACACACGGCCTAAACACACACCCGTGTGCCTACCCGTGTGGACAAAATAAGGCTATTTACCAAGCCTATTTGCCACCCCTATCTACATAATTTAACACAACTCAACCAACACCAATTCTAGTTTATACCTTACTACTAAATTAGCTACAACAGACATTATTTCCTAAGGAAAAATACTCAACCAAGGAAATATCATCTTGCATATAATCAAAATGAGTAATTGACAATATCAAGGCCAAAAGCAAAGTGTGGGGCTTATCCCAAGCATACACATTAGGCCAATGCTTAAAGACACAAAATAATCAAGTCTAAGCTCTATACATGCCATATTCAAAAATATAAATCCAACTATACCGAAAGTTTTAGACGATAGTGGGATCGATATCTCTAACTCTAATTGATCCTCGAGCTAAAAATGTGGCACTATAAGAAAATGGAAAGGAAGGAGGGTAAGCATAAAAGCTTAGTAAGTTGCATATAAATAAACATACAACTACAATTCATCAATAATCATCATGTTCAGATCACAAGGATAAGCATAAGTATGGTTTACTCATTACCATCCATATGAGTCATATACTCTCTAATGAGTTTATTTCTCACACGTACCAACTTGGTACTTGTATCACTCGCAACATGATTATGTTTTCATTATTAACTCGCAAACATACTTACTCCATTGAACCATTCGGCACGCTGCTGGTTCTTCTATAGATCTCAATCCAAGGGTAAGGTGCTGATGCTATGTCCTGGACATAGTCTTACACTGGCTCACATCTCAAGTCGATGCCATGTCCCAGACATGGTCTTACATTGACTATCATTATCGAGGCCGATGCGTGTCCCTGGCACGTCTTACTCTAGCACTCGTCTCAATGCCGATGCCATGTCCCTAACATGGTCTTACACTGGCTTCCATAATGTGGCTGACGCATGTCCTAGACATGTCTTACTTTAGCTCATACAAGTGACCCAATTGTCACAGCTAAAATATTCGGTATATTATCTAATGTTCTAACGGAAGTTCTATTATCTCACTTTCTTTATGCATTTTCAATACGAAATTAAGCAATTCATGCTATATCTATTCAATGACAATGTAAACACATATATTAATAATATAGTTGTATCATTTACGTATAACTTACCTCAGTTAACAAAATGTACTCAACTGGTTGGTTTAGTCGATTTGCTTGGCTTTCCCCCAGTTTGGGTTCGGATTTGGCAAAACTTGATCTAGAATATAAAAAAATGCACTCATTTAGTCACTAATTATAATTAGGCTACCACAATTTCACATCTTTGGTAAAATGACCATTTTGCCCCTAGACTTTAGCAAAATGACCATTTTACCTCTATAATTGAAAATCAATTTTTATCGAATTTCTTCGTATTTCAAACCTAACCGAAATATTTTTACTCTTATAGCCACCCCAAAGTCCCACTATTTCACACACTCATTACCTATTTTGCAACTTATGCAAAATAGTCCCTTTAGGTGTTTTCATGCTAACACCCTTCACAAAAGTTGTTTAGAACTCTTCTAAGGTTCATATTCTTCCATAAAAACTCAGAAAACATCATAATTCCATCCATGAAAAAACCCTAAACTCTTAATCATTTTGCAAAATAGTCCCCTCATATGAAAGCTCATGCTTTAGGGGTTCCAAAAATGCAAAAATCATCAACTAAGGGCATGGAAATCACTTACTTGTTGAGGTGATAAGTTGTTGAAATTTCAAAGATTCAAAACCCCTCTTTTGTTGTTATTTTCAGTAGAGAGAAGGTGTGGAGAAGAAAGAAAATAATAGCTAAGCTCATAGGTATTTTTTTTATCACAAAATTATGTCATCAAGTCACCTAACATTGTCCTTTTGACTATACTTGACTCTTATGGCCGACCACCTTGTTTCTAGGGGTCTAATTGCTCTTTAAAGGCCCCCAATTTTAGTCCTCTAGCTATTTAACACATTTGGGTACTAAAATGCAACTTTTTCCCTTTTTTCGATTTAGTCCTTTTCTGCAATTGAGCTTGCAAATATCAAAATTAACTCACCAATTTTTTTCATACACTAATATAATCATGTTATAACCTCATAAGAATAATAAAAATAGTTTTTCCAATTTTGAATTTGTGGTCCCAAGACCATTGTTCCGACTAGGCCCTAAATCGGGCTATTACACGTACTTCTCCTCTCGGTCTCACTATTTGGCACAAATATATCAAACTATATAATGATAAATTCTCCTCTCAATCTCGTTTATCAAAATATTCCACTAGAAGCATCAAACGTGGCATATTAGACATCTCGATATAACTAAACATATAATCAACCAAGCATAGATATTAGCATAAATCAATAGTCTCATCAAATAAAATCAACACATGATGAAACTCAAATCTCACGCAAACATTTTATCAAAAACATGGTAAGCATAAAAAATAAAAGTAAAAGTTAAGAAAATGCTTATTCAATGATGTGAATCCGATGAAGCATATAAGTTTAATCCATCTCCATTTACAAAGTCTTTAATAAAAGAGAAGAAAATAAACGATAAAAATAAATTTTACTCTAAAAGAATAGAAAAGAAAAAAGAAAACCTTATCTAAAAATATAAAAAGTAAAATAAAAATATGTTCAGTCCAATCTCTAGTCTAACCTAATTGCTTACCCTCAAATAGTTGAGTTTAGGTGATATTTATAGGCATAATAATAATATTTCTTCAATTACAAACATGTCCCTGATATTAAACTTAAATATAGCAAGTTTGACCTTGAAATTCTTCATGTTGCCCTTTCAGAATTGGACTCTGTCTCGCAATATCCTCACCAGAAAGGATTCAAGGTCACGACATTGATAGGTGGATGTCATGAATTTGCTTGACTTGGCTCAATTCTTTCACTCCAGGTCTATGGCTAATGTCGTGAAATTCATAGTATCAATGTTGTGACTTTGACTTCAAATGACTTAATGTTGCAACATCGAAGGTTGAACGTTACAACTTCGACGGTAAGCTCCTTAGCTGATGAGAAGCAAGCAGTATTGCGACATCTATAGGTAATGTCACCACCTTGGGGTCAGAATACTCCAAGTTGCAACATCAATCTCCTAATGTTGCAATGTTGCTACTTCTTACTCATTTGCATCTTCATTCTCCTTCACTAAGCCCCTGAAACATCTTAAGCCACCATTAACTTTATAAAGACATGTAATTGACAATTTATTCAGAAAAATGTAAAACAAACTCAATTTTGAAAATTTAAATAAATTTTATCGAAAGTATTGAAAAACAATAAAAGAGTCAATTAATTTTTAGAAAACAAGCTCTTCAAGTGAAAAAAGGGTTTAATTTGTCATATCGAAATACAACAACGTACACATGAAACAACAATTCGCATGCTAAGATGTCTTCAAGGCTTAGTAGTGCTCAATGAACTTCCAATAATACCATACACATGTTGTTAAATTAAAGGGATGCTAGCATATTCAAACATACATTGACTCAATATCAATAAACAAAATAGATGGTTGCTTTTTCTCAAAAACACTTGGGATATTGTAGGGCCTCTTATTATCAAGATGTACTGCTTCTTGTTTCGTCAAATGAGCTATGTTGAAAGAGATGAATAAGATATTTATTGTATTAGTCCTAAAGAAGAATTCTTTATAAATAGTAAATTATTTTTTACCAATGAGTTTATGCAATATTGTTTATAAGATTATCCCTAAAGCATTAGCAAATCGACTCAAGAAGATTTTGGGTCAAATTATGATTCTTTACCAAAATACATTTGTGGGGAAAAGGAAAATAAGTGATAATATATTAGTAGAGGCAAAAACTCTCCATATGTTACATAAAAAATCTAGAGGCAACAACATATCAAGAGCCCTTAAGCTACAAAAGAATAAAGCCTTTAATAGGCTAAACTAGAATTTTATTATAAGGTGATCAAACTTATCACAAATTGCATCTCTCAGTGAGCTTCCAAATTCTTGTTCATAGAGACCCCTCTAATTATATCTTCCTTAAAAAAGAGATTAGATTAGGAGATCTATTTTCTTCGTGTCTTTTTATCCTTCACCACAATGTTCTTTCAGGAGAGAATGGATTTTCAAGGTATTAAATCAATAGAAATGGTATATTTATTTCTCATCTTTTTTTCTTTTTTTGCTTACGAAAACTTCTTCCTTTTCAAAGCCAAAGCAATGCAATCAAGAACACTTTTACACACATATTGCAAACTTTCACGACAAATGATCAATTACTCAAAATTAGATTTCACAATCAATAGAAATGTCCACCAAAGTTTTAAAAAAATGTTTAGACATTCTTTGGTTGAAGGTTAATACAAAACTTGAAAGCTATTTAGGCTTCAACTTTGGAAACCTTTAGTAAAAGATTAAATTATTTGATCTAGTTCTGGGCAAAATCTAGAGCAAACTTCAAAACTAGAAATTATTGTTACTCTCAACAAGAGATAAGCTAACTTCAATAAAATTTACATTGTCTAATCTTCCTAACCATCACTGTTTAGGAGTGCACCTTTTTTACCTTCAATTTAAGCTTAATTTGAACTTAATCTTGAAGGCGTGCTTGGTTGAGTGGAAAAGTGAAAGGATGGAAGAAGGGAGTAGAATAATGAAAAGAAAATAAAATTGGAATGTGCTTGATAGAGAAAAAAAAGTGAGAAAAAAATAGGAGTGGAAAAGTTTTTTAGTACCTCTAAATCCTTCAAAATGTTTCTAAACCCTTATTTTAAGTTTCCCTAGCAATGTCTTGAAACAAAAAAACCATTTGTCTCGAGATACAAGTACTTCGAATACAAAATTTGCTCAGGGGAACATTGTTTCGAGACAATTTGAGTCAAGTCTTGTGACAATAAGTCATTTCTCAATACACAAATTTGTATCGAGATAGACCAATATCAAATCTAAGGGTGTGCTTCAAGGGAACCCTATCTCAAGAAAAATGTCTGTTTGTTTCGAGACAAGAAAACGTCGAAGCTATGGGTTACTCAAGGGAGTCATGTCTTGAGACAATCATGTATTTATCTCGAGACATATTTGTTATGTCTCGAGACAGTATGCTCCAACTGCCAAGATTTGTTCTTCCTGTCTCAATACAAGGGTTCTATCTCTCGAGACATATACTTGCAGGTTGCATTAAATGTGTGAAATAAATACTCTCATTGGCTAGAAATTCCATTCAACCACTCCAAACGTCTAAAAATCAACGAGAGGGTATAAATATGATTCAAGGATACTCATATGAAGACAAGAAACAAGATTATAAAGATTAAGAACAAAAACCCAATCATTTCTCTTTGTTATTCTTATTTTCATTTGTAATTCATTCTTTAGTGTTGTCTTGTATTATGAGAGAGCTTATTGTTGTATATTTACCTTCTAGAGGTGATAATTCATTCTTAATCTTATTTCTCATTTGTGTGAGAGTTAACTTAAGGTTTTGGATAGAAAGCCTTAAGGGAAGTGGCTCTATCTTGCTTATTGAAAATATAGTGATTGTGAAGGTTAAATCTTGTTCTCAAAAGGTTTCAAATTAGTGAATTTGGGAAATTTTTAATTTTGGTAAGCTAAGATAGTGAAGATAGACAATTAGGGCCCAAAAAATCTAAATTCTTGTGTTGTTTTTAATTGTCATATTTCTTCCAATTTTTCAAAATACCAATTTACCCCTTAATGTATTGAGCTTAACAATTTTGAACATATGAATGGTGATCAATATTTAGAGAATCCATTATTAATTCGATGATCTAACTTACATATTTTATTTCTATTTTTTTGTTTGCCTCGTGTTAAAACCTTCAATACTTTATATTTAGCTCTTTGGTTCCGTTACATACTAAAATGTTTATGTCATTGGGTCTAACCCAAAGTTAATGGGGTAAGTGCTCAATGTACAAATTACATGTTCATTTGCGATTGTCTTGGTTGATTACTGAAATGAACTTAGCTTCACTAACTCAGAGTCACGATTGAGTAGTGTTATGCTTAAATACCAATCTGAAAAGACCACTTAGTAATTTCCTTCATTGTCACTCCACTTTGTGACAATTTAAAAGGACCACAAAACCTAATCAATCGAGCGAGAGCAATGTTTAAGTAATTCGTCAATTAGCTCAAATCCATATTCGGAGCCTAGTTTGACTCACCAGATGCTAACTTGTATTACTATGTGTTGTAGGTAGCGCGAATTCAAGTAATTCGATTATTTGATCTTGTTAACTGCAAACATTTCCCACACTACTACTTCTTGCTCTTGATTTTAAGTTTCTATTGCATTTACATTTCCTTCATATTTAATCTTAAATTTGTCTTATTGCATTCAATACTAGGTAATATATTTATCATTTTGTATTAGTTTGATTCATACACTTTCGAACAATCACAATGTGTCTTTCTAAAGCTAAAAATTTCAATTTATTTTAAAGTACATTCGAGAGCGATAAGCCATCTATAAACACTGGCTCCTCTCTCAATATGGGATAGTGTGTGTCTACCAGAGAAAGAACCCAAGAAAAACAAAAAATAGTTTTTTTTTTTTTATCAGGCTCGTCTGAACAAGCAAGCTGGAAGAATAATTAAAAAGGAAAGTTGGCTGGTCAAAGAAACTATTTTGCGAAAATGTTGGTGAAAACAAAGCTTCCTTAAAGTTGCTACCCATACTTCTTACCCTTGGCTATAGAAGAGCATAATCCATGGAAGAGATTTATGCACCTAGTGACTTAATTGCCAGATATGGACTGTCCTTGGAAAATGACATCGCTGAGAAAGAACGGTTAATAGGAGGGAATGGAATATAGGTGAAATGGGTAATGTCCACTTCAATCCAGGCTTAAATCATATTTGGTGAAATGGGATTGAGTTTTTCATCAACTGGTGAATATGGCATAACTTTTGGGTACAACGAATCTAAGAATCATAGTATAATCAATTGTACTCCTTGGAATATGTCTGCTTGGACATCCTTTTGGAAACCTCGAGTTGCCTTCCGAAATCATTCTCTATGGAAAAAAGAGAGAGAGAGAGAATGCAACATATTGATGACTCCAGACCATTTTGTCATCATTCGAATGCTGAAACTTATGACCATCTCTTCTCTACAGCTGTCTGGTTTGGCCGTATGGTGTGAGCATTGGGCTCCAGAGGAACGAAGTAAAGCTTCAACAAGGATCCAGCCAATCCTAGGGGAAAAACCGTGCTCTGTCAGTCGAATGCTTGGTCTTCTTAGGGAGCTTTTGTGGGAATCATTATCCTTCTGGAATGACCACCACACCAGTTTCCATTGCCAATACTTTAATACCACCCACTTATCTCTGATATCAAACATCTGACGGGATGCAGCGTCTATGTCTCAAATGAAGCCAACACCTCTTCCAATCAACAATTTCTGTTTTCATTTTTCCTACTGTTTACTCTTTATTTACTTCTAATTTATCTTACAGTTTGGTTAATACATGCTAGTTAATATAAACAAGGATATTTATCTTGTATTATTACTATTATTATTTAAGTAATAGAGAGAAATAAATAAATAGAAAAAGAATACTTTGTACACAAGGAAATATCTTTCTTTCTTTTTTTTTTTTTTTTGGTCACTTCAGTTGAAAGAAAATGCATCCGAGAGCTTCCTCCATGTTGTGAAATCAGGCTCTCATAATCATTCATGAAATGCAGACTACTACTGCTAATACTACTACTACTACTACTAATAATATGCACAAAACTAGAACCAACCAACCGACCAACCATGTCTGCAAACAAACGCAGGACTCCACCAGACAGACACCAGAGAGACTATCTATACACCCAAATGCTGGGACTACTACACTGACTTCTACACTATAAAAAGAATCATATGTTGATTCTAAACATGTATCTTCCTTTTACTTTTTTTACACCATTTTTATTCCTATGTGGTTGCTAGAAACCCTTTCCAGCATCCATCAATCCCATGACCGCTGGCCACCTGACCAGCTGTATGATAATAATGTTCTCTACAAATAACAGGTTAAAAAACACCACCACCAAGGAATACCTTTCGGCTTCCTCCATATTGCTTCTCCACCATATGGAGTGACTCGGACAACATTGACTTCTCTGGTGAGCATGACTACGTATGACCTGCACAAAGATAAAACATAGTAAGTCCTTTGCATTGCTCACCCCAAAACACACCCTTATAATTTTAACATTCCCATGCATTCAATCTCATGCGTGTCTCCTGAGCACAAATGAATACTTCCATTCCATTCTTTCATTCTACTCTCTTTGGTTCTTTAAACAATCCTTATAGTTATCATACTTCTAGTAGTCATGATCTTGATATGAATCTCATTTCGTCAATTTCAGAGCAAGCATATTTGAGTCATTTTGATAGAAAAACACATCATTACATCTAGACTAATATGTGATGATCTAGCATTACAAGCTCAAAGAGAACATATTTGAAAGAAATATGTAGAAAAATACATAACCCTCTCAAAATGATATTCAAATAAACTGAATAATAAAGCCACACCAGAACTGATCCCCATAATGGGTGTGACTATATTATTTCATTTGTTTACTCTTCATTATTGGCTTTTTTTTTTTTGGTTTTTGAACAGTACTGCAGGAAAGAAAATTGATGTATCAGTGGGATGAGAAAACTCAGTACCTGTAGAATGCAAAATAAATAACTTGCAAGGCTAGATCCGAAGCCCGCCACTCAAGTAGCAGTTCCGCTGCTCTTAGTCCTGCTGCAATCTAAGGATACCTGAATTAATGAAAAAAGGATACCAGTCACAGTTACTTCCACAGCATGAAACCTAAGAACTTTGTGCCACAAGATGTGAATACTTACCTTGATCAACTCCTCACCCAGTTGTTTGGTCAGAACCACTACCTTGCATAAACTGAGAAGGAGTAGTAACAATAAATTGTGGCTGTGCTGGAACAGATGCTGCTATACCTAATAAACAAACACACCTAGCTGATAAGGTCTTCTTTGCATTGAAAAACTTAAAACAACTGGGCCTGCGCATCAAGTTCTCTAAGCTTAACCAAAGAGTCCATTCTCTATATAATTTTCAGTTCATAAATAATCATTAATGGATATTTTCTTAGAATGCCTAGCAAAATTAAATTAGATCAATGAAATATAAAGATGAGGATGTAGTGTCAAGATATTGAAGAGGGTAGTAATCCTTGGCATACAGAGTTAGCGGAAAAAAGCAAAGCCAGTAATGTAAGCAAGCACAAAAAGAAGATTTTCATATTGATATTAACCTCCAGGATATGGTGTTTGGATTGTGGGCATTGGAGAAGTTGTGATTGCATTAGCAACGGCTCCTCCAAACTGCACTATTTGATGGCTTGGCATTGCATATCCTTGTACAGCTGTATAACCATGTCCACTAGGAACAGTCTGACCCAATTGCCCATAAGGATAAATAGCTGGATTAACTGCTCCAGGTACTCCATATATCTGAAGGTACTGCTGAGCCACATAGGGGTTGTAAGCACCCTGTCCAGAGAAACAAGAATAAATCAGCATCAGGACACAAGCATTACTTGCTCCAATTTTTTCACAACATTGCACTTTGAAATGCCAATAACCTGAGGATAGACATATTCAGGTCCATATGTTGCATACCTGCACGGATAAACATATATCAAAGATCTCAAAACTGTCAGCATTTATTAGGAGTTAGGCATTAAATTTTATACTGTAAATGAATTTATAGCAAGGGCATAAACACGATACTATGTATCACGTCAGAACAACCAAGCTTTCCGAGTGAAATACCAGCGTGCTACTACCAAGGAGCCCATACCAAGACCCAAAAACTTCATCAGTAAAATCATAAGCCTAACTACTCAGCCCATGAGAATAATCACATCCCCCCTTCTCCCAACATTTCTTTTTCCCTTTGATCCTTATCAAATCACAATCATGATCTTGCCTGTTCAATAAACATTGAGCTCGGGCACATATCCTCTGCAACTACCACTTTTGCATTCCTGCAATTACCAATCACACCATGTCATATGACTGTACTTTAGACTATTTAATCCTGAATTCTAAGGTAAAGACTAAAAACTCCTTGGCCAATTTTGCATGCTGTGATCGGTTTGAACTGCAAGGAGAATAATTAAAAGAGGAGAAAGTAGCCGCAAAAGGAGATGTACCCAATTGAACTCTGATTAGCAAGCTTTCCGTAATGACCCAACCACACTGCTGGTTGATGAGGCATGTACAGCACACAACCATATGTATGCTAAGGCTAGAACCTATTCCTCATTAATAATGAAAGAATATATGTTTCTGCCCTACTGTTTATGCTTGTGAGGAAACGTCTCAATCCATACATTACAACATTTTAAATGAAGAAAAAGCTTAACACAAAGTAGCCTAGAGATCTACAATGGAGTTTACAGAGACAAAAAAAGCAAAAATACTTGATTCTAAACTTTGTGTTCCAAGCGGAAAATCCCAGGAAATTATCACATTAGACTTTAGACACACATAAAAAGGTGTCTGTCAAGCACTTATATCAAAGTCAATTGTAGGAAAAATCCCCAAAAAGAAACCTAATGCTCCATTTGGAAACATGAATTCAAAATTTTGGATTTGAAGTTTATTTACTATGTAAATGGTAATAACAAAATGCATGTATTATGGACAATTTAATCGGAATTCCATATAATATATATTTGACTGGTATAAAAACATGAACTTGTCAAATTCAAAAATATTTTAGTAATTTCAAATTTGTTACTAAATAGCAGCCAACAAATCAACGGATTTGAGAAATAATTATGAATGTTACATTTCTAAATATTTTACTTCTCAATATACAATATTTTTGAAATCCAAATCAAAATTCTAAAATCTAAGTTCCCAAACACTATCTAAAATAAAATTTCTTAGGCACTTAATAAAACAAAACTTGATAAATTATAAGTCTAAATGATAAATGCTAGAATTTGATGTTCAACCAAGCCAAGCTCAATTGAATCATGATTGGAGCAACCAAACTAGTTAGAAACCCTTGAATCAGAAGCATAACTCACCCATAAGAAGGGTACATCAATCCTTGTTGATAATTGTAAGGAAGTGGAGGCTGATAGCCAATACTTCCAACATAAGCCCCTCGTGGCACACCTCCAATATATGGAGATGCTGATCTCAAACGTCCTATTAGAAAGACAACAAGGGATAAATAATTAGCCTGATCACCGAGGTTAACATAAATGGGCACATTCAGAACTAACTAAAAAAAAAATTGAAAATTTGGTTCAACTATAAGTATAATAGCATCAGCTTGAAAGAGTTGAATGGAAACAAAATGAAACCACCCTACAAATTGCTACTAGAAGCAGAGATTTGGGCAATATAAAGTTATAAACAAGAAGAGACACTTTTGGCAAAGAAAGAGTTTTAAATGAAAGGACATTTTCAACATCTGTGGTAAGAAGGCAAACAGAAACCAAATTCAAAACCTATGTTACTCGGACTCAGGTGTGAGTGCCCGATTCAGATGTGTAGTGGACCTGGGTTTATGGATAGATTTTTTCTATGCTTTTTCATTTATTTAGAGGATGAGAATCTTGGGGGCCATATGCCTGTAACCATGTGTCAGACACAAATACCTCAAATCGAAGGAGAAACTGGGAAACCGAAGAAAAGGGAATAGCATTTTTTTTTTCGAGTGCGCTGGAATAGCAGCAAATATTGGTACAGAAAATGTCACATGTTGAAAACGATAATGGTGTTAATCAGACTAACCGGACAGATTAGAGATGATACCGTAAGGAACAGGAGGTCGAGGACGGCCTAGAGAAGCCAAATTACAATTAGCACGCCTGCCATCAATAATTGGGGTCGGATCAGCACAGGCTCTCCTAGCAGACTCTGGATCCCGGAAAGTTACCTACACCCTCCATGCAAACCCAACAAGAAACCAAGTCACTCTAAAGTCAATAAAACCCCTTTAACTTACTACACATTGCTTCAGCATCAAAGCCTTGCTGCCACCCTTGATTTAGTACCAGTTTTATTTACATAATAACATGGACAGCCAAATGCAAAGTAGCATCTTATCATCATCAAACAGCAGCAAAGACAAAGAAATCTTCAAAAATTTAAATAAATAAATAAACATTAACACTCACAAAACCATATCCTTTTGAACGGCCGGTGTTCTTATCAGTGATGACAACGGCTTCCACGATTTCACCAAACTGCTCGAAATATCGGCGCATGGTTTCGCTTTGAGTTTCCCAAGCGAGTCCCCCAACAAAGACCTTGGTGTATGTGGTATCTCCAAAAGGGGAATTCATGTATTGGAAGCCAGAACTCGAACTCGACCCCGAGCTCGGACCCGGAATTTGCTGAAACGCCATGACCACAGATGACCCAATTCAAATCCAGGAATACTAAGGAAAGGATCCAAGATTGATTGAAGGTGATCGACAAATCAAGTAAGAATGAGGTTAACCCCAGAATAGAGAGACTAAAGATACAATTTTTTTTTCCCTTAAAAGAATGATAAAACCCTAGAAAAACCCTAGAATTGGAAGGAAAGATAAATACGCAGAAGCGTATGGGATTTAAGGGAATAAAGGAGAAAAGGCAGAAAACCCTAGATGGGCCAAGAAGAGGGGTGAAGTGGAAAGTGGTCGGATTGGATGAAACATGCACTTTGGGGCTATATACACAGAGACAGTAAGGAACACAGAAAAGCAAAGCAAAGCAAAGAAAAGTGAAGGCTTGACAAAGTGAGGAACAGCTTACTATGTATGACAGGAAGAAAAAAAAAGGAAGGAAAAGAAGAAAACAGGAGGTGGATGAGGATTGATTGATGGGTAGCAAACAGAGTGAAGAATCAAATTGTAATACCAGAATAAGGAGAAGATCAAAGACACCCCTCAAGAAAACTCAGTAAGGTGAAGGG
This sequence comes from Gossypium longicalyx, assembly GCA_025698465.1. Classification (NCBI taxonomy): domain Eukaryota; kingdom Viridiplantae; phylum Streptophyta; class Magnoliopsida; order Malvales; family Malvaceae; genus Gossypium; species Gossypium longicalyx. The sequence continues at coordinate 82,155,126 of CM046995.1, forward strand.
AAATAATAAGAAATTAACTCAGTTCATTGTTGTTGAGAGATGGAGGAGGAAGAAATAGAAGAGTGGTCATCATCATCAAGGAAGAGAAAGAAAGAAAGAAAGAAAGAAAGAAAAAAAAAAAAAAAAGAAGGAAAAGGAGCAAAGGGAAGAGAGGAGAGGCTTTAGTGCTGGAGAGTTCTGAAACAAAGCAATGGCAATTAGCAAAGACAGCTTGGTTGGGGTGGGGACTCGGGACCTACTGCCCCCTATTTCAATGGCTAATCCAGTTGCCTATCTCTCTATCTCTCTCCTCTTGTCACTGATCTCGCTCTTCTTTTCACTCTACTAACTCCAAAATAAATCAAATGGGATTAAATTTTTAAACATAAAAAATTAATATTTATTTTTCATTCATAAAATTCCAACATTTTTATTAAATAAACATCCATTCAACTCACGATAATTAAACAGACAATTCTTGCACTACTGCTACTGATTTTGTCTGACTTGAAATTCACTCTTCTTCAACCACACTCGCAGTAACAAATGGCAATAAGAAGTCTCCTGGCTTTCCAATTCTCTACTTAGAATCCCATTTTAATTGGTAATTTGTGCAGCATTTTTGTTTTTTTAATAATAATAATTTACCGAGTGTTCATAAAATAAATAAGTGGTGAGATGGACAATTTAGTTCCTGAATAGTAGTATACATGTGTTGTAGTGTACATATATATATTATTATTAATAAAGAGTTGGGTAGGGGTGGAAATGGATAAAGCTGAAGGAGCTGTCCAAGTAAAGTCAGTAAATTGAAAGGGACCCTCAGAAAAAAGGATGATGCTGCTTGCGACAATTATGCATTATTGTTTTTTCTTTCATTGAACCCGGTAGGTATATATTTTTTGCAAATAAAACCTTAATAATATATTGTAAGAAAAAAAAACCCCAAACATTGTAACCCAATCATCTCCTCTAAGACCCCGCGAATACAGATTGACTTGAAACAAAAATAGTCAAACAAACCCGCGATTCAAGTGCTTGTATTAGAGATGCTATGAGCACACCAGGAAATAAATAAAAGAAAGGAGGGGGGGGGGAGAACAGTGCATAAAGATGTTATAATGATGCAAAAGAAGAAACGAGAAGAAGAAGAAGAGAGGGTAATCGTTTTGTAGGTGAAAGAAACCAAGAATCAACAAAATCATCGGCATGAAAAAACATAGTACTAATAATAATAATAATATTTTATAAGAATGATGTGTGGGGACACAGAGGCCATAACATGTGCTGGCTGCCTGGCCTAGCATAAACCTAGACTAGGATATCATATCTGTCAGCTTATATTCTTAATTTTCTGACAACATTCTTAAACTGGAAAGTTTTTTTCTTTTTTTGGCTTCTTAATTCTTAACGGGTGTATCTTCCAATGGAGAAAGAGCTCCATGCTACTCTAAATTCTGCAGTCATCTCCCAGATACACTCAATTTACTGTCACATACACAATACAACAGTTAGCATGTTGAGACTTTCAATTGTGAATGCTACATATATCATTCATCAGGAGCAGTCAATAGGCGGTCCTGAAGCTGCCAAGTGAAGTGTCATTCACATCGCACTGCTGCTGCTATAATCGGGTTACAGTTACTACATACATCATGATGATGATGATGATGATGATGCATTTACAAATGCTAGCCACCCACCCTAACTCCTCCATTTCTATCATCACACTGACAGTGACTGATATATACTGTTGAGTTGGGAAAAAAATATTGTTAACAGAAAATATGGTGAATGTTGTAGGTCCAACCCGAACATTAAGGCATTTTACTCCAAATTAACAACGATTAATCAATTTTGATTTGACTCCAGTTAAAGGAAGAGTTGGTACTCAATCTATATAACTAATAACCAAACAAAACGAATAAATGAAGTAAATATTATATAGTTAACATACTTCCAGAAAACAACAGAGCTTATGTTTGATTGGTTGATTTTTAAGTGATAAATATCCAGTTGCTGTTAGTGTATGATAACAAAATCAGGAAAGCCTCAGTACCGTTGATTCTAATCTAGTTAATTAATATTAAAAGGTAACTTTTGTGCTTCAAATTTAATCATAATATCATTAATTAATTCTTTCAACTAGAATGTTTAGACGGTTTAAAAGGGAGAAAAAAGTCAACGTCAGTATTCAGCCAACTAATTAATGACACTTTTAAAGTAGAAACCCCAAATGATTCCAAACTAAAATATAAGGACTAAATCCCAAATTTGAATTAGTAAAGGGACCAAAATCATAAATTGACCAAACTAAACCATTGTTTGCACAAGTCTTTAACTTGCATTAATTTACCAAATCTCCGCTCTCCTTTTATCATTTGATTTTGAGGAGATTTTTAACTTCCCTTTTTTCCCTTCACAAAGGGCTTTTCAACTAGTTCAGCGTTGATGAATAAAATCAAGCACAAGGAAAATTACAACTAATCCAACAATACCATAGTTTACTCCTAATTACATTAATCCTACAATGACTGTGGCCAACCAATCTAAACTAAACAACACGATGAGGTTCAAGCTGCTGATCCCTGCTCAAAAGGGACACGAACAAAGAGTCGACCATGCAAGCTCACAACAGCAGTTGTCAGAAGCGGATCAATTCTCGATGGTAAGTTCACTACCTGTACAAACCACACCAAATTAAGGTCAGGATCAGCTCACGAAGTATCTTTCTTTTGCTCCAATTTTATTTTCTGCTTCTTTTCCCTCTTGGTTTCCATGACAAAAAAACCACCCTATTAAAGCAGCAGGCTTCTTCCTAAAACATTTTCATCTCGAATACAACAACAAACTCGGAAGAAACTGAACAAAATTAAGAATATGGATGCCCATCAAAGATAGGGTTAATTCCTCCTATATTCTCACCTATGTTCTCAAGCATAGTCTAGAGATGCTACTATAAGCTTTTTTTATTTCCTCGTCTTAGAAATTAAAAGAAATACCTTCTTAAAGGGCGTGATACCCCAAGGATTGTCAACTTGCTCTGGTTGGCCAGTGATAACCACACGTCCAGCGGGATCTGACTGAACTCGTACCTAGATCCACCAAAAAGCAAGTCCAGTCTTACATCTAGGGGAACTCATAGAGACTAAAGAAGGGAGGAATTATGAAACACCAAACATATTTTCCAATCACAAACGTGTGAAAATCATAGTAACAAATTTAAAAAGAACTGAAGACTTTCACTTATTCAAAAGCAGAAAAGCAGCTGAAATTTTGTTGAGAAGGGGCCAATGTCCCCCACAAGTAACTAACTATTAAATTCTTACTGCTCTCCATAGCTTAGGAAGAAAAAAGAAAATCCAAGATATTTAGAGAAATCGCTCAAACAATCTACAAAACTAGGAACTAATAAGACATCTTAGTAGACCGACCCTTTATTGATACTGGGATCAGTAAATTACTAGAAAATACAACACATGAATTTTTTGCATGCTTATCGATGTGATCAACTGCAAATACAAAAGAGTACAGGTTGCAATGCCCTACTGTCAAGGATCATACCAATTGTTTGCTAATTTGCATAAAGTCATTTGAAAAGGATTTCGGGACAACTGCATACCTCCTCACGCAGAAGCCCAGGGACCAGAGCATATACCTCAAAGCAATCCTGCTGTGCATTTTAAGGCCAGTGAAACTACTCAGAACTCAAAACCCCAAAACAAGCTACTCTGCAACTGATTTTAATTGGCACCAGTTTTGAATAGCTTTTTATCTGCCTATGCATCAGGTAGGAAACAAGGGATACTTACAGTTTCACGGACATTGATCTTCACCCAATCAGCAGGGGTTCCAACATCAACAATTTCAGTGATCAGTCTACATCAAGAAAATTTGCATCAATCAGGAATAGAATAAAACAATACATCAACAATATTTGCATCAATCAGAAAATAGATAAAACAACAATCAGATTAGTCTGAGCAAGTTTAAGATTTCTTCACTTCTTCCTAAGCCCAACATCCCCCAACTTTCCCTTTTCTAGCGGGATGATGGGATAGGGCTAATGCTGACTATGGCCTTACAGGATATATTAAACATTAAAGTATTAAATAAGCCTACTATGACAGGGTTCTTAAACCTTCTACAGATTAGGGAGAAAAGGACTAGTGCTTAAAGTTACATTGAACATTTACATTAGGAGCATGCCACTGTTGACAAACGCTTTGCACTGGCTCATTTATTTCAAGTAAGGTGTTCCTAGCAGCAACAGGTGCAATAAGAATATGGTTCTTTGAATTGATTCAATTATGCATGCAGTAAATCATTCATATATTTCCTTTTTTGCTGGAAGAATCATACATAAATTAATTGAGCAAAAGCTCGTCTGCATCTTAATTTAAACTTCAGATTACATAGAATGTAAATGAAGATGGATGAAATAAAACCCTATGTAAAAGTAATGCATAGCTAAGAGATTAGCATATATTAACTGTTTATCATGTGCAGATTTATCAAGCTCTGCACTTATTGGCATCTTCTGCTTCTGCAAACCTGGAAAAGAAACCAAAAACAATATGAAAATTCATGGTAATAATGACAGAAATTTGCGAGAGAGGTATCTACATGTGGCAGCATACCAATACTTTTGAGATGTCTTTCACGTTTTGGAGCAGAACCCATGATTTTCTCCTGTACAGAGGAATTGTTGTTTTCAGAATCTTGCATAAAAGATATGCTCCAAAAACAGAAATAAAATAATATAGAAAATTAGAGATGATAAAAAGGTTTAAATATTCAACAGACCTTCACAATGGGCTCGGTAATCTCACCATATCCAACAGAACGTTGAGCATGCCAACCCTGCATGGCACGAGCTGCAGCATCCCTGCGTGCCCTACCTGACCCCAAGGCTAGGAAACCACTTGACTGCACGGACACTCGGAGATCATTAGAAAAGGAATGCTTTAGCACAAATAGTGAGAGGAAACAAATGATTAGTATAAGCATCCAAAGGTCATTAGTTGTACAAAATTCATCTAGTTCACATCAGCATATGGAATGGAAGATGGCAATTCAAGAATCACACTGTTGTATAATATGAAGAAACAAAACCTACCTCCTTTTCACCACTTGCATGAGGGAGTGAAGAAGCAGGAAGTTGAATCTCACCATTCTCTCTCTTATACTTTTCATATTCTAACAGTGCCTGCTCAACCATAAAATAATCAGGAAATAGGAACCACAGCCTGAAATCATACAAGTATTGTTACCCAAAAAATGAGTAAATCAATAAACTTTCCTTCATATTTATTTACTTATTTATGAGCTGACAGGAAAAAGACTTGTTACCCTATCAAGCGGTTAAACAGATCATGAGATATATTGGCACTGCTATCATTTTCCCCAAATGTATATTATTTATTTTGGTTTGGATAAGCATGCCTTTGAAAACTTGCACTATGATTCTAATTATATCAACTAAAATCTATGCTAGTTTCATTGAGTGGTTTAATGTTGTGCTCAAAACAAACCCCAAAATCATTCCCAGAACTAGAAAAATGAGATATGTGCCATGCATCATTTATGTTTCATGCAAGCCAAAACAGGGTGCAAAAAGAAAAGGCATAGGCATTGCATTTGTTTTCTTCTTCTTTTTTTCTTTTTTTTTTTTCCTTTTCTTTTTTTTTTTTTTTTTTTACTTTTTAAAGTTTAAATCTAATTAAATGTATCAAATAATTGTCTTGGAAGAAAAATAAGGCTGGTCTATATGACTTAGAGGTCACAATTCTAAGGCATGGAAACAGCCTCTCCTCATTGCAAGGGTAAAGTTACATGCACTATGCCCACACTCCATATATTGAGGTAGCTAGCTAATTGTCCTAGCTAATTGTCCTAGCTAAAGAACATACCTTCTCGTAAAATATGCGGAATGTCCAAGAGACAGTTGTGCAGGTCCTGGGAGAAAGAATAAGAAACCAAAGTCAATCAAGAGAATAATATACGATTTCATAAAAACCATGTCCATATAAAGTACTGTCTTGAGGTCAAATGCAACCCAAATCCATAGAGATAGAGACATAACTTTACACCAAAAAGCACATGGAAAGAAAACAGAACCATCTATATTTCTACTTACTTTGGGGGGTGGAAAGACTCTCCCACTTGCCGCCATAACTTTGATGCAGTAACCTATAAGCATCCATCATTTAAAAGTAAATATATATATTGATGGTGTAAAAGAAGGTGATTTCCAATTTGGAAACATAAGAGAACTCCCAACACAAACATTCTGAAACCAACAACATGAAAATCCAACTTCATCTTCTGCCAACCTTTAAATATTCAAAATTAAGCCTCGCGGATCACGACTCAAAATTTAGAGCAAAACATATAATCACCAGGTTAAATTGTTAAAAAAGAAATCAGGACATCATGAACTTTTTTGCCAAAAGGTAATCCTGAAGGATATAAAACTCTTATTTATGGAAAACAGGACTGGGAGAGTAAAGAGCTGTTCAGTTTATAAACAAATTGTGGATACCATATCATACACAATCACTCCCTAAAACTCAAATTGCCTCTATGTTTGACTCGGCATGTATATAAAGAAAAAAATTGAAACGCTTTTTACATCATAGGATTAAAGCTTTTTAGTCATATTGTTCAATGACCTTTTGAAAGTTTTAAGAAAATACAAAAAAGTTAATATGGAAAATCAAGAAAAGAAAAAGCTTAGGTGCTACAAGAAACAAAGAAGGACATGGGAAAGAGGCTGGCCAATCACATACCTATTATCATATACAATATTTTCTCTAATCAACCTTCTGTAGACATAAAATATGCTTATGTGCCAACCTATTTAAAGATACAAGGTTAAAGTTCAAGACCGGATACAACTTGATTTAGTTGATAAATAGACACTGAAGTTTCTAAGAATGTTTGCAGGTCATGCACTCTGTAATCCAACTCTAAATGGAATAATCTACAGCTATGATGCGCTGCAAGCACGCTCAAACTTATCCACCTTCAAACGCGCGCCTCTTGCATTATATTCATGGGCCTATTTAGGCATTAATTATTAATACCTCTCTAGAAGTCAATTTAAGTATATCACTTAATGCTTGCCCACGAACGACAGAATCGCTTTATAAAGAATCATAATTAAAGGAGATATCCAACTCTAATACTTTTTAAAGCACCAAACTTGGTAAATTAGGAGGTAAACTAAACCTCTTGGCCAATGGCAAGATACTGGTATCGTATGGAGTCAAAGCTTGGGTTCAATCTTGAGCATCCCTACCCCATCCCCAATTATCAAGTGTATCAAAATAAAAATAAAATAACTAAGTAAAACCCCAATATTATACCGCTAAATAAAAGGTTGTGATTAATCCCCCACAAAACAAAGGTGTAGAAGAAGATAACCGAGAACACTAATATGATACTACATTTTTAAGATAAAGCCTATATATAAAAACATGGGTATGACAAATAAGATACAGCAACTATGATAACTTTTTAGAAATGAGGATACAGTAAATAAAACTCTAGGCTAGTGGCAAGATACTTGTGTTGTATGGCTCAGAACTTGGATTAACATAGCATCTGTACCCCCATCCCCCAATAATCAAGTGTATCAAAATAAAAATAAAACAGTAAACCCCAAAAAATATACCACTAAATAAAAAGTTGTGATCCACTAAATAAAAAGTTGTGATCCACAAAATCAAGGTTTGGAAGAAGTGAACCGAGAATACTCAAATGATAAGACATTTTTAAGTTAAAGCTTACATATCAGAACATGGGTGTGACAGATAGGATACAGCAACTATGGTCATTTTTATAAAAATGGGGATACGGCAATAAGAAAACATAAATGTAATATTTTTTCCCAATAACCATTTCCTTTTTTCTCCCCTTACCATCAACCATAATAAGAAAAAGATAACTAAATCTCAGACTTTGCCTCACCAAATAATTAAAACAGAAAGAGTGTTGCTTCAAATTCCCTAATCCTATTCATGGATTCATGTCATTACCTTTCAAACCTTGATTTCTGACATATTTCATAGACAACAAAAATCTCATATGTTGAAAAGTAAGATTTATATTTTTTGAGGGTATCAGGGTATCACCTAATTTAACTATATCGATATTTCAATTTTTATTTCCTCCTTAATTCAATAACAACTATTAAAAGATGCCAAAGGTTTTTCAGGTAATATCCATTTTCCCAGAGAAAAGATATAAGACATCTCAACGCAATGGCATCTCAATACAAACAAGAATGGCCAAAACAAACTCTTAAGGAATCAACAAAAAAAACCCTAAGCATACAGGAAAAAGGGCATTTTTCTTGCAAGTGTTATATGGAATCTTGTTTGAGAGATTTTGAAGTCAGATCGTACAGAATTTATTTGTACATATAGGGAAAAAATGTGAGCACATCAACTTTGTGCCCAAAACAGACGCAGTTATGTGATGGCATAATGGCAACTCTAGAAATAGTGTAACAAGCGTGTCATTGCCATGTTGATTGGCATTTCCAACTTTGGATACTTCACACAAATTCTTCTTCATTCGTGGTAGAGAGAGAGAGAGAAACCCAACGAATTAACTACTGAAGTTAGAAGATACAGTTTTCTATTAGTGCATCTTTAATAACGAAAATAACCAAATTAACGCCTAGCCAGAATTTAATCTTATTTACCTTCCTAAACAAGAAACAGATCCAAACCACTTTACACGTAGATAAAATCCGGTTGTTTGTAACCTTTTACTTGTTGACACCTAAAGCTGTTAGCTTGGATAATGTATTAGATAAGAATGTTGACATTCCAAAACGGCAAAATAAATGCATCATTATACGCATTAATAAAACCAGAATGACTGCTACGTAAGTTAAACAAGAATATAGGATGATTTAAGGGTTCAGAGAAAAGGTTAAAAACATCAATTAAAGATTCCAGATATGCAAGCATACCACTTCGTAGCCACCCAATTTAATAACTGCTCTCCACAACCTACATTAGATGCGAACATGCACCAAGAGAAAAGCACGAATTAGACTCTGAGAAAAAGCAGACTTATAACCCAGAAAATCCAGAACAATGATCAGTGCAAACTCACTTAAGGCAGTTTAGCGGTTCTCCATAAAATTTAGGGGACTTGAATTCCAATGACCTATCCTTATAGAAACTTTCCAGCTCCTTCATGAATGCTGCTCGCTCCTCTGGTGTTCCAGCTTCATCAGCCTCCCCCATCTATAAGCCAAACAAGTCAAAGTGAGTTAAAAATAGGATAAAAAGAATTATTGACACTTCATTTGTTAATGTCAGAACTTATGGGACATTTCTTTTATGTACCTCAGGATCAAGCAACCAACTCTTTGATTTCTCCACCTTCTCAGGTCCAGATTCAGGCGCAAGAGAGCGAAGGGGAGTAGCATCTCCATTGACTTTCTGCTCCAGTGGTTCAGCAGGAGGAGCATCAGAAGGATCGGTATTAGCATCATTGGAAGATATGTTATCAGGTTTATCGGGCATAGGAGGATTATCAGTCATGTTAACATCAGTGGGCAAGGTTGAAGTTGTATCAGCAATTGTTTCATTGGCATTTTGATCCTTAGTGGGGGGTGAGGACTGTTGCTCTTGGACAGCAGTATCAACAAGGTTAACTTGGGAAGCCTCAGGCAGCTGGTGTTCCAACATTTCGGTATCTTCCATCTTGCTTATACAGATTCTGCTGTCCACATCAACAGTTGAATTAGTGATTTTTTAAGGGAAAAAAAAAGATGAAAAACAAAAACGAAAAACAAAACCCTAAGTCCTACTTGTTTTTCAAAACCATATATATATATATATATATAACAAGAAAAATATGAAAAACAAGAAACTAAGCGTTAAAAGAAATGAAAGAGAGCAAAATTAGAGTGCCCTAAAACCTAATAATTTAAGTGATGGTGGAAGAAGAAACTAGCCTGGAGCGGCGAAGGAAGGGAGGAGAGGGGAGAAGAGAGAAATGCAGTTAGGGCTTTGAGAGAGAATGCGAATGCCAAAGAATTGCAATAGCAATAAATAGGGAGAGCAGCAACAGCATCCGAGTGGCATTAACATAGAAAGTATCGTTAATGGCAGGGAACTTACACAATTCGACGGTTACACCTTACCTGCTCTGCCTGGGCTGGGATTGTTGATTTCTGATTGGGATTTTTTCGGCTCTGCCAACTTAGCTACCAAATAAGAACTCTCCTTCCTTTTTTAGCGTCGTTGGTTTCGGCTCGGCTTGGATTTGCTTGGCTTGGCTGCTGAGGTCTTCTTCCTTCTTTAGCATAATAATAAATGAAAAAAAAAAAAAAACCCAGTGAGTGAATGGTGTGTTTTTCTTTCTCTTTTTTTTCCCCCAAGCGGTGTGGTGATGAGTTGAAACCAAACAGAAGCGTCTGCAGGCCTTGAACCTACGAGCGAAGTGCTGTAGGGGCTGTCTTAATTCCCCAACAGCCAACAGGCCTGGCCTTCTTTCAACTTTAATTCCCACTTCGCTCCAGGTCCATTTTAGCCCAGTTTCTACATCTCCCATTTGGGTGGTTGTTATGCTTCTTTTCTTAAGCCCAAATCCAACAACATAACCCAAAAATTAATTGAAAAGCCCATCTACCCTTTGTGCATTAATCAAAATTTATTTGGATATATGGTTGGATTTCCTCATCTATGCTGAGTTTAATTAAGTTAGCGTGACTTATTAATTGAGTCTTAAATTAATTGTAAAATTATTAAAAGGTATTTTTTTTATAAATCAACAAATGTTATTTTTATAAATAGAAAATATCTCATTATATTAATATTGTCAAATTAACACTTACAGCATAAAATCATAAAGTCATGACACATATGCAATCTTGACAAACACCTATGAACCATTCATAACCATAAAACTACAAACACAAGACACTTGTACTAATAAAGCACTACTATCAATATTCTAGTTAAATACAAAAGAGAAAACTAATATAGTTCTCCAATACTTGACCAAAATTTAATTAGAAAAAGCTTCATAAGGTGTTGGAAGACTATATTTATTCAAGATGTTGGGAAAGTTACTACTCGTTCCATGTCTTGTTATAACGAAATTGTTTCTCTATTTGAACATGCAAATTTGAGCTTTGAATATGTTTCATTTGTGTTGAGTTCAGTCCACCCGAATGTTGCATATTTGACAAAACACGAAGCATGATTCGACTAAGATTTTAAAGACTCCCAATCGAATTGCTTGAGGTAATTAGATAAGTACTGAATAACTAAATAAAATAGATAGACATTTCTCTTCATCTCAGGTCGATGGATCTTCTCAACTGGAGGATCCCCTTATATGAATAATATATGGATAATACATATTCCAGTTGACTGAGCCTAATTCTATTATAATTGTTTTGTTCCGAAGCAAAGATATCCACGGGGCAGTTCGCCTATTCAAATATTCACGACCTAGAAGCACTGGATTCTCTTTCAGATAGGTCCTGAAAGGAGAAAGAAAGCTGGAATGCCACCCAGCGTCTATTATTGAATTCACTCGACCCGATAGTACCCATTTTTGGAATATTCAATGCCAAAGTCACAGAATAGGTAAGTCGTCAATCCCTAAAATGGACTAAGTCTTATTATCTCTTGAGAGAGTTTTGGTGTTGTTAGAAGACTGATTAATAAAGACTTTTAGTTAATAAATACTCAGAATAATTACAACTTTTAAATAGAAGTTTAAAGCCTATCAAAACACTGTTGGTTAACCACTTGAAGAGGCCTCTAAATAAGTTGCTTGTGGTGTCACTTATATAGCGGTTTTTACACTGTCATTGTCGACAACTTTGTTCTGTTCTTGTAACACCCATCACCCAGCATGGTCGTTGAACACAACTACGGATGCTACCATAGTTACCAGAGTAAATCATATTCAAATTGCAACAATTAATGCAATCAAACATAAATTTATTTCATAATTCCATCCACAAAATGATTTACAATAAAAATGAGAGACATTTGAGCTTATGAAAGCTCCTAAGTCAACCCAAGCACGATTAAGGACCAAATTGTAAACTTTCCAAAATTTAAAAATAGGTATCGATACCAATAATAGGTACCGATACCATTTTGGCATTTTGCCATTTTAAAAAATAAAACATTTAAGGAAGTACCGATACTTATTATCAAGGTACTGATACTTTTTGAAAATTTTGCAAAAATGACCTCTTTAAAATCAATTCATGCCAAAACTTAACTTAAACTCGATAATGCTTATATGCACACCACAAGCCCTGTAAATGTTGGAGTTTGAATCGAGTTAAACAACAAAGAATTGGTTTAAACAAAAATGAATCGATTCAAACAGAAAAACAGTTGATTTAAACAGAAAGACAATCAATTTAAATAGCAGAACTTTTGGAGCTTAATCATACCAAATATCATCTCCTAGATATCCAACCAATCATGAAACTATGCCATATAAAAGCTTCAATATACTACCTGCAACCACAACGTTATATTTCAAACACATCCAAATGGTTACACTTCACAATCATTACTGTACCAAGAATAGATTCCAACACTCTAGCATATCCATACCAAAATAACCATTATGCTCACTTAACACCACCTAAACATATCAAGATTGAACACTATATGAAATCCAAAATACTAATTATTCGAATACCATGCCATCTCACAATTTCAAAGTATCACTATCTATCATACCATTTTAGTACAAATATGCTATTCAAACTCATTAATTATAGCATAAACATGATACCAAACACACATTCATATACATCATTTACATCCAACAAAAATCAACATCACATGCAATGACCAAATGAACATCTATAACCATAACCACACCTATGTACATGCCACATATACCCAGGCCAAAATGAACAAAAGTCTACTGAATCGTAAGATGGGTAGTATGAGTTCTGGTGTGATCTGATCCATTCAAGAAAAAAAGGTAACAACTTAAGCATACTAATGCTTAGTAAGTTTGTACAAAAATTAACTTAACTTACCTTGGGATTAAACAATATAAGCCGTTGAAATTTTAATGATATAAAGTATGGAATTACTCTTGGCATCCTTTTGCAAATTTCACACGACAATTAAATTGGTTTGTTCAGCATCAATGCATAAATATGTAATTCATTTCATAACTCTTTGCATTATTATACTATTGTATATTATATAAAACATGCTCATCTTGTAACTCTACAAATGAAAAACTCATTCATTATTTCTGATTAATTCTCTTTTTATTTAATTAACATTTTCGCTAGGAGAACAATAGTAAAGTAACATCGGATACGCGGAACTTAACTTGCTCATACGAGCTAGGAAATATATTGCTCACATGAGCTATAAATCAGGACTTTGAAATTTACAAGATGTTGCTCACGCGAGCTGTAGAGAATCTGCAACACATGCAGGATCTCAACCATCAGTAAAGACATCCAAAACTGTACCTGTTACCTTTAAAACCCTAATGGTATGCCATTTATATCCTAATCGTTTACTAAGTTTGTCACACCTGGTTTCTCTTAAAACTCAGAAATTTGGAACAAATTAGGGATTAAATTAAAAGAAATCATAAATTAGAGGTATTTACTAAAAAATCAGGAAAAAATAGTAATTCAAATTAGACAAGATTGAGAACCAAGTCTGGTTCGGTTGGATTAGAACCAGCTGGTCTCTCAATGGGAGATATAATGATTTTAAATGGATGGCCCCTAAACAGTTGAAGACCGTGAGAGGAGGGCTATAAATAGCCAAAAGGCGACTTCTAGGAAAAGATTCATCTCAATTCTATTTCATTTTCTTCTCTTTATTCATATTCTTCGCTGCACTGAAATTGGGATGATCATGAGAAGCTTTGCACAAAGTAATGATCATAAGGTTTAAATTGGAAAAATGGAGAATCTAGTAAGCTGGCAAGGTTTTGAATCCTTTAGTAAACATAAGATTTAGAAAACAAAGTTAAGGGCTTCCAAAAACCATTTTTAGGATTCTGTATGTTTCTGGAAAAGTAAGTTTAAATTGGGAATTTCTGAGTTTAACTCATAATTTTGAGTTACCATGCTTGGCTGCCATGAGAATGGAAGCTCCAGCATTTGGGAAAGCTAGGAGGATAAGACGGAGAAGCATCATGTGAGTTTCTGCACTCAACCCCTGAAATGCTAAGTATGTTGAAAGTCTGCATGGGTCTATAAATATCCGCCATGGTAGTTTAATAAGCATGAATTAACTATAAATCCATGGTATTGCATCTATAAAATGCATCTAGGGGAAACATTATCGGGTTTAGGAAAAGTTAGAAAGGGAAAATAGAAAAGTAATAATTTTGTTAGATACTGTCATACAGTGTTACTGTGTACCTGTGATGAGCGAAGCTCCGGGCCTTACAGAGAAGACACTACAATGTTCGAGCATCAAGGTATAGGATGGTGTAATGGAGAAGTGGATAGTATAAAATGGGAAGAATAAAGATCATGGCTAGGCCATGGGACCGATCGAAGGCTATACGCCTGAAATGAGTAAGACCATAGCTGAAAGATGCTATGACATCATGACAAGGATGAGTATGACCATAGCTAAAAGATGCTATGGCATCGTGATATAAATTAGTAAGACCATGGCTGAAAGACGATATGACATCATGGCAAACATGACTAAGACCAAAGTTGAAAGACGCCTTGGCATCCTTGATAGTCCGTTTAGATAGAAAAAACAAGGTTAAATTGTGTAAGACCATAGCTGAAATACGTTATGACATCATCGATCTAGGCAAAAAAATTAAAGATCTATGATTTTAAAGCTATTTTTTGAATAAAAATGATAAATCTTGTAATAAAGAGTGAATAGATGTTTTTAAAATAATTTTCAATATATTTTGATGAGATTAAGAAGTTCACAAATTCGATTTAACAAAATCTTTATGTAATTGCATGAATTAGATGGTTTTTTTTTAGAATAAGGATGAACAGTAATTTTCCTGGAAAAATAGTGCCTAGCAAAATTAAACTGAACTATCGGTCTAGATCTATAATTAGGCACAAGTTAGGGGGTTAGGAGGTAGAAATTAATGATTTAATTAAGTTAAAAAGAAGAAATTAAGCGAAATAGATTGTACGAAATAAGTCGAATAAGTATGTGTGAGTGGAGAGTTATTGTAGGAACACAAAGAGAGTTATCCTAGATGTTTTTAAATGCTTAGTAATCTATGTATTTTTGTGCGAAGCTGGAAACATTGGTAGAGCCTCAACAAATCAGGATAAGGGCAAGTAGAAAGTTGTCTAGTTCGACGAGCCGTGGTGAGCCACAGGTAAGTGAATTTGTATATTGTGTTTTAGCATGAATTGCAGGACATAGAGAGTCGAAGTGAGGCATGTGAACCCCCACTTATGTTATGTTAACCTTGATTTTTTTTCCTGGTACAAACCCTTACAATTTTGTTTGAGTGTTGGGTATGCATGTTGTGTTAGAATATGCCCAAAGACCAACCATGAGAATATTGTAATCACATACTCGTTTTACCTTGTTTATTAATATAAGGCATTGCCATTATCGTTTTACCTTGTTTATTAATATAAGACATTGCCATTATTATTTCAGTTTCTTTTTCTATGTATATAAATAAACTGAATTATAATAAAGTCCTTAGTCAAGTATTATTATGATCTCGGACAACAATAATGCATTGAGACTAATGTGTAGTTGATTAATGATAAAGAGTTGTCATTGACATAGGGATGTCAAAATCAATACATGATTATGTGTTAGAGAATAACATATTGAACTAACCTACTATGAGTATGTTTTTGAAATTATTATATAATAGTCACAATATTATTCATAGTGATAACTATGTATATGATCCTCAAACTTGAGATCATCATTGTCCCAACATCATGAGTCGTATATTTTTTATACTGTCAAAATGTCTACCCTGACAAGTTGTACTATAAAGACTGATGTTAGATATACTACAATCCATGTAGTGGGATATTGTAACACCCTCTAATCCTTATCCGTCTCCGGAACAGGATTACAGGGCATTACCAGTCTGTACAGTTCAATTAAAGTCATTTATTAAAATAAATGTTTCTAACTCTGCAAATTAAAACTTCAACTAATACAATTTACCAACATTCAAATAATCCAAATACACTTAAATATACTCAAATCTTACTAATCTAAAACATTTTATAACCTATCCAATGAATCTTTTTAAATATATCACTTACTTTATCAATTTTTAAAATAACACACACATAAGACACTCTACGTACATGCCATTATCAACAATTAACACGCTTTACTTCGTTGAATTCGGGATCGACCTGGGATGCTGATTCGACATTCTCACTTTAACTTAACTCGCGCATCGAAATAAAATAAGACGATGCAGAGTATTCCATACTCGATGGTATTACCATAATTCAAATTATAATAGCAATAAAGAATTATAATTACCAAACATGTAACTATCCAATTTCTCAAATATCAATTCATTCTTAAACTTTCATTAATTAATAATAACAATACAATTTTTTAGTTATTCTTCAATTTCCATCACATGTCATATGTAACAATTTCAATCACTACATGAACATTAAGTTCATACCTTTCATTTTTCAATCTCAGTTTCAATCCATAATTCAATTTCATTCCTTTCAATATTTCAATAATATAATCAATCAATTTATTTTAAATTTCTCATTTCAGTTGTTCACCCTATTAACAAACTCGGACTTTGACGGATACACGGATTCCAACCCAAACACACCAGTACGGCACATTGTGCCTAAAACGGTACATAGTACCTGATCAGTATACGACACATAAAATGCCTAAAACGACACACGAGGTGCCTGATACGACACACGAGGTGCCTAAAATACGACACATAAAGTGCCTGATCAGTAAAGCCGGTAAATCCCGTACACTTCCAGATCCTATGGCATGCCAATTATATCCGACTCAGCCCGACTAGTTAATAGGGTATTTCAATTGTCAATTCACTTCCATTTCCAATCCAAGATCACTTTTCAATTACAATTTTCACATTCAAATCAATTTACAATTCAATTATACATAAACATTCACCATTCAATTCAATTCTCATTCAATTCAAATATCAATACTTACCTTATAACTCACTTATTAAATATAGAATTTATATAAAACATTTAATAAAAAGTAATTTGAATTATAGTAATACAAACCGTGAATTTCTCGTTTTAATCCTCGATAGCTTTTTCCTTTCCTTTGTGCGCCGATGTCTTGGGTTCTTTGTTAACTATGAAAATAATAATAATTTATAATCATCAATACAACACAATTCAATTTAATCCATGAGCCTAAACATGCAAATTTAACCTTTTTTTTTTTACATATAATTCCATTATTTACTTATATATTCATTCAAAGTTGTCTACTTGAGTCATTGTTACTAAATAATTTATATCTTGAGCTAAGAAACTCCAAATTAAGATCCACTAATTTTTCCTGAAATTAGACTCATATATCTTCTTACTATAAAATTTTTAGAATTTCTAGTTTAGCCAATAAGTACAATTTATTCTTTAAAGTTGCCCATATTCTGCTGTCAAACAGTTCCGACCATTTTTCACTAAAAATTAATTATCTCCTTGTACAAGATTCAGAAGATGTTCCCGTTTAATTATATTGAAAATAGATTTATTAAGAATTTTAAACATATAAATTACAACCCATAATTATTTCTATACCATTTTTAATGATTTTTCAAAGTCAGAACAGAGAAACTCGAATTCATTCTGACCTTGTCTCACAAAAGTTATAATATCTCATGATTTACAATTTCATTACTTACATCATTTTTTCTATGAGAAACTAGACTCAATAAGCTTTAATTCTATATACTTTTCATTTTCTAATTAGATTTCTACAATTTATAGTGATTTTTTCAAAGTTGGCTTACTGCTGCTGTCCAAAACTGTTTTAGTGCAAGATGTTAATAACCAAATTTACAACACCAATTCACACTTTATTTCTATTCAAATTTCATTCAAACTCAAATTTAACTATTAAATTTTCAACATATTTTTCTAATTTTGAATTTTCCTCAATTTAGTCCCTAAAACACAAAATTTATAGCTTAATTTACATTTTAATCCCTTTATCTATTCTAACTTAATTTTCATTCAATTAAACCCCTATTTCATCATTTTATTCAACATAAACTTTGTTTAAAAACCTAAGAACTTCTAAACTACCAAATTAATTCAATCAAACCTTATTCCAAAGCTTCTAAAACATTAAAATTTAGTAAAAAGGGTTAAATTAACTTACCAATTAAACTTTCAAACCTTGAAATCTAAATTTTTCCTTTTCTCCCTTTCTTTCTTTTCTTTCCTTCCCCTGCTCTCTGTTTCGTTTGGCTTTCTGTTTCTATTTCTATTTTTTTTTCTTTCTTTCTTTATTTCATTAAACCATTATATATATATATATATATATATATATTATAATAACTTAATAAATATCTATTATAAAAATCTATTTAATAACAAATATTCTTTTAACATTTGTATCCATTTATTTTATTACAATTGTTTTTCTCTAATTTATTTATTATATAAATATCTTTTACTTAATAATAATATATAATTTAATAATTTGCTTATATAATAAGTAAATATACATGTATTTTACAAATGTACATATATTAATATTACACTTGTCATTATACATACCATACATTTGTCAACTTTTTATTTATTTTTCACATAAAAATCTTATAATATAATT
The DNA here is from genome assembly GCA_025698465.1 of Gossypium longicalyx. NCBI lineage: Eukaryota > Viridiplantae > Streptophyta > Magnoliopsida > Malvales > Malvaceae > Gossypium > Gossypium longicalyx. The sequence goes on from CM046995.1 coordinate 82,173,932, forward strand.
ATTTAATTAATAAATACCTTTTATAAATAATAAATATCTATTAATACTTAAATACAAGCATTACAAGTGTATTTTTTTTAATACACTTGTACCCAATCATTACCACACATTTGTCTTACATTTATTTATTTCTCAATATCAATTTAATAATAATAAATACATTAATATTTACTTAAATAATAAGCAAATACATACATGTATTACAAATGTGTGTATTATATTTATTACACTTGTATTTTATTTTTGCCATACACTTGGCACTCTTTTTGGCTTATTTACTTATTTAGTCCTTTCAATTTTCTTTATTCTATAATTAAACTTTCACACTTTATTCAATTTAATCCTTTTATCCAATTATCCTTAATTTAAGCTAATTCACTTAATTAAACTCTAATTAACCACTCGATTAACTTCGTAAATATTTTTAATAAATATCTACGAATCCATTTTTCAAAAACGGAGACCCGAAAATACACTTTTTCGATAACTGTAAAATTCGAGTCATTACAGATATGGTTGATCAATATAGGATTTGTCCCTCCATTATAATAGGAGCAATATCTTAGGTCTCTTGATGGAGTGAGACTAGAAATGCATGGTCATACTCGAATAAGTTTATATGAGATATTACACTTATTTATTTATTGTAGTCTGCTCAGAAAATCAAGAAATATGAGATTGGACTATACGAGTTTGACTATTCCATGACTTGTACCCAATCTAGATATTTAGGATAAAAAGATATAATACATGAAAAGATTATCACAGAAAGGTTATGTCGAACCACAACTTCTTCTAACTTGGGTGGCAATGATGCATTGCTAGATGCCATTCATTGCTTGTAATGTTAGAAACGTTCTAATATTACTACCAATGTTACAAGAGCCTATAGGGTTAGTTGAAACGAACAGAATCCAAATACATTTGGTATTGTATTTAGTTGTCACATGAATTATATTAATTGTTGAATTAATTTAATAGTTAAATATTAAACACATTGTATGTACAAACTTGTTGTACACAAATAGAGAACATAGATAAAATTAATATATGAATTTGATTCATACAAAATATTAATTGTATATATTTTATCGAATTTATTAATATAAATAGTTATATTAATTAATTTCAGTCAAAATATAAAAGACATGAAAATTAATATTCTTTTGGAAGTAATATATTTAATATATGAATTTGATTCATACAAAATATTAATTCTATATATATTACTGAATTTATTCATATAAACAGTTATATTAATTAATTTTAGTCAAAATATAAAAGACATTGAAATTAATATTCTTTTGGAAAGAATATAATTAATATATGAATTTGATTCATACAAAATATTAGTCGTATATATTTTACTGAATTTAATTAATATAAACATTTATATTAATTAATTTCGGTCAAAATATAAAAGACATGAATATTAATATTCTTTTGGAAAGAATATAATTAATATATATGAATTTGATTCATACAAAATATTAATTGTATATATTTTACCGAATTTATTAATATAAACAGTTATATTAATTAATTTTGGTGAAAATATAAAAGACATGAAAATTAATATTCTTCTAAAAGAATATAATTCTTTTTTCTAACTTTCCATTTTTCTTCTCTATTAATAAAGGAACAGTCTTATATTCTTTTGATTTGACTTCTTTATTAATAAGGGAATAATCCTGATTTTCCTTTTTAATATGTGATATCAAAGAGGATAAAAGGATGATAATCCCTTAGTGTGTTAAGGTTACCAACTTAATAATTTAAAAAGTTTAGCAACCTTTCTTAATTTCTCTTTGAAAAGTTCAAGAGAAAGTGGTTGTTCGTTTTTTTATGGGGTGGACTACATAGAGGTTAAGATGTTTTCATTATGGCTTGGAATCGACATCGAATCAACAACATCCTTTCAATGTTTTCAGTAAAGAAGGTACATTTTCAACTCTTTTGCAACCCAATTTGTTCCTTGTACATGAATCCTTGGCTGTGGATCACCAGAATAATTTTTCTGCTGTGCCACGGGACATACCGACGGTTCCAACATATTTTGTGATTTTAATGAGCCAAATATATGAATTTAAAACGTGCATGTAGTTATAGGAATAAAATAGGTAAGCCTTAGCTATAAACCATGTACTTGACATGATAAGTGTGTGTGAATTGTGCATTTAATTGTTGCGTGTGTGGGAGCATAATATTAAAAGTGAGATGATGTACTAAAAAGGTATGTGTATATATAAAAAATATATAATCATATATGGGTTTTTGTTATATATAATATATATGCGTTTTTGGGTCATGTTTTATATAATATATATGTATATGTGTAAATGAATCCTATTATGTATATAAAATATATGCGTATATGAGTTTTCTAATGCTTGCGAACTAATATAAAAATATAATGTGAATTCTTATAACATGCGAATTTTACTAATAATGTACCGTGTGTGAATTATGAGCTCTATAGTATTGCAAACTCTGATTAGTGCAAAATTATATTATCGTGTAATGCTAAGTGTAAGCTCAATAGTAGTGTGAGGCAGTTATATTGTGTAATAAAATGTGATTAAATAGATATGTTAGCAATTTGAACACTTGAAACCATTGGATATCATTGGCATGCCATAGGATTATGAGTACTCACCATTTTTATTATATGTTAGGGCATTGTGACCCAGAGATAGCGTTAGAAAGATAAGGGAATGTCAATCATAGCTCCATTCACCGTAGATAGCGTGGTGTGTTTGAAGAGTGTGAGCATTCATGCTACACTTACATGGAGATAGCATACAACTTTATGAGTCATGAGGAGTGTTTTGGAGATTTACTTATCGAATGAGTATATAATATTACTATATTTCACAGTCACGAATTGTCAATCTATCACTTTGTTGAGTGTAAAAATTGTATTACATGTGAATCATTAAAGTATGTTTAAATACTAACATGTCTGGTGTGCTTACTTGTGTCGTATGCATGTGTACTCATTGAGTTTCTCCAAGCTCACACTCATTGTTTTACCTTGCAACTAAATAGTTCGTAGGCTAGCAAGGAGGGTAGCAATTTGGTGATCCATCACAAGGCATTATTTTTTTTTTGAGTATGTTTTTTGAGCTTTTAAACTCTGAAGTAAAGGCAATGTGGGTCGTTCCAAGGGTTTAGTACTAGAATTAGACTTAGACTCTTTAAATAAATTTTCAACGAGTTGTAAACGAACTGTTTAATTTTGGGATTTTGACCGTTATAATTGCTTGCTTGATTGCCTATATGGATGGCTTTATTACTTGTTTAATGTGATGATAATTAAATGAACTAACAAATTTTTGTAACTAAGGGAGACCGTCGAATATTAAGGTATGCCCTATACCTTCTAATTGTGTGAATGAAATGAATAACTTAGAAAAGCATGCACTTGGGACCAATTCCTATATAAAATATACTGCAAATGTGTGGTGTGTATGGTTGGTTGGTGTGGTCCGTAAAGTTTTAAATGAAATCACCTCGGTGGCTAATATAACATTCGAAATTTGAGTCGGACCGTCCCAGCCGGGTTTGGGGCGTCACACTAACTACCAATAATGCAATTAATTTGCCTAATCTCCTCAATACTCCAAGTGTAGTATACTGACTCAATATTGCGAATTTACCGCTGGTACTCCGTGGAACTCCTCCATCATCCAAAAAACCCAACCCAATGTAAATGTAGTATGACATATTATCAGTGAAGCACATCATGCTTATTAATAACAGTTCAGTACAATGGTATGCTTAACATGTTTTTTGGTAAACACTATTGAGGTATGCTTTGCATACTTTCAAGTAATAGAAATAGTGGCATGTGTCCATGCTTTCAACACAATCAATACCATACATGCTATGTAACATAAATATGTACTTTGCACAATATCAGTCAAGGAAAATTTATATGCACATCAAATAGTGTTACAATATTTAGCATGCTATACATGTGTCTAGTGACCAATATCCATCACACATTAAACAATATAGAGTATGTCACAACATAAATACAACCAACCAAAACAATGGCACATAATCATACAGTACATATAACTTATACACAATCATTCAATCCCAAACAGGGTATTTAATAATCCGTCTTACTACTTAAGTACGTACCTTGCTCCACTCTATTTACTCGCTTTTAGGCCATTCGACCATGCCACACAACAAGAAAATTTACTAAGTTTAATCATACAATATCAATACAAGGCTAATTACGCAAAGGTAAGACCCGTACCTTAATTTTACAGGTCTGCACTTTTGGACTTTTAGATCTAGACCAACCTAGATAAGAACTGCACTCAACACAATTAAATACGATTAAAACCAGCCTTGGAACACCCCTTAAGGGTTTGGCCAAAATAGTGCCACATTAACGATTTTTCAGATCCAATTCAATAAGCAAATTTACACTGCTTTGCTACAAAACGAGAGTGTGAACAAGATTTGCTGTCATTGCTGATCTGGGATGTTAAAATTAGTTCCTAAGATTAAAATAACACACAAAACTAGCAAGAAAAAAAATCAATATAAGGCTTTAGGGAATTCGACCAAATCAATAAAATTTATCAGACTAAAATTGATACAAGATTTAGTTTAAGTTCGCACTTACGCTTTCAACATTTATTAGATTTGTGATAATGATTTAATTGGAATCGAATGTACACAAATTAGCCAAATAAAGGTTTTTATAAACAGTGGAAAATCAAAGAAAAGTTATCTAACACTCCGCTCGGCGTAGTCTTAGATGATGGTTTGTGTTAGCAGATAGTCAGCTAAGATTAAGCTAAGGAAAGACTGATTTGTATTATACCTGCCAGTGTTGAATTTTTATAATTTTTGTTGCGCCTTGAGTGGCAGACTGCTTGATTAATCTGGTAGGTTTGTAATAATTTTGATCGAAGGGTTCGCCTCTTGGTGAAGTGTTAGGTTTCTGGTTTTATGTTTTGGCGTAGTCATTGTGGGCATCTGCCAATTAGTGTTTTCTCTTGGTTGTGATAGATCCTTTTATTAGTATAAGCCAATTGTGAATTGTGAGATTATGGACCTGATTACTTTCTGCTTGAACACGTGTGTTTACTATTCAATTTTAGTCAAGTCCTTGTTAAAATTTAGTTAGGAATTAACTAAAGTTTAATGATTATTTCATTTTGTGATAAACCTAGAATAATTATGTTGGACACAATAGAGTATGAGTTAGCTTTGCATGCTGGCCACATGTATGTTTTACGAGAGTTGTGTGAGCTATATATATATATATATTATTGAAACTTTTGTAGCAGGGGTTCTTCTTCTCTCTTCTCTTGCTTTGTTATACTTCGATATCCTACTTAAGAAAGGGTTCTTCATTGGAGAAGAACCATCAAGTGACCGATTAGTAAGAAAGAGTTGTACGTGTAGCAATAGTGGTAGTATAACAAATCTTATTGGGATTATCTGTGAGTATCCAACTTATTTTACTATTCTCTGAGTTTTCTTTTATCTTGTATATGTTACCAAATGTCGCTGTTATAGCTTAGAGTTTAGGTGAACCAAATGGTATGGTATCTTGTGAATCTATTACATGTAAGATTTTGTGTGCGCATGTTTGTGGCATGAAATGGATACGACTTCCTTGGGATCTAAACTCAGTATCTAGAGATGAAGAGCCACTGATAGGACATGTTAGTTGTAAACTAGAACGGCAGATGTGATGGGCTATTGGTAGGGCATACTAGTTGCTAACCAGATTGGCATGTATGTTGGGCCATTGGTAGGACATGTTAGTTGTTAACCAGGTTGGCGGCCACTGGTAGGGTATGTTAGTTACAAATTAGTTGGCGTAAGTGTTACGTTTGGTAAGACATGATAGTTGTTAGCTAGCCTAGCAGTATGGGTGCAGTCTACGATAAGACATGTTAGTTATTAACCATGGCAAATAGCCCTAAACTCACGAGAACACTCATATGTTCGAAATGCTAAGAGATGTGATATTTGTTCTGATATGTGATTAGGGGATCCGAGGTTTAACCCAAGGAAGAATTTGAATAGAGTAAGTTAGTATGGCTCTATATGTGATATGTGTTATGTTTTGAAAAGAGTAAGTTGATGTAACTCTGTATGTGTTATATGTTATGTATAATTGTTGATATAAAAGAAAAGAAAAGTTATGCTGGAAATGTAGCGTATTTGTTAAGTATGGATATTTGGCGTATAAAATCCACCCTAATGAAGGCGTGTATGATTAAGCCTGATGAGATGTTTGAAATGCAAAGGTATGTTTCAGAAAAGGTTCTGTTTGGTTGGGAAGTGTCAGCTCTATTAAGGTTTAAGTTCTCTTTGGTGTAAGGATGAAAGTATACGTCTGAGGTTAAGGAATAAGGTATGTGCCAAATGTTAGAGTCTGTCTAGAAATGTTATCAACACGGTTAAGTATTCACCAATGATATAAGAGTCTCCGCCCAAATGTCTTAGCATGTAGAGTTGGTCTATTAGTCTATGTGCATGAGTTTACAGTTTTAATATCATTCTTGTTGTATTTCATCTAAAGGGTTGAGTCTTTTCTATTCTGGAACTCACTAAGTTCTTATAAACTTACCTCTATTTTCTTTTCCCCTCTTCTAAGTGGTACTCTGTCGTAGGTTGTGGAAGGGAGTTAGCAAAAAAAAAAGTGGCTTCTACAATGAGGTTCGCCTATGTTTGTTTTGTAATTAACATGCATATGATATTTGGGGATGACGTATATTTCTGTTTTGAATATGAATTTGTAACAAAATACATTTTATCTAACTACAGTTTTATTTGAATGTTACCCCTTGAAGGATTGTGTAATACCTTGAAAATATTTACAGTAAGATATTATCCTTGATATAGTAAAAATAAGGAAATAAAGTGAAAAAAAAAAAAGAAATCTTGAGATATGTCAATATTGAGAAGTATATTATGATATATTAATTCAAGAAAGGACTAAATTGTAAAAGTGAGAAAAGTTTTGTTGCACAAGAGTAAATACTCAAAATTTGAGGGGTTAAAGTGTAAATATGAAAAATTTGAAGGACCAATAGTGTAAATATTTTAAGAGTGGAATAATCTAGAAACTAAGGAAAATGGATGAATTAGGACCAAATTGAATAGATGAAGAAACTATGAGGACTAAATTGCAATTTTACCAAATTAAATGATGACTTAAGGATGGAATTTTAAAAGATAATGAAGGGCAAAATGGTCAATTGGAAGAGAGAGAAATCTAGAAAGTAATAATGATGCTAGAGATATTTTGATATTTTATAATTATTTAATTAGATAAATATTATTTTATTAATATTTTAATAAGATATTTTATTATTATTTTATTATTATTTTATTAGTATATAAAGAAAGAAAGATGAGAAATTCTCATCCATTTTTCCCATGCACTAACGTGAGAGAAAGAGAGGAAGAAAGAAAGTTTTGCTTTCTTTACAATTTGGTCCTTTTTACCAAAAATTCACCATTTTCACCCAAAAATCAAATGAATTTCCATAGCTACCAAGAGAGAAAATGTTAAGGAGACCATGGGGAGTTAGAATATCAAGTTGGATTCAAGAAATAGAAGCTGGAGGAGAGAGAAAATCAAGTTAAAGATTAGTATCAATAGAACAAGGTAAGTATATCAAGATTTCAATATGTTTTTAAGTTTGTTATTATTGACAAAGCATGGAAATAATGTTATAGTAGAGTTTTCTTACATAAGGTCCTATGTTCTTGATATGTTAGTGAAGAGAAAATAAGAGAAAGTGATGAGAAATGGTGTAGAAAAAGAAAATAAGGGTGTTATAACATGGTAATTAATATTTTGTACTAAAACAGTTTTGGACAGCAGCAGTAGTATAACTTTGAAAAATCATCAAAAATTGTATAAATATAATTATAGGATGAATAAAATATGAAATTAAAGCTTATTAAGTCTAGTTTCTTATAGAATAAATTATGTAAGCAATGGAATTGTAAATCATGAGATATGATGAATTTTGTGAGACAAGGTCAGAATGATTTCAGGTTCCCTGTTCTGACTTTGTAAAATAAAAAAATGGATAAAAATAATTAGGGGTTTAAATTTATATTTTTAGAATCCTGAATGAGTCTATTTTCAATATAAACAAACGGGAACATCATTTGAATTCTGTACAAGGAGATAATTAATTTTTAGTGAAGAAGGGTCAGAACTGTTAGACAGCAGAACAGGGGTAATTTTAAAAAATAAACTGTACTTATTGGATAAACTAAAAATTCTGAAAATTTTATGGTAAGAAGATATATGAGTCTAGTTTCAGGAAAAATTAGTGGATCTTAATTTTGAGTTCTATAGCTCCAGATATAAATAATTTAGTGACCATGATGCAGATAGACAGCTTGAATATTCATAAAAGTAAATAATAAAAATTATGGATAATGTTACTTACAAGTGTATTATCTACATTAAGGATGTGGAATGGAGAGGAGGAAGAGGAAAATATGTATGAATATTCATTTAGCATGGCTAATTTGCATATTCTAGGCTCAAGGACTAAATTGAATAAAAGTAAAATTTTATGGGCAATTTTGTAAAAATGTCAAAAATGATCAAATTACATGAAATGGATTATTTTATTATTTAAATTACAAAATTGAATGAAATTATTAATTTAGTTCAAGATCGGGGAAAACATGTTTTAGGGATTAAATTGAAAAGTGTTGAAAGAATAAATTGAAAAGTGTTGAAATTATGGAAAATTCTGATATTTTATAGAATTCATGGACTGTTATCAATATATATGAGAATAATAGCTGGACATAAGGATTAAATTGCAAGAATTTTATTTTCCGACCCTAAGGATGAAATCGTCATTAATTAAGAGTTTAGGGGCAAAATGGTAAATTTTGCCTAAAGCATTAATTAAATGCATTAGTATATGAAAGGAATGAAAATGATGATCAAATTTATTTATAAAGATCCGAACGACTCAAATATGAGACTCGATCGTGAAAAGAAAAGATATCGGATTAATGAAATTATAAACACAAACAAGCAATGAGGTAAGTTTGTGTAACTTGAATTGTATTTTAAATATTTGAAATATGTGGTTATGTGATGAAAATATGATTTGAATATTCAATTCATGATATTTGATGAAATATTGATAATACTCGAAATAAATTGAAAATAAATCTCGGTTGAATGAAAAGGAAAAATTCGATGGATCTCTGAAAAGGAATTGACGGTAAAAAGGATCTAGCCCGGACGGGTGATCCTATCCTGATATAGCCCTCCCGAAGAATATGTGTAAAATGGATTTAGCCCGGACGGGTAATCCGAATCAGGGTCTGAATTTAGCTTTGGATCGTAATTTAGATCCAATCTCATTAGAGTAAATGTCGTTGCGAGGGATTTAGCCAGACCGTAATCCCACCGTGTAAGGATGAGGTTTCTGAGAGTGTGCTCTCTAATATGAAACGTGTAAGACCATGGTTGAAAGATACCATGGCAACCTGATATGAAATGTGTAAGACCATGGTTGAAAGATACCATGGCAACCTGATATGAAATGTGTAAGACCATGGTTGAAAGATACCATGGCAACGTGATATGAAATGAACAAGACCATGGTTGAAAGATATCATGGCAACATGACAGAGAAAATGAGTAAGACCATAGTTGAAAGATACTATGGCATCATGTCAAAGATAAATAAGACCATGGATGGGAGATGCTATGACATCTGTTGAACAATTGATATCCGTAATATGTATCAGATGACGAATGGTTATATGAAATGGTTGTGTGTAATGTTTACAAGAACTGGTCATATGGAAATATATATGTACAAAATAGTTGTATGAAATAATTATGAAGATAGATAAACGAAATAAGTATGAGTACGTGGAATATAATTTATGTTAGGTTTGATATAAGCTATTATCTAATAAATATACATAAAATATATGGAAATGATGGAGCATGAAATATTAATATAATGAAATGAATCATATATGCTTATGAAGAAACGGTAAGAGCATGATATGTTTCATGACATGTACATATATGATTATCTTTGATATGTTGATACAAGAAAATTATGTAAGTTGAGACTATTATTGAACTCAAGTACGATATGTCGAGAAAATAGTTATATCAATGTTGAATTTATATGAGATATGAGCAAGTACACTAACAATGTTATTGTTTGATGCTTATACAAGTACTAATCTGTTGATTGAATGGTAATATATTTATTTACATGACGCATTGAATCGGTAAGCATTTAAATTTTTTTAAGTAATCTGCAAATGGTAGTAATGCTCAAAACCTGCTCGCAACGGATACAAAGTTAGGGTGTTACATTTAGTGGTATCGAGCTACGGTTTAGTCGGTTCTCGGACCAAACGTAGTATATGTGAAGTCTAAAAACACATGTCATTATAATATGTGATAGTATGATATCTCTCGACTCGATGAGATTTGTTTTACTATTAAAATGAGATGCTTTCGACCCAAGATAATTACGATAATGCTAAAAACGATACTCGGGTATATGAGTAAAAAGTTGATTAGAATCAATCGAAATTCATAAAGGTATGAATAAATACATGTCGATGATGAATGTTATGTGTATTAATAAAAGTAAATTATATTGCTACATGAAATATTGTGCTGATGACTAAATTACAAAATATATAAAATTGGTATATGAAGTACATGATAAGTATTATTAGTAAATTGTGGATGAATAGTGAATTTTGAAAATTATTACATGTATTAAAGGTAGAGAAGATATAAATAAACGGATTATTGGTACAAGGATTAAATTGTAAAGCATGTAAAAGCATTATGCGAAAGGTGTAAAAGTGATATGCATGCATGAAATAATTTGCCCAAGTAGGCAAGATTAGAACTACTAGGATATTAAGGGACCTCAAAGATGCTCTCTCGATTACTAGCAAGTTAGTGCTCTCGATTATTAGCACATTCAAACACATTCGTACTCTCTGTATAGCACTTCAAGTGTTCTCTGTTTAATAGTGCATAATAATGCACCTCTGTATAAGTCCCGTATATCCAAAGTGTTCTATCTAGTCTCATCGGGCCTCTACTAAGTAAAAAGTAAACAATTTTCAATTCTGAGGAAAATGATTATCTCTGAAGTAAAAATGTTAGTTATGATAAAGCGAGAACTCGTAAAAATACGGATAAATGTTTTATAGTACTTGAGAATGATAAATGTTATATGAGTAAATACATAAAAATTAAATTATGAGGTTTTACGATCTATACCCCTTTACTAATACAGCTATATGCAATCTATACTAGTCAATAGATTGGTGAAAAAAAAATTGCAAAAATATTTGAATATAGCCATTATAATCGGGTATATTATATTAAATTTTTGGGGTTTTATATGGGTATCTTATATATACTTGATATTTTCGAGGCATATGGAGCTGCTTCATGTTTGGATACTATAATCAATATATGGAAAGGTTGGATAAATATGCTAATAGACAGAAATTATCGCAAGTCTGATTGATTCACAAGTGCTACTACTCTATTTTTCTTTGGTTTTCCAAGCCAATATATGTGATAGAACACTTGATAATAAGATTCATACGATATTATTTTCCATTTCATTTGGTAGAAGCTCTCTGAAAGGCAAATGTGAAATAGTGTATTGAAAAAATAAATTGTGAAATAAAAGGATAGAGAATAGATATAAATGATAAACTGGGTAAATATGTACAAAAAGAAACTATAGAACTATAGAAATAATGAAATTCATGATCAAAAGAAAACAAGAAAATTTCGAGGACGAAATTTATTTTAAGGGAGAGAAAAATGTAATACCCTGAAAATATTTACAGTAAGATATTATCCTTAATATAGTAAAATAAGGAAATAAAGTGAAAAAAAAAAAGAAATTTTGAGATATGTCAATATTGAGAAGTATATTATGATATATTAATTCAAGAAAGGACTAAATTGTAAAAGTGAGAAAAGTTTTGTTGCACAAGAGTAAATACTCAAAATTTGAGGGGTTAAAGTGTAAATATGAAAAATTTGAAGGACCAATAGTGTAAATATTTTAAGAGTGGAATAATCTAGAAACTAAGGAAAATGGATGAATTAGGACCAAATTGAATAGATGAAGAAACTATGAGGACTAAATTGCAATTTTACCAAATTAAATGATGACTTAAGGATGGAATTTTAAAAGATAATGAAGGGCAAAATGGTCAATTGGAAGAGAGAGAAATCTAGAAAGTAATAATGATGCTAGAGATATTTTGATATTTTATAATTATTTAATTAGATAAATATTATTTTATTAATATTTTAATAAGATATTTTATTATTATTTTATTATTATTTTATTAGTATATAAAGAAAGAAAGATGAGAAATTCTCATCCATTTTTCCCATGCACTAACGTGAGAGAAAGAGAGGAAGAAAGAAAGTTTTGCTTTCTTTACAATTTGGTCCTTTTACCAAAAATTCACCATTTTCACCCAAAAATCAAATGAATTTCCATAGCTACCAAGAGAGAAAAATGTTAAGGAGACCATGGGGAGTTAGAATATCAAGTTGGATTCAAGAAATAGAAGCTGGAGGAGAGAGAAAATCAAGTTAAAGATTAGTATCAATAGAACAAGGTAAGTATATCAAGATTTCAATATGTTTTTAAGTTTGTTATTATTGACAAAGCATGGAAATAATGTTATAGTAGAGTTTTCTTACATAAGGTCCTATGTTCTTGATATGTTAGTGAAGAGAAAATAAGAGAAAGTGATGAGAAATGGTGTAGAAAAAGAAAATAAGGGTGTTATAACATGGTAATTAATATTTTGTACTAAAACAGTTTTGGACAGCAGCAGTAGTATAACTTTGAAAAATCATCAAAAATTGTATAAATATAATTATAGGATGAATAAAATATGAAATTAAAGCTTATTAAGTCTAGTTTCTTATAGAATAAATTATGTAAGCAATGGAATTGTAAATCATGAGATATGATGAATTTTGTGAGACAAGGTCAGAATGATTTCGGGTTCCCCTGTTCTGACTTTGTAAAATAAAAAAAAAATGGATAAAAATAATTAGGGGTTTAAATTTATATTTTTAGAATCCTGAATGAGTCTATTTTCAATATAAACAAACAGGAACATCATTTGAATTCTGTACAAGGAGATAATTAATTTTTAGTGAAGAAGGGTCAGAACTGTTAGACAGCAGAACAGGGTAATTTTAAAAAATAAACTGTACTTATTGGATAAACTAAAAATTCTGAAAATTTTATGGTAAGAAGATATATGAGTCTAGTTTCAGGGAAAATTAGTGGATCTTAATTTTGAGTTCTATAGCTCCAGATATAAATAATTTAGTGACCATGATGCAGATAGACAGCTTGAATATTCATAAAAGTAAATAATAAAAATTATGGATAATGTTACTTACAAGTGTATTATCTACATTAAGGATGTGGAATGGAGAGGAGGAGGAGGAAAAATATGTATGAATATTCATTTAGCATGGCTAATTTGCATATTCTAGGCTCAAGGACTAAATTGAATAAAAGTAAAATTTTATGGGCAATTTTGTAAAAATGTCAAAAATGATCAAATTACATGAAATGGATTATTTTATTATTTAAATTACAAAATTGAATGAAATTATTAATTTAGTTCAAGATCGGGGGAAAACATGTTTTAGGGATTAAATTGAAAAGTGTTGAAAGAATAAATTGAAAAGTGTTGAAATTATGGAAAATTCTGATATTTTATAGAATTCATGGACTGTTATCAATATATATGAGAATAATAGCTGGACATAAGGATTAAATTGCAAGAATTTTATTTTCCTGACCCTAAGGATGAAATCGTCATTAATTAAGAGTTTAGGGGCAAAATGGTAAATTTTGCCTAAAGCATTAATTAAATGCATTAGTATATGAAATGAATGAAAATGATGATCAAATTTATTTATAAAGATCCGAACGACTCAAATATGAGACTCGATCGTGAAAAAGAAAAGATATCGGATTAATGAAATTATAAACACAAACAAGCAATGAGGTAAGTTTGTGTAACTTGAATTGTATTTTAAATATTTGAAATATGTGGTTATGTGATGAAAATATGATTTGAATATTCAATTCATGATATTTGATGAAATATTGATAATACTCGAAATAAATTGAAAATAAATCTCGGTTGAATGAAAAGGAAAAATTCGATGGATCTCTGAAAAGGAATTGACGGTAAAAAGGATCTAGCCCGGACGGGTGATCCTATCCTGATATAGCCCTCCCGAAGAATATGTGTAAAATGGATTTAGCCCGGACGGGTAATCCGAATCAGGGTCTGAATTTAGCCTGGACTGGTAATTTAGATCCAAGCTCATTAGAGTAAATGTCGTTGCAGGGGATTTAGCCTGGACTGGTAATCCCACTGTAAGGATGAGGTTTGCGGGAGTGTGCTCTCTAATATGAAACGTGTAAGACCATGGTTGAAAGATACCATGGCAACCTGATATGAAATGTGTAAGACCATGGTTGAAAGATACCATGGCAACCTGATATGAAATGTGTAAGACCATGGTTGAAAGATACCATGGCAACGTGATATGAAATGAACAAGACCATGGTTGAAAGATATCATGGCAACATGACAGAAAATGAGTAAGACCATAGTTGAAAGATACTATGGCATCATGTCAAAGATAAATAAGACCATGGATGGGAGATGCTATGACATCTGTTGAACAATTGATATCCAGGTAATATGTATCAGATGACGAATGGTTATATGAAATGGTTGTGTGTAATGTTTACAAGAACTGGTCATATGGAAATATATATGTACAAAATAGTTGTATGAAATAATTATGAAGATAGATAAACGAAATAAGTATGAGTACGTGGAATATAATTTATGTTAGGTTTGATATAAGCTATTATCGGAATAAATATACATAAAATATATGGAAATGATGGAGCATGAAATATTAATATAATGAAATGAATCATATATGCTTATGAAGAAACGGTAAGAGCATGATATGTTTCATGACATGTACATATATGATTATCTTTGATATGTTGATACAAGAAAATTATGTAAGTTGAGACTATTATTGAACTCAAGTACGATATGTCGAGAAAATAGTTATATCAATGTTGAATTTATATGAGATATGAGCAAGTACACTAACAATGTTACTGTTTGATGCTTATACAAGTACTAATCTGTTGATTGAATGGTAATATATTTATTTACATGACGCATTGAATCGGTAAGCATTTAAATTTTTTTTAAGTAATCTGCAAATGGTAGTAATGCTCTGAAACCCTGTTCTGGCAACGGATACAGGTTAGGGGTGTTACATTTAGTGGTATCAGAGCTACGGTTTAGTCGGTTCTCGGACCAAACGTAGTATATGTGAAGTCTAAAAACACATGTCATTATAATATGTGATAGTATGATATCTCTCGACTCTGATGAGATTTGTTTTACTATTAAAATGAGATGCTTTCTGACCCAAGATAATTCTGATAATGCTAAAAACGATACTCAGGTATATGAGTAAAAAGTTGATTAGAATCAATCAGAATTCATAAAGGTATGAATAAATACATGTCGATGATGAATGTTATGTGTATTAATAAAAGTAAATTATATTGCTACATGAAATATTGTGCTGATGACTAAATTACAAAATATATAAAATTGGTATATGAAGTACATGATAAGTATTATTAGTAAATTGTGGATGAATAGTGAATTTTGAAAATTATTACATGTATTAAAGGTAGAGAAGACATAAATAAACGGATTATTGGTACAAGGATTAAATTGTAAAGCATGTAAAAGCATTATGCGAAAGGTGTAAAAGTGATATGCATGCATGAAATAATTTGCCCAAGTAGGCAAGATTAGAACTACTAGGATATTAAGGGACCTCAAAGATGCTCTCTGATTACTAGCAAGTTAGTGCTCTCGATTATTAGCACATTCAAAGACATTCGTACTCTCTCTCAGATAGCACTTCAAGAGTGTTCTCTGTTTAATAGTGCATAATAATGCACCTCTCAGTATAAGTCCCGTATATCCAAAGTGTTCTATCTAGTCTCTCTGGGCCTCTACTAAGTAAAAAGTAAACAATTTTAAGTTCTTCTGAAAAATGATTATCTCGAGTAAAAATGTTAGTTATGATAAAGCGTAACTCGTAAAAGTACGGATAAATGTTTTATAGTACTTGAGAATGATAAATGTTATATGAGTAAATACATAAAAATTAAATTATGAGGTTTTACGATCTATACCCCTTTACTAATACAGATTATATGCAATCTATACTAGTCAATAGATTGGTGAAAAAAATTGCAAAAATATTTGAATATAGCCATTATAATCGGGTATATTATATTAAATTTTTGGGGTTTTATATGGGTATCTTATATATACCGATATTTTCGAGGCATATGGAATGTTCATGTTTGGATACTATAATCAATATATGGAAAGGTTGGATAAATATGCTAATAGACAAATTATCGCAAGTCTCGATTGATTCACAAGTGCTACTACTCTATTTTTCTTTGGTTTTCCAAGCCAATATATGTGATAGAACACTTGATAATAAGATTCATACGATATTATTTTCCATTTCATTTGGTAGAAGCTCTGAAAGGCAAATGTGAAATAGTGTATTGAAAATAAATTGTGAAATAAAAGGATAGAGAATAGATATAAATGATAAACTGGGTGAATATGTACAAAAAGAAACTATAGAACTATAGAAATAATGAAATTCATGATCAAAAGAAAACAAGGAAATTTCGAGGACGAAATTTATTTTAAGGGGGAGAGAAATGTAATACCTTGAAAATATTTACAGTAAGATATTATCCTTGATATAGTAAAATAAGGAAATAAAGTGAAAAAAAAAAAGAAGAAATCTTGAGATATGTCAATATTGAGAAGTATATTATGATATATTAATTCAAGAAAGGACTAAATTGTAAAAGTGAGAAAAGTTTTGTTGCACAAGAGTAAATACTCAAAATTTGAGGGGTTAAAGTGTAAATATGAAAAATTTGAAGGACCAATAGTGTAAATATTTTAAGAGTGGAATAATCTAGAAACTAAGGAAAATGGATGAATTAGGACCAAATTGAATAGATGAAGAAACTATGAGGGACTAAATTGCAATTTTACCAAATTAAATGATGACTTAAGGATGGAATTTTAAAAGATAATGAAGGGCAAAATGGTCAATTGGAAGAGAGAGAAATCTAGAAAGTAATAATGATGCTAGAGATATTTTGATATTTTATAATTATTTAATTAGATAAATATTATTTTATTAATATTTTAATAAGATATTTTATTATTATTTTATTATTATTTTATTAGTATATAAAGAAAGAAAGATGAGAAATTCTCATCCATTTTTCCCATGCACTAACGTGAGAGAAAGAGAGGAAGAAAGAAAGTTTTGCTTTCTTTACAATTTGGTCCTTTTACCAAAAATTCACCATTTTCACCCAAAAATCAAATGAATTTCCATAGCTACCAAGAGAGAAAAATGTTAAGGAGACCATGGGGAGTTAGAATATCAAGTTGGATTCAAGAAATAGAAGCTGGAGGAGAGAGAAAATCAAGTTAAAGATTAGTATCAATAGAACAAGGTAAGTATATCAAGATTTCAATATGTTTTTAAGTTTGTTATTATTGACAAAGCATGGAAATAATGTTATAGTAGAGTTTTCTTACATAAGGTCCTATGTTCTTGATATGTTAGTGAAGAGAAAATAAGAGAAAGTGATGAGAAATGGTGTAGAAAAAGAAAATAAGGGTGTTATAACATGGTAATTAATATTTTGTACTAAAACAGTTTTGGACAGCAGCAGTAGTATAACTTTGAAAAATCATCAAAAATTGTATAAATATAATTATAGGATGAATAAAATATGAAATTAAAGCTTATTAAGTCTAGTTTCTTATAGAATAAATTATGTAAGCAATGGAATTGTAAATCATGAGATATGATGAATTTTGTGAGACAAGGTCAGAATGATTTCGGGTTCCCCTGTTCTGACTTTGTAAAATAAAAAAAAAATGGATAAAAATAATTAGGGGTTTAAATTTATATTTTTAGAATCCTGAATGAGTCTATTTTCAATATAAACAAACGGGAACATCATTTGAATTCTGTACAAGGAGATAATTAATTTTTAGTGAAGAAGGGTCAGAACTGTTAGACAGCAGAACAGGGGTAATTTTAAAAAATAAACTGTACTTATTGGATAAACTAAAAATTCTGAAAATTTTATGGTAAGAAGATATATGAGTCTAGTTTCAGGGAAAATTAGTGGATCTTAATTTTGAGTTCTATAGCTCCAGATATAAATAATTTAGTGACCATGATGCAGATAGACAGCTTGAATATTCATAAAAGTAAATAATAAAAATTATGGATAATGTTACTTACAAGTGTATTATCTACATTAAGGATGTGGAATGGAGAGGAGGAGGAGGAAAAATATGTATGAATATTCATTTAGCATGGCTAATTTGCATATTCTAGGCTCAAGGACTAAATTGAATAAAAGTAAAATTTTATGGGCAATTTTGTAAAAATGTCAAAAATGATCAAATTACATGAAATGGATTATTTTATTATTTAAATTACAAAATTGAATGAAATTATTAATTTAGTTCAAGATCGGGGGAAAACATGTTTTAGGGATTAAATTGAAAAGTGTTGAAAGAATAAATTGAAAAGTGTTGAAATTATGGAAAATTCTGATATTTTATAGAATTCATGGACTGTTATCAATATATATGAGAATAATAGCTGGACATAAGGATTAAATTGCAAGAATTTTATTTTCCGACCCTAAGGATGAAATCGTCATTAATTAAGAGTTTAGGGGCAAAATGGTAAATTTTGCCTAAAGCATTAATTAAATGCATTAGTATATGAAACGAATGAAAATGATGATCAAATTTATTTATAAAGATCCGAACGACTCAAATATGAGACTCGATCGTGAAAAAGAAAAGATATCGGATTAATGAAATTATAAACACAAACAAGCAATGAGGTAAGTTTGTGTAACTTGAATTGTATTTTAAATATTTGAAATATGTGGTTATGTGATGAAAATATGATTTGAATATTCAATTCATGATATTTGATGAAATATTGATAATACTCAAATAAATTGAAAATAAATCTCGGTTGAATGAAAAGGAAAAATTCGATGGATCTCTCGAAAAGAATTGACGGTAAAAGGATCTAGCCCCTGACGGGTGATCCTATCCCGATATAGCCCTCCCGAAGAATATGTGTAAAATGGATTTAGCCCGGACGGGTAATCCGAATCGTGGTCCGAATTTAGCCTGGACTGTAATTTAGATCCAAGCTCATTAGAGTAAATGTCGTTGCGGGATTTAGCTCGACTGGTAATCCCGACAATACTCTATGAGTTTATATTACTGAGGATTTAGCTCGGACCGTAATCCCACCGTAAGGATGAGGTTTGCGGGAGTGTGCTCTAATATGAAACGTGTAAGACCATGGTTGAAAGATACCATGGCAACTCTGATATGAAATGTGTAAGACCATGGTTGAAAGATACCATGGCAACTCGATATGAAATGTGTAAGACCATGGTTGAAAGATACCATGGCAACGTGATATGAAATGAACAAGACCATGGTTGAAAGATATCATGGCAACATGACAGAAAAATGAGTAAGACCATAGTTGAAAGATACTATGGCATCATGTCAAAGATAAATAAGACCATGGATGGGAGATGCTATGACATCTGTTGAACAATTGATATCCGTAATATGTATCGGATGACGAATGGTTATATGAAATGGTTGTGTGTAATGTTTACAAGAACTGGTCATATGGAAATATATATGTACAAAATAGTTGTATGAAATAATTATGAAGATAGATAAACGAAATAAGTATGAGTACGTGGAATATAATTTATGTTAGGTTTGATATAAGCTATTATCGGAATAAATATACATAAAATATATGGAAATGATGGAGCATGAAATATTAATATAATGAAATGAATCATATATGCTTATGAAGAAACGGTAAGAGCATGATATGTTTCATGACATGTACATATATGATTATCTTTGATATGTTGATACAAGAAAATTATGTAAGTTGAGACTATTATTGAACTCAAGTACGATATGTCGAGAAAATAGTTATATCAATGTTGAATTTATATGAGATATGAGCAAGTACACTAACAATGTTACTGTTTGATGCTTATACAAGTACTAATCTGTTGATTGAATGGTAATATATTTATTTACATGACGCATTGAATCGGTAAGCATTTAAATTTTTTTTAAGTAATCTGCAAATGGTAGTAATGCTCCGAAACCCTGTTCTGGCAACGGATACAGGTTAGGGGTGTTACAGATTGAATGAATTTTATGAATTATGTTATGTAAAATGTTTTCTGCTTGTATTTGCTAAACTATTTTATATGTTATGACCACAACCAAAAATACTATATTTTCAAAGGAAATATTTTCAACTGAAAGTTTAAAACTCAATTGTGTATACATTATGGTGTATACTAATTTGGTTACTTGTGCTTTTGAAATTATTTCCTGAGTTATCACCGAGTTCAATTATCAAGCTTAGGAATTAAGTTTAAGTTTTCTTTCCATGTAACAACTCAGTCGACCTTTGGGGATTGGGGTGTTACAAGTTATGTTTAAAGGGGTGACAATGATAGAAAAATTAACAACCAAAAATGGTGCTCAAAGGGGCGGCAACACCACCACACACGGCAACAAAAGGAGGCTGATTTGGGAGGCACAAAAGAAGGTTTTAGGGGCAGCAAAGTGGCTAATTTAGTGATTAATAATAACAATAATAAGGTTGGAAAACAACAACAAAGACCGACAACCACACAAGAGGATAAGAGAAGAAAAAGAACAAAATAGCACCACCACAAGTGGAGAAGAAGAGGCGACAATAGAGATTAAATGGACAGCAAATAGGGACGTTTTAAGTGATTAAAAGTATCAAAATTGTAACAGCCCAATTTCATTAGTGTCGGGTACAGTAGTTTCGAGACCACAATTCTGACAAGTGAGTTAATATTTTATTGATTATCTAATGTCTACGAGATTATTTTAAGGTAGTATTAAATTTTTGTTAAGGAATTTTGAAGTTTAAATGGTTAATTAATAAAAAGGACTAAATAGCTATGGAAGGGTAAATTAATAGACTTAAATTGTAAATATACGATATTAATGGTTAGTGGATGATGTTGGTTGGTTTTTGGAGTAATTTTAATAGTTTTTAAAAGGTTATATTGGTAAATGAATAATTATGTTAAAAGATTAATTAAAACAAAAGGAAAATTTTGTGTCATCTTTCTCATTTCACTCTTCGAAAACCATTTACACCATTAGAGAAGGAAGCAAGTTTTGGCCAAGCTCATTTATCTTGCATGGTAGGTATTCAAGTCCCGTTTTTAGTGATTTTTATGTTTTTGAGCTTCGTTTTAGTTAAACTACTTAGCCCAAGGATTAATTTGCAAAACTATTAAAGGTTGAGGGACTTTCTATTATTGTTTTTGAATTTTTTATTTTAATTGATAAATTATTAAACTGTTGTTAAACAAACTTGTTTTGCTAAATGGTTTTTGATGAAATTGAGATTAGGGATTAAATTGTTGGAAGTGTAAAAATCCATGAGTTTTAATGTGAAATGCTGGTAGTTATGGGCTATTCCAAGGTCCCTAGTAGAATTGGTTAACATGGATTTAGGTTAAAAAGGTTAAATTTCAAGTTACAAGCTTAAGGACTAATTTGTAAAAAGTTAAAATATGAGGGGTAAATTCGTTATTTTATGATAATATGAATTATCGATTGAATTTAATATTTGAAGTTATTTGAAGTACTTAATTGAATGAAATTATCTATTTATATCAAGATAAACAACAACCCGATTTAAATTGAGGAAATGCGAAAGCTTCGGATTAGCTTGTAGCTCTAATTCTACGACTATAGTTTTTGAGGTGAGTTCGTTTGAATTATAATCATATTAATAATAGTTAAATTGATTATATGCTATATTATGTTAGTTATAAACAGACTTGAATATATATATCAATGTTTTGAGTAATTGACAGATAAATAGTCTCATTTAAATCTTAAGAATTCTTGGGATATGAATGACATGTCATTAGGGATTTCATGTTTTGGGTGCTGTTCTTGAATGTCCTACTAATAGTTGAGGTCCTGCATTTGTTGCGGATTCTCCACAGCTCGTGTGAGCAGCATCATGTAGCTAGCATTCCAACCCACAGCTCGTGTGAGCAGACCCATTTCACAGCTCGTGTGTAACAACTCGTTTTCAGTAATGTCAGAAACAATGGTTTTAGGACCATAATTTTGATGAGAGAATTATTATTTTAATTTTCTTAATGTCTACAGGATTATATTAAGGTTGTATTAAAATTTCGTTAAGAAATTTTGATGTTTAAATGGTTAATTAGGTAAAAATGACTAAATCGTAAAAGGCATAAAAGCTGAGTTAGTTAAAGGGGTCCAATGGATATGAAATCTTACACTAAAAGACTTAAATGGTAAATTAACATTTAAAATGTTAGTGGATGTACGTGGGCAAGGTTTTATTGAAATTTTGATAGTTTTTAAAGGGTAAAATGGTAAAATGGTAAATAAAGCTAAAATAAACAAAGGAAAAAGATATCATCTTTCTAATTTTCTTCTTGCTTTGGCTAAATACACCATTGAAGGGGGGAGAGTTTTGGTTTTGAATTCTTCATTGTATGGTATGTATTCAAGCCATGTTTTTAAATATTTTTATATTTTTGAGTTCGTTTAGTTTAATCTAGCTAGTCTGGGGATTAATTTGCAAAATTGATAAAGATTGAGGGACTTGAAATGAATTAGTTTGATGTTTTTGTGATGTTAATTGATAGATTATGAATCTTGGTTGTAAAATAAACATGTTTTGTTAAGTTATTTTGATGAAATTGCATTTAGGGATTTATTTGAGAAAATAGTAAAATTTCATGGTAAAATTATGAAATAATGATTTTAGTGGGTTGGTTGAGTCCCTATGAAATTCGGCTAGCTGGTAAGGAGGATTAAAATGGTTAGATTTTAAATTATGAGCTTAAGGACTAAATTGTGAAAAGTTAATATGTTTGGGGCAAATTTGTAATTTTTCATAAATATGAATTATGGATTAAATTGAATTGTAGAAGTACTTAATTGAATGAAATTATTTATTTAGATCAAGATAAACCATAATCAGACTTAAATTGAGGAAAAGCTAAAGCTTCGAATTAGTGCGACTATAGTACTACGCCCCTAATTATCGAGGTAAGTTCGTATGAATTGCAACCATTTTAATGTTAGCTAAATTTGAATATTTGTTATGTTTTTGTATTATAAATGAATTTGGATATAAATGTATTCATGCTATGATGAATTGACGGATAACGAGTCACGTTTGAACATTAAGAATTCTTAGGATACGAATGACATGTCATTAGGGATTTCATGTTTTGGGTACTGGTCTTGAATGTCCTACCGATGGCTGAGGTCCTGCATTTGTTGCAGATTCTCCACAGCTCGTGTGAGCATCATCGTGTATCTTACATTCTGACCCACAACTCGTATGAGCAGGCCCATTTCACAGCTCGTGTAAGCATTAATATTAATGAAATGTTACGGTTATATGTAAAGGCACACTATGTGTGAACTTTCCCGAGTATTCGATGTAATTCTAGATGGTTCAACAGGTAAGAAAAGGGAAATGAAATGATAAGTATGCAAATGGAATGAATTCTGATCTTATGGCAATATTGATGAGTTAAATGTTACGTATATATATGGTAAGTTACATATCTTATGGTTGATTTCATATGTATCATGAACAAGTATACTAACTTATGAATTTGATGATGTTGTATAGGCTTTTACTAAGCTTATGGAATTGGTAATTCTAAATAGGCCAATTTGCCCAGCCTCTTTGAAACCTAAAATAAATACAAAATAAATAAATATAAAACCCAAGTTTTATAATAGTCCAAGTTACATGATTAAAGGCCCGACCCTCCAAAATTGTATCGGCCCAAGTGGCCCAAAATTTGAAACAACCAAAAACCCTAGCCTAATGCTTGCGCCGCAACCAGACAACGCCTCCGTACGATGCCAGCACCTCAATAGCCACGCCACGCCCAAGCCTCTGTACCCGAGCGCCAGCACACCCATACCTGCAAAAAAAAAAACAAACAAGCAACAGCAGCAAATAGAAA
The DNA here is from genome assembly GCA_025698465.1 of Gossypium longicalyx. Taxonomy (NCBI): domain Eukaryota; kingdom Viridiplantae; phylum Streptophyta; class Magnoliopsida; order Malvales; family Malvaceae; genus Gossypium; species Gossypium longicalyx. Next base: position 82,198,306 of record CM046995.1, read on the forward strand.
CAAAAGGGAAATATTGTATTTTATTTTTTATTTGATTTTCCTTTCTTTCCTTTCGGTTATAAAGCCAAAGGATTTCATCCCTTGTAACATTACGTTCACAGAGATTAGGCAAAAAGAGATCAATACGAACGCAATATACACAAACAAAAAGACACTATTCGCATATCATAATACAAAAAAAGGGGCCACCGATATTCAAAGGTGATTTTCCGATTTAGATGCACGAGCGTTCCTTTTATTGTTTTTTTTTGTGTCTTTTTTATTTGAAAGCAAATAAGAGAAGGGAACAAAAGGCTTACCTCGCGAGTCTGCCGTTGACTCCTCCTTGCTCCGTCGAAATCAAGGGTGGAGGAGGGGTCTTGAGGCTGAAAATGGTTTTCAAAAGGCGAATGCGCCTGCAGTCGGGGGCGATGGAGGCGAGGGCCAAATGATCTGGCTAGAGACTAGGGGAAAATGGATCTAGGGTTTGTGAGGCCGAACCATCGGATTTCTGCCCCTTTTATAGGACCAAATACGGCGTCGTTTTGGGCCTGATTCAGTGGCTCCAAAAACGGTGTCATATAGCTTGAACCGACCCGACCCGTTTCTTAACCCTCAGGACCCGCGTGTTTCCACGGTGATGGGTTATTTGCGCGAAAAGTCCTCCCCGTTGGCATGCGTAGTCGATTGCGTCCCATTTACTTTATTTTCTCTTTTAATTTGGCCCTGTAAATTACATTCGTTTGTAATCTAATCCGTGCCTAAACGCAACGTTTTGGAATCTGGTGTATTGCCAGTTTTAGTCCCTATGTTTTCGCGCATTGAATATTGATCCTTTTATTTTTATTTTCAAATTATCCCTTGTGTTTTAGTTTGATTCTAATCTAATCCTTTTAGTTCACAGTTTTTTTTATTACTTATTTGTATATTTTTTAAAGCATCTCGATAATTGCTTCTTTATTATTGTAATTTTTTTTATATAATACTATCACCACGTTTTATATATTTTGTACAAATGTTTCACACATTATCATATATATATATATATATATACACTTTATAATAAGCTAACTTTATTCCATGTACATTATTAATGTCATTTTATTTCATACATGTTTTGGAATCTTTTCATATATTTTTGTTATTGTAATACGTTTTGCATGCATGTTTTAAATATTATTTAAATAGTTATTATGCATGAACATGTATATATTGGCGTGTATGTTTGGTTTACATATATCCTTGAATCCGTGTTATTTTACACATATATTTTCCTTCATATATATATATATATAGGTATATTCTTAAATCTATTATATATATATGTAACTTATAATAAAATTAATTTAATTCTATGTACATATTAATTCTTATGCTAATTTATTTTACAAAGTTCTTTTTAAATTCTCATATATATATATATATATATATATATCTTTATGTATATAAGTTGTTTTTAGAATATATGTTACTACATATTGTTTGGATTTAGAATCTCACATTCTAATACTATTTTCATATCTTTATACATTTTTTTAAATTTTCTTTCATTGTACGTTTTTTAATATTTTTAGCATCTTGCATTGTTAGAATTAAGTGACCCAAATTCTTATAGAATATGATAGAAAATAAAATAAAAGTAAAATCCATATAGAACTAGATTTCTTTTATTTTATTTTAGAATAAGGTTTTTTAAACCTTATTAAACTTCATCTATTTTATATTGATTAGGATAGGGTGTTTCAATCCTACTAGAATATGGCTTTACAAGCCTATAAATAGACATAGTCTATTCCTCTTGTATGGATACAAATTTTTCGACATAGTGAATTTTCTTCTCCTCCTGCGTGGTTTTTTTTTCCCAAGGGTTTCCACGTAAAATTTGTGTGTTCTTTATTTTATTTATTTTTATTCTATTTTTTTCACAAATTGGTATCGAGCTTCCGGTTATTCATCTCGATCACGGTAATGGCGTCTTTGAAATATGAAATTCACTGTTGGATCGCAACACTAGATTTGCGTTGTGGCAAATTAAGATGCAAGCGCTTCTTGCACGATGGATCTGGAGGATGCCCCGCTAGGGATAGATAAGATGCCTTCGACATTAACAGATGAAGAGAAAAAGCGTAAGGATCGAAAGGCATTAACACAATTACATCCGCATTTGTCCAACGAAATTTTGCAAGATGTGATGAAAGAGAAAAAGCGCCATTGCATTATGGAAGAGGCTAGAACAAATATGTATGTCGAAAACTCTAACAAGCAAGTTGCATATGAAGCAGCGTCTTTATGCTCATCGCTTGGAGGAAGGTGCGTGCGTACACACGAACACTTAACAGTTGTTTAAAGAAATTCTCTCAAACTTGGAAGCCATGGAGGTTCGAAGATGATAAGGAAGATCTAGGGTTGATTCTACTTTGTTCGTTGTTCCCGTCTTATTCAACCTTTAGAGACACGATTTTATATAGCCGTGAGTCTCTAACGATTGATGAGGTTTATGATTCTTTAACCTCGTATGATAAGATGAAGCATCTTGTGGTTAAACCCGACTCTCGGGGAGAGGGTCTCATTGTTCGTGGGAGACAAGATCGGAATGCTTGATGATGATCGTGGTAGGACACGAGAACGGAATCCTCGTGGTAAATCTAAGGGTAGATCAAGTCTTCAAACAGAGGTAAAACTTGTAACTTCGAAGAAGAAAGGGCACATTAAATCTGAGTGCTATAAGCTACAAAATAAGATTAAAAGGAGGTCTGCGAATCAAAAGGGAAAACAACCGTAAAAATTCCGGTGAAGCTGATGTTGTAGAAGACTACAATGATGGTGAACTTCTAGTCGCTTCACAATGATTCTAAAGTAAGCGAGGAGTGGATACTTGATTCAGCTGCACATTCCATATGAGTCCCAATCGGGATTGGTTTACAACTTACGAAACAAAGGTCTCAAGGTGTTGTTTTGATGGGAAATAATACTTAGTGTAAAATCGCAGGTGTTGGAACAATTAAAGTTAAGATGTTTGATGGAGTTGTCGAAACACTTAGTGACGTCACGGCATGTTCCGTAATTGAAAAGAAATTTAATTTCGTTGAGTACTCTTGATTCAAAAGTGCACAGATATATACACCAGTGGGGTTTTAAAGATTTCCAAAGGGTCCCTTGTTGTGATGAAAGGACAGAGAAAGATTGCCAAGTTATATGTTTTGCGGGGTTCTATCATATCGGTGATGCAAATTATCGCTTCCTCGTCCTTGTCGATGATGATATTACTAAACTTTGGCATATGCGCCTAGGGCATATGAGTGAGAATGGCATGGCGAGAATTGAGCAAAAGAGGACTTCTTAATGGGCAAGGAATTTGCAAACCGAATTTTGTGAGCACTTGTGTGTTTTGGAAAACAAAAGAGAGTTCGATTCACTAGAGGAATCCATAACACGAAGGAACATTGGAGTATATTCATTCGACTGTGGGGGCCATCTAGAGTGCCTTCCAGAGGTGGAGCTAATTATATGCTAACCTTTATTGATGATTTTTCCGAAAAAGTTTGGGCGTTCTTCCCAAGCGTAAAAAGTGATGTGTTTTCCGCATTTAAGTCTTGGAAAATTATGATTGAAAAAGCAGACGGAAAAATAGATAAAATACCTCCGCATGCACAATGGCTTAGAGTTCGCTCATGAGTTTAATAGATTGTGCAAGTCGGAAGGAATCATAAGACACCGACGATTCGTCATACTCCACAACAAAACGGCGTTGCGAACGAATGAACGAACGATCATGGAGAAGGTTCGATGTATGTTGTCAAATGCCAACTTACCGAAGTCATTTTGGGCGTAAGCGGCTTCATCGCATGTTTTTTGATCAACCGATCTCCATCCGCTTGCCATTGAGAAAAAGACTCCACAAGAGGTATGGTCCGTAATCCTGCTAATTATTCTGATTTAAAGATCTTTGGGTGTCCTGCATATGCTCATGTTGATAATGGAAAATTGGAACCGAGATCCATTAAATGTGTTTTTCTTGGTTATAAAGCTGGTGTAAAAGGGTATAAGTTATGGTGTCCTGAAAATAGAAAAGTTGTGATTAGTAGAGATGTTGTTTTTGATGAAACCGCTATGCTACCTAACTTATCTCTTAAAGACTCTTCCAATAAAGAAAATCAAAAACAAGTAGAGCATCAGTTAATACAGAGTCAACTCCTCAAGCCAGTACAAAATTTGAGAATAGAGTTGCTTCTTCACCACAATACTCTATCGCCAAAAACAGAACTAGAAGAGAAATTAAACCTCCAAAGAAATATGCTGAGGCTGATCTAGTTGCTTATGCTTTGAATGTGGTGAAGATATAGATGCGAATCAAGAGCCATCTAATTATTCTGAGGCGCTTACTGTGAAGGCTCGAAAAAAGTGGATGTTTGCTATGCAAGAAGAGATGGAATCACTCCACAAAAACAGAACATGGGACCTTGTGAAACTTCCTAAAGGTAAAAAGGTCATTCGTTGTAAATGGGTATTTAAAAAGAAAGAAGGGACTCAGGGAGTTGAAGAACCCGAGATATAAAGCAAGGCTTGTTGCAAAGGGTTACAGTCAAATTCGAGAGTGGACTTCACAGATGTGTTCTCCCAGTTGTTAAGCATAGTTCGATTCGAGCTTTGCTTGGTATTGTGGCCATGCATGATTTGGAGCTTGAGCGATTAGATGTAAAAACCGCATTTTTGCATGGAGAGCTTGATGAGGATATTTACATGCAACAACCGAAAGGTTTTACTGATTTGAAAAAAAGAGAACTATGTTTGCTTGCTTTGAAAAAGTCCCTTTACGGTTTGAAACAATCCACCAAGACAAAGGGTACAAGAGGTTTGATTCCTTTATGACTTCTCATGATTTCAAAAGAAGTAGTTTTGACAGATTGTGTTTACTTTAAGAAAAATAGTGATGGTTCTTTTGTGTATCTACTTCTTTATGTTGATGACATGTTGATAGCAAAGAAAAGATAAAGAAGAGATAAGAAAGGTCAAAGCCCAACTAAGTAAAGAATTTGAGATGAAAGATTTAGGACCAAAGAAAGAAGATACTTGGTATGGAGATCCTCGAGAGATAGAAAATCAAGTAAATTGTACCTAAGTCGAAGGGGTACATTGAGAAAGTTCTTTGCGAGTTCAATATGCAGAGTGCTAAGCTTTTAGTACTCCTTTAGCAAATTTTATTTTCGGACTTTCATCGATTTTGTCTCCACAATCGATGATGAGATTGAGTACATGTCACATGTTCCATACTCTAGTGCAAATGGGATCTCGATGTATGCTATGGTTTGTTCACGTCCGTGATTTATCATATGCGATCGGTGTAGTTAGCGAGATACATGGCAAATCCCGGTAAAGAAACATTGGAAAGCAGATTCGATGGATTTTAAGATACTTACGAGGCACTACTGATGTTTGCTTACAGCTTGGAAGAACTAAAGATGGAGTCATAGGGTATGTTGATGCTGATTTTGCTTGGAGACCTTGATAGAAGAAGATCTCTCACAGAGTTACGTCTTTACAATCGGAGGTTGTGCAATTAGTTGGAAAGCCATTTTGCAAACTACATCGCTTTGTCTACCACCAAGCCGAGTACATGGCGATTATCGAGGCTTGCAAAGAAGCTATTTGGTTGAAGGGACTATTTAGTGAACTCAATGAAGGCCTTCAAATCAAGCACAATATTTTGTGACAATCAGTGCTATATTTCTTACAAAAGATCAAATGTTTCATGAGAGAACAAAACACATTGATGTTCGGTATCATTTTGTTCGTGATATTATTGCTCGTGGTGATATTGTTGTGAGCAAAATTAGTACTCATGAAAATCCTGCAGATATGATGACTAAGTCACTTCCTAAAACCAAGTTTGAGCATTGCTTAGACTTGGTTGGTGTTCATTGTTGAGTTAAACCCTTAAGGGGTTTTATGGAAGAGGTGGAGAACTTGTTTATTGAAAGTTCGCAATGAAGAACTTGTTCATTGAGAATTTGTGTCAAGGTGGAGATTGTTAGAATTAAGTGACCCAAATTCTTATAGAATATGATAGAAAATAAAATAAAAGTAAAATCCATATAGAACTAGATTTCTTTTATTTTATTTTAGAATAAGGTTTTTTAAACCTTATTAAACTTCATCTATTTTATATTGATTAGGATAGGGTGTTTCAATCCTACTAGAATATGGCTTTACAAGCCTATAAATAGACATAGTCTATTCCTCTTGTATGGATACAAATTTTTCGACATAGTGAATTTTCTTCTCCTCTGCCCGTGGTTTTTTCCCCGAAAGGGTTTCCACGTAAAATTTGTGTGTTCTTTATTTTATTTATTTTTATTCTATTTTTTTTTCACATGCATATTATTTAACTTTAAAAATCCCCATACTATAATGCATATTTAAAATGATTATATATATATATATCTAGTTGTTTAAACCCATCAATACATTATATAATATATATATTAAGTATTTTTCATTGCTTCAAACTCGTTTTATACCACTTTGCTCTTTTATTTGTATTTTGTTTCGTGCACCTTGCATTGATCATTTTATGTTATGCCACATATATTATCATTACATATTATTTATTCATCTTACTGCTATGTCAACTATTCTCCATACGCGATTGAAATTAGGTTATAATGTTATATTAATTACATTTAGTTACTTGTCTTGCTAGTTGATTAATATCCTCGTTCATCAAGTATCGTATCTCATATGTGCCTATTATCCCATATCATCTTTTTACTTGATTTGCGAAATGTGGTTTTTTTTAAAAATTCAAATTTTTATGATTAATTTTATCTAGTTTCAAAATGCGTTAATACATTTTAAAATAGTTTTATAATTATTCACTTAAAAGTTATTTAAAACGAAGACGAGGTTTGATATTTGGCAATTCGCGGAATCGTGCCCTAACGTGTTGGGTTGCAATTTCGTGTTTGCTCAAAATAATCAAATATCCCTTCAAAATTTCACTCATGTCTCCTAAAAATCCTTTAAAATGAAGGCAATACTCGGTGTTTGACAATTCGGGAATCATGCCCTATCGTGCTGGGTTGTGATTTCTCGTTTATTCAAAACAATCGAATATTCCTTTAGGTTTTCACTCATGTTTATTAAAAACCTTTCAAAACAAAGGCGATGTTCGATGTTTGACGATTTGAGAATCGTACCCTATTGTGCTGGGTTGCACATTTTCATTTGTTCAAAACAATCGAAGATTCCTTCGGAATTTCACTCACGCTTTCTAGAAACTCTTTAAAACAAAGGAAATACTCAATGTTTGGAAATTCGAGAAATCGTGCCCTACTGTGTTGGGTTTCGGTTTTTTCATTGAACCAAATAGTTGGGCATCCTTTTGAAATTTTTGAATTGTAAATTTTTGGACATCGAAACAAGAAGATTTTTGGCAACCAACTCGGGTTATTCAAATGTTATTTAAAAAGAACCACATTTCAATAGCATTTTTAATTTTAGACATAAGGACAATATTTAATCGATTTGGTACCAATTTTGGGCGTAGTGAGGGTGCTAATCCTTCCTCATACGTAACCGACTTTCGAGCCCGTTTTCTCATATTTTCGTAGACCAGAATCGTTGTTTTAGTAAACCAAAAATGTTTTATCAAAATAACCAATTTCTTAGGTGACCCGATCACACCAAAATAAAAGGATCGGTGGCGACTCCATATTTTGTTTTCAAAAAGTCGATTACCCCCCTTTTTTTAAAACTTAAAATTTTAAATCGAGGGATGGTTTCGATAGTAATGATTTATACTTAATCTATGAATTGCAATATTGGAAGTGGTAAGTTATGTTTAAAGTTTATACGCACTTACTAAGCACTCGTTGCTTACGTAGTTCTTTTCCTTTGTTTTATAGATTATCAGAAGCTCAATTGGTTGGAAGCTCGTCGGAGACCTATCACACTATCCAACAATTATTTTGGTAGTTTTTAAGCATTTTGGCCAAGGTTATTAATGATATGTATATGATCTTTATAATGTATATTTTGGTATGTTTAAGCTATTGAAGTTGTGTTGGTTTTGTGCATTTTAATGCCTTACCATATTATGTCATTTTGGTCACTTTTAAATGCTTGTAAATAAGCTTATTTTGGCATGTTGATGATGGCTTAAAAATGGTTACTTGTGACATATTTTGGCACATATTTGAACTAGGTTATTATATTTGGAAAATGACAATATTGACATGTTTAGGTAAATGATGTTTTGATGCAACTGTGGTGCCTTTGAATGACACATTGGTTAGGTGAATTAGGTTGTTTGAAATGGCATGATTATTTGTATTTGAATGACACTTAAGTTCCTTGAAAGTGTGCACAAATGGATTGGTTAGTTATGCATGAATTGGTTATGAAATGGCTTGATTTTAGGTAAATTTTGGGTTCATAAGGCCGTGTGTCATTTGATAGTTTCTTAGTGTTTCAAGTCAATGAGTTACATGACCTAGCACAGGGTCTGACACATGAACGTGTATGGCAACTCAGAGAGTTACACAGCCAAGCACACGACCTGACACACTGGCATGTGGGGCATCTCAGTAAGTTACACGAGTGAGGACACGGGCTAAGACACAGTCGTGTATCCCTTGTTCAAATGTTACACGGCCTAGGCTATGTCACTCGACCTGACCACACAGCCGTGTGACCCCTGTTTTCCAATTTTTGCAACTTTTTCTTAAACTTCCTGGTTTGTTTCAAATTAGTCTATTTAGGGACAAAATGCATGTCATTGCATGGATTATAATATGTTTAGTTTATTTAAATGTTAACATGTTAAATGTTTTCTATTGTATAGTAATGCTTTGTAACCCTAATTTGACAACAAAGATGGGTTAAGGGTGTTACATCGTGTGAGCAATATTGAAAAGGAAAGGTTACGGTTATATAGAAAGACACATGGTTCAAAGGGAAAGAAAGGGTTAATGGTAAGGTATGTGTACAATTGGATAATGATTCATGATATTATAAAAAGGTTAATGTGATAAATGATGTGTACATGAAAATCTACCTATGATATGGTTGAATTTATATGTATCATGCCAGAACTTACTAACTTGTGAGTTTGATGTTGCTTATATAGGATTTTACTAAGCTTATGGTCTTGGTAATGATGTTATGCTTATTTTATAAATTGTGCTTAAGAACGGTAGGTTATGTTTGAGTTTATACGAGCTTACTAGGCACTAGTTACTTACGTAGTTATTTTTCTTTGTTTCGTAGATTATCGGAAGCTCGACCGGTTAGAAGCTTGTCAGAGATCTATCACACTATCCAGCAACCATTTCAATAGTTTTGAGTTTTTTTGGCCAAGGTTGTAAATGGAATGTATAGGACCTTTTATAATGATATTTCTTGAATGTGTTAATGGTCAATTTGGTATGTATATGTTATTGAAGTTTATGTTTTGTTTAATGGACTGTTAGTGCCTTGACAAGTTTAAGTCATTTTGACCACCTTTAAAGTACTTGTAATATATGGTCCGTTGGTATGTTTATGATGAGATGCGAGTGGTTATAATTGACGTCATGTGGTAGTTAAAGGAACTAGGTTTTGTGCTTGAGATGTGGCTATATTTCTTTGTTTTGGTTAATAATGTTTTGGTATAAATGTGGTGCCTTTGAAAGGCATATTGGTTAGGTGAAATAGGTTGATTAAACTGGTATGTTTATATGTGTTTGAAAGATATTTATGTCTATTGAATGTATGCACAAATGGGATGTTTAAATGAGTATGTTTTGGTCTTGAAATGGCTTGTTTTTAGGGTCAAATTATAAAGCACACGACCTGGGACACAGGCTGTCACACGGTCGTATGTCACTTGTTATTTTTATGTAATTTTCACATGGCCTAAGACACAGTTGTGTGTGTCAAGTCACTGAGTTACATGGTCTAGCACACAGCCTACAGCACGACCATGTGTCACAAGTTAGAAAGTTACACGGTCTGGCACATGCCTACGACACGACCTTGTAACCTAACCCAGTGAGTTACACTGTTTAAGACATGGGCTGGAACAAGGCCATGTGTCCCTTGTTCGATTGTTAGACAGCTTGCGCTATGTCACACAGCCTAGTCACACGGCCGTGTGACCCTTGTTTTCAAAATTTTCTACTTTTTTCCCAAATTTTCTAATTTGTTTCGATTTAGTTCCAGTTTTAACCTGAAATATTTTTAGGGCCTCGAATGCCCGATTTAAGGCCCAAATGTATAAGTTTGATAAGTTTTTAATGAGTTTTATTTAATTAATGTTAAATGAATTTATTGATATATGTTGATGTTAATCATTGTTCTGATTTTCGATAATACTCTATAACCCTAATCTAGCGACGGAGATGGGTTAGGGGTGTTACAAGAATAGTGATTGGAAAAATGGTAGCAAAATAATAGGAGCAATCAAACAAAAAGGCAGCACAACAATGGGGAAAAATCACAATGTTTAGGATGGCATAAGGGAGAAGAAGGAAGAAAAATTTAAGAAAGAATGAGAGAGGGAGAGAAGAGGGACAACAAGTGTAAAGGAAGAAATGAAGGGAAAAAATAGAAAAAAAAAAAGAGAACATATATACCTATGGTTTTCACTAGGTTAGACGACACACTAAGGGAATGGGAGCAAAAATAAAATAAAATAAATAGAAAAAAGTACTTAATTTACAAGGGAAGGGATTCAAACTTGGGTTTCAAGGTCAATTTCACCAACTTCACACTATCTCTTAACCATCAAGCAACTCACTCTTGAAATAATTTTACAAACTTTTAATTAAAAATTTGGGATGTTACAAGGGTTCTTCTCAAGTATGAGACTCTGCGGAGTCTAAGGCTTTAAGCCTAATGTATGTATGCAAGTCTCATGGCCATGGGCATGTGCAAGCTATGATAGTCCGTTGGACTTGTCCTCAAGTTTTCAAGTTAAAGCTATACGCAGGACTTCTCCATATGAAAGTCTGTGGGATAATCTGTGTCTATCAATCCTCATGTATAAATCTACATTTATAGATCTATATCTATGAATCCGCATGTATGAATCTGAATCTATGAATCCGCATGTATGAATTCGCATTTATGAATCTGCATGTATGAATATGTATCTATGAATTCAAATGAACGAATCTGCATTATGAATCTGTGTGTAAGAGTCCGTAGGATTGTTATCCTCGTTAACCCATAATGTATTTATCCATAAGGTGGGTCATCTACCAAGTTTACTCGTAATAAGTCTGTACCTAGAGAAAATCAGAGTTATGATCATCTGCGAAAGGAATACTCATGCGATATGTACTGTGCCATTGTGAAATTCAAGCCCAAGTATAAGTTACGGAAACTTGCTTTTACATGCTTTATTTCCTTGTACGCCATTTGAATGCGCAAATCTTGTCTAAGTACGACCAGTGACAAGCTCTTAAGCTAGTCCTCGAAAGGGGAAGTAACTTATATATGAACTCACTAAGTTTCTTACGAACTTACCATGACTCTTTTCTTTGTTTTCAGGTAATCTAAGTGGTTATACGACGTTAAGAGGGACTAAGCCAGGGACTTCAAACCTAGTGTGAGCCTGACACCTTTTGTTTGAAACATGTATAGATCTCAGGGCACCCAGTAGGTTTAAACCTTTGTATTGTACGTTTAAACTTTGTTATAATTGTTAATTTAAATGTATGAGATTAAATTGTAAAATTATATGAAGTGTTTGTTTTTACCCGAAGGATGTGTGAGATAATTAATTGTTTATTTAAATTTTGGATTTAAAATTTTTCATGCAACTATTCCGTTGATTATGGTAGCTCCCTATAGCTTGTGTCTAGCAACTGGACTGAGTGAGGGGTGTTACATGTGGCATGGTTAAATCTTTGTAATATGATTTCCTTCTAACTTGACAAATGTATGGCATTGATCATGTTTCATGCTAGGTATGAGTGATGATATAAGCTTTTGTGTGTTGGTATGTGGAAGATTACAAAATGAGGTAAATCAGGTAGCTAAATTAATGAATAGTTGGAATTGGTATAATTGAATGTTATGCTTGAAACATAATTGGTATATGTTTTTTTTTGCTCAAACTAAGGTCATATAAGTGCTTGGTGTACCAAAAATGTATAGATAAGCATATGATGAACTTGAATAACATAATGATATGTTTAGGTGAACAAATAGATTAATTGATCCTAAATGATGATCATGTAATGAGTGTCATGCTAAATGATTGTATCCAAATTGGTGATGTCATGACGTGACTCATTGAGTTGGTGATGTCGCGACATGAAAACCATGAAATCGCGATGTCAGCTTGATATTTTGAAAACTTTGTAATTTAGTCCTAATTCACCCTCAAGTTAATAAAAAAGCTTTCGTATGTTTGTTTGGGACCTAGAAATGATTAGGTAACATAATTATATATGTGAATGATATGTGTTTACATGTTTGAATGATCGAATGGTGTATAATCATCGATAGTTGCTCCGACAATGAATGTAACATCTTGTAGTTCAAACTCGGTGATCGAATCAGGCAATGGGTGTTACAATTTGTCACCCATCTCACTTGGGATACCATATTGAGTTAGACTGCTTACTTTTATGGGAGGAAACCTGATACACTTTATACCAAGATAACCTCAAGTACACTTTCAAATAACGATTTGGGTTCGTGACAACTATGGCATAGCGCAGAAGAATGCCTTCAGTCACATTGTAGTACACTGGTTGAATTAGATCACTGACCAGAGATACCATTACATTTACCTTGTGGCTTAGCTATTTTCATGTTAAAATAGTTGGATGAGGAGAGAGGACACAAATAACAGCCGTGTTTATCAAGAATAAAGCTTTGGCCTTAAACATCTTTAGTTGGCCAAGTTTTTCTCATGTTACTTTTGAATCAAAAACTCAAATTCACAGTTAATCGGTGCTGCCTGGTTTGGAGAATGAGATACATACATACCCAACCCATCATTGCTCAAGTATTCTTAAACCAAAGTAGATTTTAGCAAAAAAGGAATTTGAGGGATAAACTAATAAGTCAAATTTCAGAATGCAACAAATCATAAAAGACACTACTAGTACTACTAATTATCCAATACTAGATGCTTGAGAGAAGCAGATAGGTTCCTACTACGAAACTCCTGTTATCCCCTGTTCTGTTCAAAGACAAGCCTTGTTCAGATCTGCAAAGTAGGGATGTTCCATAGCTTTTTTGGCTGAAATACGCTTTGAGGGATCATATTGCAACATTTCCTGCGCCAACAGTACATGTCAATATTAGCTGTTGTTTAGAGAATAGGACGGTTTCAATTCATGTAGTGCTGTGAGATAAGGTAAGGCAGAATTACCGATAACAGGTGTAGACCATCAGTATCCAAATTAGGAACAGCCGATGCCAGGCTCTGGGCGCTCCACTGGGGATACTCATGCCAGTTTGGTAGTGAGCTTACTCCAGGCCAGACTTGTTCATTTGGAGTACCCAACAACCTGCAAGGATGCAATTAGAAATTATTAAATGGGAAGCAGACACCAAAATGGTTGATTTAGAGACTAGAAAGGGGCATCAGAACGCACCTGAAAATATGAAGGAGCTGCTGCAACTCAGAATCTCCAGGGAATAGAGCCTGTTTGGTGACCAGCTCGGCTAGAATAAATAAGGAAATTTCTTAGTGAATCAAGTAGTATGAATATGATCATACATAGCTGAATAATAATAATAAAATGCAGAGATGGTATGTACCAAAGATGCAGGCCACAGACCACATATCCACAGCAGTTGAGTAATGAGTAGCCCCCAAAAGGACTTCAGGTGCTCTATACCATAGTGTTAATATCTCATGAGTGTACTTCTTAATGGGAAGAGTAAAAGCTCGAGCTAGGCCGAGATCAGCTATTTTAAGGGTCATGGTCTTTCTATCCATGAGAAGATTGTGAGGCTTAAGGTCCCTGTGTCAATTAAAGGGAAAAGAAGGATTAAGTAGGTATCGAATATCCTAAAAGATTGGTGAAGAAAATAGAGCAAAAGGCAAGGGTTTTAAAATAACCTGTGTAAAACCCCATGACCGTGGCAGAAGGCAACACCTTTGCACAGTTGGTACATTAAGCTCTGTTAATGGAAATCAGAGGCATTAATGAATACAGAACAAAGAAATGATGACTCTGCTTACTAAGTATTCACAAGCCCACAACAAATGCGCTAAGTAATTGTATGAAAGAGTGCGAGAGAGAGAGAGAGAGAGACCTTGACAATGTTAACGGGAATGTTCTCCCCAGTTTGGCGAAAGGAGCGGATGTATTTCTTGAGATCAGTATCCATGTACTCAAATACCAAGTAAAGAACCGTCTTTCCTTCTTTGTTTTGTCCTTGTTTAACATCCATCAATCTGAATATGAATGAAAATTCTATTTTGATTAGATTAAAAAAGTGAAATTCCCTTTACAAGAAAACAAGAAGAAAGAAAGAAAGAGAGACCTGACGACATAAGGATCCCGAGAGAGCATGCGCAAGATGGAGACCTCGCGGAGAGTGGTGGGAGGAACGCCTTCATCGTCTTCGTGGAGACGAGTCTTCTTTAAGGCTACGATCTTCCCCGTCGCTCTCTCTCTTGCTCTGTATACCTTTCCGTAGGTTCCCTCTCCCACCTTCTCCAATTTCTCGAATGCCTCCATTGCTGAGATTTGCCTTGGCTTCTCCATTCCTTCTTCGATTCTCTCTCAAATCAAAACCAAACCCTTCTTTGTTCTTGTATTATCACATCACTCTCATCTGTTTCCTCGTTTATATATATAACCGTTCCCTTTAAACATTTAAAAAGGAAAAGAAATGAAGTCGTTGCTCTCAACGGAAACTTTTTAACTTTTTTGAATTTCAAATTTCCAGATCCAAGCGCTCTCAACCTCCTTTCCATGTTTGCCCCTAGCCCATCCCCAAGTGTATGACGGGTCGGAGGTATGACCCGAGTCTATTCTTCAGCCTAGCCCAAGTGTATGACGCAAATTTCTTCTCTCCCTCTCTTTTTTTTTCTTACTGGTAGCAAGTGAATATAAATTATATAGTGCCGTGAAAATATGAGAGAAATTTTATAATTATAATGATTATTATATAATTAGGGATGGAAATTGGATTATTTCGCATCCAAGCCCTCCTACCTTAAATATAATGCTTTTATCATAAAATCAAGAAGATTATTATATTATTTTAGCACTACATATTTTATCTTTTCTTTTTATTTGAACTTACCATTTCCATTCATAATATGTTTTATCTTAAATTATCAAAATAATCATTTTTGTTTGTCTCAGATTACATTTTAGTCACTGAGTCGTTAACGGTGTAACGGTAAGCTAACATGGCACGTTAAATCATCATTTCAAACGAAAATTTTAGATTAAATTCTACAATTGGTCTTTACATTTTTTTCATTTCGAGCAATTTAATTTTATCTTTTATGTTCTTTTGACTTTCTTTTTTTTTCTTTATTTTCCATTCTTTTTTGCTTATCTACTGTTTTCCTCCCTTCTTCATTTCTTTTAACGTAGTTTTTCTATATTTTTTACTTGTTAAAACTAGTCCATAAGCTTGCCTCACTCAAAAAATTAAATTGTTCAAAAAAATAAAAGTATAGGGACTAGTTTTAACAAATGAAAAACATAGGAAAACTACGTTAAAAGAAATAGAAAAGGGAGAAAAACAAAGGGAGAAGTAGAAGAGAATGAAAAATAAAGAAAATAAAAAGAAAGTTAAAAGAACATTAAAAAAAAATTAAATTGCTCAAACAAAAAAATATAGGGACCGGTTGTATAAATTAATATAAATTTTTTGTTTAAAATGATTATTTAACGTGCCATGTCAACTTACCGTTACACCGTTAACTGTAATTAACGGCTCGGTGACTAAAATGTTACAACACGATAACGTAAGTGACTAAAACGTAATATATCAAACATAAGTGACTAAAATATAACATGATACAAATAACAGTGACTATTTTGATAGTTTATCCTAAACAAATAAAACATCAGCAAAAAAGTAAAGGTCAAATTCTACTGTTAGATCCTGTACTTTATGTAATTTATGGATTTAGTACATATACTTCAATTTCATCAATTTTTGTTTTTGTACTTTTCAAATTTTAAAATTTTAGTCTTGACTAGATAGTAAAAGTTAAACATGTTTGGTTAAACTTTTGCTATTAGTTATGTATTATGCATAAAGTTATAGATTCAGTCCATGTTCTTCGGCTGGACCACTCTTAGTTGTTATATTTTTTGAATTTCGAAATTTCAATTTTAATGCAAACAACTGATGATAAATCTATTAACTAGTTTTTTTTTTGTAAGTAGTATGTAGAAATAGTAAGTTGACATGATATTATACATGTAATAATACATTTGGATTATTAAATTTTAAAAATAATTACTATCCGATTAAAATTAAATTTCTAAAATTTCAAAAATACAAAAATTAAAAATAATCAAATTAAAATACATATACTAAATTCATAACACAAAGGAATAGCAGGAAAATACACATTGGCTTAGACTTCAAGTGATCTCTGAAATTGTGTGGTTTATGCCAGCAAAGCCACGTGCTGCTGCTGCATAATTACGGTATTGCGATTAGAAATCACATTTAATTTATTATTTGGTTTGATTATAAAAAATAAATTTAAAAAAATTGATGAATAGAACAAAATTCTCACAAATGGAATTTGGTTTGATTTGCGTATCTTTAAAATCCAATTTTAGTTCTGATTTTTTTTTCTTTAAAAAAAAACATTTTCATATTGCTTATTCAGAGCCTGGGCAACCATCACTTGCTTGGGCTTATGGACACCTCCTCAAAGAATGTGTCTGAAGATGAAAGGCATCCACCGTCTCTATCACATTGATGCATCTTTAGAATCCAGTGATATACATCAGAAAGCTTCCCTACACACCACCATCTTCTTCTTTCCTACCTTTCGACCATTGTTACAGACAGGGGCGAAGCTAGAAAAAAATTTTAGGGGGCCGGATGAAATTTTAATTTTTTATAGTTTATATCTTTATAATTTGTAAATGATTAAATTGAATTTTTATAATTTTAGGAGGGCCAAAGTGTAATTTTATCTTTACTAATTTAAAATTTTTTAAAAATTTTAAGAGCTTAAAATGCAATTTTACATTTTAGGGGGGCAGGGCCCATGCCAGCCCCCCTGGCTTCACCCCTGGTTGCAGAGTAGGCAGATGATGGATAATTTTTTTTAGTTAAATTCTATTATTACTCCACGTACTTTGCTAATATTATGTTAATTCATATACTTTAATTTGAATATTTTTAGTCCCTATGCTTTTTAAAATTTTAAATTATGTTTCTCACCAAACTATGACAGTTTCTTTTTATTGTTTTTTGTTTTTATTTTTATCAATATTATAACTGTTAAATTTATTAAATTTTTTTTATTTCTAAAATTTATTACGGTAAACATATTATGTGTAATGTTATGTTAGCTTATTATTTATTACTTACTAAAAATCCAGTTAATAAATTAATGACCGTCATTTGTATTAAGATCAAAATTTCAAATTTTGAAAGTGTAAGGACTTAAAATGATTTAATTGTAGAATATAGACCAAATTTACAATTATATACATAATAAAATACTAGTAATTGAATTCAACCAAATGAATTTAACAGTTATTGTTTGGGTTAGGATTAAAATTTCAAAATTCAATAACAACAAAAATTACAATTTATCAAAGTAAAAGACAAAAATTAAATTCATAGTTTTCGCAAAGTAGGAGTACTAATAACAAAATTTTAATATTGTTTTGTAAAACTCAAATGAATGCAATATAGAGTTTGAAGGAAAAGGGTCTGGGAATTTTAGAGAAAGCAACAATTGTTGGAAAAAAAATAAAAAAAAAAAAGATTCATTGAAAATGCCATCTTCAATAGCAGGAGCTACATTTGAAAAATCCTCCCCTGGTTCCTTCAGTTTGTTGATAATCTGCAAAGCATCTCCCTCCAGCCAAATCCTTCTATGTCCTGTTCGGAGAGCAAATTCAAGAGCCTTTTTTGTTGTTAAAGTCTCTGCAGACTCCGGATCAGTGACTGCCCCAAGTTTAACAGCTGCGCATGACAACACAAATCCGTCTCTCTCTAATCACAATGCCTCCTCCCCCAACTTTTATTTTGGCATCGAAACTTCCATCGAAATTAACTATGACCAAGTCTGGAGGGGGAGGTTTCCATTTTTGCACAGTAGACGCCAGTTTGAGCGCTGACTTGTAGCTATTCACTTCGTTCCAATAGCTCTTGATGGAGTTCTCAAGATTGCCAACCGTTTGCTTCTTTGAACCATACATTTCCTTATTCATTGCGTTCCATAAAGCCCAGGCATTCATAATAAGGAGGTCGAACTGCTCCTTATCAATGAAGTTGGTTGCTGATTCTAACCAGTCCACGCCATTGTTGGTTTCAGATTCTACAATCTCGATGGGGAACTTGCTGGCAAGAATGTTAATTTAGAATAGTAGCAGTCCCTCAAGGCATGCATCTCAGTTTCATTGCTTGCGCGCCACAACGTGTACAACAAGTTTCAGGGTTGTTCAACGTCCTGCAACTTTGGCAGCTGTAGGAAGGATTCCATTGAATAGCCGCCAGGCAAAGAGACGCACTCTTGGCGGTACGAAGGACCTTCAGATTTTTCTATAAGCACTCTTGACAGAGTATCTTCCATCACAACTTGGATGCCAGATAAGTTTATCTTCCCGATTACCTATGAAAAGCTGAATGTTAAGGATTGCTTCAGATTCGTCCACGCTAAATTCATTTCGTATGACATCTTCTTTCCATCTCCCCATTGTAAAGTCAATTAGCCTCGGGTGCAAGGGAGATTGATTCAGAAAGAACTTGTAAACACCTGTGATGGGAATCCCATTGTCTCCTCTGATTTGAATATTTTTCCCATTGCCAACTCTCCACCTTGCACCGAGCTCAATGACTCTTTTTGACTCCGTTGAAATTAAATTTATGAACACAATATGAAAATAAGCTTTTACTAAAAATTTAAAGGGTTGATCCATTTAAAAAAACTTGGGTAATACCCAAAATAGTACTTTTAAAAAAAATATGAAGCCCAAACATTAAACTTTGTTTATAATGAATTAGATATTTACAACCCAACCCATAAAATAAATTTGGAGTTTTCCATTGAAGATTCCTAACTTTAAATAAAATAATATGCTATTTCTTTTTTTTTTTTCTCTTGCCTTGTTCTTTGCATATTTCTCCTTTTTCGCCTAACTCAACCCCGAAAGCCCGCTCAAAAAGTGAGAAGATCTTAATAAAAATATAAGATCAAAAAATTGGCTTTGTGGGAGAATACCTCTTTTTTTTACCAAAGATTATTTTGGTTTTTATTCTCCTAATTAAACTCTGTTTTTAATTTTTCACTTAAACTCTAATTAACCTAGAGTTGTTATAGTCATATATGCAACGAATTTTAGCCTATAAATAGGCCTTAGTTACTCTAGGTTTTATACAACAAAAATATTTAGATTGAGAGAATTTTTTTCTTTGTTTCGAACGGTTTTTCTTGTGGGGTTTCGGGTTTTCTTTTAATTCACTTCATCTTTTATACTCTCATTTATTATAATGAAATCTCCTTTTACTTGTGATTTTTATCCGCTTTTGAGAAGTTTTTCCACGTAAAATTTGTGTGTCCGATCTTTTCAATTCTTATTTTCTTCACTATGTTTATTATTTTGTCAAATTTATCCCCTGCAAAATGGTATCAAAGCTAATTCGATTTTCGCAGTCAACCCGTTCAAAGATGGCAACATCAATATTCAATATTGAGAAGTTTAACAGAATTGTAAAATTTCAATTTGTGACAAGTTCAGATGACGATAATACTGGTTCAGAACAGTCTGAAAAAGGTCGTTAAAGGGAATAAGCCCATAGATATGGATCAGTTAGAATGGGAAGAGCTCAATGAAAAGGCTCTATCCACTATTCAATTATGTCTCATGAATAATGTGTTACAGGAGATTTTGAAGGAGAAAACAGCGTTTGTGTGATAGAAGAAACTAAAAGCCTTGTATATGACGAAATCTCGAGCCAACATGTTAGGATTAAAACAACATCTCTACACGTTCAGAATCGCCGAAGGTAAGTCCACCAGAACTCATATTAACGAGTATATTACACTTCTTAATGACTTAAAGAATCTTGAAGCAGAGATTAGTGACGAGGATCAAGCTATGTTATTATACTATTTGCCCTTTTTCTTATAAAACTTTTAGGGAAACTCTGATTTATGGGAGAGATTATCTCTCGTTCGAGGATGTGAAAGAGAATATTCTGAGTAAGGATAAACTCAACAACGAGTTAGACCCAAACAAAAAATCAAATGGAAAAGCCTCAGTTTTAATTGCAAGAGGCAAACAACAAACCAAAAAGACAAATCGAAACAGTATTAAAGCAAGGTCCAAATCTAGAAATCGTGACAAATATTGTGGCTATTGTAAAAAGGTAGGCTACGTTAAGGTAGAATGTTGGAAACTTCAAAATAAAATCAAAAGAAATGTTGAAATCGGCGAGAAAGACAAGCAGAAAGCCGAAGTTACTAATGCTAGTGTAACCGATGACAGAGATGATGATTTCTTATTGGTGTCAACGAGCGAAAGCTCTCATCTTACTTCCGAATGAATCTTAGATTCAGGATACTCCTATCACATGTGTCCCAACAAGAATTGGTTCTCCACGTACAGTTCAGTTAAAGGTAGAGTTGTGCTGATGGAAAATAACTTTCCATGTAAAATATCTGAAATTGGAACAGTACAAATTAGGATAGACGATGGAATTATTCGAACACTGTCAGATTTCATGTATGTTCCCGATTTAAAGAAAAATCTTATCTCATTTGGAATTTTGGATTCTAACGATTACAGGATAGTCATTAAGTTAAATGGCTTGAAAGTTTCACGTGGGGCTCTTGTTATGATAAGAGGACAGAAAAAGGGCAGCCTATATGTTCTACAAGGGTCAACAGTTACTGGTGTGGCTACGATTACCAAAGAAAAACTGAAACTGCCACTACATTATGACGACACGATGTGACTCTTTCTCCATTGATTTTGATTCAACCAAAATTTGGCACATGTGACTAAGTCATATAAGTGAGAAATGTATGATAATCTTGTGCAATAGAGGTCTTCTCAAAGACATTGGAATTGATAAGTTAGGTTTCTGTGAGCATTGTGTTTTCAAGAAACAAACCTGAATTAGTTTCAATTCAACAGCGCACAGAACAAAAGAGACTCCAAATTACATTCATTTTGATTTATGGGGTCCATCTTCTGACATCTCCAATGAGGTTATAAATCTTTTCTAACTTTTATTGATTATCATTCTAGAAAAGTTTAGGTTTATTTCTTGAAACAGAAAAGCCAAGTCTTCGGAATCTTAAATAGGTGGAAGAAACTATTAGAAAAACAAATTAGAAAATTTATGAAGCGGTTGAGAATGGATAATGGTCTTGAGTTATGTTCGTTAGAGTTTAATGATTTATGCAAATAAGAAGGGATTGAAAGACATAGAACTGTTGTTGGAACTCCGTAACATAATAGAGTTGCAGAAAGAATGAATAGAACCTTACTTGAAAAGGCTCAATGCATGCTTTCTAATGCAAGCTTAGGGAAGAAATTTTGGGCTAAAACCGTAAACCTGGAAAGTTATTTAGTAAATTGATCTCCTCATCGAGCATTGAATGGTATAGTTCTAGAAGAGTTATGGTCAGGTAATCTTTCCAATTATTCTAATCTTAAAATTTTTGTTGTCCTACTTATGCTAAAGTTAGCTAGGGAAAGCTCGAACCAAAGGCCATTAAATGCATCTTTCTGGGATACTTTACCGATACAAAAGGTTTTAAGTTGTGATGTTTGAAATCCAACAAAATAACTTTTAGCAAAGATGTTACGTTTGATGAACCTGTCATGTTTCAATTAGAAAATGAGACTTTTACTTTTAAAGACATAACAAATCAGAATGTCTCGAACAAGGTGGAGTCAAAAGCTGAAACAGGGGGTGACATCTTGATAAGAAAATGCCCAACATGGCAACGACGCGACGAACAGAGGTCTTGTCCCGATGAAGAGTCACACGATGTCACTACGACACAATAAAATTCTTATTCTTACAAGTTTGAAGCTATTTCGAATCTGTTTGGGGCTCTATTTGACCCTCAGGTACCCTCACCATCTTAGTTAACTAATTATAAGTTGACTCGTGAGAGGAAAATACAAGAAATCCAACCACCATAGAAATATTGTAAAGGAAACCTAGCAGCTTATGCTCTAAATGTTGTCGAGAGCATTGGTTCAACCGATCATTTGTGTTATTATAAAGTAGTTCAAGCTTTCGGTTCTAGTAAATGGCTCATTGCAATATAAGAATAGATAGAATCGCTTCAAAAGAATGAGACTTGGAGGCTAGTTAAACTACCCATTGGTAAAAGAATCGTTGGTTGCAAACGGGTGTTTTAAAATAAGGAAATTTTGGGTCCTAATGACACTAGGTACAAGGCCAAATAGGTTGCAAAGGGCTACAGTCAAGTGGAGGGAGTTGATTTTCATGATGTTTTCTCTCCTATTGTAAAACATACGTCCATTCGGGCGCTTTTGGCTCTTATTGCATCAAATAGTCTTAAGTTAAAGTAGTTAGATGTAATGATTGCTTTCCTTTACGGTGACCTTGAAGATCATGTTTGCCTTTTACAAAAGTTTTTATCCGGTTTGAAGCAGTCTCCTCGGTAGTGGTATAAAAAGTTTGACTCATTCATGTTGAGTATTGGTTTTTCTCGAAGTAGGTACGATAGTTGTGTTTATCTATAATGTCTTGATTATGGTTCTTTTATATATTTGCTACTTTATCCTGATGATATGTTAATTACAACAAAGAATCCATCTGAAATTGATTGTCTTCAAAACATGCTTAACTCTAAGTTCGAGAAGAAGGATTTAGGAATAGCAAAGAGAATTTTGGGCATGGAAATTTTGAGAGATAAACATTCTAGGAAATTATTTTTATCAAAAAAAGTACATCAAGAAGATCCTTGAGCAGTTTTAGATGCAAGATACAAAACCAGTATGTAATCCTTTAGCTGCACACTTTAAACTCTCAATTTTAGATTCTCCACAGAATGAAAAAGATGAAAGATATATGTCAAAAGTACCTTATTCAAGCGCAATTGGAAGTTTGATATATGCAATGGTATGCATTTGTCCTGATATTTCACATGCTGTTAGTGTTGTTAGCCGATACATGGTCAATCCTAGTAAGTTGCACTGGTATGCAATTAAGTGGATTTTTAGATATTTACGGGGTAGCTCTAACCTGTGCTTAGATTTTGGAAGAACTCAAAAGGGTTTAGTCGAATATGTTGGTTCTAATTATGCAAGAGACTTAAATCGAAAAAAGTCTCTCACAGGTTACCTATTTGCTTTTGAGAATTGTGTCATTTGTTGGAACCCGACACTTCAGGATACAGTGGCATTATCGACTACTGAAGCAAAATACATGGCAATAACAAAAGCAATAAAAGAAATAAATAGGTTAAGGGGCCTGTTCAGTGAACTAGTAAGTGAAAATAGGGCAACTGTTGTATATTATGATAGTCAAAGTGTCATAAATTTCACCAAATATCAAATGCATTACGAGAGAATGAAGCACATAGAAATTCATTATCATTTTGTTTGAGAGGTGATTAGTCAATAAAATGTTTAGGTTCTTAAAATTGACATAGAAAACAATCTGACCAACATGTTGACAAAGAGCTTTCCTATTTTAAAGTTTGTACATTGCTTGGACTTAGTAAGTATCCAACGAAGAATCAGTTAAGCCCGTAATAGGGCTCGGCAAGGGAGTTGGTTCAAATACAAGTCAATGTGGAGATTTGTGGGAGAATGTCTCTTATTTTGACCAAAGTTTATTTTGGCTTTTCTTCTCCTAGTTAAACTCTATTTTTAGTTTCTCACTTAAACTCCAATTAACCTAGAGTTATTGTAGTCATATATGCTACGAATTTTAGCCTATAAATAGGCCTTAGTTACTCTAGTTTTATACAACAAAAATATTTAGATTGAGAGAATTTTATTCTTTGTTTCGAAGAGTTTTTCTTGTAGAGCTTCGGGTTTTCTTTTAATTCTCTCCATCTTTTGTACTCTCCTTTATTATAGTGAAATCTCCTTTTGCTCGTGGTTTTTTTTTATCATATTTTGAGGTGGTTTTTCATGTAAAATTTGCGTGATCGATCTTTTCAATTCTTATTTTCTTTACTCTGTTCATTGTTTAATCATGTTTATCCCCTACAGGCTTTGACAAAAAAATAAGACCTATTTTTTAAATAGGCCAAGTGTTGAGTAAAACTTTTCTGCATGGGCTCGGCCTGGCCCAAGTCAACTATTTCTTTGCTATTTTGGTATCATATCTCTATTATATTGTTAATATTTTATTGTTATTAATTGCATATTGTATAACTTTTGTGTCGTTATTAATTTTGCTACATTTTAAATGCCTTTGCTTGCTAAGTTGCAACCATCTTAGTGTTATTTAAGTATAAATATTTTTTTAATACATTTTCAATTTGTTGGGAAACATTGATTTTAATATTTTTAGTGTATTTGGTTTATTATATTTTAAATTTGTTTTATATAAAAATTTAATCTAAAAAAATTTAATACAGGTGGGTTGAGTCGAGCTCGAGTTTAGCAATTTTAATCTGAATTAGGCTTGGGCAGAATTTTAGTCCTATGTTTCGGGTTGGGCCAGGCTCGAGCTTAAATTTTTTACATCAATCCAGCTTGGCCTACGATTAGGTTTACCCTACATGGTCACTCAAAAAGGAAAAAAGTTTAAATTTTCTTTATTTTGAAATCCAAATTTGAAATAAATTCAAAATTTTAAAAATAGTGAAATATTAATTTAACCAATTTTAACTGATTTTTAATCCAATTTAATTGACTTTTTATCAATTCTTTGTAGTTCAAAAATATTTTAGTTTTATTAGGATAGTCGAACTATCGAATTTACCGATTATTTCTTGCTTTCGTCCAGATGAACCATATAGGCAAGAGAAACCATGAACCAGAATAGAAGAGCTTACCCTACCCATGAGTAAATATTTCGTAGTAGCCTCATTCGAACGTACAACTTTCTTGGTATATCCAGATAATAGGTAGGAGCATAAACTGAAACATTATGGAGCTATAAAGATAGTTATTAAATCGTTAGCACCGCATAAAAACATTCCTCCTAGAGTAGCTATTAATACGAATTACAGAGACTCTACTATAGCCATTTCTGCACAGTCAATGTATTCTACGTATAGAGGAATACATAGAGTTGAACATAGTAAAATAAGAAATTGAAAGGTTTCCTTCGTTTGGAAATTTCCTGAAAAGCTAATCATAGGTTCTTCTCTCCATCGGAACAATAGGGCTGTTATGCTCATTACTAAACTTGTTGAAGAAATGAAATATAACCAAGGTATATCTTTTTTATTAGAGGTTGAATTTATCATCATCAGAAGAAGTAGGCCAAAAATTAGGCCAAAAATTAGGATACATTGTGGAAAAATAAAACTTTCATCGAAGAGAAGCAAATAAAAGACTTTCATAAAAATTCTCGTAGAATCAAGAATGGAGTTTTCATTCTGTACATGCCAGATCATGAATTAGTAATTGCATCCAATCTCCAAAAAAAATATTAATTGTTTCGAACTTTCTAGTTTTGAAATGAGAATATTTATAGAATCCCCATGAATAGGATCAGACCTTATTCCATGGTATTTACATGAGATTTCTTTTTCCTATTCTTAAGCAAGTCCCCGAAAGGGCTTAGTTGATTCATGATTTAGGTTTCAACTTTCGTTTCCTTTTCGTTTCCTTTTCGTTTGTTTCGAGAAATATATCGATCAATTCCGATTCTTTTTCTATTAATTCTTTTCCAATCAAAATGTATCGATTGATCCAATCATGTTTTGACAACACTAAGAGAAAGTAAGGGAATTGAGTGTCTTTTACTTCCCTTAAATTTCATTTTTTTTTATTTACCCGAATTTGAAAGAAAACTAGGGAAATAAAAGCAAAACAAAATTTTAAAACACAAAATACTTTTTTTTTATCTATTACTTCTTTTATAAATGTTGTAATTATAAAAGATTCATTATAATTAACTTATTACTTTCTTCTTCTTTTTTCTCCCTAAACAAAATTTTTTAAAATCATTTTACTTTCATTTACTTTACTAATTTTAATTATCCAAACAAGATAATATATAATTATTTATTTTCTTTAGTTTTTTCTTTATTTTTAGGGAGTGTTTGATTCGTCGAATGTAACATTACAATCTGTAATATTACATTTCAAAATAAGATTACGTGTTTGAATTGTCAACACTCTGGCTATCCCTTAATCTCACATTACGGAATAGTGTCAAAATATCGTAATATAGGGTATAATCTCATTATGGCACACGCCTTAGATTATCTTTGATTATGGATGTAATTGTTAAATATGACTCCTATTTTTAGTCAAATTTGAAAAATAATCTTTCAGTTAAACTCTGTTTACTTGTTTCAATCAAACACTGATTAGTTTAGATTATTTTATTATTATTTGATCTATAAATTTAGCCTATAAATAGGCTCTTTTACAACCTTAGAAAAAATACCCATTAGAGATTAGAACTCATAACACATTTAGAGAATTTTGTGTTTACGTTTTATGGGTTCTTTATTTTCGGGTTTTTCGGGGTTTAGTTTTTATCTCCATCTTTTGTACTCTTTGTTCTTTTGCCATTATAGTAAAATTATCTTTTCCCGTAGTTTTTTATCCTCTTTGGAGGGGTTTTTTCACGTTAAATTTGTGTGTTCAATTTCTCAATTTTTTCGCTATTTTCTTGTTCGTTGCTTAACCGGGTTGAAATCCTAACAAGTGGTATTAGAGCTAGTTCAATTTTCATAAATCAGCCCGTTCAGAAATTGCAGCAACAAGATTTGAAATTGAGAAGTTCGATGGTGAAATAAATTTCAATTTGTGGCAAGTTCGAATGATGACAATTCTAGTTCAATCTGGTTTGAAAAAGGTTGTTACTGGGAAAAAGCCTGAGAATCTAAATAAAACAGAATAGGAAGAGCTTGATGAAAAGGCTTTGTCTGCAATCCAATTGTGCCTCACGAATACTGTATTGCAGGAGGTATTGATGGAGAAGACCTCATCCGCCTTGTGGAAAAGGTTAGAAACTCTTTATGCGACTAAGTCTCTGGCTAATCGTTTAGTGTTGAAACAACGTCTATTTACGTTTCGTATGAACGAAGGTGAGCTTCTTAGAGATCACATCAGTCAATTTATTACTCTTTTAAATGATTCAAAGAATGTTGAGGTTCATATTGACGATGAAGATCAGGCTATGCTATTATTGTGCTCTTTACCCCATTCATACAAGTCTTTCAAGGAGACATTGATTTATGGCAGAGACAAACTCTCATTCGAAGATGTGAAGGGTCATTTGTTGAGTAGAGACAAACTCGACAATGAGCTTCATTTGGATAGCAAGACAGATAGGCAAGCTTCTGTTTTGGTAGCATCAAAGAAATGAGATAAAAGGTGTCGCTATTGTAAAAAGTTAGGTCACGTCAAAGCAGATTGTTATAAACTGCGAAATAAAAAAGCTGCTGAGAGTGATGAGGAAGATGTAGCTGGTGCTAATTTGGCCGATGAAAATGGTGATGATTTCTTGTTAGTGTCAACAAGCGATAACTCCAAGCTTACGTCCGAGTGGATCCTAGATTCGGGATGTTCTTTCCACATGTGTCCCAATAGAGAATGGTTCTCCACATACAGTTTAGTTGAAGGTGGAGTTATGCGCATGGGAAACGATTCATCTAGTAAGGTAATTGGTATTGGTACTGTTAAAATTAAGATGCACGATGAGACGGTTAAGACACTCTCAGATGTCAGGTATGTACTTGATTTACGAAAGAATCTCATCTCCTTAAGTATTTTAGACTTGAAAGGATGCAAAATCAACATCGAGTCGAGCGGCATTAAAGTATCTCGTGGAGCTCTCGTTTGTTAAAAGGTAAAAGAACCGACAGTCTTTATATTCTGGAAGGTTATACAATGACCGGTGAAATCGGACGTCCCTCATCCGTTACGGAGTTGAAGTCAACTTGTTTGGAGCGGAGGCAACTTGGTCATAGGAGGGAAAAAGGTATGACCATTTCGTTGAAGAGAGGTTCTCTTTTGGATGCAGGTTTTGAAAAGTTAGGGCATTGTGTTCGTGAAAATCAGTCCCAGGTTAGTTTTGATTGGCAGTGTACAAGTCGAAGGCTAGAAGTCTTCCAGTTTCTAAGCACAAATTCGACTCAGCTAATTCCCTACATAGTTCAAGATAGGCTCGTGGCGGGCTTTGGCAAAGATGGCGTTGTGGAAATATGAGTCAAGGTGGAGATTTGTTAAATATGACTCCTATTTTCAGTCAAATTTGAAAAATAATCTTTCAGTTAAACTCTATTTACTTGTTTCAATCAAACACTGATTAGTTTAGATTATTTTATTATTATTTGATCTATAAATTTAGCCTATAAATAGACTTTTTTACAATCTTAGAAAAATACCCATTAGAGATTAGAACTCATAACACATTTAGAGAATTTTGTGTTTACGTTTTGTGGGTTCTTTGTTTTCGGGTTTTTCGGGGTTTAGTTTTTATCTCCATCTTTTGTACTATTTGTTCTTTTGCCATTATAGTAAAATTATCTTTGCCCGTGGTTTTTTATCCTCTTTGGAGGGGTTTTTCTACGTTAAATTTGTGTGTTCAATTTCTCAATTTTTCCACTATTTTCTTATTCGTTGCTTAACCGAGTCGAAATCCTAACAGTAATCTTAAATCTTGAACTAATTTTCTCTTTGTTTATATTATTTTAATCAATTTAGATTTTTTTCTTAAATAAAAATTAAGACTAATTAAAAATAATAATAGTGGACCAGTAAATGGCATACATTACAATTATAATTATTATAGTTTATTTATAGTTTATTATAATTTTATAGAAATTGAGATAAAAAAATATTAAAATAACTAGTTAAAATAAATAAATTCTCTAACAAGTACAATTGAGTAAAATATACTTTTAAGTAATCTTACATTCCATCAATCAAATATTCGAATCTTACCTTCTAGCCAAATGAATCAAACAAATTAACCTCACATTTCAACCATAATTCTATTACGGAACATGATCTAAGATCCAACTAACCAAACAGATCCTTAATCCAAACATAGTGTTAAATTTTCAATTCAATTTGAATATTAAATAGATAGGAATTAGGAAAGATGTTTAGATGGTAATCAAGCGAGATAGATTAGGCATGTTGTATACACTCCCTTGAAAGGGAGTTATCTAACCTTATGTTTGAAAGAATAGTAAGAAAAAGTAATTAGGTGATTTTATTGTAAATGGAGTTAAATATTCTTTCAATACAAATACTCTATTTTTGTTTACTCCAATTTGGGGAAAAGAAAAATAGAACTCAAATGTGTAATATCATTTTTATTACATTAATCTTGCAACAACATTTAGGTTGTATTTAGTAATGCTTAAAAAAAATATTTTTGATTTGAAAAATATTTTTGAATGAAAAGTTGTGTTAAACAAATAATTTTTGACTGAAAATTGATTTTTCAAAAACACTTTCACTCAAAAGCATTTTTACTTAAAAGCTAAAATTTTTAGCTGCTATTGAGTCAAAAACACTTCTGAAAGCATTATTACTTTTTCATCCCTTCATTTTTATTCTCCCATTGCAAATGCTAATGTAAAATTTTTAATATATAAATATTACCCTTTTTTAAAATTTTAATCCAAATATATGTAATATTATAATTTGTTAGGTTTATGTTTTCTATATTATATTAATATTTAATATGAGTTATATATTCAAATTATATTTTAAAAGAAAATCATTAATTAAAAATAAAAAAAATATTTCTTAAAATAATACAAATGTGTTAATATCTAATTAAATTGGATAAATAGTTAATATTAATTGCTTTAAAATATTTAAAATTTATATTTCATATATTAAAATATTAATTATAATAAATTATTTTTTATATTCTTGCGAAAATATCATAATATTAACTAATTTTAACATTATTTAAATGCATATATGTTACTTTATAATATCATGTCTAAAACGAACATTTTATTTCTCAAAAGCACTTTTTGACAATAATATTAAGCACTTAAATCTTAAACCAAACTTTTCAAAAATAATTCTCAAAAATATTTTTCCACAACACTTTTCAAAAGCAATTTTCAAAAGCAATGTTAAACTAGCCCTTAGTCCTTTAATTTGGCACCCTTTTTTTTTTCAATTTGGTATCTTTGAACTTTGCAATTCTTCCCAATTTGGTCCATGAACTTGAATTTTGTTCAAGTATGATGATCTAGCACCTTGGGACTGTAACACCCCTTAACCCTTATTCGTCGCCAGAACAGGGTTATAGAGCATTATCGAACATTTCAGAACAAATACGAACAATTATATAATAATATAACATACACATCATAATTTAATCATAATATCCCTTTAATAAGGCCTCGAGGCCCAAACCACGTGTTAGAAACAAATTGGGACTTAATTGAAAGTTCAGAAAATTTTTGTGAAATTTTAAAATTTTTCCTAAGTACAGGGCTCACACGCCTGTGTGGTCTAGGGACACATTCGTGTGACCCTAAACACCCCCGTGCTTCAGGCCGTGTCTAACCCCGTGTAACTCTCTGACTTAAACAAAAATTAAGTGCAATTTTCACACAGTCGGAACACATGCCCGTGTGCTAGGCCGTGTGCCTCACATAGCTGAGACACACGCCCGTGTCTCTACCCATGTAGAGATTCCTGGGCATTTTGTTTTGAAAATTTAAAAATGCAGGGGACACACAGCCTATCCACACGTCCATGTGTAAGCCGTGTGTCTCACAAGGTCTGGTCACACGCCCTTGTGGACTCAAAATGAGCCTTATACATCAAGTTTACCAACCCTGTAAAACTTGAATCTCAAGCACCACAAAAACCAAACATTCAACCAATCCAAAACACGTTCAAATACATTTAAAACATGTCTAATTAATCATCCTAAGTACCTAACCAATGTACTCTTATAGGTATTTCACATATACTAACCAAATCAATCCAATTAAAACTCATTCAAACCAATTCTAATTTCATACAAATTTACTACTAAAACTTAATCATTTGATAACTTTAACATTTCATATATATATATATATATATATATATATAACTAACCATTATCATATTACAACATTATTTACAAACATTTTTCAAAATGACAAACACAACATCCTAGGTACATGTCATTTACCAAAAAGAAATGTACTTCACCACAATGAGTTCGGAATCGGCCTTGGATACTAATTCAACGATCTGACTTTAACCTAACTTACGCATGGAAACAAACTGTACGCTGAGTATAAACTCAGTGGTATTTCTATAATCTGAATACTTCAAAGGAAATAACATTATAAAACATACACTTTTAACTAAATATAAACATTAACCAATCAATTATCCATTTTATACATTTAACCTTCATTTCTCATCAATAGCTAATTCAAATAGTTTTTCTCACTTTGATTCACATATCATTCAGCAATAACAAGACTCTTTTCATGAACCCTTGATTCATGCATTTCATTTGTACAATTCAATTCAATTCAATGTTCAATTTCAAATTCACATTCAATATCATTCAGTATCAATCTTTTTGCCAATTCATTTATTTACCCCTATTAACATGACTCGGACTTTGGCGGATACACGGATCCAGCCAAAACACACCAGTATGGCACCTAGTGCCTCATCAGATAATTCAAAGCAATAAGTTGACACCCAATGTCTCATCGGCCATGCCGAAGTAAAGTGGTACCCAGTACCTCATCGAATTTATCTGAAGTATTAATTTGACACCCAGTGTCTCAACGACTCGAAGTCGAAGTATCCCTGAACTCTTTTAATCCTATAGCATGCCAACTATATCCGACTCTGCCCGATACAGTTAATAGGGTTTTCAATTTCAATTTCTCAATTCAATTTCAATCAAAATCCACACCAATCATAAATTCACATACATTCAATTTAATATCAAATAATCACATATACTCATGAAATTAATTCAACTCAATTCAATACCATAATATCAAGTACTCACCTCAATTCGCTTACCATACACATTAAATAATAATTACAACAATTAATTATTAGATTCAGATTATAGAAATACAAACCGTAATTCTCAACCTTACAAACCGTAATTCTCAACCTACTCCTCGTTAATCTTGTCTTTTCCTTTCTTAGCCGAGGTCTCTAGCTCAACGTTAGCTACAGAATTAAAACAATTAAAAATCATCAATACACATAATTTCACATTGAATATTTCAATTTATACACAACTTTTTCCTAAATTCCAATTTAATCCTTAATCAAATTTATCATTATTTTCTTCACAATTTTATTCTTTATTTTCATTCAACTACCACTTAAAACTAAATTTAACTCTCTAATTTCATCATAAATCCCTAATTTTGAAATTCTCTCAATTTAGTCCCTATTACTCAAAACTTATGATTTATTTCACAATTCAATCATTTTCTCAATTCTAACTTGAAATTCTATCAATTTAACCCCTAATTCTTCAATTTATTCAACATGAACAACATCTAAAAATTCACTAACTTCTAAAATTTCAACATAAATCAAGTAGTACTTTGTTCTAAGATTCTAAAAACATAAAAATTTCAAAAAAATGGACTAAATTAACTTACCAAATTAAGCTTGAACCTTAAAACCCTAATTTTCCCCTTTCTTTTTCTTTTTCTTTTTCTTTCTTTCCCCTGTTTCGTTCCCAATTCTGTTTCTTTTTCTATCTTTTGTTTATTTTATATTTAATTAATTAATATAATATATTATAATATAATATTATTTTATATATATACACTTAAATATTAAGTATGTATTGAATATAAATAATATGTGTATCTTATACATACACATGAAATTATATTTTCCATACATTTGTCACTTATGATTTATTTACTTATTTAGTCCCTTAACTTTTCTTTTAATCTATACTTAAACTTTCACTATTTATTCAATTTAGTCCTTGCACCTAATTACCCTCAATTCAAGCTAATTCACCTAGCCAAAACCTAATTAACCACACAACTAACTTTGTAAATATTTTTAATAAATATTTACAAATTCGTTTCACGAAAACGGAGACCCGAAAATACAGTTTTTCGATACTCATAAATTTTAGGTCGTTACAGGGACTATTCCATGTTATTAGTTGAAAATTTTTAAAAGAATTATATAAAATCTCAAAAATAGCAAAAAGAAATATTAAGTAGAGTTTTTAAAAACTTCAAGTGATGATGTGAGTACCTTCATGTAATGTAAGTTTAAAAATCAAAGAAGAAAAGTAATCAAATTTCAAGACTAATGTGGACCAAAAAAAATAGGGACTAGATGTTATCTTATCCCTAAATAAAACACATATATATAATTTCTTTAGCCTTTTCATTCTTTTCATTTTTATCTATTTACCCAAATATAGTGGCAATAATTTAAATAAATACTTTTGAATAATTTAATAATTTTAATGAAATATTTTAAATAATTTAATAATTATTTTATAATTTTATAATGTTGAGTGACGAAAACATAAATTTACGTAGTTTATGAGAAAATATCTACCTTCCTTTCCCTCCTTTTATAAGGCGACAAAAAGGAATGGGCAAAGGTGATTAGATTGGGTAGTACTACTACTAGTATCTCAATCTCTACTTCTGTTTATAATTTAATAATAATATGCAGCTAATTCTCAAAATAAAAGGTTAGATATATATTAGTTTGGATTAGGCCTTCAATCTTCATCGGACGGAGGATTGGGCCAGACCCGTTACCCTTTTAAGTCTTTACCCTTTACCTCAACTATTCTTTTGTAGACTACCACCGACTTGTACTTCAGCTTTTTTATATTGTGTTAAAGATAAAAATTAGGGAAGAGAAAATCCATCATTGGAATGCTATGCTCATGAGTGGTGATAATCATTTCTCTGTTAAAATTTTATTATATTTAGAATAAATTATTTTCAATTCTTGTTAATTTAAGATATGTGTATTTACATGTAAAAGATTTTATAAAAAATAATTTATGTATCTTTTTGTGTTTATCAAACAACAGAAAATATTTTATACAGATTCATCTAAATACCAAAAAATATTAATTTTTCTATGAACACAAGTCATTTTTCAGAAATTATTTTCCGAAAATAATTTTTAACGAAACAA
The DNA here is from genome assembly GCA_025698465.1 of Gossypium longicalyx. Lineage (NCBI taxonomy): Eukaryota > Viridiplantae > Streptophyta > Magnoliopsida > Malvales > Malvaceae > Gossypium > Gossypium longicalyx. The sequence goes on from CM046995.1 coordinate 82,232,733, forward strand.
ACATACCTTTAATGTAAAATATAATCACCTCTTATGGTTTCAAGAATGTTTACTTATTTTATCAAGTTAGAAGAAAATTTTATAAAATCTCTCAAAATTTATTTGATTAAATAAAAGGTAATTATACACTTTTTATTATATATGTGTTTTCTATTTTATTTATTATTTTTAGTTTTAATTAAGTGTTTTAAATTTATATATTAACCTTAAAGTTGAATTTATTAAATTGTTTTATGTAAAATTAATTAATTACTATTGTTTTGAAAGTTATAATAGAAAAGATTTAGATTATAATAAAAAACAATTCATCTTAAAATTAATACATATAATTAAAATTTTAATAGTTGGCATGTATTTGCATAGAAAATTATTAAAAAGGAAACAATAAGTAAAAGAGAAGACAAAAATCAAATATAATTATCATTTATAATAGGGGATAATAGCAAAAAAAGCCTTTGTACTTAACAAAATTTTCAATGTGTTATTTATACTTTTGAAATCTCCAATTTAGTACCTAAAGTTTAATTTCATTTATCAATAAGGCACCTACCATTAGCACCATTGAAATTTGTGTCGACGTGGCACGCTGACCAATAAAAAAGTGCCTCATGCACATCATTGACTTTTGATTAAAAACAAAATATCTCTTACTAATTAGTCCAAATATTTTTTAAATTGCCAAAATTAAAATAAATACAAACCAATTTCCCTTTACTTAATAAAATAGAATAGAAAAGAAAAGAAATATCACCTTTAGAAATCCATCTCTTCTAAACTCAATTTTTTTTCTAAACCTAGATCTCCAATAATTCTATCATACTTAAAACCACCAATTGTTGATGGAAATTGTCGCACCGACCACTATTATTGATGTTCAATCCTCGATAGATCCCGAAGTCAAATCTCTCAAGCCATCGCTCTTCAAATCTCAGACTAAAAGAAAGAAAAAATTTTCCAAGATTTCAAATCTCAAATCTTCCTCATATCAAAGATTGAAAACATTAGCTTCTCTAGCCAAAGCAGAGGCTAATCTCAAAGCCTTAAAACCTAAATACCCATTAGCCAACATAAAAAATCCATCTTTCAAAAATCTTGTAAAGCTTTACCAGTTGCTTCATCATAAGAGCGCCATCATTGTTGGTGTTATTACAGGTTTCTACGAAGTGAGCGACATGTTGACACGAATTTCTTTTGCCATCGAACTATTGGAATTTTAGAGGTTGATAATTTTAAGGCGTCTTCAAATGATCAATCCTCTGAGTGCATGATTTTCAATATGCACATGAAGAAGGAAAAAAACTTTCAACTTGATCTTTGATGGCTTTTTTGATGAGCTATTTAAATTGATATGAAGAAACACTTTCAAGTTATTCTTCAATAGCTTTGATTTCACCAACATTTTGAAGAGTTTGATGTTGATTTTTGTTGGAAGAAGTTTGGTTGCTTCTACTTAGATGTTCAATTGAAGTCATCATGAAAACAATTTTATCATTTATTCTTTTTATGCTTGTAGTAAGACACTCTACTATCTTTGTTAAAGACATCACTTATTCTTCCAAGGTTGTAGCACCAGTTGTTATGATATTCATCACTCCGAAATTTGGATTTGGGGGACATGTTGGAATGGAGTTGTCATTTGGTTGATTATATTTCTCCTTGAATGATTATCGACAAACTATATTAGATCCATGAGTAGAAACCTCTTCTAAGTCATGGGTAAAGACATCGGTGCTTGACAATAAAGCCGAAAGGGCTGTAGGATTAGGTTTAAAAGGCTTTTGAGTTGGTTTGTTTATGATGATGATATTCTTTGAGGCTATTGCAACTTTGAACTTTGAATTTTTGAGAGAAAAGATGAAAGGAAGAGATTGCCTTACGAGGCGTGCCAGGAATTTGTACATACAAATTTCGAGTCAAATATTAACTTGAAAATTTGGAGTCAAATTTCATTTATCAACTTTAAAAAAAGCTATAATCTCTACATTTCTTTACTACAAAGAAAACTCTTTTGATTATTCTCTTTCAACGAACTTTGATTTAAGGGTCATCTATATTTGATCTTGTAAGGATGCAGTTTGCTTCAAGGGTTGTCAAGATTTGATCTTGAAGCTAGAATCGGTGAGATGCTTGCTTAAGAATTTGGTTTGGTTTGGATCCAAGGGTAATCAAGACTTGATCTTGAATCAATGATGTCCGCTTCAAGGGCCTTTTAAGCTTGATATTGAAAAATAATTTTAGCCTCCTTTATGTCAATTGAACATGATCAAAAGGTTATTTTCTTTTGAAATGATTTTTGACTTTCACTCCTCAGTCAAATTAAATTAGAATGTGACTTTTCTTTATAACTGATGCGACGCTTGTCAAAATTTCTTTAAGTTCTTTAGTTTCTTCAGAGACTTTTGGACTTTTTAACCTGTGAATGTGTGTTAAATGACTTGGAGGTAACCCCCTTTTATAGTGTTAGACAATCAAGTGAAAGAGAGTTTTCATAAAATTTAACTTTTTCACTTGTGTGTTCTACAAGAATTAAACTCATTTATTTATTGTTTATCTCTAAATTAGAGATAAAATGATCCTTAAAGAATATGGTTTCTTCATAAAAGAGTTCTAAAATGATTTAATTTCATGATTAGTTTAATTTAATTTGATTAGTGATAAACAATAATAATAGATGATGAATTTTGATTGGTCCAAAATTTGTCACTCTACAACCCTCAATAAGAATCTCAAATATTAAAGGTTTGCTTAAGTCAATGAACACAACCATTTGGGCAAACCTTCATTGTTTGCCACAATTAGTTTAATAATCAATCTTAATAACTTTTTCCACAATATCACCAACCGCATTCAATAAACTTCAATTATACATTGCTTTGGATAGTCCAAGTAGTTTTATCTATGCCATTACATTCCATGGATACGATTGAGAGGTAGTAAAAGAAGAACACCAAGGTTGAATTTTGAGATACTAATTGTACACAACCCACGACCCCTATTCCAAAACCTTTATATAATCTTCCTTTGACCAGAATTGTTGGGATCTAATGCCTTTAGTGTAGCATTTTCATCTATGTATAGTTGTATTTTTTGAACAAATTGGTTCAATAAAATATCCATGAACTACATTAATATTCTTTGTATAATGTCCTCAATGGTTTTTGCATGCAAAGAAAAATGAAAGCAAATATTAGCTCATTAATTATTTAGTGTTTAACTAATACTGAGTGATATTATGTGGTTCGATCATAATACAAAAAGGCACCTTATATTAGTAGATAATCTAAACATGTCATTAGTTTAATCGAAAATGAAAAAATCAGTTGAAAGACTAATATGTCATCTGTTAAGTCCAACTAGAGAGATACCTTATCTTGGATATTGGAGTGGATGACTCCTAGAAGATAAAGACATAGATATGACTGACTAGATTGAGAATAAATCGGACAGGACCCTATCGCGTATGAAAATAGTATGTGAAATATGCAAGTATACATGTCGAATTAAGTAATATAATGATAAGTAAGATTGACTCCATAGGGATCGGTTAGGATTAATTTGGTTATGTTACTGCTATAAAGTGTATGAATTATGTTGTGGCAAAACAGTGACAGAAATGTAATGATAATTAAAATGATGTTGATGTATGCAAAATGTAACAAACAAATATAAAAATAAAATACTATTGAAAAGTTATCAGGGCAAGAATGAGAGGATCAAATCTGTTGAATATGACTAGGAATCTACCATTATAAACCAAAAATGCCTTAGCAAACTCTTAACCATTTTACCGTTCAGAACGGATCTAAGATAGTCTACTTCTTTTTAGAGCAAGACCTTAGGTTACCTCACCTAAATAAATATATGTATGTAAGCCTCAGATGTGATTCCCAACACTAATTTCTCTTCGTTCTGTACAAACACTACTCTATATCTAGAAACTGCTATGGGTATTATGTCGAATAACCACCTGTATCATTTAATTTCAATCCAACTAACCTAACCTTTTCAGAATTAGATTGTGTTTATAAGCATACTAAACATTCATCTATGTCTAGAGTTTGCATGCATGTCATTTAAGAAGAACAAATTAAATGAAATAGTAAAATAGATCAGATCGAAGCTTCAACATTAATGGAAAATTAGAGTATCATCCAGTAAACCCAACCCAATGAGATTTAGCTCATGATTTGATTAATCAAATCCAAATTTGAAATACCATTCAATATCTTAAACATTTAATTGCATAAAGAAGCAATGTAAAAGAAAATAAGGAAGAACTTCAGGAAGCATGCTTTCTGTAACATCCCAATATTAGGCCTAGTCAGAATAGTGGTTTCAAAACCACAAATCTGAAGTAGAAATAATTATTTTATGAATGTGTTGAGGTTTGTGATATGTTTTCATAATTGTGTGAAAATTTCATGAATAAATTTTATTGATAAAGTGTCCAATTTAACATGTAGGACTAAATTGAAAAAGTTGCAAAATATGTGATTCTAGAAGCTTTAAGCATGAAATAGCTATGAATTATTAATTAGAGGTCCTTAAATAGCAATTTGACCAATTTCTAATGTTATGGACAAAAAAGGGAAAAATGAAGCAAAATTTGCTCATCTTCTTCAAGCTAGGGCTGAAACTTTGAAGCTCTCCATAGCTAAGGTTTCTTTACTTTCCAAGCTTGATAATAAGTGTATCCTAGCCCCGTTTTTAATGTTCTTTACATTTTTAAAGTTGTTATCAACCGATCTAGCCATTTCTACCATTTATTTGAGCTAGGGTTGATGTCTAGGGTTTGAACCATGTGTGACATGCATGTATTTTGATGTTTCATGGTAGATTATGAAAGTTTGATGTGTGATAAACATCTTTTGCTAAGTGATTTTTTGATGAAAACACCTAAAAAGGGATTATTTGTAAAAGTGGTAAAAATGGGTGGTAGAAATGTGATTTGATGAAAAATGTGGGATGGTATAAGCATGATATAGGTTTGGCTAGGCTTGGGTAACAAAGAAAATGAGTACATTTCATTTTACGAGCCTAAGGAATAATTTGCAAATATGTGAAAGTTTAAGGGTAAAATTATAATTTTTCCAAAATATGGTTTTTGGACTGATTTGAACAATGTGATAATTAAATGAGCTAAATTTGCTATTATAGACCAAGAAAAACGGAGTCTGGACCTAGATCGGGAAAAGAACAAGAAAATTTTCTAAGTGTTGTAAAAGTTTCAAAATTTCTCGATTTAGTCCCGAACCACTCCCAATGTATGTTTTGGGCCTCATAGGTTCGTATAAGGGACGATATACATATGTATGAATGGTTTTAAATTGGACGCATTTTTATTACTGGTTTGGTATGAATGTTTATGTTTAAGTCCGGTAACGCCTCGAACCTTGTCCTGGTGTCAGATACGGGTAAGGGGTGTTACATTTAGTGGTATTAGAGCTACGATTTAGTCGATTCTCGAAGTAACGTAGTGTGTGTAATGAGTCTAGCTATACATGCAATATATAAAACGTAATAGTGTGACGACTCTTGACCATTAAAAATTGTGTTTTCATATAGTAATGGATCCCAACCGAGCTGAGGCTGATGAAGTCGAAAGTAATGCGTCGGCCCCCACTCAAGGGGCAGCGCCGTCTGATAGTAGATCCTATACAGTCAGTCAAGGAGAAGGAGGTAGGGAAGCATTTCTCTATATGATGAAAGCATAGTATACGGAGTTCGTTCGAACGAACCTGAACGCTCAACCCCCTCCACCCTCACCTATTCCTTTGCCTATTCCCGTAGCACCTCAAGGTATGGACTTCGTGAGATTGAATAGACCTCCAATTAATAAGATTCGAAAATAAGGAGCCGAATAGTTCCAAGTTGGTATAGATGATGATCCCGAAAGGGCAGAGTTCTGGCTCAAGAATACCATCAGGGTATTTGATGAGTTGTCATGCACACCTAAGGAATGTATGAAATGTGTTGTATAACTCCTGAGAGACTCGGCTTATCCGTGGTGGAACACCCTTGTGTCGATTTCGTCAAGGGAGAGAGTTAATTGGGAATTTTTCCAAGAAGAGTTCTGTAAGAAGTACATTAGCCAAAGGTTTATCGATCAGAAACAAAAGAAATTTCTTGAGTTAAAACATGGTCGAATGACGGTAATGGAGTATGAGCGATAGTTTGTGAGGTTGAGCAAATATGCTCGAAAATGTGTTTCGACTGAAGCCATCATGTGTAAGAGATTTGAAGATGGGCTGAACGAAGACATCTGATTATTGGTTGGCATTTTTGAACTGAAAGAATTCGTTGTGCTCGTAGAGAGAGCTTGTAAGACCAAAGAGTTGGCTAAAGAGAAAAGAAAAGTTAAGTTTGAGTCTGAAGACTAGAAGAAGAGACAGATGGGTAAGTCACTTCAGTCCTCATCTAAGAAATTAAAAGAGTTTAATACTCGATCAAGTGCTTCAGCTGGGTTTTCAAATAGAAACCATGGGAAATAATATTCAAGTTATAAGGCTCAGACTACCTCGATAGCGAGTATGGGTAATGCTTGAACTAGTAAACCTGAATGTCTATATTACGATAGACGTCACCCCGGTGAGTGTCGGGTGAATGATCGAACTTGTTTCGAGTGTGGCTCCCAAGATCACTTTATTAGAGATTGCCCCGAGATGGTTGTAAAAGAGAAATTTCAGAGTGTAAGATCGGGTAATATTACTTTTAGAGGGAGGCCACAGAGGAGTCCAGGAAATAGAGCAAGTAGCAAGAGTGCACCTAGAGATCCAGCTGTGAGATCCGAGGGTAGAGCACTTGCGAGGACTTATGCCATTCGCCCTCGCGAAGAGGCTTCATCTCTTGATGTGATTACGGGTACTTTTTCTCTTTATGATACTCATGTTGTTGCTTTGATTGATCCGGGATCAACCCATTCGTATGTTTGTATGAAATTGGTATCTAGTATGAATATGCCTGCTGAGTTTACATAATTTGTGATAAAAATATCGAACCCTCTAGGCAAGTATGCGTTAGTTGACAAAGTATGTAAGAATTGTCCTTTGATGATTAGAGGTGACTATTTTCCAGCTGATCTTATGCTTTTGCCATTTTTTGAATTTTATGTAATACTTGGTATGGATTGGTTGATAGGCTAATGAAGTCGGCTCATTTTATTCCGGTATGTACCGACTACTCACTTGATAAGCTAGCTGAGTTGTATATTTCTGAAATTGTAAGTGTAATGACCCAAAATCCGTGGGCACCAGAAAAGTACATTATCGGGCCTCCGTCTTAGTGAAACGGGTTCGTAAATAATTATTAGGAATAATTATGAGTCTAGTTATATGTCTAATTAGGCTTTATTTAGGTGAAACTAGTTTAATTTAGAGTAATTAGTAAAAAGGACTAGATTGAGTAAAGGTTAAAAGTTTAATTCTAAAACAATAAAAAGAAAAAGGGATTAAAATGGAAATTAAGCCATTTGTAATAATTGAGGCGGTAAAATGGGTAGAAAAATCTAAGATTTTTCTTAGATTTTATTAATTATTATTGTTAATATCATTATTATTTGATTTACAATTTTATTATTAGATTATAAATAAATTAAAATTTGTGCCAAATGTATGATGATAAAAGTGTACATGTGTGATATGTGTATTTATACACATGTAAATATATATATTTGTATATTTTCTTAAATAATAAGTAAAAGATATTTATATATATTAATAATTATTAAATTGATATTATATTATGAAATAAGACAAGTGCATAATTATTATTGGTACATGTGTAAAATATATATATAATTTCTTATATAATAAGTAAATGATAATAATTAAATTATAAGATTTTTTTTATAATAAACAAATTAAACAATAACAATTGTACTAAAATATCGTACATTTGTTATAAAATAATTTGTTTACTTAATATTAAAGTAATGTAAAATAACTAAAAGAAATAAGTAAATAGAATAAAAAAAAAGTAAAAGAAAGAAGAACAGAAAAGAAAAGAGAACAAAACGAAAACAGGGGAAGAAAAAGGGAAAGAAAAAAAAAAGGGGGAAACTGGGATTTTAAAGCTTTAAGTTTAATTGGTAAGCTAAATTTAGCCTTTTTCTCTTAATTTTGATGTTTTAGAAGTTTTAAAACAAAGTTTTGTTGAAATAAATTAAGGTATTGGACTGGACTCAGAGAGAATCAGATTTACGGGGTCGATTTAGTCAGAGAAACCGAAGAAAAAGTGAAGATAATTCGTGATTGTTTAAAAGCAGCTTCGGATAAACAGAAATCCTACGAGATTTGAAACGGAAAGAGATTGAGTTTCAGGTCGGTGACAAGGTATTCCTGAAAGTATATTCTTGGAAGAAAGTTCTCAGATTTGGCTAGAAGGGCAAGTTGAGTCCGCGTTTTATTGGACCATATGAGATTACCGAAAGAATAGGGCTAGTAGCATATCGGTTGGCTTTGCCATCTGAACTGGAAAGGAATCACGATGTGTTCCATATGTCTATGTTACACCGATACCGATTAGACCCTTCACATGTGATTTCACCGACAGAAGTTGAGATTCGACCGGATATGACTTATGGCGAAAAGCCGGTTAAAATTTTGGCTCGGGAAGTCAAACAGTTGAAAAATAAAAGTATAGCTCTTGTGAAAGTATTATGGCAAAGACATAGGGTTGAAGAAGCTACATGGGAACCTGAGGAAACCATGAGAAAATAATACTCAAACCTTTTTACCGGTAAAATTTTCGGGGACGAAAATCCCTAAAGGGGAGAGTTGTAACATCCCGATATTGGGCCTAGTAGGAATAGTGGTTTCGAGACCACAAATCTGAAGTAAAAATAATTATTTTATGAATGTGTTGAGGTTTATGATATGAAGTAGAAATAATTATTTTATGAATGTGTTGAGGTCTATGATATGTTTTCATGATTGTGTGAAAATTTCATGAAGAAATTTTATTGATAAAGTGTCCAATTTAACATGTAGGACTAAATTGCAAAAGTTGCAAAATATGTGATTCTAGAAGCTTTAAGCATGAAATAGCTATGAATTATTAATTAGAGGTCCTTAAATAGTAATTTGATCAATTTCTAATGTTATGGACAAAAATAGGCATGGATAGGTAAAAATTGAAAGTTTAGTAAAAAGGGCATTTTGGTTATTTAGTAATTAAAAGATTAAAAAGGGAAAAATGAAGCAAAATTTTCTCATCTTCTTCAAGCTAGGGCTGAAACTTTGAAGCTCTCCATAGCTAGGGTTTCTTCACTTTCCAAGCTTGATAATAAGTGCATCCTAGCCCTGTTTTTAATGTTCTTTACATTTTTAAAGTTGTTATCACCGATCTAGCCATTTCTACCATTTATTTGAGCTAGGGTTGATGTCTAGGGTTTGACCCATGTGTGACATGCATGTATTTTGATGTTTCATGGTAGATTATGAAAGTTTGATGTGTGATAAACATCTTTTGCTAAGTGATTTTTTGATGAAAACACATAAAAAGGGCTTATTTGTAAAAGTGGTAAAAATGGGTGGTAGAAATGTGATTTGATGAAAAATGTGGGCTGGTATAAGCATGATATAGGTTCGGCTAGGCTTGGGTAATAAAGACAATGAGTACATTTCATTTTACGAGCCTAAGGACTAATTTGTAAATATGTAAAAGTTTAGGGGTAAAACTATAATTTTTCCAAAGTATGGTTTTTGGACTGATTTGAACAATGTGATAATTAAATGAGCTAAATTTGCTATTATAGATCAAGAAAAACAAAGTTCAGACCTAGATCGGGGAAAGAACAAGAAAATTTTCTAAGTGTTGTAAAAGTTCCAAAATTTCTCGGTTTAGTCTCGAACCACTCCCAATGTATGTTTTGGGCCTCATAGGTTCGTATAAGGGAAGATATGCATATGTATGAATGGTTTTAAATTGGACGCATTTTTATTACCCGGTTTGGTATGAATGTTTATATTTAAGTCCGGTAACACCTAAAAGTTACCTAAAACCCTATCCCGATGTAATATACGGGTAATGGGTGTTACACCTTTGCTGATCCAGCCCTCAATTGTGACGTTGCAATGTTTCACAAAGACCTAGTTGACTACTTTCATCCTCTTCCTTGCGTTCTACTCTACTTTTCAACTACTACTGCTACCCTCTATTTCCGCCTCAAGATCCTTCCTCTTAGAAATGCTTGTTTTTCTCTCTCTCCCTCTCTAGATATTCTTTACTTTTTATAAGGTAGATCCCCCTCTTAGCACATAATTTTTCCTCCCTCTGTTTCAGGTAGATCTTTCTGGTTCAAGTACAACAGGCTGAGAGTAGCACGAATTGAGTGCTGACTCGGTGTCTTCCTAGAATTTCCATGGCATTAATGTTGGCAATCCGTCCAACCTTTTGCCATGACAAAACTTCACTCCTTCATTTATTTTTCTCATCTAAACTTGTCATTCAAACACAAACAAATCATTTCCACTCATAAGTAAAAGTAACATAATAACATTTAAACACAATCCAAGCTTCATGATGCAATGTTCTAAAAATACTAATATAATACCTAAAATGCAAATACATCTGCTTAAGTACAAACAATTAACCAAGTCTAGAGGCCTAAAATATAACTCTTTTCAAGAGTTATCAGACCCAAGTAGAATAGATCCTAAATTCGTTTATGAATTTGTTCACTTGTGATGTTCATAGTGTGACACGCCTTAATCCTAAGTGGATGATGGACTATGTATACGTGAGTCGTATACTTTGATGTAAATGAAAGTGTAACAGCCCATTTTTAATGAAATCGGAACAGTGGTTTCGAAACCACAAATTCGAGTCTGGGAGAAAAAATATTTTAATATTATTTCATGGTTTGCATTATGATTGAAATATAGTATGAAAAATTTGTAAAGAAATTTCATTGATTACATGTCTAATTAGATAGAAAGGATTAAATTGCATAAAATGCAAAAGTTGAATTCTAGTAGCTGTAGGTATCAACTAACTATGGAATTCAAAATTAGAGGTCACTAAATGGCAAATAGACCATTAAGATGAGTTAGTAGATAAGTATGATAATTCATCAATAGAAAATTAAATAAAGAAAATGACTAAATTGGAAAGTAAAAATAATTAAAAATAATAATTAAAGATGATAAGTAATAAAATAATGAAAATATCATCATATTATCATCTTTCCCAACTTATTTTACATGGAAACCCTAGTTAAAAGAGTTTGAAGGTAGCAAGCTTATTTGGCTCAATTAGATCCAGATAGACCAAATACGGAGTTAGATCAAGTAAAAGAAATGTGTCGGATTAGTAGATTACAATTCGTGAACACTTGTCAAGGTAAGTTCATTTAACTAAACTGTGTATATTTATATTGTAACATCCTGAAATAGGGCCTAGTCGGAACAGTGGTTTCGGGACCATAAATCTGACGTTAAAATAATTATTTTATGATCATTATGAGGCCTAGGATATGAAAACATGCATGTGTTAAAGTTTCATGAAGAAATTCTATGTGTAATGTGTCCAATTGGAAATTAGGGACCAAATTGAATGAATTACAAAACTTGGGTTCTAGAAGAAATTTGTATGAAATTGCTTTGGAATATTAATTAAAGGTCTTTAAAGTGTAATTTTCCCAATTTTTAAGTTTTTGGACAAAAATAGGCATACATGAAAAATTTGGAAATGTTAGTAAGAAAGAGCATTTTGGTCATTTGGTAATAAATGAAATAAAAAGGGAAAAATCAAGCTAAAATCAACCATTCTTCTTCTCCATCCTGTCGAAAATTTAGGGTTCTCCATAGCTAGGGTTTTCAACATTTTCAAGCTTAGTAGTAAGTGCCCCCTAGTCCCGTTTTTAATGTTCTTCGTATTTTTAATATCCTCGTAACATGCTCTTTCTATTTCTACCCATATTTCATGCTAGGGTTCATGTTTAAAAAATTACCCATGCATGAGATGCTTGTGTTTTGATGATTTATAGAGGAATATGAGAGTTTGAAGGATGATAAACAACTTTTACTAAGTAGTTTTTCATGGAAATGGCTTATAGGATTAAATTGTAAAAGTTATGGAAATGGGTAGAAAAATATAGAATGAGGGAAAAACATGGGCTGCTATAAGTGTGAATAGCATTTGGCTAGGCTTGGGTAGCGAAGGAATTACATACATTTCATTATACGAGGCTTAGGACTAAATTGTAAATATTGTGAAAGTTTAGGGGCAAAATGGTCATTTTACTCGAGGGTGAGTTTTAGGCCTAAAAATGAATAATGTGATTTATTGATAATCTAATTTTATTGATATAGATCCTGAGGAACAAATTTCGAAGGTCGACTATAGAAAATAAAAGGTTTCGGAATAATCGAAATATGAAACCGAAGTAATTACCAGGTAAGTCCGTATAACCTGAAGCAAACTTTAAGTATACTTAAAATGCATGTTTTGAATGTATGATAATTTTAGATATTCATTGTATGATAATCCATGAAATGTTGTAATATAAATGAAAAGATGATAAAAGTCCTGGTTGAAACAAAAAGGGAAATTCGGTGGATAAATTATGGCTTATATGACACGAGATCCTGCATGTGTTGCAGAAAAGGATTTATCCCGGACGGGTAATCCGTTGATCTCAATATAAAAAGGATCTAGCCCAGACAAGTGTTTCTTAAGTGATTGAACCTCTTGAAGAATATAGGTGCATTAAGGATTTAGCCCGGACGGGTAATCCGATTGAGGACTGAATTTAGCCTGGACTGGCAATTCAGATTCGAACTTATGAGAGCAATTGTCGTTGAAAAGAATTTAGCCTAGACTGGTAATCCCGACATTGCTCTATGAGTTTATACTACGGAGGAATTAGCCTAGACTGGTAATCCCGCTGTAAGATGTAAGGTTCGTGGGAGTGTGTATTTGAGATGATCACTTGTATGATTTGATAGTAAATGGCCATCCATCAAGATCTCCAAGAAATTCAACAGGACTATAATGAGAAACGAGAATGGAAATGTTGAATTGATGAGCTCACCTAAGATTAATACTATATTGCTTGAGATGAAACTAACTTAATGATTGAGTGTATGTGATAAGGGATTATACTATGCATGTTTGGCATGAATATATTTTATGGTTGTATACTAAATAACCGATAAGTTTACCTTCTTGTTATCTGGACTTACTAAGCATGTTAATGCTTACCCCTTTCCTTTCCCTATTTTACAGAGCTCGTGGACTCGTGAAGATTGGAAGACAATTGGAGTATTGTCAACACTATCAGCTTCTCTTGCTTTGGCATAGAAATACTTATACTTTGTTACAATGGCATGTATAGGTTCTTGGTTATTTTGTTATATATGTCATTGGTTAGTCAATGTAAAGGCTTAAATGATATACCTATTCATTTTGTATATGGCCATAAGATATGGCTCACTTTGATGTAGGTTGTAACCTACTAATTGTGCATGTTGGTGTCTAAATGTTCATGAGATGGTTAAATGTGGTATATCATGAATGGACATGTGGAATGTGGCCAAACCAAGTTTAAATGAGCTAAGTTTAAATTGGCAATGAGTTATAAAATGAGCCAAGTTTAAATGTATTATATGATATGGTAATCCTTAATACAAAGAGGATAATTTAGCATGTACAAAACCGATAAGATGAGGTTAATATGCAATAGACCGTTGAAGGTAGTCATTGGGCATAATTAGGCCATGTTGAATACCAATGAAATTCACAAATGTGTATGGATGTTGAGGGTGACTATTGGCTTGGATAGTAGCCTCCAAAAAGGTCCACACGGGTAGACACACGAGCGTGTGTCTAGGTCGTGTGTGACACACGATCAACCCCGTGGGCGTGTTGTGCGGCCGTGTGTCCCCTGCACCTAGAATTATAGGTTAGATCGTATGGTAGTAAACACACGGGCAGAGACACGGTCGTGTGTCTCAATCGTGTAGAGGACACGGCCTAGCACACGAGCTTGTGCCTTGGCCGTGTGCCTTAAAATGAATGATGATGTCATAAACAGAATATCCGAGATTTTAGACACAGGTGATAACACAGGCATGTCTAGGTCTTGTGAGAGACACGGGCGTATGCTTGGCTGTGTGAAAACCCCTGTAGGTTTGAAATGAAAAATAAATCCAAATAATTCAACACGGGTGTGGAATACAGGCGTGTCCCTAAGCACACGAGCGTGTGCTTTGCCTCCACACGGGCGTGTGAGGGATAACCCTAAGAATTTTACTAAAATTTTTTATAGTTCTCAGTTTAGTCTCGGATCACTTTTAATGTATGTTTTGGACCTTATAGGTTCATAATTAGGACATCATGATGTTGTTTGATCGGTTTTAAATTAGAATGAAATTTTATAACCTGTATTTTTCGAAAGTGTCCGTGTATATATCCGCTAACGCCTCGTACCTCGTCCTAGTCTTGGTTACGGGTAAGGGGTGTTACATATATGTTTGAATTGAATGTTGTATATGTAAATTGTGAAATTGTTATTTATATGAAATTGATTACATATCCGACAAAGTCCGATAAATGTTAAGTTTCGTTTGAATAGATGAAATTTTGATGGATAAAGGGTTCCCAAATTGGTTGTGGTCTTGCATATGTTGTGGACACACCACATCTCGAAAGAGCGTCCCATTACTAGCCCTCTCAAGCTTCCCGTTATATAGTTCTTGCGAGCTTCCCGTTAATAGCTCTTTGAAGCATCCAGATCGGTTGTGATCCTACATGTGTTGTGGACACACCACAACTCTTATGAGCGTCTAGATATATGGCTCTTCGGAGCTTCCAGATTAAAGGCTATTCGAGAGCTTCCTGATTAATGGCTCTTCGGAGCATCCCGATATGGCTTGCTTGAACTTTCTGATATATGGCTATCTCGAGCTTCCTGATTAATGACTCTTCGGAGCTACCCATTATTGGCTCGCATGAGCTTCCTAATTATGGCTCTTATAAGCTTCCCGTTATACTGCCCGGATAAGCTTCCTGTTACATGACTTACATGAGTTTCCCGTTATATGGCTCGAAAGAGAGCTTCCCGTTTATGTGCTCACATGAGCATTCCCGAATATGAATTGATGAATTACAGATTTGTACACTTTGAGTGTACTACCCGAGTATCCATCGATATTTTAAATGATTCAACAGATAAAATCCTGATATAAAATAAATAAATAAATTCAAAGTGAATCATTACCTATATATACATGAAGTATATGGAATTGATATATGAATACAAGAAGTGGAAAGTTATGAACATGGAAACTTAATATTGTTGAGCTTATACATGTTCCTTGACATTTATATGAAATATGTGTCTAACATGGTTGATGAGGATATGTGCTAGGGCATTTAGCCATCTTGTTTGAGTATGCTTTGTATGCTTATCTTATGTGTGAAATAATATTAAGTTAAATTCCATGTTATACGAACTTACTAAGTATTAAATGCTTACTCTGTTTTATTTCCTCTGTTTTATAGTAATTCAGAAGCTCATTTTGGTTGGAAGTTGGTTGGAGCAACATCACACTATCCCTCGGCTTATTTCAGTATAATTAGTACATTATTTTTGGTTATAATGGCATGTATAGCTTAAATTAGGTCATTAATGGCATGTATGTGATTTGGTTGTAACTATCCATTAGAATGACTTGTGAAAGATATGATTTGTAGAGTATATAAGAGTCTATACATGGTTGATATGTGTTTGAAATGGATGAGTGGTGGAAACCATATGGATAAATTAATGAATGGATGAAATGGCATATTAGGTACAAAGATGTTTTTATATGTATTAGATTAACTTGATAAAAAAAATGAAGACTTGGTCGTATGTATTAATATGTCATATATGATACTTGGTATTGGCTTGATTTGGATGTATTATATTGGCTTAAGAATATGTTTAAGTGTTTATGTAGGTAGAAGGAAAAAATTGGGTGAGAAATATGGCTTGGAAATAGCCCTATTTTGTCCACATGGGCAAAGACATGGGCGTGTGTCTCAGTCATATGTGACACACGGCCTAGCACATGGGCATGTGACTTGGCCGTGTGACCCAAGTCAAAGAGTTACACAGGTACGAGCAAGGGCTGAGACACGATCTATGCTTTATTTTGAATGCCCACACGGCCTGAGACACGGGCGTGTCACTTAGCCGTGTGAGCCACATGGCCTAACTATACGGGCGTGTGTCCCCTGTACCTTAATAAATTTTGAGATTTTGCGAAAAATTATCTAACTACCTGGTTTAGTCCCGACTTGTTTCTAATATGCATTATGGGCCTCGATGGCTCATATAAGGGACAATATGATTGAATATGATCGATTTATGGTGTGAATGCTAAGTGACATGAAATATCTATATTTGATCTGTAAATCTTAATAATGCTCCGTAATCCTGTTCTGATGACAGATATGAGTTAAGGGTGTTACAGAAAGCCTGAGTTCAAATAGATAAGGAACCGAAAGCTGGTACGTTGGATATACGACTTTTGTAATATGCAACGTCATTCCACACTTGACGAATTGCATGTAGAACCAATAAATGAAAAATAATAGAAACGGTGAAGTAAGAGAAATAGATCGCATGAATCGCTATTTGCAGTGAATGCGTTTTTTCGCTAAGTATAAAAATGACTTAAGAATTAATTTAAGGTTTATAGAAAGATCTTACTTTTCTATTGCAAGTAAGTAAATCGTTTACTTTTTGTGTTTTTGGCTTATGTTGGTCGAGCCCACACTTGACGTGATTCATGGTACGAGAATAGCAAAAAAGATCGCTCGGTTGAAAGCTAGGATCAACTTGCTTTGCACAAAATACGAGTATAATTCTGGTTAAGGTTATTACCATAAATATCACAAAAGACCTTAGTTTTTAGAAAAAAATTAAACTTTCGTTGCACTTATAATAACCATTTTTTTAATCTTTTTTTTTCAATTAGTCATTTTCCAAATCAATTAACAAGAAGATTCGAGTAGGTTTTCATAGGCAAATGTATTTTATTCAAGTGTGCATTAAAAACGATCCTGTAGCTTAGAAATTTTATAATTATAGTGTAGGACATACTTCGTTCTATGAGAAGATAAAGTCGCTTAAAGAATTTTATCGAATGGATCCATCCATGAAATTCGTTATTACATCGCCTTCATGTAACTCAATGTCATTTTCTTCCGTAGGGCCATTTATATTTCTGCCTATTCTCGAGAGATTTAGAAGTTTGACTTTAACGAACACATTCACACATTGAGATTCTATAATTATTTCAAGATCATTAGGAGGATCCTCTTTTACTAACCTCACCTTTTTAGTGGCTCTACTTCTTTTCTTAGAGATTAGTAAATTCTCTTACTTATCACCTTTGTTGAATGGAAAAAGCACATCCCCTTACTTATAAAGTCGATATAATGTTGTCACTATGTTTATACTTCTTTTTGTATATAAATTTTCAAAAAATTAAAGAGATAATTAGTTATGTGATTTATGAATACCATGTTAATCATGAGGCTATGAATAAGGATTAAATTAATATTTTTTATACAACTCATACACCACTTGTAGTAGTAAATTACTACCACCACATACACACATCACAAGTAGGTAATCCTTATGATTTAAACTCATGACGTGGGTTGTAGGATGAATGCCCCTAGCTAATGGGTTAATAAGAGGGGTTCAAAATAAACTAGTGTTTATCTTCTATGCTACTCGAGTTTGGTTTGCAATTTTTTTTAATCTATTTTAATTATTATTGAATCAAGTTTGAATTCCAACAAATTGAGCTATTAAAGGAAACTTTGTGTTACTTAATTGAAATAACTCGTAAACATAATCAATTTCTCTTTCAAGCGGTAAAGGCCTGTTACAAGTGTTATTTGCTCTTGTCTGGTATGGCTTAATTTTATGTCAAATATGCATATGGTGTCTTTGATTATAGTCTGATTTGAGCTTTTCGATGTGTTTGAGATCAATCGTATCGCTTTCCTGGTATTGAAGTTACAATCTGCTTGAGAAAAGCCAATTTCTCTTTTATTAAAAATTCTTCAATACATATAAAAATAGTGGGCAAGACTACGAAGTTTGATGCACCAAGTGTACGAATAGTGAATTATTTTTTTGTGGGTGGAGTACGAATAGTGAAAAATTGAAAAGAAAGTGGTGTGGAAAAGTCACCCACCAGTTGAGAGAGCAAAGCGACCAGATGCATCGTACCGTACGAACTAATTTAACAACACAGCTGGTTCCCACACGTCTCTGTCCTGCATTTGCATGTGGTGTATCCAGGACCAAGGACGATTCCATAACAGTTACCCTTCCCCTTCTTCTCTATTTACCTTTTTAACCCCATATGTCCATTTCCTTTTCGCCACGCTGTCGTTTTTGGGAGTTTAAATTTAAGCCTGTATAAAAATAAACACATTATCCATAAGATATATGACAATATACTTAAGCAGTCCACGTAGTCAAATTGTGTTAATGTTGGTGTGAAAATATGAAGTTGTTGGTCCGAGGATAATTGCGTGAAGCCGACGACACCGCTTACGCGCTTCACGTCGGAAAATTTGGCTACCATATTTCCACTTTGTTGACGAATCCACCCCATCAGCAATGCTAGACTAAACATATACATACATTCATACACATATGCTATGCTTGCTGGACCATTTTTTTCTTTCTTTCCTTTAATCTTTGCATTTTGGTCTTTGTCTTATTCAGTTATAGTGAATTCCGTATATGCTCTTTTTTGGTAATAATTTTATTGGTGCCACTCGTCCCAATTCACATATATAACTGGGAATAATGGGTACATAACTAGTAAACTTAATCATTAGATATAGTGTGCTAATTGTTGACTTCATCTATTAACTATGAGATTTGAGGTTTAATCCTTACAGAACTAAAACATATTTCATGATTAGTCGTTTATCTCTTTGAAAAATACCAGCAATGAAAGAATTAGTCACTACTGTCGATGATGAACACCCTAATTCCAACCAAATTAAATTCAGACTCACTCAAATTCATCCAACTTAAATTATTATTTTGATAAAAACATATATTCTTAATTAAATTAATTTTGTAGCTCAATTCAATCATCATCACTTTATAAATTTAAAATTTCTTTGTAACTCAATCTTTAAAAATCGATTGACATCATGACATTGAAATGCCAAATGATATTAAGATAAATCTTAAAATTATACATGAGCTTTAATTTAATATTCAAGTTGATACATAAACTTTAATTTGATATAATTATACACTTGAAACTTTGGTTGTGGTTTAAATGTATATATAAAACTTTAATTTTGATTTAATCATGCATAATAAAATAAATAAATACATCCGTTTATTTTTATATTGGATAAATATAACTATATGTGCATGTAATATATAAACATAAAAATGATGTTATATCCCCATAAAAAAATGATGTTATATCAATAATTATGTTAATAATTTATGAGAATTGAATAAAATTAAAATTTTATGTATAAAATTACACATTAAACTAAAATTTATATATAATTTTAAGATTTATCCCAAAAAAATTCATATTGCATATGACTATAATTAAATGACAAGAAATGGTTAAAATAATAAAATTTCAAAACATTAATGTGACCAAATCATGATTTTTTTAAATAGCCCTTTAAGGTTTATTAATTTTTTTTTGAAAAATACTAAGATTGGCTGTTTGATATATACAAAGAGAGACCATGAATAAAAAATAACATAAACAAAATCCAACTGAACTCAAAAAGCAACCATGATAACATTAATAGAGATATATAATTTAGAAATAATAGTAATTGTTTGGTAATTGATTGATAGATGATAATTGATTATTGATTATAGTGATTAGTTTGATTAATTGATTTTATTAATTAATTTGATCAATTAATTTTATTAACTGTTTATTTTAGAGTATTTGGTAAAACTTAACTAATAGCTGAAAATTAATATGTGTAAAATGACAAATAAGGGTATGACATATTTTATTGTTAAGTATTTATTTGTTTATAATGTTTTAGTCTTTATTGAGTGAAATTATTGAAATAAAATACTATTATCAAGAAATTAATTAATAAATATTTTTAAAATTTTAAATAAACAAATTTCTTAAGTTCCTTATTTGCGTAAGTAATTTTTATTTAAATAAACATCCAGGATGAAAATTAATTAGTAAGTTAGAGGTTTTAGCTGTGAAAAAAGTTGTTCATTCTAGCTATTTTTTTTTTTAGAGATTTTAACTTAACAAATTTTTGCAAACATCCATTCACCAAACACTATAATTGAAGGATTTGATTATCCAAAATCAATTAAAAAAAGACAAAAAAAAAATGTATTTACCAAATACCCCGTAATAAAGTTGATGTGTGCATTCAAGCTAGCTTCAATCCCAATTCACTTTTAAGGACACAATCAAATTAAACGACGTGTGAAGGTATTATCATAAATGCAGTGAATCACGGAACAATTGAATGATATGTAGAAATAATATTTGCGTCTCCATAATTAAGTAGTTTGCAATTTAATTTCAAAGTTTTCAACTCACTTTCTTCAAATTGGAATTAATGGACACATAGCCTAACTTTATTCACCAAACTAAATTTGTACCAACGAAGTAACAATATATATCTATGGATATTAAATCATGTGATAAGAAATTTGATTTTTTTTTTTTAAAGTAATTAAAGTTTAGGGTTTTAGTTTTGTGGATGAAAAAAACGAAGATAAGGATGAAAAAGTGGAAAAAAAATTAAATTTTAAATGTGTTTGGTAGAGAGGAAATAAAATAGAAGAGGTTATTATTTTCTATCATGATACATAAAAGTAAATCATCCCAAGTTAGAATGATAAAATGAGAGAAAATGATAGAGTGATGTATGTTAGTTTAAAATATGCAAATTTTCATCTTTCTTCTTAAATATACCTATGGAAATAAAAATTATATTTTCTATCATATTATTTTTCTATTCTTTCAAAAAAAAATTTAATCTTTTCACTCTACCAAGCAAGGGCTAAGAGAATTGGCTTTGTTTCTCGTTTAAAGATCTAACCTAATTCGACTCTAGATTTAGTTAAAATCCAATACGATTACTAAATATCTGACATCGTGACGTGAGGAAATTTCTCGTCATGACATGACAAACTGTCAAATTATGTCGGGATGATGGGGTTCCTTATCGCGCTGTGGTCTGGAATCTAACCCTCGTCGCAATGACCAACAATTAACGTTGCAACTTCATATATTGTATCTACAAAATCAGTGTGCATAAAACCTACAATTCTTCCATACAAGCATATTACAACAAAATGACTAAATTACATTAAACAAATTGTTGAATTAAACCTTGAAGCTACAACAATGGAGGTTTTCTCCTTCTTTTCTTTCCTTGGCTGGTTGGAAGGGATGCAATTCTCCCTCCTTCCACCAACAATTTGCCTTTTATGCTTAAGTTAAATCATAACTAAATAATAAACCATGTTTTATTTTAATTAATTTCCAATCACTTAAATTAATCTTCATTTTATATTATCGTCCACTTCCTAACGTTTATTTATAGTTTATTTTCTATTTTGGATTTTTGTTTAATTGTTATTTAAGTCCTCAATCCATTTTTTAATTAAAAATCTATAGCAATTGCACTTTACAATTTAGTTCGTACGCCCTAATTAACCACAATTTCGGCTAAATTACTTATCCAAAATTTAATTCACCTATAATGTAAATCTGTACATATTTTTATTGGTTTACGAAAACGGGATCTCGAAATTGCATTTTCTGATACCATTAACTTTCGGTTGTTACAAACACACCTTTAGATCTAGTCGTCTGAGCGGCTGGACACTTTGCCATTGTCACCCTCCCTCTCTCTGTTATCAATGATGAAATAAACTCCTCCAAGGGCTTGGTGGTTGGAAATCTCTACAAGCAACTTCAGTGGTGGGGGCTCTAGGATCTTTGGCAGTTCATGATGTCGGTTCCCTAAATAGATCTTAACAGAGTCGTTTGATTTCATTTTTTTCAACCCGATGCAATGGAAGATTTTTGAGGGATAGGTCTAGTGGCGACGTAGTGGTTGTCCCCCAAATGATGGGTTTTTTAAGTGGTTTTAATGTGTTAGACAATGGCGTTATTCCAACATCATTGGTTTCTTTTTCTTTTCTTTTTATTGTTGTTTAGTTTGAGCTTAGCTAAAGCCTTGGTTCAAAGTCTCCCCCTACTCTCTTGCATTAATCGGATTGAAAGTCGAGTTTTCTATCCAGATCTCAACGCTCTTTAAAGCATGCTTCGACTCTTTTTTAAGGAATTGATAATTGTGGATCTTATGCTAAGTGGGGAAGAAATTCTAGGTTTTTTTTTTAATCTAATTTTGCTTTTGGCTTATGCATTAAGGTGTGTTTGGACACATTAGAGTAATTTGGATGAAAGAGTAATTATTTGGATAGTAATTACATCCAATTATAAGGAATTTTAATTACTTTATATGGTTTGATTGATAGAATGTAATTCCATCGTAATTATTTATGTCATCTTTGCAGTATAAATTGTAATTACACAACTACTTAATTTTAAATTCTAAAAAAATAGAATTTATTATAAAAAAGTATAAATAATACTTGAGAAAATTTTTTATCTAAACAAGTATCAAAACCTAAAATTAAATCATTGTATATAATATATTAGTCCAAAAAAGTTTTCAACAACATAATTACTAATAAAATTAATAAGATGCACTTTTATCTAATTAGTTTAACATTCCATATCGATTAAGTTATTAACATTAAACATATATACTCTTTGTTATTATCGATTGGCCTTTGACTAAGTATATATAATTAATAATAAATATTATGTAGTTTAGATAAATTTAATATAAATAATTTATAGTAAATATTGTGTAATTACTTAATTATTTGGTTGGTCAATACGTATAGGAAATTATAACTCGTGAATAAAATTTTCAGGTTATTGAAATGATATTAATAAAAAAACATATCTCTATATTTTTTAAAAAATAAAATACATATCCTAAAATTAAATATTATTATTGTATAAAAAATTAAATTTTAAACTAAAATCATGTTTGAAAAGCCCTAAGATAATTAGATTTGAATATAATTATTTGTAATTATTCACATAATTATTCTAATTACATTTAATTCATGTAGTGCTTGAAAAGCTACCTAATAATTAGATTTAGGTGTAAATGCTTGTAACTATACAAAAGTGGTATATTTGGGTAACCATTATAGTTGGTGGGTCTCACTAAATTGAGTGTAATTAGAGCATTCCATTACACTTTTCAATTCTTAGGGAAGGAGTGAGAATTAGAGTAATTACACCTAACTCCAATTTAAAAAAAAATATTTTTATACAAGTTATAAGTTATAATATAAGCATGACATGTATGAGTGTTTGAGATGATTATGACCAATTTTTTTTATTATAAATCCTAAAAAAATTATATTATAAAAATAAATTGTGTTTTATAAAATTATAATAAAAAATATATTATGTAAATCCTAAAAGTTTTTGAAGTTATGACAAAAAAGTTTATTATAAAAAAATAATTTAGATGTTATAAAAGTTCTACAGTATATTTATTTATAAAAATTTATGACAAAGTATGGATATAACTTATCTATTTGTCCATGCTATATATCATAAAAATAATATACTTATTTATAAAAAAAATGTTATAGTTTTTTTATCATAACTTATTTATAAAAAATAAATTTAAAAGTAACGACAATTATAAAATTTATATTATTTTGACTTGATTTACGTATTATAAAAAGGAATATAACCTAGTTTAAGCCTTTCCCCAAATTAAGTTTATATAAGTTTTTACAATTAAAGTTATAGGCTATTTGAATTATGGACTTAAATATTATAAGGTCGTTGTTAATTATGCAAATAAAAAAAAAATTTACACTATATCGTGAGGTATGATATCATTTGACAAAATGGTGTCAGTCACAAGCACCATAAATAACTCGCGAACCTTTTAATTTTGACACATTCAAGGCTCTAAAATGTGGTTTAGTAGACATTTTTTGTTCTAAAAAATTACTTATCATATTAACATCACTTTTGTATAATATAAAAAGGTGGATCGTACTAGCATGTTTCATATTTTATAACTTAAATCATAGGCGGAATTGAGATGGTTCATATACTCTGAAGAGTATATAGAAGAATGAGATCTTGTTAATATTAATAATGCATATTCAAATTCAGATGATGATGAACTCGATTAAGAACTAACAAATGACGATAAGAAGCATATGCTAAATATTAAAGATGAAATAACCAAACAATTATGCACCAGAACAATTAGATAAAATTCCATATGGTATTTATTTTTCTTATTGTTTTTATTAGTGATCGTATTATCAACTACTTTTTTAGATTAACATAATATATAAGATGATTTGATTTTCATTTTTGTTACTTGTTTAGAAATTATTTTTTATCATACTAATATTTTTAAAAAATATAAATTATGTAACAATGTAATTACAGATTGTACTACCAAATATGACATAAGAAATTACGATGTAATTATAATCTATCAATCAGATATGTCTAGAAAATTACAATTCTTTATAATTACAACAGAATGTAATTACTAACTTAATAACTACACCTTCATTCAATTATAGATATATTGTACTGTGTAAATAAACCCTTAGTAAAACTAACAAATTATAATACTCATCTAATATTTACACCCAAATCTAATCATTCAATCTATATTTAAATGCACTCTTATTGTAAAATATGTTTTGGTTATTCATTGCAATCGAAAGACTTCTCCGATAAGATATTGATGATCTTTTTCTTAATATTAGAAGAAACATGACAATGACGTGTAATGCGGCGTTATTGATTCATTGGCATGTACTTTTGCTTTGCCTTCTTGTTATCTATAATGTTAGGTGTCAGCTCAATTTGTTGGTCTCGGAGTAGTAACCAAAATATTAACCATAAGGCACTCTAAAATAATAAACGATTTATCATTATATAATTAAGGGATAAATTAAAAAAAAAAAGAAAAGAAAAAGAAAAAACAAATATATGGTAACAGTTATAGAATGTGATTGAATATTATATGGTTGCTTCATAAATTTGCAAGGTTAATTAATTTCAATATTAACTACATGTTTTAGTGTAAATGTGTATGATTGGAAGTTGAATGGCTTGGTTTTTTATAATCTCAATGGATAAGTTGTGTATTGATTTGACAAATCAATTTAATTTAAATGGATATCCATATATTTTAATGTTAATGTTAAAATTATGGGTTGACAAAATCAAATAAGAAAAAATTAAGAAAATGGTGCTTTCAAGTTTTAGATGTTGACCTTTTGGATCAAATAATTTATTCTTCTCCAATTTTTTATGCTAATTTTCACCAACATATTCTTTTTTATAGTAATATCATAGTTGAGAATTATTGTTAGAGTTAGAAAATTACTTTTGAGGAAATTTTTTTTCATATTAACTAACTTCTTTTCAACAATTTCAACCATTTTTTTCTAACAATACTACTAAATTAACCCTTAATTCAATTAAATTATACATTCTGTTAAGACTAAATGCTGAATAAAACGTTAGGTGAAATATGATAATGGTTTTTTCTATTTTAACTAATGATTGAGAGTTCAATTCTCACCTTTAATACAAAATAACTTTAAAGTTCGTAACCATCATTTACTCTTTAATGGACAAAAAATTTGTGATCACATTCATAAAATATGTTATTCTTGAAATATTTTTTTTAAAGGTTTTCTTAAAATATTTTTAAAATTTTATAATTACTTGTTTGTTGCTATCAATAATACTTCAAATAATAAAACTTTTTTGCTGGTTGGTTACTTAGTTTTTTTTTTTAAAAAATTTGTATTTCTTCTACAGGTAATGCTTTTTTTTTTTTTTCCTTTCAAACTGAGATTATTGATAAGCTGTCTGTACATCTAGTTTTTGAATCTAACTTTAGTTTTGGATTTGGTTGATGTTTACAGATTTTTAAATTTTCTTTTATTATATTATTCATACCGATGAAACTAAAATTTAAAAAATAATATTCGATTTAATTTCAATCAAATATTAAATTTGAAAGTTAAAATCAAAATTACCATTAATTAAATTCAGACTCTACCTCTTCGTTTTCACCCCTCGAGTCTCCCTCCGAATGAACTGGCATTCATTCAATTAAAAGAGTAGAAATGCATTAAATTTAAGTGTAATGTGAATCACCATGGTATCAATGATAGCTTTGATGCCTTGATTTCATTTTTACTTTTTAAAATAATTATTAGTTTTCATAAATAAATAAAAAAATTCCCCAAGAATTAAATTGCCGATTAGATTCAGTAATTTTGAATAAGGTATTTCACGATTCAATTGAGATGAACCGATCCTACTAACTATTTTAATAGTTAGCCATGTTATTTAAAATCAATTATAAAATATTAAACATCTTTATATCTCTAAGCATATCATTCATTGTTAAACTATGTGATGTCTACACTTAAAGGTAAAACTCACGAAGCTCGGACTCATGGTTTTATTAGAAGCATAGTCTTAGCTTCCCCTCACAAAAACAACATATCACATAAAGTGGATTTGCGTAATCTCCAAAAGATATATAAAAAAGAGCTCTTGTTAGAACTTGCTAATTCAACTCCATCTCAAACCTGACAACGCACTGTCTAGTCATCTAACATCGACTTCAAGAATGCCTTTAGATTGAAATCTGCTAGTCTAACCCCTGCACCTATAAAGTGAAGTGCTTGACGACTAGGGCCCTAATAGTCACTCTCCCTCTATAAATATCTTCTCTCTGCATCAAAGTAAGAGACAAACCCATAGAGAAAAGAACTCATCTACTCACAATACAAACACTCTACAACCACTCCTAATTAGCTTAACCCTCCATCCTTAGTAGCTTTTCGCACCACTTATGGGGTGAACCATTATTATTGTACACCCCAAGTACATGTATAACTTAATTGTTATAATAATTGGCGTTATTTGTTGGAAACAAATAAAAAATTATGTTTCTACCCTTAGAGAGCTATTGCCATTAAGAGCAAGAAAGCCAAAAAGTCATCCACTATCAACTCTATGTTGGTACTAGATACAAAGATCAAAACGACGTTGTAGAAGCCTATAACTCATCCTTTCCGCAATTTCAATGATGGAGCCATAATCATACCCATCCATTCTTTCCACAATTTATTGGGAGACAATAAGTAACCAAGAAATGAAGAAAAAAAATATTTTTAGAGTTAAAGGCAAATTCTAAGATGTCAACACAACCTTGACTTAAAGGCGTAACCAAATCATCTCTCTGCCTGGTAAAGGAAAGATCAGGCTGTAATAAGGTGTCAAAGCTATTGACATCTAAAACATTGAAAGGGGTATTATTTACACTGTATCTTCATTACACTATTTTAAATACCTTGTAAAAGGATATTCTTAGCAAGGCTAAAGGAATGTTGAGAACTCTGCCACCCATACAGTCTAACTCATAGAAGAGCTGAGTGCCTTATCACAATGATAAAGCACCACACAAAAAATGACTACCTTAACCTGAAGGATATCATCGAAGTAGTTGTAAGAAAAGAACAATTGGAAAGATTAGTAGAACGAAGACTCCATTCCTTAAAAGATGGAAGAAGGGGCACCATAATAAAAATGAATCTTAGGAGTCTTCAAATATTGGTACAAAAGTAGGGGATCTTAGGATGTTAGCACACGATGGCCACATCCATTCACAAATAAAGCCAATAGGGCAAAATGATGAATATGATTCCCCAAGGTTGACTGCTTGGCAAGACAAACAATCCAACCTTTCCATATGAGGCAAAATAATTGTTCAACAACCATTGGGCAAAGAAGGTAGCCTAGAATGAAGGAGGAATACATTTCAAGATAGAAGGAGCACAAGCTTTATAGGACAAAAATGACCCTAAATAGATTGATGTACCTTCATTTTAATGACAAAGGGAGACTATTTTGTTACGCCAAGTGAATTAACAACACAATGGTCACATGAAAAAGTCAAGGCACTCATATGAAGTTAACATGAGGATAAAATTGATTTCATATTCAGGGTCCCCTCCTCAGATCTCGTTATTAGAACAAGAATGCCTAATAACACTTTAGGAAGTAGTTTGGTGAGAAAAGAAAAGGATCAAAAACAATGTCGACTTCTCAAATGCATAAAGGAGAAAGCCTTCCCTCTAAAGAGGTAATGAAGGGATACCTAGATAATTTCCTTCATCTAAACATGATCACTCCCCAAACCTTATTGTTAGATATATGCATAGCATTTGTTACATCTTATCATCGCCAATTAGAAGAACACAAGGAAAACCACTTGAGTGGAAGTAGAAGGGGGTCAATGAAAAAAAGAAACTTGTCTTCTTAACACTTCCATCCCTTATGAAGCTTTGCAACGTAGCTATTGGACGCAACGTCTTATTTTTACAAGAGCTGTAAAGACAAGTAAATAAGTTTTAAAATTTTGGTGTGAGATCTAGGAAGTTTCAAACTATTAGCACATGTCCAGTACCTTCCTCCTCAAGCTTTAGACTAATGAAGAGGAAAACAAAGAGGTTCCTTAAGGGGCAACTCATATGAAGTGTGAGTGTAACGCCTGATTTTTGAAATATCGATTTTAGGTTGGATTTATTAAACCTAGCTATTTTGGAGGGCATGATAAGTGAATTAGAGGCTCATTAGTTAGTGACCAAGTATTAATTAGAATTATTAGTTGGTTGATAATGAGAATTTAAAGATTAAGGCCTATGAACCAAATTGTAAGACTAGAAAAATTAGAGGGGTCAATGTGAAAAAAGTTGAAATACATAATTTAAGATAAGAGAGATCTTTAATTCATAACAAATTCAAACCCTTTATAGCAAAATTCCTATTTTAAAAATTCGAGTATCATCTTATATAAATATCTAAAAAAAACATTATATATCCAAATACATTCCAACTTGGAATCGATACTAATTAAACTAGTAATGAAGGGCTTATTAAACACAAAATTCAAGAACTAAGTTAACCATTATCATCCATACAAGTAGAACTCAAAAACAACAAAGAACGTGCTACTTACACTTACGAGTAATGACTAAACTAGACAAGTTAAGAACAAGGAAAGGAAGAGTCTTGGATTCTTCGTTGCTCCGTGGGCGGCCCTAAATTATGAATATAACCTCAATCCAGCTTCAATTTACGATTTACGGCAACACCCAACCCCTACTATTAAACAAACATGATAAAATAAATAAAATAATTCCAAGCTAAGGCAAAGGCAAAGGCAAAGGCAAAGGCAAAGGCAAAGGCAGTCACAGCGAAAAAGTAAAAAAAATTAGAAATGGAATACCAGCCTACTAACTAGTCTGCTTCCGAGTTTTACTTTTTGCTTCTTCTTCTTCTTCTTATTTCTTTTGAGAGAGACAACAAAAAAGTAAACCAAAGTTGTGGAGCCAAACCCAAGTTCCCAGTTGTTTCATCTTCATCTTCTCGGATCTGACTGCGTTTCCTTGCTGTTCTACCTTTGATTCCTATATATTTTTTTTCCGTTTTCCTTTTTTTTTTTTAAAATTACAAAGAGAGAGACGCAAGTCCAAGTCTGATGGTTGGTATCTAGGAGAAAGGAGAATTCAGATCTGTGATTACCATGAAGTAAAAGGCTGAAAAGGTTGAAGGCGGTGGTTGCTTTCACTTCTTTTTAATTTTTTTATTTGCTTTTACGAGATGATGAAGCGTTAAGCTGGGATTTGGTTAAGGTATCTTATTTATTTACGCGCCTATATTTGCTATTTGCTTGTGTTGTATCATTCATCTGGCTCTTTTTAATTTAATTTTTTTTACATGTCTCCAGTAGTTCCCAATCTTTGTCTGATCTGATAATCAGCAGTGAAATCCTCAAGCTGAGGTTTTTGTGAAAGGTATGTTTCAAATCTTCTTTATTTACTTAAGCGCATATATTTGCTATTTATTTGGATAACTGTTATCATTCATCTTGCTCTTTTTTAGATTTTAATTTGATTTCTACATGTGTCAGTCGTTGAATATGATTTTATCCAAGTCCCAATCTTTGTCTGATCTGATAAACTGTCCTGAAAATTATGATCCGGAGTGTTTATTCTCAAGCCTTATCATCCCCTATAAGATTTGACTATTCATCTTTCTTATTTTGACTTTTTGGATGAGATGAACTACTTTCTCTTATGTTACTAGTTATAGATTCTCAAAAATAACTTGTTAAAATAGCCATTTCTTTTGTCCAGAGATCGTTTGGTGTCTGGAAAACCAAGTTATTTTCAGACCCATGGAGGATGCAGGCGCGCAAGTAGCTCCTCCCCTTTATATTCACCAGGCCCTTGCCAGCCGCTTCTGTGATCCGCCTTCTTTACCCAGGAAACGTGACCTTTCTTATCAGGCCTCAGACTTTCTGTACCAAAACCCTTCACAGCAGCGTGTTGCCAACTCCAGGGACAACTGGAATCCAAAGCAATGGGAGTGGGATGCTGTGAGATTCATTGCCAAACCCTTAAACACCGAGATTCTTCAGGCAGGGACTGCTACAGCAGAACAGAGAAAGAAAGGTCATGTTAATGGGAATGAAAACTCTATAACATCCAAAAAGGCCACTGCAGCAAATGATGATGATGAGAGACTGCAACTGAATCTAGGTGGGGGATTGAATTCTGTGGAAGAGCCTGTTTCTAGGCCTAACAAAAAGGTCCGTGGTGGATCGCCTGGGAGTACCAGCTACCCCATGTGTCAGGTTGATAATTGTAAGGAAGATCTTTCTAATGCAAAGGACTATCACCGTCGGCATAAAGTGTGTGAGATTCATAGTAAAGCGACTAAAGCTCTTGTTGAGAAGCAGATGCAGAGGTTCTGCCAGCAGTGTAGCAGGTTGCTACTTTTATGTTCTCATTCTTAAAATTTTCACCCTTGGCATCTAGTTTTTTAGCTATTGGTTGAACCCACATCACCTTTATAATGCTTATGTGCAGGTTTCACCCTCTTTCTGAGTTTGATGAGGGGAAGAGAAGTTGTCGGCGTAGGCTTGCTGGGCATAATCGCCGTAGAAGGAAGACACAACCTGAAGATGTGACCTCACGGCTTTTACTCCCTGTAAACAGGGATAATGCCGGGAATGGAAGTTTAGATATTGTCAACCTGCTGACTCTTTTGGCTAGGACACAAGGCAAGAATATTTTTCTAAATGAGTAAAATTTTCAAATTATACTTTTTAAGTTGAAGCTGATGTTTGTGCGCTTAACGTATAGGTAAAACTGAGGACAAAAGCATTAATCCCTCACCGGTGCCAAATAGAGATCAACTCCTTCAGATTCTTAGTAAGATTAATTCATTACCTTTGCCGATGGACCTGGCTGCAAAGCTGCCCAATGTTGGAGTTTTGAACAGGAAGAGCCAGGAGCAACCTTCGCTAGGCAATCAAAAACAATTGAATGGGAAAAACACATCTTCTCCATCTACAGTAGATTTGCTTGCTGCCCTTTCAGCTACATTGACGTCCTCTTCTTCTGATGCCCTTGCAATGTTATCTCAAAGAAGCAGCCAGAGCAGTGATAGCCAGAAGACCAAGTCGATCTGTCCTGATAATGTAGCTGCTTCCAGCTCGTTAAACAGAGCTCCTTTGGAGTTTACTTCAGTCGGAGGAGAAAGAAGCAGTACCAGTTATCAATCTCCCGTTGAAGATTCAGAATGCCAGATTCAAGAAACTCGAGCTAATTTACCATTGCAGCTATTTAGCTCCTCACCTGAGGATGATAGCCCACCAAAGCTAGCATCATCTAGGAAATATTTCTCTTCTGACAGTAGCAATCCAATGGAGGAAAGATCTCCATCTTCATCTCCAGTTGTACAAAAATTCTTCCCAATGCATAGCACACTGGAAGCTGTCAAATATGAGAAAGTGCCCATTGGCAGACATGCTAATACAAATGCTGAGACAAGCAGGGCTCATGGTTCTATTATACCTCTTGAGCTTTTTAGTGGCTCAAAGAGAGGAACAGGACATGGTTCATTTCAACATTTCCCTTCTCAAACGGGGTATACGTCTTCTTCTGGGTCAGATCATTCCCCCTCTAGCTTGAACTCTGATGCTCAGGTATCATATAAGTAGTACCTATTCTAATTTTTATTTAGGTTATACTTCATTTTGCTTTCTTTTACCATGCATCATGCTTTTGCTTGGTATGTGTGTTACATAAACATTTCTAATGGTTGAATGGTTTCTAAGCAGGATCGTACTGGGCGAATAATTTTTAAGCTATTTGACAAGGACCCCAGCCACTTCCCCGGTACACTACGGACCCAGGTGAGGAGTTGTTTGCCAAATTTGGCTTTCTTATTGCATATAATTGGAAGTGGAGATTCCATAATGTTCTTGTAGGGATTAATGATGATTCTGATAACTTGTTTTGCAGATTTATAATTGGCTTTCAAATAGTCCGTCTGAAATGGAGAGCTATATAAGGCCTGGATGTGTGGTTCTGTCGGTTTATGTGTCAATGCCGGCTCCTTCCTGGGAGCAAGTGAGTGTGCTACTACATTCTGCATTTGTAACTTCCCCTTTGTGCAACATTGAACTGACCATTTTCAGGGCGTGTTTGATTTTTTCAGCTTGAAGGAAACCTGCCTCGGTATGTCAATTGTTTGTTGCAAGACTCTGATTCAGATTTTTGGAGAAAGGCAAGGTTTTTAGTTCATACAGGGAACCGTCAGTTAGCGTCGCATAAAGATGGTAAGCACTGATGGAAATTTGTGTTTTTTTAATTTTTTGCTGAGCTTCAAACTGTTATACTTGATACAAAACATCATAATTTATTTAGATACTTCTTGGGAGTGTCTTTATTATTGCTAACTATGTTAAGATGACTTCAAAGATATACTTTTTTGTTGATTGATTGGAGTCTGCAATTGTATTACACTGCTTTGATTATAAACGGTTCTTTTTCCCCTTCAGGAAAGATCCATCTGTGCAAATCCTGGCTATCGTGGAGTTCACCTGAGTTGATCTCAGTGTCTCCTTTGGCTGTTGTGAGCGGGCAAGAAACCTCTCTTTTAGTGAGGGGTAGAAATCTGACTAATCCTGGCACCGCGTAAGCAAAACGATCAACTTTGAATTTCTTGATACTTTATTTCAGAAATGTTGATTTGAAAACTGTGCAGGATTCATTGTGCATACATGGGTGGATACTCATCAATGCAAATTAATGGGTCAACATATAAGGGAGCCTCATATGATGAGGTAAACATGGGCAGTTTTAAGATTCAGGTTCCATCACCAAAAGCACTAGGTCGTTGCTTCATTGAGGTAAGACTTCATGTCAAACAATTGCTATGTTTCGAGTATTTGGGTCCTCCTCAGTATTCTGGACGGTTCTGAAGCAGTTGCATTTTTTATTTTTCCCCAAATTTTGAACAGGTGGAGAATGGATTCAAGGGAAACAGTTTTCCTATAATAATAGCTGATGCTGCCATTTGTAAAGAATTGAGACTTCTGGAATCTGAACTTGACACAGAAGCTAAAGCTTCTGATATTATTTCTGAAGAGCATGCTTATGATTCTCACCGTCGAAGGTCAAGAGAGGAAGTGCTGCACTTTCTGAATGAACTTGGATGGTTATTCCAGAGGAGCACTGCTCCCTTGCCCAAGAGTTCTGATCATTCCCTTTGCCGTTTCAAATTTTTGCTCATGTTCTCTGTTGATAGTGACTATTGTGCTTTGGTCAAGGTACTTCTTGACATGCTGGTGGAAAGTAACTTGGATATGGATGACCTATCCAAGGATTCGCTGGCCATGCTTTCTGAGATTCAGCTCTTAACCCGAGCAGTGAAAAGAAGGTGTAGGAAGATGGCTGACTTGCTCATACATTATTCTATTAGTAGTGATGATGGAAACACGAAAAAGTATATCTTTCCACCGAATCTTGAGGGTGCTGGTGGAATCACACCTTTACATTTGGCTGCATGTACATCTGATTCAGATGATATGGTAGATGTGCTGACGAATGATCCTCGGGAGGTATGAGTGTTACAGTGTCATTGTATTATTTATGAGCTGGTTTTTTAGGTTTAATGTAAGGAATTTAAATTTCTCCGTGAAAATCCTTATAAGACTTTTAGTTAAATATACAGTCCATTTCTTGCAACCTAGATTATAAGTTCTTTACTGAGACACTGCTGATCTTATCCTGGCCCTAAATGAGAAAACCATGTTTAGACCTTTCTCTCAATTTGTGAAAGGAGATGGGAAGGTGGTGGGTACTTTATTTCTATATATCTTGGTCGAATGTCTCAAATTCATTTATTTGCAAGCGAGTTTTTGAAGTTATCAATTTTTTTTGTAGATTGGGTTGACCTGCTGGAGTTCCCTTCTGGATGCAAATGGGCAGTCTCCATATGCCTATGCTATGATGAGAAACAACCATTCTTACAACAAATTAGTGGCTGGTAAATATGCTGACAGAAGGAATGGTCAAGTTTCTTTGACTATTGGTGTTGAGGATCAGCACTCAGGAGTGTCTGCAGTGCAGTTAAACAAGATAAGTTTGCTGTTCAAACAAGATCGTAGGTCTTGTGCCAAGTGTGCAGTTGTGGCAACAAGATCTAACAATAGGTTTCCGGGTTCACAAGGTTTGCTTCAACGTCCATATGTTCATTCAATGCTTGCCATTGCTGCCGTCTGTGTTTGTGTCTGCCTATTCCTGCGAGGCTCACCAAACATTGGCCGCGTTTCTCCCTTCAAGTGGGAAAATTTGGATTTTGGCACGATTTAGTTGGTATGGGTAAAAATCATTTTTAAGCAAGTAACAAACTAGGGGCAGGTTGTGCATGGTTCATTGTATTGGAAAATTGAATTGAGCCTAAGGGAATTTGATGGATAAAACTGGGTGGTATAGGGGCAGACTCCATATACTGCCTGATTGCTTGTGAGCAAACCTGAGATTTGGGATATCCTGTAGGCTATGCCCCTCGTTTTGGCCTATGTATAATGGATTGTGGTAAATTACCAGATCCTAAGACCATACAAAGGCTGATTTTATTTGTTGGATGAGATGATAGGTGAGGTGAAGATGTACGTACAGCCACAAGGCTTGAATGAATGTTGCTACTGCTAAAATTTTGGGATGGAAGTGAGGAAGTGGAAAGACAGTGTTGGCAGAGAAGATGTAAGCAATCTGAGAATGAATAGAAATTAAGTTCATTAGTAATGTGCTTTGTATTGTATGCTTCACTTTAATTTGATTCCTTGAGTATTTTAGAGAAGTTACTATGGTTTGTATTAGTTTCATTATCTATCATTGTAAAGTTGATGAAACAGCCTGTAGCATTGATTATAGTATACCATGTTGTACCATTACCTGATTCACATGTTGCCAAGTTTTTGCATTTCTTACCCTTTCATGGTTGGAATCCAATTACTAATAAAATGTTAATTTGTTTCATTTTAAAAATTATATAATTTTTCTTCTGAATTATAACTATTGATTTTTTTTAAATACTTTAAATTTTAAAAAAAAGTGCCCGAGTTTTCAAAAGAGTTTAAAAAATGGAGTTTTTTTTTTGTTTTTAAAATTATAAAAAAAATTAAGGAAATTATTAAAAAGTTATAAATTTTTTAAAATTCCCAAAATATCCTTAAATTACAGTTCCAAAATAATTTTAAAAATTTTGAATTTTCATGAAATTTCTAAAAAGATTCTTAAAATTTCTAGCATGAACCCAAGACCATTGGATATTTTTGTAAAAACCCAAATGTTAATTAAAAATATAATTATGCCAAAAATTCATGGAATTCTAAATTTTTTACAAATTCTTAAAAGATATAAAATTTCCAAAAAGTTGTTTAAAACATATTTAACATTCTGAAAATTCCAAAACAAATCTAAAAAGTTGAAACTTTGATAAAATCCTATAAAGAAAAATCTTGAAAGAACCCTAAGACAGTCTAAAACCCAAATATACACATCTTTAGTTTGAAGGAAAACACATAAGCAACGAATCGTGCACTATAAATATACTTTCAACACATAAGCTCACTTTAATATGTTCAAACCATGAGTTCGTCCAAAATACAAATCAAATCATAAATGCATGTCAAATTCATCCTATCTTGAGGAGCTTCCCCATTTTCATTCTACTTTATGATTTGATTTGGATTTTAGGTTCTTCCCCAAATTTTAGATAACATTTTTATTTTATGAAAATTTTATTTCTTTTACAACTTTATGAAAATTTTTATTTAATTTAATATATTTTTTTTGTATTTCTATAATTTAAAAAAAATCTAAATATTTTATATTCCTTTGGAAGTTTATAATTTTTAATCATTTTATTTTTTTAAATAGAAACTTCCACATAACTATAATTTAAAAATATTTTTATAATTTCAAAAAAATAAATTAAAAAAATTTATTTTTAGAAGTTTTTTTTTAAAGAATTATCATTAAAAGAAATTCTAAAAACACCAAAATGATGCTTTAACTATAGTTCAATGAGTTAAAAACATTATTTTCAAAATCGAACTGGTTAGATCACTAAATTTCAATTCAACTGGTTTAATCGTAAAATTTTTTTTTTAGAAAAGAATATAACTACAAATAAACAAAAATAATGGCATAAAAATCAATTAAACAATCTAAATTCAATTAAAATATTAACATTATCATTCCTAAATGTATTGTAAAATTGAGTTTAAACCACCAAAACCAACATTAACAATATAAATTCAAGTTCCCTAAAAAGATATAAATTTTAGTAAACAACATAATTAATGTCAATTAAAATAATTTCTAAGTAAGAAACACATTAACAAAATCCAATACCATTCACATATATGGACATATAATCCACATATACAATTTAATATTAAATGATAGCAACCAAAAGTATTTGATCTAAAGACACATATATACATACATACATATTAAACATATTAAAAGTGTGTAAATCTTTAGGTCACCTAAAATTTGTGGCTTATAAATATGTTATTGGATTAATAAATACAACAAATTAATTCAATTAATTTTGATTTCAGATTCAATAGCGATTCAGTGTCTGTTTGGACTAATACAGTTCAATCGGCTAGAAAAATAGGATCAGTTCACTTCCAACAACATTGGTTAAAAAGAGCATACCATCATTTGTTACCGAATTAATGAATAAGTGACATTGATAATATTAGCTAAATTATTGAATGACCAACTATACAACTTAATTATATACAAGGACGAGACATCGCTTTAAAATCTATAAAATTATAAATTAATATATGATAAAATAACATTTTAACCTAAAAAATAAAATTCCAATTTAATACTTGTAAATTATAATAAAATTACATTTTAATTTTCATTAAATTTCCACCCTTCCGCGTTGGTATTTTCTAGGGACTATCAAAATTTCTTCGGGCGTACGCAACTATTGCTTAACAGTTGCTGTGTTCGGACGGTGGTGGTCCGTGTTGTTTGATTTGCTTAATCAACCATAAGGTGTTTGAGAATATGTATGAATGAAAAAAGGTTGATTGGTTGACAAAGTGGGATGGATGACACGCACGTACGTTTGGTCCATTAGCGGTAGGCAGCTCTTGCATGCGTGGACGCGTCTCATCGTGGGATAAACCCAGGATTTAGAATATATATATATGTTTGTTCATATTATTATATATTAACTATTTGGACTTAGTTAAAGGAAGAATGAGGGATTGAATATTGATGATAAGGCCGCCCTGACCTCCGGAAAGCGATAGTTTAGGATGAGAAGGCTTGGTCCCAGTCCAAGATGCCGCTGGTAGTGCATGTCCATATCCATCTCCATGTGCATGTGGTTCTAACCTCTTTAAACATTTGCATCATTCTACTTCACACATGTCTTGTCTTCTCTTCTTTTTCTCCACCCTACCATTTTTATTATATTATACATTTTTAGTTCCTTCTGAAATATTTAGAGTTGATATGGGGTGATTTACATATTTTTAAAGAATTTAATTAAACTACCACCATATTTTTTCCATTTTCTTTTGAATTTAATAACTCTTTTGGAATCTTTAGAGTTAAGAGGAATGGTTTATATATTTTAATAGATTTAATTAAATCACTATTGTGAATTTTAATATTTATTTAATTATGCTTTAATCTATATAATCATATATATATTTTTAACTCTTTAAGAGTTTTTTTTTTTGCCAGAAATTCGGTGTTTATGGGTCAAGTTAAGTAAGATATTAAAACACTTTATGCTTACCCAAGTCTGTCTCGAGTTGAAATATAAGCCTAAAATTTTGTCCGAACCCGCTCATATTTAGAAATGGCTAACACAAGTCCATTTTAAGCTCGCTCATAATATTTTTCATTTATCAAAATTTTATATATAGGCATCTTAATATTTTTTTTAATGTTTTCCTCAAAAAAATATTTTTTAATGTTAACATTATATAGTAGTATATATTCTTATAGACTTAGTTTTTATGTCTTATAAATTACATAATATTTAAAAAATAACACAAGATGCTTAAACGTAGAAAAATGGGTTGGTCCAGGTTCGAGCATTGAACCCATATTTTAAACAGGAATATTTACAAAGTAAATATAGAAATATATTGAAGAAGGGTCAAGTAATTTAGTTGATAGAATAGTTAATTAAGATTCAGTGACTAAATTGTAAAGTTCAATTGCCATTGACTTTTAATTAAGAAAAGACTTGAGGACTTAAATGAAAATTAACCAAAGGACCAAAATGGTTATTTATCCATTTTTCATTGATATTGACGATGTTTGCCACTTAGATTGGTTAATAATAAAAATTAACATAGTTAAGCCTAATTAAGCTAATTAAGTTAGATTAATTAAGCCTTAATCAATATATATACACACACTAAGTTAGTGGATGAAAAGTGTCATCTTCTCCATTCATTTCTCTTCCAACCGTCCATGCTTAAAAAAACCTAAGGAAGGAAACCATTTTTTATGTTTCTACATTCAGCCATCAATAAGGTAATAAAATCAAGTCTTTTATTATTATTATTATTATAGATTTGTGATCATGGGAACTTTATTTAGTTAGCCCGTGTATCAATTTGTTCAATTATTAAATTTTTAGCAAGTTTTCATTGTTGATTAATTAATGAATTAGATTTGGAATTGATAGATATTGAGCTTAGATTATAAAAAAAAGGACTAAATTGCAAAGTTAATTAAGTTTATTTATTAGTTTGGTAACATTAGGGACCAAATTGAATAAATATAAAACCTATCATGAAATTATACTAGAAATAGAAAGTAAAGGGTCCTTAATGAAAGAATGTGAAATTGAATTTTAATCCGAAGCTAGGAATTGAAAGTTATGCTTATCCCAAGTTTAAGGGCTAAATTAAATAAAATACAAAATATATGTATATTAAAAAAGGAATTAATTTGAATCATGCAATTCATGGAATTGTTGTTATGAGCCATTAAATGGCTATTGTGTGTTAATATATGATATTGATTATTATATATATAATTGTATAGAACCAAAATTTGATAAAAGTGGAGCTAGTAGAGGAAAAACTAAATCACAAAACAGGCCCTGAGAAATCTGCCTGTTTTGTGTTTTGAAAAGATAAGTTCTTATAGAACTTACTACCTTTACTTGTTTAATAGGTATGCTTGTGTTTGTTTGTCATTACATCTATGTTTGAACATAAGTTAAGATTTTGGTGGAAATTGGCATACATGGCTAGAAAATGTGATTGAATTGAAATAAAATGAGATAAGTGATGAATATTATATCTATTGTTGTAACTAGAAGAATGAAAAATATCATTAAATGTATGTATAATTGATGTTTAGACTTAATCAATAGAATTCAGAAATTGATATGTGACAATACAAAGTATGAATATTCAAATATGAATGATTGATACCCATGTGAACTTAGAAAAAGGCTGGGATACAATTGACATGCTAATAGGGTTATATGTGCGCTTGTGTATGGGATAGTTGATGATATGAAGATTATGACAAGTTATTTCGGGATCTAGCATTTGTTGTGGATCATCGAGCACTTTTTGTCTCTACGGAGACATTGGTGTGGTGGAAGGATATATTGAATATGCTTAAACACTTTATACCTACGGGCTTTACACTTTAATGCCTTGGCGTGGTATAGTTTATGTTTATTTGAGTTATCTTGGAGTGGTGTAGTTCACCTGTGTGTCCAAGCCCGTTTTACTAGGGTTCTATTAGGCGAAACATTGAAATTGAATCTTGAAAATCGAAAATGAATCGAATCGAATTTGATAAACTATTATGATATGTGATTCATTTGAAATGGTATGAACTTGTAGATTGATGGTAGAACATGAAATTGAGATGAGTATATGTGAATTGGTACAAATTTGTGTGCTTTGAGTCATGTTTATAATGTTTGATGCACATGAATACTTATGTTTATTATGCTCACCTTGTGGTGACATTAAGTTTCATTTTCTTGCTAAATGTATGCCAAAACCTTTGGTAATTAACATGTTCACCTATGAGGAAGGCAAGTGTTGTAATTTCCATTTGAACTTACTATGCATTAAATGCTTACCTATGGTTGTTTTCTTTACATGTAGATCATTAGGTTGCAGAACTCTTGAAGTCAGGTCATTGCTGATATCACACTATCAACAAGATGGTAAAATTAATTTCATTTTGAGTCCTAATATCGTGGCATGTATATAGGGTCTTTATTATGTACATGATCATTTCTACTTGTGAATGCCAAAGTTGTAACTGTGGCTAAGGTTTAGTTTGTATGTTAAGCTTGATATATGGCCTAGTTGGTGCTTAGTTTTAATCATGTTTGATGTCATTTGGATTCATGATTTCAAGCTTGCATAAGCCTTATGTGTTAAAGCTTGCAAAAAAGAAGTAACTTGGTGAGTTATTGTTGGTAAATAGCTTGGACATGTTTATATTTTGAACATGAGTTTTATGCCACTTGAATACTTGGTTTCAAAGGTGTTACAAGCTTGATTTGGCATAGTTTAGCATGGGATAATGCATTGGTGAAATTAACATATGCATATATGTGTTAAAATGTGTTTGGTTGGAAACATGAAATGTGTACCAAAGTGATTTTTTTTCCAAAACAGAGGTAACATCGCTATGACAAGTCCCCAATGTTGCGACTTAGATTGACAGTGAGTGACATCAATGTCGAGTTTCCTGTGGTCGTGACGACACTTACTAATTGATGAAGTCATCAATCGCGATGTAACAACTTGAAAGTTAGTGGTGCCAAAAAAGGTGGTTTCAGAACCCTATTCTCCGATGATTGAGCCCATAAATATTATTAATTAATATTTACGAGTTTATTATAGCATTATATTGAATTATGGTTTAGTAATTTTTTTAATTGATAGTTGATTAAGGTACAAGTATAACGACCTTAAAGCCAGTGGTGTTAAAAAATACAATATCGGGACCTCGTTTCTATAAATCGAGTCCGTAAATATTTAATATAAATATTTACAGTTATTATATATGTGAATTGGAATTTGGATAAGTAATTTTGTCAAATTTGTGACTAATTATGGTACAGGGACTAAATCATAAAAGTGATAAAATTTAATCGCTATAGATTTTTATTTGTTAAAAGGTTAATTTAGCAATTAAACCAAAATAATTCAAAGTGGAAATTAGCCCTTTTGAAAGCCGATGACATGATGGTATTTTTAAAAATAATGTTATGTTATAATTAAATTATTATGTTTTATATGTTAAAGTAATTAAAAA
Source organism: Gossypium longicalyx (assembly GCA_025698465.1). Taxonomy (NCBI): domain Eukaryota; kingdom Viridiplantae; phylum Streptophyta; class Magnoliopsida; order Malvales; family Malvaceae; genus Gossypium; species Gossypium longicalyx. The sequence continues at coordinate 82,274,602 of CM046995.1, forward strand.
GAAACAAAGCCAATATTTTTGTTTCTATTCATCATCTCTTTAAGGAAACTAAGTGAAGAAAAAAAAAGGTTTGGAAGCTTCAACTTTAATCCTTTGCATGGTAAGCCTTTTGAAGCTTGTTTTTCATAAATTTTATGTTTTTGAGATCGTTGTAACTTGATTTAGCTAATCTGGGTGTTATTTTTCAAAATTGTTAAAGTTTCACAATGTTCCTATTGAAGAATACTTGAAGTTTTGGTGTTAAAATGTTAGCTTTTAAGCTTAGAAATGAAAAAAAGGACTACTTTGTAAAGTTTAAATGTTAATTTTTTAATATAGGGGCTAAAGTGTGAAAATTTTGAAATTGATGTTAAATTTCTATAATTATAGATGATAGAGGGCTAAGGAAGGATGTAATTTAAATCATATTGTAAATCTAAGCTTTAATTTGAAAGATATAACTATTCCAGTTTTAAGGACTAAATTGAATAAAATTCAAAATTTTAGGGAACATTCAAAAAATAACAATAATTAATACATGTTCATGATAGGTTATTATAAGATGTTTTAAATTGATGAATTGAAATGAATTATTATATAGATAGAGATTTGAGTTAATCGACGGATAATCGAGAAAAAGATAATTTTTGCGGATTAGTCCTTGACGTTTTGTTTGTTGTTGTTTTTGCCAGATAAGTTCATATGAGACTTACTTTATTAATTGATGATATGATGTGTTATATTGTTTTGCTTTTTAGTTGAATTGTTATATATATATAATGTTTTCGACATCAAAAAGACTAAATCAAAAGATATGAAATTCGAATAGATATATAGTATCGAATGGATTTGAAATTATTATTTGGATGGATGATATGTACATGGTGATGTTATACTGTTTAAAAGGTATAAGGATTGCTATTGAAATATGAAATGTGTATACAGTTTCAGAGATTTAAATGGTACGAATACATAATAAGTTCTATAAGAATTTAATAATTGATTAAAATACGAAATGGCAAGCCAATAAGGTTAAAAAATAAGCTAGTTGTTTGAATATGAATTATTTTTTATTGATGGATGAGATTTGACATATTTTGTAGATTCTCGATAGCTTGAGTGAGCAACATCGAATTATTCTTTATCGATGTCTAAGATCCAGCATATATTACAGATTCTCGATAGTTTGAGTGAGCAACATCAAATAAAGCTTGTATAAGTAAACCATATCTACAACTTGTGAGAGCAGACCCAAATGATACAAATCGGGCATTGGTCAGAGATTTAGTTATCAATGGCAAAGATACAACATATGTTGTAGATTCTCTACAGCTTAAGTGAGCAACATTGAATAACACTTATAGAAACAATCCTAGCTTACAACTTGTGTGAGCAATCCAAACTTTACAACTTTTGTGAGCAAATTAGTCCCACATATCCGAGTTCAATATACTTTAGTTCTCCTAGGAAAAATAGAAAGTGAAAAAGAAAAAGAAATGGATGAAATGGTGGTACATGAATGAAAATAAATATACGTGTATGTGTTTGCAAATGAGTTATGAAATGACTATTACATGTTATGAAATGAGTTGTTAAACATGTACTGGATTATGTTATAAATTCATGTCATGTAAATGAACTAACCTCTGAATGTACTTGTTGACGTACATGTGAAAGTAACAAGATGCCAAAGGATTTCCATGTTAGTCTCAGTTTGTCTTTGTTGTTTAAATTGTTGATTGATCAAGGTAAGTTAAGTAAAATTTTTTATGAACTTACTAAGCATTCGAAATGCTTACCAACATTTTCCTTCTTTTGTAGATAGTTGACTTGTAGAGCATGTCGATCAGATCGCCTCAGTCAAGTTCTCAATTAACTAATCATTTTCTCATGCTTACAATCATCAATCATGTTTAAATTACAAAAAAAAAAAATTCATTTTCGGGTCTTATTCAAGCTTATGAAAGCTTTTTTTTATCAATTTGAGCAAAGTTTTGAAAGCTCAGGGTCGACGTCGTGATGTCATCTCCTCCACGTCGCGATGTCACCAAAACAGTATGTCAAGTCACGATGTTAGACCACTCAACATCGTGACGTCACATATTGTCGACCGACGTTATAATGATGTAGATAAGTCGTTAGAACGTGGACCCTATTTTTGGTAAAATTATTGGGTATAATAATGTAAAAACAACTATTTATAGGGATTGATAATGCTTATATGTAAATTGATGCCAATGTGAACTTAGAAAAATGTTAGGATTCGATTGGCTTGTCAATAAGGTCATATGCACACTTGTATGGGATATATGTCACTACGGAGAACCTAGTATAGGTTTAGCCTGGACTGGTAACCTAGCCTAGAGAAATTTCAACTTGGACAAGCAACCTTGTATACTTTTAGTTTACCCGTGTATCCAAACCTGTTTTACTAAGGTTCCATTGGGTGTAACTTAATAATTGAAATTGGGAACTTGGAAATATAATGGAAATTGATTCGATAAAGCAATCTGATATGGCATTGAAATGAATAATGTGAAAGTGGTATAACCTTATAGATTGATAATGGATTATGACATTGAATTGAACTATGTGAAATTGGTATGTTCTTATGGATTAATGATAGAATATGATAATGAGATTGTGAATTCAATTGAATGAATGACTATGTATATGTATATACTTATAGATGATGGTATGAATTGAATAAGTAGGATATGAAACGAATAGAAAAATGGCATTGATTGAACATGAAAATTGAATGGCTTAATGTTTAAAGTATACATGTTTGATACACAAATGATTTTGAATGTTTAAAAGTATAGAGATTAGCATCTAGCAAGAGGTATAATATGGTAAATTTTATTGTAATGTTGAATGGTTTGATAGATTAAGTTAAATGTTAAAAAAATGAATTGAGTTAAAGTACACAAAATGGTTATATGCATATTTCATATGCTATTGGAAGTTTTTTGCATGTATGTGTTTGTGATATGGCTAAAGATTGAATTTGTATTGGTTATATGTATTTGATTAATACTTGGGTTATATTGACTTGAATAATGAAAGCACCACTGAGTGTTATCGCTCAACGTATGGTTCGTTTATTCCATGCGAATATATAGGTGAAACTTGAAGTTTCAAGAGGTGATTTCAGCATCCAGCCCATGATCCTTGACTCATTAATGTTTGTATAGTCCCGTTTTGTTAAATAAATGACATGTACCTAGGTTGAGTTGGTTTTTGGCTCAATATGTGATCATGTTTTTAAATGAAGCTAGAATTGGTATTTTGGAAATGGTCAAATGTTTGGATTGAGTATTTGAGTTATCTTAAGGTTAAAAATGCATGAATTGTTACCATGTTTATGGCTTATTTGAGTAAGTATACATGTTAAATGTTTTAAATGATTAGCATCATGAAAATAGCTTATAAATTGAATAGAAATGATGAAATGGATATATATTGCAAATGTACATATATAGAAAAGGTATAATTGTTTAGAATTAAATCTATTGGAGATGTGCAATATTTGGCTAAAAGGTGTATTGGAAATGTGATTTTGGTTGTTTAGGTAAATGCAAGTTGGTACCATTTTGGACTATTTGCAAACAGACGGTCATGTCGCGACGTCGAGCCTTTGTCATTGCGATAAGACATAGTTAGTGAGTTACATTGCGACAAGGAAGCCTCGAAGTCGTGACATCAACTCAAAATTTACAAACTTTACAATTTAGTCCTAAATCGACCTTGAGTTAGCAAAAGAGCTTTCGTAAGCTCGTATAAGACCAAAAAATGAAGGAAAATCATATTGAGATTGAAAATATTGTAAATAGCATATTTATAAAAGGGTAAATTGAATCACAGTTGCTCTGGCAACGAATGTGACATCTTGTAGCTCAGACTCGACGATCAGATCGGGTATAGGGTGCTACACCACTTGTCAATGGTCACTCTCCCTTATCATTGCTCACAACAGGCAAAATAATCTAATTGGAGGATTTGCTTTCACGCAAAACTCTAATGGTTTTTAGCTCACATCTATGTATAACTTCGGATTTGACAACAAGCTCCTTTCGCGTATCCTCATTCTATATATAAAAAATATCGATATAAGTAGATCCATTATATATATAGAACCATAATAGTCGTTAAACCAGTTAGGCCATCAATTTATCGGTTCCATTAAATAAATCATTAAAAAAATTCATAATAAAAAACAAGTTCAACTAGTTTAACAGTTGATTCAACCAACTTTTTAGTCTGGTTCAACCAATCCGTACTGGTTTGCAGGTTAACCGATCTAATACCTCTCTCTAAACTGAGATACTTATCGGTTTAGTCTGGTCCAATTCAAATAGCCATATATAAAGGGGAGAGATCTACTTACATAAGTGTAAAACTTAAATGGTTTTACACCCTTTCATAATTTTTTATACGATTAACTTTTTAACTATTTAATTGTCATATTCATGCTCCATTTATGTAGTTCATGCGTGTTAAGTTTGACATAAATTAAAATCTTCTAATTATTCATTTTATGTAAAAAACTTTCAACTGTTAAATATATATTGGTATAGACAATATTTTAGATCAATATGATTGAGATATCGGATCGATTCAAAAAATTACAAGCATGCCAAGTACAACTATCTTGATAAATTTAACTGTTAGATTATATATATATATATATATATATATATATATATATATGGGAGAGGGATCCACTTACACCATTATATCATTTTTGAACCATTAGATTAAAATAAATTAAAGGTTAAGATTAAATTAAAACTTTCATTTTTCTTTTAATTAAAGCAAACGTTTCCCTTTCCATTCCCACTATTTTCACAATAAAACTTTCATGCTCTCTTGCTTTGATGAATATGATTTTCTTCTCTTACATTGAATTTTATAAACACGTTTTAACTTAATCTGCTCAATTTCACATATACTTGAAGAAAACAAATATCAAAAAGCAAACTCTCTCATTTGATTGGGTCTTGCTGGAAAAGAAAATAAAAATAAATATATATATATATCCAGGACAATCTCTCTCTTAAAACTAGTTTATTGCACATCCCAAATGTCTCTTATTTCTTATTTGATGTGAAACTAAAGCATCTTAGTTATCCTTTTAGAGTGTTAGCATTACAGGTTTTGCTAGTTGTATTTAGCTCGAAAGAATGGTGATTAGATAGGATTTCGGGAAGTTGGATACAGCAGTCGAAATGATGGAACCGACTTTGTTGCAACAGATTCACTATTTCTACGTGCTTGTCTCTTCCTAATTAATCACTAGGGAGGAGTTGGGTTACATTATTTGCCATTAACACTCTCCTCTGGTCATTAGAGACAGGTAATGTCCAATACTGTTTTCATGGTTCCCATCCATTTACATAAATACATGTTTCCACTCTCCACTCCTGATCCAAATCAAAAGTAGATTATAGGATTGATCAACCGTTTCTTCTATGATGAAACAAAAAGAGAAGAATATTATAAACTTTGATTGATCAGGCAAAATGGGGAAAAAGACCGTCAACTTTTTATTATTGAGAAGCTTCTCAAAGCGTTGACTGATGTGCAGAATTGAAGAGGGAAAGAGAAGCAAAACAGATGGAACCAGCTGCTGAATACTTGCATGTTTGATTCTTCCATCTTCATTTTGTTTTCCTTTTTTCTTTAGAGTATGTTGGCTCATGATTGGAATTCTGTTCATAGAATTTATAATTTTATAATATTAGGTATTATACGCAAGTAGAAGAATTTGATCAAAGGTTCCAAGTCAAATCTCGTTCACAATACTATTTAATAATTTTAAATTGGATATAATTTTAGGTTGTCCATTGTTGACTCTAACAAATAAAGATTCCAAGCTATTTGTGTAAACATGACTATCTAGATAGATGGATGTATATATATTTTCTAGGGTAATTATTTCCTTCATTATCAATGGGTTTTAAATGCTATTACATTATGGAATGAAAAAATTTTATATAATAAATATATTTATTAAAAATTGATATAAATATCAAATGAAATGTTGAAAATTATAGAGGTTTGGGTTCCATACTTATTATATAAAAGATATAAAATTATACTCCAAATAATGCAATTATCTTGTAATATAAGGGTATTTTCACCACTACCTGATTAAGTTGGTGTTTAATTGGCCGATGACATCAAGCTCAATAAGATTCTACTTAGTAGAATGGAAAGAAAATTGAAATGATGTAAAATTGAAGGGGTAGAAAACTAAAGAGGATGGAAAGCATAATTTTTCTTTTCATAGGCATGTTTAGTAGGAAAGGTGGAAAATGAAAAAAAAAAAGAAGGCAATTTCTTTCCATTCATCGCTTGGTAAAGTTGATAAATGAAATGGAAGAAAATAAAATAATTTAAAAATACATAATCATACATCTCTCTTCTCATCATTCTAATTTGGATGGATTGATTTTTATGTATTAGGATGAAAAATGATTATCATTCTTGTTTTCTTTCTAGCCAAGCACACTCAAAATTTATTTTCTTTACACTTTTCCTTTCCCTCCTCCCATCCCTCCACTTTTTCACCTAACCAAGCACATCCTAAAAGATTTAATAGTAGTAGAATAAATGATTTAATACTAGTAGAGATATGAGCAAGATTAAGAGGACGATTGTTACTAAAAAAATTAAGAGGATGACATGTAATTGCAACATATAGTAAAAATAAGGTTAAAATATGTAATTAGTTTATTTACTTTTATAAAAGTAAAAAATTTAATCATTCTACTTTTTCAAATTAAAAATCTTAGCCCAACAATCATCATCATTAGTAGTTTTCGTCAAAATTTATCAACTTGACATGCTTATTTTTTGTCAATCATATGAAGACAACTTAACTAATATGCTAGGTCGATAAAATTTGACCTAAAATACTAACAATGTTAATAATTGATTCGATAAATTTTTTTGAATTTTTACTTAAAATCTCAAACTTTATCTTGACTAAATGCATATTTTAACCATAAAATAAAGAAACATTAAATATAGATTTTGCTCCCTAATTAAATATATATTATTTCGGTTTAACTGAATTATGAAAATAGATGAATACTTTAGAAATCAACTTTTTTTTTTTTTTTTTTTATTTTGTTTGACGAATTTATGTAGTAAATAGAATGGTTATGTTGAATGGTTTATAGACCTCATTGATTGTTATAAAATGGGTTGTCGGTCTGTTGTTTCTACAGGTTAGACGTCGACGAAATGTTTGGTCTATAGCATGCATACTTGAGACATGATGCTTAAAATAGGGTTTTATAGGCTGCTATATGATATAGCACATGAATAAAGACAAGTCATGTAATGACTACCAACAATCTTCCCTCTCTAGCAATACACAATTTTTTTTTGAATATTTAATTTTGTGGCTATTTTATTCATTTAACTAAAAAAATTTTATAAAAATGATATTGATTTAAAAATATTCACTCAAATGACTTGAAATGAATAGTAAATTTAAATTATGGGAACTAGATGGCCGGCATCACTATTTTTTCTATTAAAAAAATAACTTTTTGAATTTTAGACACTAGATGGTTGACACTCATATATTTTTTTTTAAAATTTTTTTTGAGATGCTAGCACACTAATGGTCGGCACCCCTTTATCTAATTAAAAAAATTATTTTTATGGGGTGTGTGGTGCAGGCCAACAAATGACAAAAATCACCCAACAAAAGAGATTGAGAATATTGCGACATAACCCCTCATTATTTTCCCATCTTTTTTATTTCCAAGTCTAATTACGTATTTTATATTTTAAAATAATATTGAACTACTTATCATATTTTTTAATTATTATTGCATCACTCGCATTATTATTAAATTTAAAAATTAATTTAAAATAATGTATTAATATTATCATATTTGAATTTTCATAATTTTTTAAAATTTTTATTTTTATTTCGTTAAATGTAGCTTAATTGTTGTGATTACTTCAAGTTTTGGAGTAGAATTGATCAAATTTAATTCTTAATATTATTATTTAGTTATAATTTTTCATTAAATTAATTCTAAATCTTAATTTAAACACTAAAAATTCAACAATTTACCTTCAAACGTTAAAATGTATAAATTTTATTAAGTATTACATTGAAAAAAAGACAAACACTACATTAAAAAAAATGTTAAACTCAAGTATAAATAATAAATTAAGTCTAAAAATTATATTTATTTTTAAATTTAATGATAACTTTTTAGAGGTGGTTTTGATGAAAAGTTGTTAAAGTTATTTTATTTTAATATATTATTTAAGAACTTCAAACGAAAGTATTTTAAAAATATTAATTTTAATATTGAATTTTATAATTGTGAAAATATGTTAAAATGCTAAATACAATATTCAAAATGATAGTAATTGATACTAAAGTAGTTAATTTTTAAATCAAAAGTAGTTAATTTAAAATTAAATTAAAATTATTTTAAATTTAATAAGCACAATTAAATTAAATTTTTTTTGGATAAAATTAGAATATGTTTTAATGATTTTCATCTTTTATAATAATTTAAATAAACATTATTAAATTATTGTTTCTTTTATTTTAAAAAATAACAAGTAATATATTTATAAAATATGTAGTTTAATATATTTTAAATTAATTTTAAAATTTAATAATAATGTGAGTGATGGAATAATAATTAAAAAACATGATAAGTAGTTCAATATTATTTAAAAATATAAAATATGTAATTAGACTTGAGAAATAAAAAAAGATGGAAAAACAAGGAGGGGTTATGTTGCAATATTTCCAATCTCTTTTGTGGAGTGACTTTCACCATTTGTTGGCCGGCACCACACACCAAAAAAAAAAAAATTTTAAAAAAAAATTTATGGGTGCTGATTGTCTAGTGTCTAAAACCTTAAAAATTATTTTTTAATCTAGTTCCCATAACCTAAATTTACTGTTCAATTCAAGTCATTTGAGTGAATGTTTTTAAATCAGGATCATTTTTATAAATATTAATTTTTTTTAGGTGAAGTCTAATTTTATTCATAGGGAATGCTTTTGTTATTATGTTTCTTTTTTCTTAAATCTGAAAAAGAAAATCTTCTCTGGCACTATATAATTTTGATTAAGTGTATATCTTTCTGGGCAAAATATTTATCATATGCATATATGTACATCAATTGAAAGACACAATAAATGAATATACTCTGTAAAAAAAAATAATTCTTAAATTCAAAATCATCAATAAATAATTAAATTCTTATTATTTTTACGAAAGCATAAACTAAATTATAATTAAAATGTCAAATTTAAAAAAAAAACGTTTTGTGTACATGTTTAAAACACTTTTTTTTTAATTACAAGTGTTGTCTATATTACAGTTTGATTCTAATCCTGTTTAGACCTAAGTGACAATATTTTACTTTCGGTGAGGTTAAAAATAGTGGTGAATGTGAGATTAATTACTACAGTGATGAGATTGGATACTGTAGTAGTAAGGTTAAAACAGTGGTGGGGTGTATGTTTGGATTGAAATGCAAGAGATGAGAATAAAAATGACTATTAAAGATATTAAATTAAAAATGATATATAATAGAATTTTTTTAAAATTATTTTACTTTTACAAAATTATTAAAAATATATGAATTTATAATTTTATTTAATAAAATATTAAAAGTATTTACAATGTTTATTTTTAATTAATATTACTTTTATATAAAATATATATAAAAAAACAATCAACAACACAAACATTAATTACATAAAAGGTTGAAATTGTAAAAAGAAAAACAGTTACTGGAGTTGCTTTTTTTTTTCATTGAAGTAGTAATAAGGTGAGGCTTTCCAAACATGTTTCACCGTTGATGTTCCAAACACTTGAAAATATTATTTCTCAAGATTCTATTACACTGGTATTAATTAGTGATCTAAAGAAGCCTTAGTTAAAGTATATTAATCGTAACAACCTTTTTTTAGACATCTAATTATAACAACCTTACCATCATATCATATAAATACAAGAGTAAATTATTTAAATTAACATTTAACATTTAAAAATTATTAACCATGGTTAAAAAAATAATTAAAAATATCATAAAATTATTAAAAAATCTTAAAATTCAAATCAAAATTATAAAATATGTTTTGAAATTATAACTAAAGGAAAAAATTGCTCCGTTAATCATTATCTTAAATAATAAAGTAAAAATATAAAAGATTGTGTGTCACCCAAAGTTTCCAAAGATGATTAGGCATGTGTTAAACTCCACTTTGACTTTACTTGATTTCTCCAAATAATTGGCGCATTCCGTCCTTTTAGCACTAAAACATTAAACTGTGATGTCGTAGGAAATCACGTACTTGCTGCCATAATAATATATCTTGAAGGTAAATTTATTTTCTAAAATTATCAATTTTAATAACTTATAAATTTATTTTAAAAAATGCATAACTATCACTTGTTGAAATTAATTAATTTGTTTAGATTCATAATGCATGTGAAATAAAAAAAAGTTTTTATATTATTATTTTTTAAAATTATAAAATTATTTTAAAAAATACATCCGGAATAAAAATTAATTGAAAGTTAATGTTCAAATAAATTTGGAGATCAATTATTCAGGTTTATTGTGTACGTGAAATAAAAAAAAAAGTTTTTTATAACTATTTTTTTTAAATTTAAAAATTATATCAAAAGGTATTCTTTTAAAATTTTGAAGACATGTGACACTATTTTATTTGTTTTCGGTACAAAAATTAACAACATCAACCAAGTACTTAAAAATGTATTAAGTTAATTAACAATTTCCAAGTTAAGATACCATTTAGATCCAAAAAGAAGTTTATGTACTAACGTATTAGTTGTCAAGTTCATGGGCTAAAATATTAACATATAGTAAAATGTGATTATCTTCTCCTATATGAAAATATTTTTTGTTTGATTATAAATTTAAAAAAATATTTTTTTATAATTTTAAAAACTAATTTATGAATTTCATATAAGTTCAAAAAATAATTTTTTTTATAATTTTAAAATTTAATAACAATTCCTCTTAGATTTGGTTTTATTAACTTTGGGTTGGTCAGCCTAATTTACTATTCAAAAATTTTAAAATTGCATAAAATATAAAATATAAAATATATTTTAATATTTATATATTTTAATTAAATTTAAATAAAAATATATTTTTTAATTTTAAATTGTGAAATTAGTCATTTTGGTGGATCAAATTAGGATAGGCCTGAGCTCAAATTTGGGATTTTTTTTTTTTTGGGAATCTGAGTCATGAGAACTTCTAGTTCAAGGGTCTAATTAGTTATTAATCCTTTGAGTTAATCTGTCACATCATCATTTCATTAAGGGAGTAACAAAAGTTAAGAAACAAGTGACCAAAGTTTAACAATTCGATAATATTAGTGACTATTATGTAACTTTTAAAGTTTGATGATTGAAACATAATTTTACCATTAGTTTTGTGACCATTTTTGTAATTTGCTTCAAATACAAATATTAAATATAAACTCGCAACTAACAAATCATTATATAAACATACAAAGAAAGAAAGATGAGAGTGGGTGGTGCCGAGGAAGGCTAGTTCACCCACACCGAGGCTAAGAGCTAGAAGAGTAGGAGAATGAAAAGGAGAAGGACGAGAGCTTAACATTTTAGGATTTATTAGGAGGGAAAGAGAGAACCCTTTCTATATTGTGCTTTAGGAGTATTTATAGGCAAGTGAGGGTTCCCGAGTGATCCCATCTTGAAGAGAATGTACCTGTAAATAGAGGATGGCGTAGCAGAAGATTCGATTAGGTGGTTAAGGAAAAATGATCCTTCTCTTGGGGGGTATCATTGAGTAACCATCTAGACAATACAAGGTGAGGGTCACCTGTGAGTCTCTTTGATTGGTTCTTGTGTTGACAATCGTTCCAGACTATTGTTATAACCCTACCCTAATTAGGACACACGGCATATCTAAAATATCTTTAAAATTTTTATTTTTCTCAAATATCGTGAAGCTAATTTTTGTTTAAAAAAAAGGGCTTCGACATTATATATGTAACACCCCTAAACCGGCCTAGACGTTATGGCCGAATTCGAAAGTGTCACAAGATAGGGGTTTTGAAAACGGAGTTATCTTGTCAAAACATTCACATTTTTAATTTGAAACACCATTTAATTAGTTCATTTGTCAAAAACTTATTACAGCGGAAGCCTTAAAACAATTATATTTTGAAAATGCAATCATGTTTTAGAAAACCTTTGTTTGCATATAAATTGTTATTTTGAAGGAAAAAAATGTTTTGCTGAAGCATGCAATTTATTAAATACATAAAACCAAAACCAACAGTTATAAAACCATGAAGTCCAGAATTCCAAACTCTTAAATGTAAACCCAAAACATAAATAAACCATAAATGATTAACTTTTAACAATTTATGGTCGAGTGGTCACCACTGAGTCCCCGCCACACCGATCCGCCTAAGTCTGTGGATTACCTGAATAGAAACAGACAAACTGAGGTGAGTTTATTTAAACTCTGTGTGTAACCCAACAGAAATAGACATACAATACATACAGAATCGTATGCATAGTCAGATACAGATACAAATTCAGTTTCATGTTCAGATTCAGACATGCAAAATCCTATCCCCGTCGTCTACACACCAACTCCGACCATCCCATCACACCATATGACATTAAAAACACCCACCCATCCCTACACACCACGTCGTGCCATTAAGACACATATCAGATAATATGCAGCCAAGTTGCCAGAATAAGGGCGATTAAGGCCAAACATAATACTTCCTCCTCATATGCAAATCCCACCCCAATAACAAACACAGAAGTTCAGATACAGATAAAACAGATAAAACATGCTCAACATGCTTTATACAAATAATGGATATACATACATCGGTATAGTCAGGCATATATTTAGTACCCTAATCAGATCAGTCTATCAAAATATCATAGCATGTAATTCAGGGTTTAATTAGCCCTTCCTGACCCTACAGTGAGCCCAAAGTCGATCGGAGCGACCCGTGTGACCTTAGGGAAATTTTTAGAATTATGGGCCCATGTAACACCCTTAACCCGTATCCATCACTTGAGTAGGATTACGAGGTATTACCGATCAATACACATCATTTAATATCCAAAACTCATACATTCATACATTTATATAAAAATATCATTCAATACAATCATATTGTCCCTAATCAGGGCCTATGAGGCCTTAAACGTGCTTTAGAAGTAGTTCGGGACTAAATCAATAACATATGAAAATTTTAGAAACTTAGAAAAATTTCAGCATTTCTCGGGTCACACGCCCGTATGAACAGGCCGTGTGCCTCACACGGCTAGTAGACAGGCCCGTGTCATAGACCGTGTGGAAATAGTACATACATACTGACTTGCATCATACGGCCGAGGAAACGCCCGTGTGTCAAGCCGTGTGAAAATTGGAGAGTATACTGACTTAGCCATATGACTGACTACACACTCGTGTGTCTAGGCCGTGTAACTCACTGACTTTTACCACATGGCCAGTCATACGCCCGTGTGTGAGACCATGTGAAACATACTGACTTCAATTCAATTTCAACACCAGGGGACACATGGCCGTGTAACAAAATCGTGTGTTACACACGGCTGAGACACACGCCCGTGTCCCTGCCCGTGTGGACAAAAATAGGCTATTTGCTAAGCCATTTTGCCACCTTATTTTCACAAGCATAAATGACAAGATTTCATAACTCAATAGGCAGCCATTTTATACATTTCATACACAAATTATACCGATTCACCATAGTATTCAAATAATTTACTAATTCCATAAAATTTCCATTCATAAACCTACCATATAACACCACATTTGCATATTTACATTTCATTAACCATTTGCCAAAACTACCAAAACATAATATCAAGTTTAGCCAAATCACATGGCTTAACGTATACACAAAATGTACCAAAACCATGATCTCAAGTAACCATGTTTGTCATCTTTAAAACTAGCATATACATGCCATATTTACAATTATCCACAAGTTCAAAAGTACCAATCGGCAAATGAATAGTGTGATGTGAAACTCCAACTTGTTTAAAACGAGTGAGCTAACGAACCTCTATAAAATATAGAAAAAGAAACAGAGTAAGCTTTATAGCTTACTAAGCCTGTATAATTTAGAAGTAAACTTATCATAAATACCAAAATCAAATAAAATAATCAATTGTATTCAATTCAATTACCAAATGCCTAAACACAAGCATTCATCATAAGTTAGTCATTTAAATACATGAAATCATCCATTATCTCAATACATTGCATCATACCAAATTCATATATCATGGACAACATTGGTAACATTTCATTTCTAATCATATAAACAATAATGCATTTGAAAATTGCAACTTATCCGTACAAATATTACTTCATCCATATAAATAGAATTTATGCCCGTTGAACTTATTAGAATCTCGAGGGATACTCAGGTGATATACAGTACATGTAAATCAATAATCCGTCAATTCCTTATCATTTTTTGCTCTTTCGAGCTATGAATAGTAAGCCCCTCCTAAGCTGATGGACAGTAAGCTGTATTGAGCTGAAACAGTAAGCTCTGATGAGCTGAATAGTAAGCTCATATGAGCTACGAAAAGTAAGCTTTTACGAGCTGATATGGCAGTAAGCTCATAAGAGCTATGGCGAGTCCGCAAAAAATGCAGGAGCTAGACCAAAATGGTAACCCTAGTGACATGTCACTCGTATCCTACGAATTCAGACGGTTTAAATGGGCTTGGTAACCATCAATCCATATCAATTAGGCACTCATGATCCAATTATATTAATTTCTCCATTATATACATACATTTCAAATAAATACAAGTATTAAAAGTTTGATTCTAATTATACGAACTTACTTTGAGTTGTTCGGATGGAAACTATCGACTATTCGTTTACTTTTCTTTTTCCTCGATCAAATTCCGATCTCAGTTTATCTTGATCTATATATTATCAAATTCAGTACATTCATTATTCAATCAATTCAATTTAGCCCATAATTCATATTTTGGCAGTTTTACACATTTGCCCCTATACTTTCACATTATTTACAATTTAGTCCTTATCACATAAAATTGCAAATTCATGCAATTTAGTACCAACCCATGCCTAGATAAATTTCATAGGGACTCCTAGCAACCCATATATTTCATTATTTCACACTTTTAACCACATAATTTTACATTTTTACAATTTAATCCCTTTTTGACATTTTTGTAAAAAATCACTTTACAAAACTAGTTTAACTATCAATAAACCTTCATAATCTATCATCAATTATCAAATTACTCAAGCATTTAACAATGGCAATATGTTAAATCTTTAAAAATTTTAAAATCTAAGGTACGAGCTAGCTAGAATATGAAACAACGATCTCAAAAACATAAAAATTATTAAAAATTGAACAAAATCTGTACCTTAATCAAGAATCCAATGGCTGAACCTCAAAGGAAACAAAAATGGCTATTCTCTCTTCTAATTTTCGGCTAAAACCATGAAGATGACTAAATTATGGTTTTTATTTTATTTAACTAATCTTTTAATTATCAATTACCTAAATAACCATAATATTAAGCCATTAAATTCACATAATGGTTGTCCAAAATTGTCCAATCAATTTAATTATGGTATAATTACAACAAAAGGACTTCCAATTTAATGATTCATAGCTATTTAATACCTTTAACTAATAGAAAATGCATTTTACACTTTACGCGATTTAGTCCTTTTTATCGAATTAAGCATTCAAACAGTAAAATTTCTTTACGAAACTTTCACACAATAATTCTATCATGCTGTAAACTTTAATAAAATAATAAAATAAATATTTTTACTTCAGATTTGTGGTCCCAAAACTACTGTTCTGATTTGACTAAAAAACGGGCTGTTACAGCCTACATGCCTGTCTGGGGCGTGTAGGCCTAGACGCCCAGATTGGCTTTTGCCCGTGTGACCCACACGGCCTGGCCCAAAATCCACACACCTGTGTGACATGCCCGTGTGGATTACCCATTTGGGCCCACACACCTGAATTGGCCTTGCCCGTGTGACTCACACAGTCTGGCCCAAAATTCACACGCCCGTGTGGCTTCAACAGAATTGTTTTTCGAATTTTATTGAAGCCTCGTTTTCTGTATTTCAAGTACAGACCTAGTTTGTTTATGATGCGCCAGCAACTCCAAGCACTCCGAAACCTAAGAAACAATAAACCGTTGACCACTTAGCAATCATTTAACGAATCAACTCTTAATCTTGAAATAACGTAAGAGACTTACAGTCGACAAAAAGCAAGTATCAACATGATTTAAACTGTCAGAGTGACTCTCCTTCACTACCATCTTCTCCTACACATAAATTGGCAGAAGTCAACCCTTAACTACTCACGATTTTGCCAAACAACAGATATACCCAAACCCCCGTTAGGAAATAGAAGTTACAGAATGCCCAAAACTTTACTTACCAATCAAACGAAGAACGACAAAATTCTCAAAATGTAAGAATTCAACAGCAATTTTGTAGAATCAGAAACAGAACAGAATTCAAAAAAAGAAAAGAAGAACTATCGTCAATTTTTCTGGAAAGAGAGGAAAATTTTGAAAAAGAAAAGAAAATTAAAAAAAGAAGAAGAATATTATCAGATTAACTCTCAAATCCCTCAAATCTCCCCCACTAACCCCTATAGAATTCTATCTCAATCCAACCACTCTTAATCTACTATAGCAAAAATAAACTCACTTGCTCACGTAGAGATTCAAACATAAGACCTCCAACACACTAACTCCCTTACCACTCGAACTAACAACCTCATTTTGATATGATTTTATAGAAAGTTTAATATAAGCCCACCAAACAATGATAAAGCTTGGATCCAAAAATAACAAAATTTGACAAAAGTGAGGCTTGAACCTATGACTTCTTTCACACATCTAGAACACTTAACCACTAAAGTAGATACACATTTGCGTCATATTTTACAGAAGCAAAAATAAATTAATTGGGGCGTTACAATATAAATGAAATAAAAACTCAATCATAGTAAAATTTGAACACACGAACATAATAAATTTTAAACATCAAACTTTATCGTTTCAATCAAAGATTCATTTAATCTTAAAATTTTAATAAATATATAGTTATTACATATTTTTTACTCATATTTTGATGTACTATAATATAATATAAATGTGTACAAATATTACAAACAACAAAAAAATCTCCAATGTGGGTATATAATCCTAATTAAACTAAATTCCAACATCACTCGATCTTACATTTAATTAACAACAAATAACGACTATCGTGCTTTAAAGTGCTTGAACTGTTTGTAATTGTATTGCACCTTAAGTAATTCACTTCTTTCTCACACAAAATGTCATTGTTGAGTTAAGGTAAGGTGTTGCTTTGCCTTGCTTGCTATTATTATTATTATTATTATTATTATTATTATTATTATTATTATTATTATTATTATTATTATTATTGTTATTTGTTTTTTGAATTTCGATTGAAGTAGAGAGTTTGATTACAAATAGTTGATCTCGCTTAAATCATTTTGTTGATATAGAGTATTAACAAGAGTGGAGAAGGGATGGTGTCAAGGAATGATGGTTCACCCACGTTGGAGTTGAGAGCTAGAAAAGTAAAAGAATGGAAAGGACTTAGCCTTTTAGGATTTGTTGGGAGGGAAGAAGAATCCCCCTTTATATTGGGGTTTTTCGGGTATTTATAGGTAGGTCATGGTTTTTGGGTGGTCTCCACTTGAGAAAAATGCACCTGTTAACAGCGGGTGGCTTAAGGGAGGGTCCAATCGGGTGGTCAAGGATGGATGGTCTCTCCTATGGATGGTACGAAGCATACGGGTGGTTGGTCATTAAGCAACTATCCAAATGGTAAAAGGTATGAGTGGTTATCTATGGGTTTCTTCAGTTGGTTCTCTTGTTGCCATGTGTCCCAATTAGGGTAGGGGTATAACAATAGTTCCTTTTCCCAACCAAGAGGTTGGTTATAAAGTGATCGTTCCTTGATATCATCTGTAGTTTGCCCCCGCGGGTGGTAGTTGTTGTAAATGAAGTAGTGGGATAATGAGTGTAATTATTAGCCTGATAATCCAAGAATGTATAATGCCTTGCGAGGCTATTAAAATTTATTACTATCCTCTTTAACAATGTGCTGGCGAAGGGTACTTCTATTTGAGGTTGACTTTTATAAATTTTGTTTTGTTATTTAATAGGTACTCAAAAATATGAGAATGTATAATGTATACTCGACTGGTGTATTTTTTGACTAAACGGTCTGGAGTTATGCAATAGAGACGTGTCATATATATATATATCATAGATGTGACTATTGGAAATGTAAAATAAAGGAGGTTTAAGCCATCTATTGGCAATATAAAATGTAAGAGGTGTGCAAATTATTTACTAGCGATATAAAATGTAAAATGTGCGAACGATTTGTTGGCGATATAAAATGTAAAAGGTGCAAACTATTCATTGGAATATGAGTGGGAGGACTATCTGTCGTTATAAATAATTGTACTGAATATAACTTTTGGCCTAAGCTTTTAACGAGTAAAAATTGAATAATTGTTGAATGCGTGTGCTCATAGTTTTAAAATTTTCATTAACCAAGTTTGGAGGTTGCTCTCTACTCCTGCACATGAGGGAGGCTTATAAGGGTCCTACTACCATATATGGAGGAGGCTTACGAAAGGTATCCCTTGTCGGTAGCACTACTGTTGGCTCTCGTAGATTGAAATTTCTTGAGAATCTTTGATATTATTAAATAGTAACTTTAGAGATTACAACTAATTTTTTTAACGATCAACTCAAAGCTGCTGTGGAACCTATAGAGCTACCAACAGGGCCGATTACCCAAGCTCAAGCTAGAAGGTTCAAAGAAGCTATTGCAGGTTTAATTGACTGAGTTTAGGGTGAAACCGTTGCGAGATTTATCAAAAAATCATGGACAAGCAATCCATGCATGCCTTGCAACTTACTTCGAGCTCATTTAGCTCAACTTTAGCTCTTTTTTATCTTGTGCATTTTATTTGCTGGAATAAACAATTAAGTTAGTTTTGGTTAATTTAGTTTAATTAGTTTAAGTTATTAATTAAGACATAATTTAGACAACTTTAATATGAGTTTAATTATGTCATAATCTGAACATATTAACTAAGGGTTTTAATTATGTCTTAGTTTAGCACATATTAAATAGGTATTTTTAATGTGTCTTAGTTTTAGACATCTTAATTACATGATGGAGTTTCAGACCATTTTAATGTGTCTTAGCCGAATTTAATTTGTCTTGTAAGACTGATGAAGGGACGACATTAAAGAGAGCGAGCTGCTGGTTGCTATCCTCCGAGCAACCCTTCGTGCATAGAAAAGGCCACAAGTGAGCTACTGGTTGTTCTCTCCAAAGCAACCCACCGTGTAATGAACAGGTCATAAGTGTTTTCACACTTGTTCATTTCAGCTAATGATCCTTTTCACACCTTGTGGCCATCAAATTTTGTGTGTTCACACATAAAGGGCTACTCAAATTTGACTGATCACATGGATGACCTTCCATGCGCCACAAGCTACCATTATGAGCTCATATCCATTCGGCTTTCCAAGGCAGCATCTTAAGCATGTTCACACTTATTGGCTGATCACCTTCAAGTTTATTCAGCTCAACATTTAAATTCCATTAAGTTAAGTTAATTGGGAACACGAAGGTCCAAGGCTATTGGCGACACCAAGGCATGGGAGATCTCAAAGGACTTGTTGAAGAGCTCAAAGAGCAATCAACTCAATTAAGATGAATTAAAGGTTGTCCATTTGGATAGACCTTGTTTTTTAGCTATAAATATTAAGCTCATTTCATGTAATTCAGACTTTTGACACCTCTATGAGTAATATAGCTTTTGTGAGTTATTTCAACTCTCTTTGCTTTTTTTGTGACTCAATCTGACTTATCTAGCTTAGCTAGTGGTATTATCATTGATTCACTTAAACTTATCACTCAAACGAGTGTGGCGTTCGAAAATATACAATTGGTTCCTATCTCGATTTAGATAGCGATCAAGGTTTTATATATCTTCCTATCCATCTTAAGTGTTATTATAAGTTTCGAGTCAATACTATTTATAGTATTGGTTAACTCTTCAACTTTAAGCCTATTCTATCCCATCAAATTTTCAAC
The DNA here is from genome assembly GCA_025698465.1 of Gossypium longicalyx. NCBI lineage: Eukaryota > Viridiplantae > Streptophyta > Magnoliopsida > Malvales > Malvaceae > Gossypium > Gossypium longicalyx. The sequence continues at coordinate 82,294,834 of CM046995.1, forward strand.
TTTAAATCACCTAACCCTTTATTTTGAGCCGGACCATAACTTAACTATATCTGAAACATTTAAACCCTTTTTTGTTAAACCTATACTTAGCCAATTTTAGCTTTTAACTTCAAGTTGAATGATACTTCTCAATTTCATGATCGTGAACATTCGTGACTCGAAAACACTCACGAGCACGAGTCCGTATCAGATTCTAAATAAGAGACATTATTTCCTTAGTTGTTAACTCCTACATGTATATATAGTTGTACATATTTCTAAGAAATATATGCTTTGAGAGATTTTTTTTCACAATACATTAGAGTATTAATCTCTAATTTCATCATGGTATCAAATTTTTTATTCGATTTTTGGAATTTTTTTGATTAATTTTTTTCCAAAAACCCTAGAAACCCAAATTTGGTACTTTCTTCCCTAGCCCTATTTTTTTTCTCTCACCACCCCTACCATTGGAGTCAGCATCCACTCGTCGGTGAAACCCCAAACTCCAATGACCAAAAGACTCGCAAGTAGGCCCCATGCGCTGTTGTAAGTTTTCTACCGCTTTGTTTCATGTGCCGCGAGTGGATTCCACTTGCTGCCACTGTGGTTTATCTGACATCATTGATGTGCTCTTTGCTCTCTTCCGGTCATTCTTCTCTAAGTTGTGATGTGTTTTAGCTCATTTTTTTTGTGTAGGATCTATTTGGTTTTTTTTTAGTGGTTTTTTTATCTAATTGTGTAAGAAAAATCTTTTTAGGGGTTTAGTTATTTTTTCTAGCATTATGTCTATAGACGAGAAGCTCGTGATTCCGACCAATAATCCATCATTGTAAATTAGACCTTGCTTGGTCAAGGTCTTGCTTGTTGTTTATCAAGGCTCATGGCTTACAGGGATATATCACCAGTAAATCATCGAAACCTGAAATCATTGATTCAACCTTTAGTTAGTAGGGTTCAATGAATTCTCTTGTTATGGCATGGCTTATCAACTCTATACAACCCCATATTTCCAAAACCTATTTGCTGTTTGATGCTATAGAAAAGATTTGAAATGTTGCTGCTCTCACCTACTCTTGTGTAGGGAATGGTGCGTAAATTTTTTAGATATGTAATAAGGTCCATGGTACAAAATAGGGGGAGCTAACAGTTTTTCAATATTTTGCTAAATTAAGTGGGTTGTGGGAGGAACTTGATTTTTATCAAGATTTACAAGTGAATTGTGTCAAGGTTGTCGAAAAATTTCAAAAGATGGTGGAAAAGGAGCGTGTTTTTTTTTTTTATTTCTTGGTTGAGTTGAATACTGAATATGATCATATTCAAGTTCAAGTTCTTGGTAAGACTCTATTCCCTTCTCTTTATTTGGCATACTCTTATGTACAACATGAGGAGAGTCGTCATGTTGTTATGCTCTATAATCCACCTTTAGAGAAAGTTGACCTTATTACTAACTAGGATGGTCCATCGACTACTAAGTCTGCAAAGGGTCACTTGACGTGTGACTACTGTAGAAAGCCTCGACACACTAAGGATTCGTGCTGGAAGTTGTATGTTCCTCGAGGTTGTGGTTTAAAATAAGGGGGTAATTCTCGGCCTCAGGCACATTTTTCAGACTCTGTGACAACAGAGGATAAGTCTACTTCTATTGGAAGTTTTACCTCAGATGAGATTCAACATTTTCGACGCATCTTGTCTCAATTGGATTCTACCTCGATTGCCAAGTCTAATCATGCAAACTCAGGTACTATTTTAAATGCTCCATGTACTTCTTGGATTATTGATTTCGGTGCAAATAGACATATGACCGGGTCAACAAAAGCTTATTGAAATATACTACTTGTCTATCTAAAGATAGTGTGCGACTAGCCGATGGTTCCCTTACCTCCATCTCTAGAACAGGTTTTGTTGTTTGTACTCCCAATATCACTTTATCCTCTATCCTCCATGTCCCTAAATTCCTAGTTAACCTTTTATTTATTAGTACTATCACTAAAGCCTTAAATTATAAACTGGAATTCTTTCTCAATCACTGTGTTTTTCAGGACTTCTAGATAGGGAAGATGATTGACAGTGGTAGATTGTGTCTTCTGGATTGATCGTTTAATATTTCTTAAGCATTATTTGGAGACAATAAAGATGTCAACCAAGAGATTATTCAGTTACATTGGCGGTTAGGACATCCATCATTTGCTATTCTTGCTAAGATGTTTCCTAATTTGTTTTCAAGAACTCAGCTAGACTCTTTAGGTTGTGATGCCTGTGAGTTTGTTAAGCATATAAGAAACAATTATCCTTTGCGTAATAATAGAACTGCTGTTCCTTTTGAAATTATTCATTTGGATGTTTGGGGACCTACTTGCCTTACTTCTTTATCTGGTAATCATTGGTTTGTTACTTTTATTGACTCTTGCACTCGAATGACATGGGTATTTTTATTAAAGTCCAAAAGTGATCTTTACTCATGTTTTTGTTCTTTTCATAAAGTGATTACTACTTAATTTGATGCTAAGGTTAAGATTTTGCAAATTGATAATGGAACAGAGTATAACTTTAATGATTATTTGGAATCATATTGTAACACTCCAGAACCTGGCCTAGAAGTTCCGACCGGATTTTGAGGGTTACAATGGTCACTAAAATGGCCAAAACACAATATTGTTTAAAAATCCCGAATTTCTTTTCGAAAACCTTTTTTTTTTCTAAATTTAGAAAACTTATCTTACATTTTGCAAACAATGGTTTGAAATGTCATTTAAGTTACAGGAAAACTAATTTGAAACCTCACATTTAGTAATAGTAACATTTTAATATTTGAATGTATAAAATCATCATAGTCTCAAAAATTCATGTTTCCATTTTAAGAAGAAAGCAAGCATGGAAACCCAAATTTTTGGTTTGGTATAAAAACTGCAGATTCTAATGTCCAGATTCAAATTGTACTTTACAAGAGTCCAAAAACAAAACTGTACCACAATTCATATAAATTATTTACAATCCGAAATAGTTCAATTTATTAAGAAAAAATTTATGAAAAACTTTATTGGTAACCAAACTAATTGGAAACATTCTGAGACTTCCGATACGCCGAATCGCAGACCTAGCTACAAGGGTTACTTGAAAAGAGGAAAAACTAAAAGGGGTGGGCTACACAGCTCAGTGTGAGTCTTAAACTAAAGCAATTAGGTAATGTTAGAATGAAAATAAAAAATACCAATAGTATAACAAAGTTTTTCAAAAAAAATTGGAAACACAACTTAATCATCTCATTATCGGAACACATAGCAAATTTACGTTTCACATTAAAATAACACACAACAAATATGCAAGTCGTAAGCATGCAAAATTTTCCAAACACACGAAAGCCAAATAGGTTAACAACATACATATTACATAATTACATTAGTTTAAACAACTTGTTTTGCTAATATTCCAACATTTATATTAAGACATGCTCGGATGTGTAACAATAAAAACCCACCCAACCAACTAAAACACCACTCCGACCACCTTGCACACCACAAAGGGCTATGGTAGGCCCATCCACCATACACACCACGATAGTGGATCTAAGCCACTCAAATGAAAATATGCAGCTGAGCTGACATATATATATTATGGTATTACCGCTATAACAAAATTTTGCAATTAAACTGCTGAATCAAACTTCCTTCTCTCCATAACCAAATCCTAAGTTTTTATGCAAATGCAAAAATGTACACGACATGTAGACAAACATACAAAAACAAGAGTACACATTCGATTGAACATTTTCAGAATCAGTTATACTTGTATTCATTTACTAAGTGACGATAACAACAAGAAACTGAAATCCATTCATCACAACACAATAACACTTAAATGATCAAATAAATTTAATCATATAAGTACACATACTTACACGAATCCAAGCTGTACCGAAGTCCTAAACACATTTACAGAGGCTTAAACAAGAATTAGATTACACAGGAACTAAAACGTGTTAGTTTACGAACAAAGAATAAAAACTACAAAAACAGGGTCACACTACCGTTTGTCCAAGCCATGTGGAAAGGTCCAGGCCGTGTAACAAGGGCACACGACTATGTGATAGAGAAACACGTTTGTATGCAGCTGTGTAACTCGCAGTACTGTGTGACAAAATTAACTCATTTAGGAAGTAGAGAAGACACAGCTGTGTTGCTAAAACTCATGCCCATGTGGATGAGAAAAATAGCCGTGTGACTAAAACATACGCTCGTGTGATGGAGATACGTGACTGTGTGATAGAAACACACGCTCGTGTGTGAACAAAAAATTTCCCTACAGGGGTTACACAACTGTTTGACTAGCCCGTGTGACCCACTCCATGCCGTGTGACTAACAAATTACCCTAATTTCAACAGCGACACATGACAGTGTAGACCGCAAGTGTGCGACACACGCCTATGTGGCCTCAAAAATACTAAAAAATTGACCGAAATTCATGAATTTCAATATCAAATCGATCTCGAACTACAATAGTTTCAAAAGCACACCTAATAAACATTCCAAGGCACCAAGAATCAACCACTTCGTCTTTAATCTAATGACCTGAAACTCAATTTCACAAACATACTAAACCTATAAACAATTTCGATATAAATCTCATACCAAATTGTCAAGAAAAACTAACATAAACTCAAATACAAAACGACCCCTACACTCACCCGATTCGACATTCGAATAAGTGAATAATAAGAGCACCACAAAGACTTAAAGGTAACAGTTTACAATGATATTGAAACCCAAACGGAAAGGAAAGAAAAACAAAAACAAAAGGGAGAAGAAAACCAAAAATCAAAATCTGAACAATTAAGGGAAAGAGAAACTGAAACTAACGTGTGAAAAGAGAGTGATGAGACATTTTAGGGATTTTCTATTTTCATAAAAATAAATAAAATAAATTTAAATATAAATAAAATAAAAAATAATATTTAACAATAGACCAATCAAAGTTTTTTTAAAGGTTGGAACCAAAAATTAAAATAAAATTTTCTCTTTGCTTACATCAGGATTTGAACACAGAGCCAAGAGTAAGCTAAACATCTAACCTACTGAAGCACACGTTCATTCTTGTTCTAAAAGCGCTCAAAAAAAATATAAGCCTAACCGAAAGCATTGCCTCCCCTTCAAGGCTTGATTTTTCTAACCCCAAATTTCAGGATGTTACACATATGAGATTTTGAATCAGACCAGTTGTCCAGGTACAAGTGCTTAGAATGATGTTGCTGAAAGAAAAAAATCGACATCTTTTGGAGGTGGCTAGATCACTTATGTTCACTATGAATCTCCCAAAGCCTTATTGGGGGATGAGATTTTAGTTACGACTTATCTTATTAATCGAATGCCTCTTAGTGTCCTTGATTTTAAAAGTCCCATAAAAACCTTACAGGGTAAGACGAATTATCGAGTTTCCCCAAAGGTCTTTGGTTGTGTTTGCTTCATTCATCTTCGACATGGGAGCAAACTAGATCCTCGAGCAGTCAAATGTATTTTCATTGGATACTCTCCCACACAGGAGGGTTACAAATGTTATCATTCACCATCTAAAAAGTATTATGTAAGTATGGATGTAACATTTTGTGAGGATGAACCCTACTTTTCTTCATCTCACCAATCTCTTCAAGGGGAGGTTATTGAAAATGAAAAGATGACACCTTGTTCTGTTACTCTTCCAAGGGAGAATTTAGTTTCAGTAGACACTTTGTTTCAAGAGAAGACTAGTGGGCAGTTGTTGGGCTTGTCATCATACAATCTACTTTATGCCTTGACTCTTCATTGTCAGGTGAGTTATCTTTACCTCCGATTGCTACTGATTTGGAATTATCAATAGCCCAATGAAAATGTGTTAGAACTTGCACTTTACATCCTATTTTTTACTGTGTCTCTTATGATTCCTTATCCTCATACTATAGAGTTTTTGCTTTGTATCTGTTCTTTATGTCGATGTTCCACAAGATTGGAGAGAAAATATCATTGATCCAAGATGGAAGAAGGCTATCATTGAAGAAAAGAGGGCTTTAGCAAAAAAAAATAAGACGTGGGAACTGGTTAATCCTCTTGAGGGGTAGAAAATGGTTGGCTGCAAATGGGTGTTTACTATCAAGTATAAGGCTGATGGTTGCATTGAAAGACTCAAAGCCAGATCTATAGCGCAAGGATTCACTCAAACATATAGAGTGGATTATCAAGCAACATTTGCTCTAGTTGCTAAATTGAACATGATTAGGTTCCTTTTATCCAGTGTAGCAAATATCGACTGGGATTTACAGCAGTTTGATGTAAAGAATGCCTTTTTATATGGAGACATAGAAAAAGAAGTGTATATGAACGTTCCTCTAGGGTTTGAGGATAAAAATACTCAAGGGAAGGTATTCTAGAACCTGTTTTGACAGATTTAGTAAGGCCATGGTGTCATTTGGCTATCGAAAAAGTAATGTTGATCATACCCTCTTTATAAAACATCACAAGGGTAAGATTACTCTCCTTATAATTTATGTTGATGACATAATTATGACAGGAAATGACAAGGAGGAATTGACCTGACTTAAGAAATAATTGGCTCAAGAATTCAAAATCAAAGACTTGGGAAAGCTACAATATTTCCTCGGAATAGAAATAGGCAGATCGAAAGAGGGAATTTTTATTTCCCAAAGAAAGTATGTTTTAGATCTTTTGACAGAGACTAGCATGTTAGTTTGCAAACCAGCCGAATCACCTATTGAGAGTAATCATAAGTTACAAGTAGGGATCAGTGAAATGGTGGATAAAGAGAGATATCAATGGCTCGTCAGATGTTTGATTTATCTCGCTCATACTTGACTTATCATAATCTTCTTTACAAGTTAGGCATGCGAAACATCTATGCACCAACTTGATGGGGAGTATTGAGAATCTTTGATATTGATAACCTTTGATATTATTAAATAGTACCTTTAAAGATTACAACTAATATTTTTTAAAGATTCTAATTAAGAGATATTATTTCCTTAGTTGTTAAATCCTACATGTATATATAGTTGTATATATTTCTAAGAAATATATATTTTAGAGAGTTTTTTCCTCAATACATTAGAGTATTCATCTCTAATTTCATCAAAATTACATAGAAATTAACTAATGTCTTGTTTCCGCATATGTGGAGAGAAATGATAAGTATTTTAAAGTGAATTAAGTATTTGGAGAGAAAGTATGAATAATAAAATTTAGCAAGGACTAAATTATTAAGTATAAGTTTAATATATATTCATCCTTACTAACCAATAAACACCAAACCAGTTCTCCAAAACATTTCATCATGGGCATTTATACTCACATACAATTTTCAACAATTGCAAAACATACACTTTCCAAAATTCAAATGAATGCATGCACCTATCAAGGGCTAAGTGCATACTATGCCCTATTTAACATATATACATGTCATTCCATCATCAATCCAATATACATTTCCACCTAACAAAACACATACATACACATATATATATATATATATGAACATGTCCTTAAGCATATTAAAAGTAAATAATTAATTTCATTTAGACCAAAACCATTTACATTCAAGAGAAGTTCTTGTTTAACATTCAATCTATATGCATTTATAACTCTTTATTCATGCCAAAATATCATATGTCTCCCTTTCAAAACAATTAATTCAACATTTCAACAATTTAGTATTTTCTAGTCAGCTAACCAATATATCTCAATAGGCACCAGAACATACCAAAATCACTTATTCAAACTTAGCCTATACTTTCATAATTTCAAATCATTCAACATCAACATATACCATAATTCAAATATTATCCAAGTGCAAACCAAACTATGTAACCAAGGCAAACATATATAACTACACCTATACATATGCCACAAAATCGAGCTTTAAACGATAGAAAGAATACTGAATCAATATCGGGATAGTGTGAGCTTCTTGATGATCCTCTTGACACGTTCCACAAGTTAGCGATCCATAGGAGAAGGGAAACAATAAGGTAAGCATATCAAATGCTTAGTAAGTCCATATGAAAATAACTAAACATACCTTGTCATTTCAACTAGTTAAAGTAATTTGAAACACAATTGTACAAAACATGACACTCCTTTGGCATCCTTATACATACATATACAATTCATAAATTCACCACAAGGTTAGTCTATTTATGAAATAAGAACATATTGTCCAATTCATACACAAGTACAATCATGCCATTCAACTTTGCTTATTTATAAACACATCAATCTCATAACTTGGTACAATTTAGCCTGACATAGCATTTTACAATATTAAGATGAGTTAAACGTATAACAGAGTAATATAGCATTATAACATGTAATATATTATTCAATATTTTACCATTAGTATCATTTCTTCATCATATAACCAATTGAGTGTGTGACTCGTATCATTTCACCTTCATTTCTCTTTTTCGTTATTCCAGTAGCCTAATGAACTATAATAAGTAGATTTAGATACTCGGGTAACTACACCATACTAGAATGCTTGTAAGAGTTCAAACTACAACACACTAGGGCACTGAAGTGCAAAGCCCGTAAGCATCATATAATTATTATCAATATATCCCTTCACTAGACCAGTATAACTCAATTATCCGCAACAAATGTTGGATTCCGTTATAATCAATGATATCTCTGTACCAACACATATATCTCTTACAGTGCGTAAACAACCCTATTGACATGTCAATCGTATCCTATCTTTTAATACGTTCACTCGGGCATTTTTGCCATATACAGTTCATTACAATCCCAACAACCATATACACACTTTTCACTTTTCAAATAGCAACCCATTTACAATTTTAACCTTGTAACATCATCATAAACATGCTATTTGATCATATAATAGTGTCACACTTATTCGATATAATGTATTTATCCATATTTGCCATTTAATTTATATTTTACGATTCAGTCCATTTGATACCAAAAGACAATAATTACATAACAATTCAAAATATAAGTAAAAAAATATAATACAAACATATTATGAATTAATAAAGTAAGTCTCATATGAACTTGCCTAACCAAAACAACCACAAACACAGCTTCGAGAACTAATTCGTAATTTTTTTCTTTTTTGCGTTTATCTATCGATTGGTTCAAATCCCGATCTATAATATAATTTAATTCAATTTATCAATTTCAAACATCTCAAAGTGCCTATTGTAATTGTATAATAATCAAATTTCATTTTCCAAATGTGCCTTAAAATTTTCATTTTATTCAATTTAGTCCCTAAAATTGAACTTATCATATCTTTCAAATTTGAGCTCTAAATTTTAAGCCCACTTCTATTATGTTCATATACAGCCTCCTATTATCACAATTTACAAAAATTTCATACCAATTTCAATATATTCACAATTTACTCTATAACCCAAAACTAATAACATTTATTTAATAAATTAATCCTATTTAATTTCTAAGCTTCAAAATCTACCATAAAAATTAAAAAAACTTCAAAGAATATCAATGAAAATTTTTAAATCTTTGACAGTTTTGAAAACGGAAATACAGGTTAGTTGGACCTTGTTATAACGATCTCAAAAATATAAAATTTACAAAAAAAAAAATGGATTAAAACTCACTCACCATGCAAAGATAAGAGCTTGGAAGAAGTCATGGCCTACTTAATAATGGATATTCGATGGTGAAAGTGAAAGAGATGAAGTGAGAATGACTATGTTTTTCTAGTTTTTATGTTTTAACTTATTTTAATCTAATGTTAATATTAAATTAACATATAATACGATAATAAATCATGCATTCTACTGTCCACTATAATTAATATGGGCTAATTTCCTCATAAAACCCTTCAATTATGATTTTACAATCATTTAACATATATAAACTGATAGCGATTAACTTTTATGGCTTTTATGATTTAGTCCTTTTTCCTTAATTGCTAACTAAATCTCAAAATTTCCAGACCAAACTTCAATCCGCTTATCTAATAGCTTTGTAAATATTCAATAATAATATTTATGAGCTCTATTTATGGAAAAGAGGTCTTGATACCTCATTTTCCAAAACCATTAACTTTCAGTACACACCACTTGTATACTGGCTAACTGTCCAATTATCAAACTTATCAGATCAAAATTCAATAAAACACTATAATAAACTCTTAAATATTATTAAATAATATTTACTGTAATGCCCCGTACCCGAGACCGTTGCTGGAGTCGAACACGAGGTGTTAACAGACTTAATTCATTGCTTAAACAGCTCAAACAATTTAATTTTAGAAATTTCAGACAAGCTGGCTAACTGCGTCACAGTCGCTTAAAAATTCATATCTCGAGTTCTGAAACTCAAAATCCAATTCCGTAAATTTTTCCTGAAACTAGACTCATATATATATTTACTAATTTTTTTCTAGAATTTTTGGCTAGGCCAATTAGTACAGTTTATTAGTTAAATTCTCCCCTGTTTTAGGGTTCGACTGCTCTGACCTCTGTGTATTACGAATCAGATATCTCTCTGTACAGAATTTGAATGACTATGAAGTTTGTTTCTCTTAAAACTATACTCAATAATAAATATTTACATATAAATTATGACTTATAATTATTTTTATACAATTTATGGTGAATTTCCAAAGTCAGAACAGGGGATCCAGAAATTGCTCTGGCCCTATTTCACAAAAATTTAAATATCTCATAAAATATAACTCATATACCTGTTTCGTTTCTTCCATATGAAAATAGACTCATAATTATTCAATTCCATATTTTATTCATCATCTAATTATGTCTATACTATTTTTAATGATTTTTCAAATTCACGTCACTACTGCTGTCTGAATCTATTTTATGGTAAATTTTACCTATTTCATGGTTTCCATGGATTAACTAGCAATTTGACATACATAACACCAAATATGATCATAATTAGCCATTCCAATGCAAGCATTTTTATACTACTCAATAACCATATCATAAGACCATATATACAAAATGATTATAATGCTATACATGCCATACTCAAAATATACAAGCCATTATGCCAAGATGGTATACGGATAGTGTGAGCGTGCTTCCGACCGTTCTCGATTTCCGAGCTGGCTTGTCAACACTACAAGGAATGAAAAGGAGGGAGTAAGCATAAATGCTTAGTAAGTTCACATGCAAATAGCAAGTAACATAACCATATAAGCAAACATAAAACATCATTTGCATAATCATCACCAAGACATTCATATCATATTTTCATTTATCATCTTACCATATTGTTGTTATATCGATTTTTCAACCTGAGGGTTAAGTACATACCTGTTCAAAGTATCCATTTCACAACACTTACCAATACGTCCCTTTCATCTTGAGTATTCCTCCATTTGAGTAGAACTTTACCCGTTGAACACATCAGAATATAATTCGGATACATGAAAAGTTTGCACATAAGTGCCACATATGTAGCCAAGCTACTATGTAACCCTCCCATAAGCGAACTCGGACTCAACTCAATGAGCTCGGGCGTTCGTATCCATAAGTGAACTCGGACTCAACTCAACGAGCTCGGATGCCTAGTTACATTTCACGAACTCGGACTCAACTCAACGAGTTCGGATGCCCAAATATCCCAGTGACATGTCACTTGTATCCTAACCCATTCCTAAGGTTCAACGAGACCTTTTTCCCAATCATGTGTCTCAACCATCTTCTACGGAATACCGATACCGATACTCTGTAGTATTTCACATTTTCCAAGTATATCACATAATTTGACATATTATCAAACAATTATCACGAGTATAATATTTCATAATAATTATCATATCATTTAAATAACATAAAAACATTTAAAATAATAACTATGTTACCAACATTTACATATGAACTTACCTAGTATGCGAAAATGGCTACTTTTACCATTTCGTCCACAACTTGGTATTTTCTCCATTTTAGCCCGAATTTCAGTTTTCCTTGCTCTATCATTTAAAATATAGTCTAATTAGGACTCACATTATTCAAATTGACCCAAAATCATATTTTGGAAAAATTACAATTTTGCCCCTAAACATTTGCATATTTACACTTTTGCCCCAAAGCTCGTAAATTAAACTTCAGCTTATTTTCTTATGTTTTATGACATGCTGATCATTTTTCCCTTCTATGGCAACATCAAATTCTCACTCTAACATGTACTTATGACTATTAGGTATTTTTACCGATTAAGCTCTTTTGCTCGTTTTCACTTAAAACCGAGTAGCACAAGTTGTCTAACATAATTTAGAACCTCATATTCTATCATAAAACCCCAAAATACACAAATTTCACCTATGGGTATTTTTCCAAATATAAACCCTAGGTTAAATTATTGCTAGCATAAGCTAAATCGAGCTACCGGGACTCTAAAAACGTAAAGAACTTGAAAAACGGGGCTAGAATGGACTTACAATCAAGCTTGGAAGCTTGAAAAACCCTAGCCATGGTTTCTCCTTTCTATATTCGGCCATAGGGTTGAAGATGAGCAAAATTGGCTTTTAATTTTGTATTTTAATTCATTTTACCCCTAAATGACCAAAATGCCCTTACTACTAAACTTTCCAAAAATTCCATCCATGTCCAATTTTTGTCCATAAACTTAGAAATTGGTAAAATTCCTATTTAAGACCTCCTAATTAATATTTCAAAACAATTTCATACTAGAAACTTCTAGAATGCAAGTTTTGCAAATTATTCGATTTAGTCCCTAATTTCAATTTAAGCACTTTTGGCATAGGATTTCATCACGAAATTTTCACACAATCATGCAATCATATCATAAACATCAAAATAATTATAAAATAATTATTTCTATCTCGGATTTTGTGGTCACAAAACCACTATTCCGACTAGGCCCAAAATTAGGATATTACATTTACTAACTTGATCATTGGAATACGAAGTTCCAAAATCGCCATTTCAGGTACTACTGAAAAATGGGTTGTTACAGATTTCATATATTCTCATTAGAAACCTTGTACTTTCTTTTTCTAACATAATTTTATTTCAAGTTTTACATTTATTCAATTTGGTTCTTAATGTAACAAAGTTAATAATAAGCTAAATTAACTTTACAATCTAACCCTTTTCATAATCTAAGCTTAAAATCTATCAATTTCAAGCCTAATTCTTCAAGAACTCACCAATGGTAACTTTCTAAAATAATTTTACAAATTTGATACATGGGCTAGCTAAATCAAGCTCCCATGACCCGAAATTCATAAAAATTACAAGAAAAAAGCTTGAATTTATCTTAAAGTCAATGGTTGAATCTCTTTAGAATTTTCCTTAGGTTTTTCCACTAAATTAAACTTTTATACCTTGATTAAACATTAGTTAACCTTAATTAACCTAATCTTAATTAGTTTACTTTAATTAAAATTAACCCTATTAGTGGAAAACATCATCATCATCCACTATCTTATACTATAAAATGGTTTATTTACCGTTTTGGATCTTTTCTTATTTACTATTTAGGTCCTTAAACCTTTGGCCAATTAAAAACCTATAGCAATTGAACCTTTACCAATATTTAAAATATTTTTATTTTATCCTTGTAAACATTCATATTTAATTACGGATTCAATTTACAAAAATAAAGTTCTGAAATCGTATTTTTCGGTACCACTGAAAAGTAGGGCCATTACACAGATGGGACAGTACCCTCCCGTGGGAACTATACAATGGTCCTTGTTCACTGCAACATTGTTGATATTTTGTATCAACAAGAGTGGAGAAGGGATGGTGTTAAGGAAGGCTAATTCACCACACTGAGATCAAGAGCTAGAAAAGTAAGAGAATGCAGAAGAGAATTGAGAGGACTTAGCCTCTTAGAATTTGTTGGGAGAGAAGAGGAGTACCGCTCTAAGTTGTTTTTTGGGGGTATTTATATGTAGTCATGGTTTTTGGGTGGTTTCCCGTTGAGAAGAACACACCCATTAATAGTAGGTGGCCTAATAAAAGGTCCAATTGGGTGGTCAATAATGGATGGTACGAAGCACATGGGTGGTTGGTCACTAAGTAACTATCAAAATAAAATAAGGCGGGGAGGTTAGGGGAGAAGCCAAATTGTTTTTTCTAGGGGAAAAATTAAAATGTATATTTTTACGATATTAAAAATACAATTTCACCATTTTAATAACCTATATCTTTATAATTTTTAAAGGATTAAATCAAATTTTTATCATTTTTCCACTAGGGGAGGTTATTCGGGAGTCTCTCTGATTGATTCTCGTGTTGTCACGTGTCCCAATCGAGGTAGGGGTATAACACCCTTTAACTCGCCTCCTTCAAAAGGAGACCAATTATTTAAAAAAAAAGGGCTTGTTCATGTAAGAGTTCTAACTCAAATATTATGTAACCACTCTTAAATTATAAAAAAAAACTATTTAATATAGGCTCAAATCGAATCTCATCACTTTAAAGTATCTTAATCACAACTCCTCAAAATCGAATACAATTATGCCTAATCACATCACATCTAGTCACACTCTAATAAGGTTTTCTTTGAATGGCCATTTTACTCTATTGAAATTAGTACCTTTTTGTCTTCAACTGTATCACAAGATTTTTCACAAAACTTATTGCCCTTTTAGTGAGTGATTAGAGCCATAATATTTTGATGAGCTCCATAGGTCAAAGTGGGTTAATAATATCCTTGACATTTAAAACTTTTTTCTCTTTATCTTTTAGGATTTATTCATTGGATAAAATTTATGTTATATTTTTGTTTTTAAAGGTATTATATTTGTTAAAGCAAGATGAGTTGATTAATGTTGAGTAGCACTCAATAGTGCCAACTGAAAACAACCACTTAGGTAGTTTAAAGAATTACTTATTTGGTCTGACAATTTAATGAAGAAAATCTTTGGACCTATTAATGTGTTGCACTATTGATGATACTTTGGTTTATCTATGGAAGCCAATCTTTAACTTTTAAAGATTGGATTAGATTGGATTTGAGAGAATCAAATCAATCGTTGGAACGTGGAAGATTGATCAAGATTGTGTTGTTGTTTTGGAAATTGGATCTTCGATTGATTGTGGTTTGAATGTTGTATTTATAATAGCTATTTTCAAAGAGTTACTTTATTTTCACTTTGTTTCTATGCAAGTAAGCCAAAATTGATATATGCTTTGAGGCTTATCTAGGTTATGTATGAAAGTTTATTGAGTGCACTCTATTCTATTTATTGATGAACTGTTTTGTGAATGAGTACAAACTGTTATTATCAATATTGTTGAGTGTTTACTACCCAAGTTCTTAAGAGGAGGATTTGGAGGTGAGTGCTTTAGTCTTTAGGTACAAAGGTGAGATCTCTATACTTGGGGAGTGATAGAGTGTGAATGATTTGCATTTGTAAACAAAGATAATGCAATTACTCACTGAGCTAAACTCCACAGATGTAGGAAAATCAAACTGTGTAAACAAATCCTTGGTGTTATTTTTTATTTTGTTTGTATAGTTTTCGCAGTGCAAGTTGCAGTGGCCATTGTAGTTTAGCACTTCCATTGCAGTTTTCATTTTAAGCAAACAAACAACGTAACATATCAACAATATTTTTTTGTTTTATATTATGTTATTTTTGCTTTTCATATGCTTATATCTATTTTTTTTAAACATTAACATATATATAATCATATGACATAATCTATGTAACACCCAAAATCCCAGCCCAAAAGTTTCGACCGGATTTCGAAAGCCACATTGGCCACCAAAATAGCTCAACATAAAACAATGACCAAAGTTTTGACTTTCTATTTCGAAAATAATTTTCTTTTCATGTTTAACGAAAATTCGTAGTTATCCTTTCTTACGTACCAAATATTAGTTTTCTCGTAGCTTAAAGAAGTTAAAAACCATTTTATGAAAGCCCTAATCGATTTGCAAATATTTCATAATTAAGAATTTGATAGCCAAAGTTCCAAAACCAGTGACATGCACGAAATCTCAATTTAAGCTCAAAACCAAAATAAAACCATACCATGGTTCTTATAAAAATTAAATTATAGTACGAAAGACATTAGTTTATTAAAACTTATGAAAGACTTTATTTAGTCAAAGAAAAATGTGTCATTCTAAGATTTTCGTCTTGCCGAGTCCAACATCTAATCTTGAGGGTTACCTGAAAAGGAGAAAACTAAAGGGGTGAGCTATGAAGATCAGTGTGAGTCTTAAAATAAACATAAAAGTAGATTCGAACATAAACAGATCAATGCGGCACAACACAATAGTTCAGACTTATAGAAACAAATTCGAATCACGCTCAGATATCATACAGATTACTGTATCATAGTACCTTACACTAACGAGTAAGCAACTATCATAATCAAATATAGAATGGCGAACAACATGCATAACCAACCGCTACACACTATCTCCACAAATCCCACACACACACACCAATATGGGTATACTTAACCTTTTCCTACCTCTACACACCAATATTGAGTTATGGTGGACCCATCTAACCAAAACACACCATGAAGTGGACGTATGTTACTTGTATTAATGCAGATTTACCACTAAAAAAATATAAGAATGCAATTTAACTGCCAAATTGAACTTCCTTCCCTTCATAATCATATCCCCACCACAAATGCAATGCAAACAAATATACAAAATCAGATACACTCATTTTCAGCTTCCACATTTGATAACCATGTTTGCAAATCAGTTCAGTTTAGCAGAATCAAAATTAGTCATACTCATATTTAGTTTCAAAATAGCATAAACAAAAGTACATATTTTCTAATTATCATATCCAACCATTTTCATATACCGAGTTTAATGTACTACATTATAAAAACAATTTATGTGACGTCAAAACTAAATCATATGAACGTATATATAAAAAGTATTCTAACAGTAATACGTCCTTCGAAGACCTTCCACAAATAGTATTAGTGTCCTAAATACTTCTTTAAAGGCTTAAACATACAAGGGACTACTCAAGAACTAAAATGAATCACCTAGCAAAAACGGTGGAAAAACTACAAAAACAGGACCACACATCCCTGTGGTCAGGCTTTGTGGAACGGTCCAAACTATGTGATAGGGATACACGACCATGAGACTTAGGGAGACACCTATGTGGTTGAGATACATAGTCCAGTAACTGAGAGACACGTCCGTGTGACTGGGTTACACAACCGTGTGGGCAGACTGTGTAACTCTCTGTCCCGTGTGGCAATTTCACAAGAACGAAGCAGGGGAGACATGGTCGTGTCTCAGGCCGTATGACACCTCCCCAGGCCGTGTGCGATTTATAAAATTCTTAACAAAGGTCAGACGGCCGTGTAGTCACCCATATAACCCACCCTAGGCCGTGTGACTAGAAAGCTTACCTAATTTCTTAGGCGAGACACGACCGTGTGGACCGCCCGTGTGCCTCAAAAACCACCACAATCCTTGCTGTAAAACACAAAAATTAACCACAAACATCATCCCTAATTACTTCAAGAAACACACCTGAAAAACAATTCTCACGCACTAGCGATCAACTGTTGCACCTCAATTAAATTGATCTGAAAACTCAATTTTATGAACACACTAAACTTATAAGAAAATTGGCCTGAACCATATACAAAAATCAAAGAAACCAATGTAAATCTCAAGAAATCAGCACTACACTTACTCGATTCGCAACTTGATTGAACAAAAAGCAACTTTGAGGAGCGACAATTAACGACAATGACGTTGAAATCGAAAGGACAAATTGAAGAACAAAGGGAAAGAAAAAGAAAGTTGAAAACAAAGAGAAAATGTAAAAGCCAAAAGAGTAAAAATCTAAAATTAGGGAAAAAAAGAAAGCTAACGTGAAAAGAAGTGGAAGCGTGAGAGAAATTCTAGGAATTTTCATTTTTCAAAAACATAAAATAGACAAAATAATATTTAACAAAATCCTATCAAATTTTCCAGAATTAGAATAAAAAAGATTTTCCCCTAAGCATACATAAAGACTCAACCCAAAATCTTAAGGTAAACCATCTTTTAACCACTGAACTAACAAATTCATTATACTCTCAAAACGTAAAAACTAACTTAAAAGTCCATTCGAACCACCAACCCAACCAACAAACCTTAATTCTTGTAACCCTAATTTTAAGGTGTGGCAATCTATATTGTTATTTTAAATATATATATTTATTATTGAAATATTAAGTTTTTTAATTTATTTTAACACAATTGTATTATTATTTTAATATAAAACAATGTCTATTCATATTTTGATAGAATATAATTTTTAAAATATATATAAATATGTAAAAATAATTCATCACTATATAAAATTTAATATCTTTAAATAATTATTTTTGATTGTCACCTTATTACTACAATTATATTAGAATTTAAGTACATATATTATTATCGATTTTAATCTCACTGTTATAATATTCAATCTTACTAACTAATTTGCACCATTATTTTTATTTTAAATATCATTGAAGTTAATCAATGAAAACCTAATTTTTTTTAAGAACCTACCTCTATTCTTATCCAATAAGGTACCCATTAAGCGGGGCCATGTTTGACTCCAAACCTTTTTATATACTCGCTGCAGAAAAAATACTTTCCAAACCATCTACGACTTTGAGCACTACAAATATTAATTACCTTTGACTTTTATCACCGCTATTAATATAAATATATAAACGTTTTAACTTTGACATGCTGTATATTTATAAATAAATAAAAATTCAAACATATTAGATAAAAAAGTGCACCCCCGACAAATAATTTATAAAAGATAAAAGATAAAACTAATTTATATAATTTAAAATCAAATAAAACAAATTTAGAAAACAACATCAAATTCCTTTACTACTATGTGTAATCGATTTTCCGTTTTTGTTGATTTTAGAGTATCCACAATCGGTAGCAATGATTAACTCTTTCATCATAGATAGTGACAGAATCAAAAAATATTTTTGGGAGGCCATAATTAAATTGTATATTTTTATGATAGTACAAATATAATTTCACCATTTTAATAATCTATATTTTTTATTTTTTTAAAAGATTAAATTAAATTTTTATTATTTTAAGAAAAAAGTGTAATATTACATTTATAAATTTAAAATTTTATAAATTATAAAAAAGCTTAAATGAAAAACTTTCTATTTTAGGGGGTCGAGGCCCTACCAGCCCCCATTGGCTCCACCACTGGTCATAAATGCTTTTCAGAAAAGTAAATGGCTGGTCATAAAGTATATTTCATTCTCAAATATATGATTAACGGACGAGATGGGCAACCACCAGACCACATGGTTAAAGCACCTTCAAACAAAACTTTAAATACTTACATTAATCATATAACAAGTTATACCATTAAATAAAGGGGGAGTAATTCACTAACATCAATATAAAACTAAAATTTTTTTACATTTTTTCATAACTTTTTGTACGAATAATTCAATAGTTAAATTTATTAAAATATTTATACTTGTCAAGCATGTAAATATTTTAATTGATCTGATAACTTTATTATATGGTATAAAATATTAATGATTGATTTTTTTAATATAAAACAAATAATTTAAAATTTAAAATTAGTGTGAAAACATAAAGGATCATTACAACAAATAAACTGGTACGTGGAACATATATCAATTAAACAAAAATGGAAAATGAAATTAAAAAAGAAGCGTCACTCGGCCTGACTTTTAATTAGAAGCAAATAACGGCGGAGGTGTGAGAGTGTAGCTCAAAGTAAATAGCTTCCTTCCTACGCAACGCGTCACTGCTGAGTTAAAAAGGAAGGGGTTTTATTAAGGGTTGGCAAAGTCAAACGTCAAAATCAAACAGTTGGATGAAAAAGTAGGTCTGAATCAGCTGTCCCCGTCTCTATCTCTTTGAAAAGTACAACAGCAGCATCCCCCTTTGACTTGCAACGCCAACGGTATTTCATGTTCCCCGCGTGACGCCGTGGCTCGCGTCACTCTTTATCAAACCTCCTTTCCACATTCTTCAATCATCTCCTCTTATTTATTTGTTAATTAACCATAATAATAACAAACCATTTCTCCTCAAATACAACTGCAATTCCAAACCTCTCCATTCCTTTTTACTTTTTCTATATATTCTTCTCTAACAATCCATCCTTCCATCGATGCCATGGGTGCCTGTTTCTCTTACGAAAACCCTGAATTTTCAGAATCTGGGTCTCGCCCAACAGCTCATGTTGTTTCCCTCAACGGTGATCTTCATAAATATAATCCCCCGGTCTGCGTCTCTCAGGTTCTTCACGCCGAAGCCTCCTCCTCCTCCTCTTCTTCTTCCTCCTCCATCTTCCTTTGCAACTCGGATAGCTTATCTTACGACGAATACGTTCCGGCCTTGAATGCGGACCATCAACTGCAACCCAATCAGATATACTTCGTGCTTCCCGTTTCCAAGCTTCAGCAGCGATTGGCTTCCAAGGATATGGCCGCTTTGGCCGTCAAAGCCAGCGTTGCTATCCAGAATGACTCTAGAAACGATTCTAATCGGCGCAAGAAGGCCAGAATTAACCCTGTGATGGTGGTAGCTCAATCTGTTGTTGATCCTGTTGGCGCTTCTACCGCATCAGCCCCAACCCCCAGCAGCACCAAGTCCTTTACCAAGCCCCAGACTCAACCTCAGCCAGCTGGGATGTCAAGATCTGCTTCTTTTAGAAAATTGCAGCGATACACATCCAGACGAGCCAAATTGGCCGTTCGTTCTTTTAAGCTAAGGCTGTCCACTATTTACGAAGGCTCCGTTCTGTAATCTACCTACCCGGATCCACCTTTCAAGTTGTTAATTTTCCATGAGCCCCCAATGTAACATATTATACATACATACATATATCTATTATATTCAAAACTTCCCTGTCTTGTATAGAAACTGAGATCGAGAGTGTCATTTTTTTATTGAGTTAACCGGAGATTCCATTAATCATCATTCTCACATGAATTTTTTTGGGTTTTTTTCATCTTTATATTTCATTTATTCTCAACTTGTATGTAATATTGAGAGAGAAGGCCGGAAGCATATATTTGGAGGTATAAAATCGTCAAAAAGAAAATGGAACATTAAGTCTACAATCCAAAGGCTCAGGGGGCGTTCTCAATTGTTTATCTGTTTTGAACAAGTCAAAACGGAATTGCTTTAAATTATAATTATGTTTTTGTTTAAATGCGGATATCCTGCCGGTTCTACCCGAATCCAATGGTTATTTGTAAATGGATTTGACCTTAGCTTGTCATACAGAGGCCCTCCAAAGGCTTCATGAAACGGCTGAAATAAACCCAATGCTAATTTGGGCCATTCAGTTCCCATATTCCACACATCTACCCACCCATCATTCTCAATACTGATAGTATGGACTTTTCTGTTTTGTTATGGAGGTTTTTTCTTCTGTCCATTGCTTCATCCATTTGTCTTTACATGAAAATATTGATACTCCATCCATTAATATTGGATTGATTAATAATAGTTTTCTCTTTTCAAGCCTTTGATTTACAAAATCATATTAATTGATCGGTGGACGATGACAAATATCTATCCAACTCTTTGTGTGTAGAATTAAACTATCTAGCTAGTGAAGTAAGCCAATATGAGCTTGTTACTCTGCTTCATTTCTTATATTCATCAAGTCTTTTTGTACGGGAAGAAGATGAAAAAAAAACCAACTTAAAGGATTTAATTAGTAGAATGGAAAGAAAATTGAAAAGATAGAAAATTGAAAGAGTAGAAAAATAAAAGAATAGAAAATATTTTTTTCTATAAATATAATATGGCTGTGTTTAATTAAAATAACCAATATTATACAGAGCACACAGCTGTGTCACTTACCTGTGTGTGCTAAAATATGTCTTTTAAATTAAGCCACATAATCAATTCTTACTTGTGCCATAAACAAGCATTTTACCATTCATTAGACTTGTTTATAATGCATCAAAATAGACCCAAAATACAACTTATAAAACAACCTTAAGTGCAGTGCCCCCCCCCCCCCCAAAAAAAAAACTCAAAGTGCCTAACTAATATGTTACAATTGGCACATCAATTCAACAATTCACAAGCAAACCATTCATCGTCAAATATACCAAATATTCATACTTAACTACCACCACATAATCATCATTCCAAATGCCAAGATTTCATCAAGCAATGTTCACCAAAATACCAATTCATGCCACAATAAGCCATTTGATAAACCGTAGTTTATGCATATTTTTAACCAATGCTTGGCATACTTATGAACAATTTTTCCTTGGTTTTAGTGGATTTGATGCTCCTAATCCTTTAATTTCATGTTTTTATACTCAGGAGAGCTTAGGATAGTAAAATGAGCAAGAAACAGGCCAAAAATAGACAAATTGGGCTTAAAACAGTGTTCCACACGGCCTAGGCACTCCCACACTGGTGATCCACACGCCAGTGTGAGGTACACGGGCAGGCCACATGCCCGTGTGTCATGGCTGTGTCGACATTAATCCAAGTCAAAATTGCACACGGCCTGAGCACTTGCACACGGTCGTATCCCTGTCGAGCCCAAGTCTAATTCTACTTGGAAAATGGCACTTTTGAGGGTTTAGAAGTGTTCTAAAGCCTATGTAAACACCCTAGAAGAGGATTAGAGACACACGCAGAGTAGAAGGCAGAAAACACTGAAGGATAGCCATCGGAATCAGCTCAGAGAGAGGATCTACATCAAGACTGAAGATTTCTATCCAATTTCTTAGAAGTTCTTTGGGTTTCTTTATGTTTTGTTGTTTTATAAACTTTGATATGTTTTCCATTATTATTATGAACTAAACTCCCTAAATACCTAAGGGAGATGAAACCTAAGACGAATCTTATTACTTTTTTATTTATATGATAAATACTTGTTCTTATTCTTAATTGTGAGTTTAACCCTTGTTTTAATATTCTAGGATATTAATTTAGGTTTTTGATGTGCTTATTCAGTGGATGAAAAGTCCCTATTTAAGAGTAGATCATTCATAATTAAGCGGAGTTGCATGCAATCCTAGAGATAGGACGACATAAATCTGCCGGATTAGAGTCAAATCTAATAAGGGAATCCATAGAACGAGTTAATGCGACAATAGGGGTTCTAATTAGAAAGAGATTTCAATTAATCAACCTAGAGTCAGTTGTTTTTAGTCTCGAAAGGGATATTAACATAAATCAGGGATTTCTACAGAATAAGTCAAGTGAATAAATCGTCTAAGTCAAAGGTAATAAGTGAAGTCTAGGTGGATTCTTTCTTGGGTATTGTCTTCTCCATTGGTCTTTCTAAAGTATTTTCCAACTTCCATCTTTGTCGTAATTTTAGTTAATTAGATAATTAGTTTTAGTTTAAAAATACCATTTAAATTCTTAGGCTAGATAATAAAAAGATAGTAATTACTAGTACTTTTAGTCCTCGTGGATACGATATTTTTGGTCTTACCATAGCTATACTACTATTCGATAGGTGCGCTTGCCTTAAGTCAAATTTTTAGTTAGTTTTACGACCATCAAATTTTTGGCGCCGTTGCTGGGGACTAAGATATTAGGAACGATTGATTTTTATTACTTTAGACATTTTTACTTTTATTGCAATTTACTTTTTATCTTTAGTCTAATTTTTCTTTTCTTTACTTCTGGCAGGTTTTTATAGTTTATGACTAGAAGAAACCCATCAGGACCTCTACTTTTTCATAGTTAGATCAAGAGCACAGCTCGCAGAAATCGAAGAGAAATAAGGCGAAGCTTACAATACATAGAAGAAGGGCAAGAGGACGATATTCACACTACAACCAAGGAAATGACTGAAAATCAGAATAATCCGCTACTTCCTGTGGTTGCTGCGGATCCAGTAAATCAGAATCCTACTCCACGTACTATGTTTGATTATGCTAAACCTACTTTAACAGGAACTGAATCGAGTATAGTTAGGCCTGCTGTTGCTGCAAATAATTTTGAACTGAAACCTAACACGATTCAAATGATACAACAGTTTGTTCAGTTTGATTGTTTGCAGGACAAGGACCCAAACACTCATTTGGCAATTTTTTTGGAATTCTGCGACACTTTCAAGATCAATGGCGTTTCTGATGATGCCATTCGCCTTCGGTTGTTCCCATTCTCATTGAGAAACAAAGTTAAACAGTGGTTAAACTCGTTACCACGAGGGTCAATTACCACTTGGGAACAAATGACCGAAAAATTTTTGCTAAAATATTTCCCACCGGCTAAAACAGCTAAATTTAGGAATGATATCTCTTCTTTTGTGCAGATGGATTTAGAAACACTTTATGATGCATGAGAGAGATACAATGACCTATTGAGAAGGTGCTCTCACCATGGGTTACCTCTATGGCTGCAGATTCAAACTTTTTACAATGGTGTGAATCCCTCAACAAGGCAGCTTATCGACGCAGCCGCTGGTGGAACATTGAACAACAAAACACCTGAAGAGGCTTACGAATTTATTGAAGAGATGTCACTGAATAACTATCAGTGGCAAGTTATAAGAACAAAGCCGACAAAAGCAGCCGGTATTTTCAACCTCGATGCGGTTACTATGCTATCTAACCAGGTAGAACTTTTAAATAAAAAAATTGACGGTTTGTATGGTTCTACTCAGGTACATCCAGTAATGAGGTGTGATTCAAGTGGAGGAGGAGTACACACAGATTATCCAACCTTCAACCCTAGCACCGAGGAGGAACAAGTTCAATATATGGGTAATAATAATTCTAGACCTCAAAATAACCCATACTGTAACACTTATAATGCAGGTTGAAGAAACCATCCCAATTTTTCGTGGGGTGGTCAAGGAAATCAAAGGCCACAACATCCCCCAAGTTTTCAACAACCACCTTACCAGCAGGAAAAGAAGTCAAACCTTGAAGAGATGCTAATGAAATTCATCGCAGTATCTGAAACAAGTTTCCAAAACATCGAGATAGCTCTTAAAAATTAGCAAGCATCAATTCAAGGGATCGAGAATCAAATAAGCCAGTTGGCAAAGATGATTTTCGAACGACCACAAGGTAGCTTACCAAGTAATACTGAAACTAACCCAAGGGAGCAACTTAATGTGATTACTGTTCAAGATGAAGAAGAGTTAGTTGAACTTGAACTAAAACCAAGGCAAGGAATTGTGGTAAATAAATGTAAGGATAAGGTGGACCCCAGTGAGAAAAAATCGGTAAGTAGATAATATAAACCTCGTGTGTCATACCCCAGGGGAACAAAGAAAGACCACACGAACGAACAATTTGGTAAATTCCTTAAATTATTAAAGAAATTACATATCAACTTACCATTTATTGAAGCTCTTTCGCAGATGCCAAATGTAGTTAAATTTTTAAAGGAGCTTTTAGCAAATAAGCGAAAGTTGGATGAGGCGTCGCATGTGGAGTTGAACGCAGTTTTCTCAGCCATTCTACAGAATAAGCTACCCAACAAGTTGAAAGATCCAGGGATTTTTACGATTCCTTGTTTAATTGGTAGTTTAAATGTTAACAATGCTTTGGCTGATTTAGGGGCAAGTATTAATGTCATGCCCTATAAAATGTTTAAACAACTAGGTCTTCGAAAACCCAAACAAACTAGGATGAGCATTCAATTGGCAAAAAAAAACAATCAGATTTCCTAGGGGTATTATTGAAGACGTGCTTGTTAAAATTGATAAATTTATATTCCTAGTTGACTTTATTGTTTTAGACATAGATGAGGATAGTGGTGTACCTTTAATTTTAGGAAGACCATTTTTAGCAACTGCTAGAACTATCATAAATGTTGGCACTGGTGAATTGATACTTCATGTAGGCGATGACACGATTACTCTCCAAGCTCGTGATTCTGCTAAAATATCTAGTAATCAAGATGATTGTCTAAGTTCAGTTAATTCAAATAATATTACAACTCAAACTTCCTTGCAGGAGTCCCTTAGGAAGAACGTGATGGAGCCTCATTCTAATCCATGCCACAAAAACAGAGCGACTCATGAAGAACGACAACTTCAGATCGATGAACTAGATGAATGGCGAACACATGTCACGGAAAAACCAAAAGCTCACGAAATATCAAAGCGACACCACCATGAGCATATGGATGAAACAAAGCAAATTAAAATTGGGGACAAAGTATTGTTAGATGAAAATGACCCTCGAATTGCTGTTTTAGAGCACAATACGAACAGAGCGACTCCCTTCACTGTAATGAACATCTTCTCACATGGTATAGTCGAGGTAACACATACTGTATTCGAAACTTTTAAGGTAAATAATACTCGACTCAGACCCTATTTTGATAAAATTGATAGCAAAGGTGAGGAGTTTCAACTCCTCAACCCATCGTAATCACACAAAATTAAGGTAAGTCGAGCTTAGACTCTAAATAAGCACTTTTCGAGAGGCAACCCGAGCACTAACACCACTAATTAATTTATTTTAGCTATATTTAGTGTTTTTGTATAGGTACAGTGGCCCACACAGCCTGGACACATGTCTTTGGCTGTGTGGAAACAGGACTAAAAATTCCCCAAATATTGAGCCACACGGCCGTATGAAACACACGACCTGGACACACGGGCGTGTCCTAGGCTGTGTGAAAACTGGAGCTAATTTTTCAAATTCTAATTAAGTCAGGGAGCCACACGGGCAAGGCACACGGGCGTGTAAAGTACCACACAGGCGTGGAAGAAGCGAAGAACTTAGTACACAGGCGTGTGATGCAACCGTATGAACCACACGGCCTGGACACACGGGTGTGTCCACAGGCCGTGTGACGACTACACATGCAAATATCGCGATAAACATGGGCTGGACGTGAACTACACGGGCGTGTGACACAGCCGTGTGGCCTAACACGGGTCTCACACAGTCGTGCCTCTTTTTAAACCCCCCCTCAAACCCTAATTTTTTCCCCTTATCTTCTTCCCCAACTCTCCCCCCTAGCCGCCGCAGCCTTCCATACTCTTCCACCCACGTCGACGCCCTATTCCGGCCTCCAGCACCTCCGACCACCCCCTCCTCCCCTACCTCTCCCTTTCTCTTTCTTTCTCCCTGTAACACCCCTAACCCAAATCCGATCGCCGGATTAAGGCTAAGAGGTATTACCGAACTAAACATTTAATTATCTCATTCACAGTGTCAATAAACATAAACAGAGATCGAGCTGAAATACATACTGATATTTAAGTTATACGCCATTTTCGTATGGCCAAAATATTTACAATTTCAAAACATAGTTATCATCGGCCTAACCTATACATGCCATATCGAGTCCAAAATATAACTGTACCAAAAAGATTGATAGTGTGATGAACTGCTGATGATCCCCAAGTCGGTGGCCAAAATCAACAATCTATAAAATAGAGAAATAAAGAACAGAGTAAGCTTTCAAAGCTTAGTAAGTTTTAAGCATCACAAACAATTAAAGACTTATCGAAAATCAAAACATTCATTTAAATAGACTTATTCTCAATTCAAATTGCTTCATGGCCGAATACACATAAACATCTACATAGATTTCTCAGCACATATTTTTCTTCTACTTAAAATTCATAAGATGCATTTAAATCAAATAATCTCATATATTAACAACATTTGATTGAATAGGTCATTGTTTTATTCGTAGATATAACAATCATTCACACTTAAGTATCATTCTTTAATACTAATAATTCACAAAGTCATTGACTGAATGTACATGAGTACATAAAGAAATTTTAACATGTAATTCATATACAAATATACCATGACCGATTAAATCATTCTCATATTCATAAATATAACCATCAATCATATTTACATATATACTCTTCTTTGATGCTAATAATTCACTTCGAAATCAATTCACCGATGAGTAAGTAATACGTACCTGAACATTTTAAATGTATAGTACTTACTCGACGATGCTTTACTGCGAACATTCAATATCGTAATCTTACTTAACTTACTGGCATTAAGCCTGTCAGGTCTTAGGACTTGAAACCAATTACCAGCACAAGCCTGCGGGAATTTAAACCCGGTATAATACCAGTTCAAAGCTTGCGGGACTTTAGCCCGGACATATTTCCAGCATGTAGCCTACGGACCTTAAGTCCGGATATAATTCCAGCACATAGCCTGCGGACCCTAAGTCCGGATATACATCACTGAATGTCATGCATACTTATTCACAAGAAAATTCAATTCAAATAACATCTCACAATCATAGTTCATTTATTCCATTCGAATAATAGCATAACATGGGCACCATTCATATAACTTTTGGCTCAATAACATACATAAGAATATATGTCCATTTTAATTTCCAAGCTTAACTTCTAATGTCTATTCGGCTTTAAGCCTTAAACATAAATTATTTGTCACTCAACTATATTCAAATAGAATCAATAGATCGTAGTACAGTTATCATACACATATCAAGACATTATCAATTATGTACTAAATGTGACTATTCAAAACTTACCTCGGATATACTTGAACGGTTGCGGAAAGGCTACTCAATTACTTTCTCTTTTCCCCTATCCAACTTCGACCCTCTTTGCTCTTTAGCTTAAATTCAAAAATTTTAAACTAGTCATTATTCGACTATTCAAGCATTTCTTTAGAAATACAATATATATATTCGACTTTCACACACATAGATCATAGTAAGTTTATAAGAAAACATTAAGCAACTCCTTAACAAATTTTTATCAATGATTACCACATAATCACAAATTCAGAATAAGCTGTCTTCCTGAGCAACAGTCACTAAATTATTTATAACTGGAGCTACGAAACTCCAAATCAATTGCCATAAAATTTCCCTGAAAATAGACTCATATATATTTTATCCATAAAATTTTCAGAATTTTTAGTTTGGCCAATCAATACCATATTTTTCTTAAAGTTTCCCCTGTTTCACTGTTTGACTAGTCTGACCACCCTTTTCTACGAATCAAATTTATAATTGTACAGAAGTCAAAATATGTTCTCGTTGATTTCATTAGAAACTAGACTCATTAAGCTTTAATTACATAATTTATTCAGATTCTAACTCCACTCCCACAATTTATGGTGATTTTCCAAATTCACATTACAGCTGCTGTCCCAAGCAGATTTACTACAATTTACTCTTTCACAACTCTTTGCATTCATATTATTTAAACATGTATATCACCAATCAATTTCATCACAATTCTATAATTTCACTTAAGCATAATCTCAATACAATACATCGTGTTCAAATCATTATTCAAGTTCAAATTCGGCTAGCACACATATACATACTAGCAACTAAGTATTAATATCGCATTTCATACTATAACCGAATGTATAGCTCATCAAAATATATTTATTCATGTTCCCTTAACACATATTGGTCAACTAGATCATGGATTATTCTTTGGCACATTTGGTCATTAAAGCAATCACCTATTTAACTTTCAAGCATTTTTTTTTTTACTAACATTTCTCCCAAGGTCAAATTCATATACAACTTTTAATACTCATACAAAGTTTATATTTCAAATAATTTATGCACACACCATAATTAACTAAACAATTTAAAAATTTTCTTTAACTAAACATATATTCGGCAATGACCACAACAATTTAACAAACCTTGAAAACAATCTATAACAATTAAATTCATCTTAAATCCCCCATGACCGAATGTGCATATATATAAAAACTCAAATAACAACAAAATTTTCTTTCCAAAATGCATATATATATACATACGGCAACTTCAATTCATACCTCTCAACAATGAATTCAACTTATTCAACCATCATTTAAGCTACTTTAACATCTAAATAACACCTTCCAAAAAACTTATCAAAATAACACAAATTTAGCAACTTGCCGAATGCATATATATTCAATGATTCATGAATTTAAACCATGAGTTAACTATACTAAGCACTTACCAATTTAATTTCATAAACAATTACATAAAAATCACATTAACATACCTTATTTCAAGCTCAAAGTGACCGAATGCTATTTCCTCCTTTTTCTTTCTCTAATATTCGGCTACTAAGAAAGAAGATGATACAAGCCTTTTGTTTTTCTAATATCTTTTTAATTTACTAATTTTTTTATTCCATAAATTAAGCCATTACCATTTTATAATATTATTACATAACACATATTGCTTATCGTCATTATCATGGCCGGCCACTACTATTAAAAGTGGGAATTTGACATGCAAGTCCACATTTTTATTACATGCATTAATAGACCATTTTAAAATTAACCTATCACATTTCAAAAATGTCTCACATAAGTCCTATTTAATAAATTTCACATACAAATGACAAAATCAAAGCATAAAACATTCACACATGCATTTACACATATTATAAGCATAGAATATAATGGTTAATTATTTTTGTGAGTAGGTTTTGTGGTCCCGAAACCACTTTCCGACTAGGGTCAAATTAAGGCTGTCACACTCCCCCTCCTTTCTTCCATTTCATTTCCTCTCTTTCTACCCTATCCCCACCATACCACACAGCTTCCCCATCTCCCCCCACGCCCGTGTATCGCCCTCACTACCCACCGTCAGACCAGTAGCTTCGTCCACTGCCATTCACACCCCGTCGATTGCTTTTGGGTTTCCTCTTTTACCCTCAACTATTTTATTTCAGATTATTTTTATTTATTTCTTTGTTATTTCTTAGTTGTTCTTCAGTTTTTAATTTTAGTTTATTTTTCTTTACTTAGTTTTTAGCAACCTTCATTATGAATATTCATTCTATTTAGCATTATTTTTCTTACTATTGTTTTATTCTAGTCCTCTGTTATGTTTTTGCTTGTTAGCATTATTTTAATTTTTAATTAGTTATTTGATTTTTAGTTAGTTTTATTTTCTAGTATTAACTCCCTCTGTTTTTGTTTAATCTCTATTCTTTAAATACTTTTGTTATATTATGTTATTCTATTATTCTAGTCTTTGTTATGATTAGTGTTAGGGAATTTTTTTTTAGGACTATAGTTTTATTACTTAGATTTTATATTTGGCGATTTTTAACTTCTATTATTTTCAGGAACACCATGACAAACACACGAGGCAAGAAGATTGCCGTCCCCACTTCAAAAAAGCGGAAGGATCCTAGCGCAACTTCCTCAAGCGCCTCAATCGAAGCTCGCCACCCTCTACTTCTATTATCGTCAGGCCCACAGGACGACCTATTTCAGCTTCTTCGAGTACGACCGCTAGGAGTGGGACGATGTATTGATTGGGCCGCTTTGGAGCAGGTCTAACTTGCTCACCTCGTTCAATTCCATCTCGATACCGCGCCATGGGATCGATTTTTTGCAATCGTCGAGCCCACATTCAGAGCTGACATTGGAGTTCTGCACCTACAACACATAATGAACACACATGACGAGACTGGTACTATCGTTTTTAGACTTGGTGGACTTGTCAGGCATATGAGTGTACCCGAGTTTGGAGCTGCTTTGGGCCTCTACACGGAAGAGTTCATGGCTTTAGAAAATTTTCTATAGCTTCATCGTTACATACACTATTCGCAAACTTGCTGTTGGACCGACCTTATGGCGAGCACAGTTCCCTATGATGCAAGTCGCTCGAAGGCGACTTCTCTCCCTCCAGCACTACGCTACATTCATACCATCTTGGCTTATACTTTGACTGGGAGGAGAGAGAGCATCGGGGTAGTTAGCACCACAGACGCGTACTTCCTATGGAGCATGGCGACTGGCCATGTATTTGACTTGGCATATTTTTTCGCCCTCGCCTTTCGCCACCAGACGAATCGCCATAGGAGGGGTCCCATCTGCCTTGGCCCTTACGTGACTCGCCTCGCTCGACACTTCAGCCTCTTCGACACTCTAGAGATGTTATCGACGCTCACATTAGTTGGCCAAAGGTCTTCTTAGGGAATTTCCAGCATAATCTACATGAGGATGATAGAGCGAAGCCGAGGAGTCGACCCCCTCAATACAGACTCATCCACTTTGCTGACCAGGATGAGCCAGAGGACATTACTGACGATGTCTCTCCCCCTCACGAGGACCCACACCCACCACCACCACCGAGTCACCGACCTCTTGGTACCACTTTGATAAAGACCAACCTCTTGTTGCCACTTTGACAGACTTATCCGAGTAATTCACTCGCTTTGAGCAGCAATGCTTCGAGCGATTAGAAAGCATCGATGCTATCCTTCGAAAGATTTGCCAAAACCTCCATATCTCTTCTCCAGCGCCGCCAGCTCACGACTCTGATGATAAGGACCTTTGAGTCCCTTTATTTTATTTTTATTTTTATTTTCTCTTATTTATTTTTGAAGACTCATGTTTTATATTTTTAAACCCTGCTTATATTCATGATTATTATTGAATTATCCCTTAATTCTCTTCCACAGTGGTGTTTATTTTCTTATTAGTACCTCAGAATCATGCCTTTTATTCGGCTTTCTCTACAATTCTTGCTCTCGCTACTCCAAGGATCTCATCCAAATATTCAGGGCAGTTTTGTTCTCTCCCTCTCTTCTGATATTATGTTTATATTGTTAGTAACTATCTTTGTACATTGAGGACAATGTACATCTTAAGTGTGGGGAGGCTATATATGTGATTATCAGAAAATCTCTGAATTTTTATCTTGTTCTCAAACAATTTTCCCATATCATTATTGGAGTAAATTTTGATTGATCTATGATTTTTATTGATATGTTTTGAATTAAATCATAAGTAACTGTGCATTGATTGTTTAAACTTTAAGACATTAGAGAATCGAGTACGATAAGTTAAATTTTTTTAGAATTAAAATTGCTAGGTTGTTTTCCTGAATTGAGGTATTATCTTGAAGTTTTGAATTTACAGGATTAACATCAAATACCCATAATTTTCGTGAGATTTTGAGCCTTTTAGAGCATATATCTTTCTTGCTCACTGGTTTTATTGATCATGAGTGTGTCAACATTGATTTGTTATTCTAGAACTTGCATCGATTATACATGTCGAGACCACACATTTGATTTGATATACTAAAATGATAAAGGCACTTAGGTTTTAACCCATTTATCCCATAAAAAGTCTACCCTCATAATTAACCCTTAGTGAACCCCTTTGAGCTTAACAAACTATTTTTTAATTTACCCTAAATTTTAACCCCTATATCATACTTTTTGATTCGTTGAGAATTTTTTCTATTTTATTGATTCCCTTTTTGTCGAGATTTGATTTGCTTAATTGCCTAACTATATTCTTTCATTTGAATCATATAATTCTCTCTTTTACAAATATTTGTTCTTGTTCTTAAAAAAACATACATACATACATACATACATACATAAATACATACATACATACATACATACATACATACATACATACATACATACATACATACATACATACATACATACATACATACATATTAGTATTAATTTTTTGTTTTTGAGTTTAAGTATTTAATTCCATATTCTGAGAAAAAGCTCATGTTTATTGATGTTAGTTATTCTTACAGTTAGGTAATTTATCAATTTAATTTCGATTCTAACTAATTTTTTTTTAGCCTTTATCCACACCTTTAACCCAAAGCCCCGTTACAACTCTTCAAAGACCTTTTGATTTGTGTATCATCTCATTTATAGTGGTGGAGATTTGATTTTCATGCAAGCCTATGGTAATAACTTTTCATGTTTGACTAATGAGTGCTCAATTATTGAACCTTAAACACATTGAGTGATTTGAGTGAACCTTTAGTGAGGATGTCAACTATTGTCAATTTGGAATTAAAGATAAATACTTAGATAAAGGGGGATGCCTATAATTTTATGATTAAAATGCTGAACTTTGACTATTTGAAAATTTAATGTTCTTTTAGTTAAATTTTCAATGTATGACTGCTTGTGAATTATTTCGAACATTATTGGTGAGAATTATAAGTTGAGAAGAATTTATTTTGATTGTGAGTTGAGGATTTTGCTTGAGGACAAGCAAATGCTTAAGTGTGGGGATATTTGATAAACCGTAGTTTATACATACTTTTACCCCATGCTTGGCATACTTATGAACAATTTTTCCTTGGTTTTAGTGGATTTGATGCTCCTAATCCTTTAATTTCATGTTTTTATACTCAGGAGAGCTTAGGATAGCAAAAAGAGCGAGAAACAGGCCAAAAACAGACAAATTAGGCTTAAAACAGTGTTCCACACGGCCTAGGTACTTCCACACGGGTGATCTACACGCCCGTGTGAGATACACGGGCAGGCCACATGCCCGTGTGTCATGGCCGTGTCGACATTAATCCCAGTCAGAATTGCATACGGTCTGAGCACTTGTACACGGCGTGGCATATGGCCGTGTCCCTGTCGAGCCCAAGTCTAATTCTACTCGGAAAAGGGCACTTTTGAGGGTTTAGAAGTGTTCTAAAGCCTATATAAACACCCTAGAAGAGGATTAGAGACACACGCAGAGTAGAAGGCAGAAAACACTGAAGGATAGCCATCGGAATCAGCTTAAAGAGAGGATCTACATTCAGACTGAAGATTTCCATCCAATTTCCTAGAAGTTCTTTGGGTTTCTTTATGTTTTGTTGTTTTCTAAACTTTGAGATGTTTTCCATTATTATTATGAACTAAACTCCCTAAATACCTAAGGGAGATGAAACCTAAGACGAATCTTATTACTTTTTTATTTATATGATAAATACTTGTTTTTATTCTTAATTGTGAGTTTAACCCTTGTTTTAATATTCCAGGATATTAATTCAGGTTTTTTATGTGCTTAATCAGTGGATGAAAAGTCTATATTTAAGAGTAGATCATTCATAATTAAGCAGAGTTGCATGCAATCCTAGAGATAAGACGACATAAATATGCCGGATTAGAGTCAAATCTAATAAGGGAATCCATAGAACGAGTTAATGCGACAATAGGGGTTCTAATTAGAAAGAGATTTCAATTAATCAACCTAGAGTCAGTTGTTTTTAGTCTCGAAAGGGATATTAACATAAATCAGGGATTTCTACAGAATAAGTCAAGTGAATAAATCGTCTAAGTCAAAGGTAATAAGTGAAGTCTAGGTGGATTCTTTCTTGGGTATTGTCTTCTCCATTGGTCTTTCTTAAGTATTTTCCAACTTCCATATTTGTCATAATTTTAGTTAATTAGATAATTAGTTTTAGTTTAAAAACACCCTTTAAATTCTTAGTTTAGATAACAAAAAGATAGTAATTACTAGTACTTTTAGTCTTCGTGGATACGATATTTTTGGTCTTACCATAGCTATACTACT
Organism: Gossypium longicalyx; assembly: GCA_025698465.1. Classification (NCBI taxonomy): domain Eukaryota; kingdom Viridiplantae; phylum Streptophyta; class Magnoliopsida; order Malvales; family Malvaceae; genus Gossypium; species Gossypium longicalyx. The sequence goes on from CM046995.1 coordinate 82,330,074, forward strand.
GTTCGATAAGTGCGCTTGCCTGAAGTCGAATTTTTAGTTAATTTTACAACCATCACCATTACACATTAATGCTTAACATTACACATAATTCACATGAAAATGGCACAAAACATAATTTTCAATTTCACATTATATAACTGTTTACACCTATTTACATGCCACTTATAACTGGGCCAAATTGAGCAAATGTCTACCAAAAAAGTTGGTGGATAGTAAGAGCTCTAGAGACGATCCAATCAACAACACGTTTTTCAAAAATCTACAAGGAAAAAAATTTAAACGAAGGTAAGTTTACTTAAAGCTTAGTAATTTCGTATGAAATTAAACACAAAGTACCTAACAATTCATTTTTTAACTAATGAAAATAACATATAGACATATTATTCCATTGTCACCTTACACATTTCATGAAATAGCCAAATTGGTCAATACATCATTCCATACATATAAGTAACATAATATGCATATCAACCATATTCAATTCATAGCTAATGTTTTCATTCAAATACATCTTTTATCTCAATTCAGTTTCATACCTAGTTTTGCCTAGGGAACTATAGTAAATTAACCTCGGATGCTTGGGATAGCTTTGCTCATATGAGCCATAATTAAGGATATTAACCATTACTCGATGTTGCTCACACGAGTTGTGAAGAATCCGCAATAAATGCTGGATCTCAGCCATCGGTAAGGTATCCATCACCGGTACATAATACCTTATAAGATATAAAACCGACACATAATGCCTGAGACAACATGAACACCAGTACAAAGTACTTGATATTATAGTCACGATACATAATATCTGATATAAAGAAATTATCTGTACAAAGTACATGATACTTTAAACCCTAATGACATGTCATTTGTATCCTAATCATTTACTAAGTTTGCAGGGGTCTTTAACCAATTTCCATAAACTTCCCATATATATATAACATCATCTCATATAACAACATGGTCCAATTAACATTCTATTTCATCTCTCTATTCATTCCAAACACATAAATATCATATTTTGCAATTAAATCATTCAGTTTAAAATTCAATATTTATTTCAAACCAATTATACAAATACATATATACATAATACAAACATGAATAATTATTAATCAAAAAGAACCAAATACGAACTTACCTAACCAAAACAGCAACGAATACAACACCGAGGCCTATTCAACAATTTTTCCTTTTTCCGCGATTATCAACCGATTAATCCGTTTCTTGATCTATAGAATAATTTAATTCAATTATCAACTCCAAATACCTTATAATGTCTAAACATATGCATATAACCTTTTAATAACATTTTACAACATCTACCCAAACTTTTACCTTTTATTCAATTTAGTCTCAATTACTAAAACTATTATATCTTCCCCAATTAGACAACATTTTATGATCCAATTTTCACATTTAGACAACATTTTATGATCCAATTTTCACATTCATCCTTCTAAGACTCTCTAATATTCATATTTATAAAAAATTGATGATAACTTTTATCAACTTTTTATTTTAGTCCCTAAATGCAAAACTAACAAAAAACACTTTACAAAATAGTCATATTTCATTATAAAACTTCAAACCCAACCATTAAGAAACAATTTGGAAAGTTTAGGAGAAAGATGCAAAATTTGCAAAACAGGGGTCACCCAGCCATGTGGTCAGGCCATGAACCTCACACGGTTAAGACACACGATCGTGTCTCAGCCCGTGTCCTCACCTACGTAACTCTCTGAGTAAGGTCACACGGCCATGTCACATGCCTATGTGTTAGGCCAGTAACTTTCTAAGTTGCCCCACACACCCGTATGCCGGGCCGTATGTTAGGCCATGTAACTCATTGACTTGCACCCTAAAGAAATCATCAAATGACACACGGCCGTGTCGCCAGGCCGTGTGTCTCACACGACTGAGTCACATGCCAGTGTCTCAGGCCGTGTAAACTCAAATGAACCTTAAAAGACAAGTTTACTATTTCAATCTTACTTGGACCTTAAGTAATCCAATTACCAACTAAAAGACCTATTTAAAATGACATTAAACAAGCTCAAAACATGCTAAATCGACCATCTTAAGTGCCTAACCAATGTACCCTCATTGGTACCATAAGTATACACAATTTCACAACAAAATGAACTATCACCAACGCATGTTAATTCACACAATCTAACCTTCAACCAATATTCCTATCATAGGCACCTCAATCACAACATTCCAATAACACATACCGTAAATTTGCACTAAAACATCTTCCTTAGTTCACATACATCATATTAGGTTGACTATTTGCATTTAAGATCATACATTAAAGTTTTACATATCAAAACAAATGAAATTGACAAAACAAGCCTATTACATGCCATATAATCCAAAATGAACATTCCAAAAACTATCAAAAGCAGGAGGATAATGTGACTTGAGTGTCGATTAGACTGTCCAACCTTCAAAGAATCTACAAGAACAGAAAATAACACAAATAAGCTCATCTAAAGCTTAGAAAATAACACAAATAAGCTCATCTAAAGCTTAGTAAGTTGGCATAAAAAAACGATAAATCTTACCAAAGTAATACAATAAACCATTCAATAATCACTCAACTACATGTGTTCCCTGTCAATCAAAATCTCAACCTGGTGAATTGCATAGTTCAATTCAAGCTCAAATACATGTTATGACTATCAAAATCACTAAACAAGTTATATTTTAGATATTTACGATTTGATGAACGACTTACGAATATGAGTACATAGATATTCCACCCGAAACATGCCAATCATTCGTAAGAGCTAGACCACTCGATATCACGTCAGATGCTCATAAGAGCTAGTCCAACTGAAAACACGCTAAAAAAGGAAGTATAACACGAGAGTTCACAACAAATGCTGAACCTCGGCCTACTCAGCAAAATATACATATATCACTCCGAAACAATCTCCACTCCAATCCCCCATAACATGCCTTAATTTGATTGTACTCTATCTCGCGTTCATCCGATTCAAGTATTGAAATTCATCAATATTTCTCAAACAACTTTACATCAACAATAAAACAATTATAATTATTTTATCATATAATATCATCACACATTTCATATAAATATTAAATTGTAAATCGTACAACTTACCTGGACTAAATTGTAGGAGTTGTAGACATTTAGGGACTAATCCGCGATTTTTCTTTTTTTACGTATATCAACAAGGTCTTGATCTAAAATGTAAAATTTCTCAATTATCAGCTTACACTTCACCTTCCAATTCACTTTACATTTTATACCCTTTTATTTTTTAAATTTACACAATTACCCCTAACTTTTATAACTTTTGCAATTTAGTCCTTTAACCCAAAAATCATCAAATTAACCATTTTTCTCAAGTCAACATTAGAGCCGAATATTCTAAACCCTTAAGCAGTCCCTATTAAACATCAAATTCACTATCAAGCCTTGTAATTTTGACATTTTCACAATTAAGGCTTCGTTTGGGGTGGCGGTGTGGTGCGGTGCATTTAGCTTACTTTTTGTCTCACGCTACAGTATCGCTACAATATCTAATCTCACCGCCACCGCTGTTTTTACTCTAACTACAAGTAAACGCACCGCCCATCCAAACTCACCCTAAATCCTTAAATCAAAATTTAACAAAAATCACTTCACAAAACCACCTAATACCACAATCAAAGCTTCAAATACATAATTAACATCAAAAACATTCAAGGATCATCAATGGAAACTTCTAAAATTTTTAAAAAAATTAAAAAACAAAGGTATGGACTAGCTAGACCTAGTTGCAACTATCTCAAAAACATAAAAATTACAAGAAACGAGTACAAAAATCACTTACATACAAAGTTTTATGTTTGGCCGAATTTGAAGCTCCAAAATGGTGAATTTTGTTTTGATTTTTGGTGGAAGAACTTGAAAAAGATGATAGCCATTCCTTTTTTATGTTTTAATAATCTTTAGTTAATTTACTAAATTACAAATTTACCCTTAGTTTTAACGTTATAATTTAACAATTTAAAATCTTATAATCGTCCATCAATAACCTTATGGACTGATTATTTCCTAAGTCCCTTTTTATTTAATAATTAGACTATCAAGTTAATAGAATTCAATAATTACTAAGTTTTACACTTTTTTCAATTTAGTCCTTTCTCCTTAATTAGCCATCTAAATGTTAATATTTCTTAACCAAATTTTAATATGACTCTAACGACTCCATAAATATTCTATAAATAATATTTATGAGTCAACAGGACAGAAATTTATGTTCCCGAAATCACTGTTTCGTCAGTATTGAAAATCGGATTGTTACAATTAAGTTGAATTTTGTATGAACATACTAAGTATTCATTATGCTTACCATTGTCTTTTTTACTCTATAGTTTGTTGATTATGGAGCATGTCAATCAGATCACCTTGAAGTTCACACTATCCGTCTCTCAATTTGGGTAGTCTTTTAATCATTTGAGCTCGGTTATATGTGGCATGTACTAGGAATTGTTATGCTACTTTGTAATGTTAAGTTTGATTTGAATTCTTAGTTCATAATGAACTTGTGATGTATATGTCAAGTTGTGTAAATATATATATATATATATGTATATTTTGGTAATATGTTGTGTTATGTTTGTTTGGCACTTAGAGATATATAATTTAGCATAACTTGCGTCTATGTTATAAATGGTGGAATGGCTCGTAATGATATAAGTAGGTTAAGATGTATTGGTGCCAAATGTATCATATTGGTTTAGATGTTTAGGAGCATGTTTATATAATATGACTTCGTTTTGAATTTGGTATGTTTTGAACATGTATGAATAGTGTTAAGTGAATTCTTTTCACCTATTTGCAAGGTGGATTTGAAACAAATACCAAATGACCTATTTTTGCACCAAGTAGATTTCTCATCCCGAGGTCGTTTTCCTCTTATCACAACGTCAGCCAACAGTTTGTGAAGTCCCGTTGTCAAGTGGTCCAATGTCGTGACGTGACATACTATTTTGGTGACTTCATGACATGGGGAAAGTCTCGTCATGACGTCATTCTGAACTTTTGAAATCTTTGTAGTTTGGTCTTTGTTCAATCCTAGGTCAACTTTGAGTTTATGAAAGCTCATATAAAGCTTGAGAAAAGTTTACATTTGTACTAAATCACTTATATGATAGTAGTTAATGATTTTTTATTTGAATTATCTATTAAATGTCTATAACTGTTTCATTTTGCACTGTATCATTCTGTAGCTCAATTTCGGCAATTGAGATGGGTGAGGGGTGTTACAAGGTAGTCCACTTAATCGTGCAATTTTGTTTTAAGTCCAACTTCTTAATTTATGAAAAGCATGTTGGTGTCTATAACTGTTTCATTTCTCATTTTTGCATCAATTAAGTACCTGAAACAAGCTCTATTTAGAAATTAATTCACTAATGGCATATAATTTCCATTTTATTCATGAAAAATATGAAAATACAATAAAAACTAAAACTAAGCATGAAATCTATTAAATATAGAAAAGTAATAGAAGACACTACAAAGTACTCAAAAATAAGCTCTTTTAAGTGCTTTAAAGAGCTTAATTTGACACAATAAAATACGATAGATCAAACTCCCTCACACTTAAGTCATTTATTATCCTCAAGTAAGCACACAAAACATACATAAGATGACCCCTGGAATATGTTGAACAATAAGAAGCGTGGCAATCCAATATTGAATTTATACAAGACCTATCTCTCATGCAACTTAAAATTGATGTTTAGCTAACTTAAGTACTCCTAAAGTAAATCTACCTAGTCCACTAAGTTAAAAAACTAACAAACCTAAAGGCAATTTAAATGAATAAATACTCAATTATGTTATCCATCAACATAAACTATATAAATACATAGTATACATAAAGTGTGAATCAAAAGCATTCAATATGCTAATTATATACAAGTCAAGAAGAATATGTAAAGGAAATGTTTATGTCACATAGGTCTTCTAAGCTTGTAACATTCTGAGGCTTAGGACAGTTTGAATTCAAAAGAAATAATAACTTAAAACGGTTCAAACACTAGAAATAGTAAAGCACATGACATTTTTTTCCTTTTCTTCCTAAATTTTAACCATGAAGCTCACCCCCCTTATCTCTCCTTCTCTCGCCTCCCTTTTATCTCCAAATTATGGAGGATATGGTTCAATATTAGAAGGTACAAAACTAGCAAGTCTAAGTGCATTATGAAAATAAAATGACTTTTTAAGCTCAAAGATATTTCATCGTTTGAGCACATTCTACTAAATCTCATCATCCACTTACATTGATTTTAACACGTTCTATGCTTTTATTTACTCACTAAGTTTTTTTACTCTTACATTGCTTTTGTTCACTCACAAATTTAAGCACATTTTAGTAAGAGTTTATACCTACCATATTGAACCATTTCCTCACTTTTTTCACTCAAATGCACATTTTTGAAACCACCGTCATGTATATACCTAACCCTCAATATTCATGGCCCAACGTCCATTTCTTAGTGAAAATCAAATATAGGACATTTCATAATAAAGCCTAGAAATTCAAGAGCCCTTTTTGCATGTTCCTTTTCTTGGTTGAAAGTTGGGGCTTTTTAAGTTTTGAGTTCTCTCACTTTCTTTTCTTCTTCTTCTTCTTTTTCTTCTTTTTCTTCTTCTTCTTCTTTTTTTTTTTTTTTTTTGCATTTCTCTCTTCTATTTCGAACTGTAGAGAAAGTTTCATTTTTTTTTTGTTTCAATGTTTTCCCTATCTTTCTTGTTTTTCTGCACATTTCTTGATTCAGATGGTTTCTTAAACCTAACATGTTTTGGCATTTGTGTTGTAATAGGGGAAGAAGGAAGTATTTCTTTAATTCAATTTAATTTGATTTGATTTGTAGTTCTCTTTTCTTAAATACGATCTATTTTGGTACTTAAATTTCATCTGTTTTAGATTTGCAAAAGAAAAAAAAGGTGTGAGTATATATTTTAATTAATTTGTACCCTTATTTGATTGTAATAAGTTTGATGATTTGGTTGTATATTAAGAAAAAATGAGATTTTTTTTTTAAAATTTTAAACTTTCAACTTAGAATTCTTTATATGTTAAAAATTTCTAAGTTGTTATTCTAATTTCTTGTCATGGCATTCAATACTATCACGATTACTAAGGAAAATACTTTGTCTTCCATTGAAGAATTAATCATCTAATTTGCAAAGTTTTGATTTGTTTTACTATGAAAAGAAAGGTTTGCAGGTTAAAGTTTCAATTTGTGATAATTAAAAAATATGTGTTAATTTAAGTTCATAAGCCAGAACAGCTAATGGAATTAAAAGAATATTAACACCACTTTTTAAAAATTATTAAAAATATTATTAAGAGATATTTAATCTAAGTCCTTATTATGTTTTCAACAAAGAAAAAAAATTCTTACCATTATTTCAGATTCAATCTTTTCTTTTTAATAATTTTATCATATATTCTGATCATATCTGTTCTTTTTTGACACAATGTCTAAAATTATTCATAACCACTCCCTAACCCATAAACAGAAGAATAATGCGCTTCAGCGCACTCAAACCTACGTCCTCCTACATTGGCAATAATGTCCACCCAATTGAGTTAATACTCAATCGACCAGATTCAGTTGCGTATAAAAATTTTAGTCTCTTGCATTGGTAACAATATCTATACCAATCGAATTAATACTCAATCGACCAAATTCAATTGTATATACAAATTTTAATCTATCACAAGTAAAATCACAATTTTAATTTTTTATAAATTAATCTTAAAAATAAAAAATAAATATTAATTTACTAAATTAGGGAAGCCCACTTATATAATTTATCCTTGGAAAAAATTGAGGAAACTTACCCCATAATCCTTAAGATAGCTTCACCCTGAACAAGGCGACATATGTAAGGGTACGACATCAGAGTTGTGCCCTTCATGGTGTTCAACTGCTCAATGGATCATTGAACTTGTAGGCTTGTAAATATCCTTGATAAGGGTGTCTCATAATGGCTTTTATGTATTGGCATGAATATTCGTAAGGGTCCAGGTTGCTGCTTTATTTTTACTCCCAATGGATCTGCAATTATAAATGATAATAACTGACCTAAATGATATCATCATCATCATCATTAATCAATTAATTACATCTGATTTCTATCTTAAGAGAAGCTTGCTTCTTTTTCCTTTTTTTTTTTTTTTTTTTGAGCAAGAGTTGGTACGTGCGGGTAGCAAAAGCTTGAGACAGAAACGACTGATTGGGTCTAATCAGTGCCTCGTGCATGCTCATGCATGCTGTCCTACTCTTTTTTCTACTGTAGCCCACTTTAACTTTATTGATGTGAACCTTAGCCATAAATTTCATCCTTTTTGTAGAGACTACGTTTTTCTTGTTTTATATATACATATATATATATATATATGTTGTCTGACCAGTTAATTTGTCAAAGCCAGTATGTGCATGCGTAATGATTTAGGGGGGCCAGGGGCTTCAATACGATAGATATACGGGTTTCTCTATCCGCTAATTAATGGAAACAAGTCTCTGGACCAGGATTAAACCATAATTGGAGTGATAATGTTTAATTCTTTATTTGATATTTATTAGAGAGAGAGAAGAATTACGTGACCTTAAATTCATCATGAAAATGTATGTTATACGATACATTAGTATAGAGAGATGGAAGAGAAATTATATTCCGAAAAAGAAGAAATAATGTTTGTTGAATTATTAGTAGGGAGTAGGGACACGTGCGGTGCAAGGCATAAATCAATCAAATAAAAATGGTGATTGGATTGGCTACAAAAATTGTTGCTTAATAGTTGATATGTTTTATTACATTATTAAATTTAGACAGACAAAGCAGCATGGGTCATGGTGCATAATTTCTGGTATACTTTCACAATCCAACAGCCGATGGAGAGCATGAGGTTGGGTTGGAGGGATCAAATTTTCTGCATTTCACAATCACGCGCGCCATCATCCAAAGGCCGGGCCCCCCTTCCCCCTCGTGGGCACAATTATTGCCCACGATTGCAGCCCCCCACTCACCTTTTGCTTCCTTATTTATTGCCCTCAAATTCCCCTCCTACTATCCCACATCGCCTTCACCTTCACCTTACACTATATTGATTGTAGCATGAGGATGATGATAGACTTGGGGAGCCAGAGAGGGCCTCTCCATATAAATACAATAGATATGGCAACCTCTGTGGAGTGTGGGCGGGAAGTTAGGTTCCGGCGATCCTTATGGTCCCTGGTGGAATTTATGGTCCCTTGTTGCGGCTTACCGCCTTCAATGTCAGGCACAGTTTCTAGTGACACCGAATCAAGCCATGGCTCAATCACTACTTCAACGTCAATTTCAACTTCAACATCAACCATCACGGGGACTTTCTTCGGGTACAGGAAGGGGCGCGTGAGCTTCTGCCTGCAGGATGATAGCCGAAGCTCTCCGCTTTTACTGTTGGAGTTGGGTGTCCCTACTGCATACCTTGCCAGAGAGATGCAGTACGGTCTGCTGAGGATAGCGCTGGAGTGCGACGACAAGAGCAAAGAGAGATGCGGGCTTTATAACGTCCCCGTTTGGTCCATGTACTGCAATGGAAGAAAGGTGGGGTTTGCCATTAAGAGGAAGATGAGCAGCAATGATGCGGCGGTGCTTAAGCTCATGCAGTCCGTGTCGGTGGGAGCCGGAGTTTTGCCGGTTTCTCCAAAGTGTGAAGAGGACGGGGAGCTGATGTATATGCGAGCTAGTTTCCAGAGGGTCATTGGCTCACCTCATTCCCACTCATTTCACATGCTTAATCCACTGGGTAGCACTGCTCAGGAACTCAGTATCTTCCTATTCAGATCCTGACATCTCTTTATGAATATATATATATATATATCTTATTTTCGCACTCCTCCAATACTCTAATCAATTTCAAAACTTAATTTTAAACCCAATTCCACCTTTGAGCCTAGGATTATGTTTTTGCTTAAAAAGAAAAACACTAAAGAGGTTGAGTTGAGTTAAAGTGATAAAATAACCCAATATTTCTTAAGTAGAATTTGGAAAAAAGGAATTCAATTCCAAATTTAATTTACACTTAATGTTATTTCTAAATATTTAAAATTGTATTCTATATTGAATGGATAATAAATATTATTATTCCATATAGGATTATTCTCTTCTTCTTTTTTTAAACAACTAATACAATAAAGAGTTAATCTATGTTCACAATGCTGAAAGCACCGCTGGACTTATCACTATTATGTATCTCAATTAACTGCAAAGGAGTTGTCAGAATTGTACCCCTACCAAATCAGCCGAAACCATATTAGAAATTCAATTAGCAACATCATTAATTTCTCTAATAATGTGTCGTAGCACTTAATGATCTTTGTCTTGAAGTAATCTCTGAATACGCCTAATCAAAGTTGAATTCAGATTAATTGAAGTTGTCCCTTGAATTGCTTGGATTTCTAGACTATCAATTTTGATAAAAATTCTATTCACCTCTATTCTTGTAGAATGGATAAACCGTCAAGAATAACCAATAATTCAACTTCAAAGGCATGAGCACACGCTCAAAAAATGATTAAAGTCCAAAATCCATTCCCCTATAATTCAACTTCAAAGGCATGAGCACACGCTCAAAAAATGATTAAAGTCCAAAATCCATTCCCCTAGGTGATTTCACAACACCACCTTCAGCTGCACAACCTATACCATTAATATGTAGATGAGTCCTTTCATCTAGTAAAAGCTCCCCCCAAATGGAGGTACATCCTCGATTAAATCCCTCCTTGTGTGTGGATAAAAATTGTTTCACCTAAGTAACGGACATTGTAATAATCTCATCAGCTTTTTATAAATTATCTTAGAAAATAAATAAATTTTTATTCTTCCAAATACTCCACACAATGAAAATAAATAGACTTCCCATGTATATGACTTTCGTGTTTGTCTAATTTTGCATCATCGACATAAAGTATTTGTTTTTATTACTTTTAAATTTGGAGTAATTAACTTTAAAATTTTTAAAAAATTCAAAAAAATTTATAAAAACTATTTTTCAAAATTAAAGATAATTAAAATTATGAAAAATATTTTAAAATTTTTAAAAAAAATAGTTTAATGTTTATGTGTCATTTATGTGGTAATCCATGTGTATATCACATTAGCAAAGTTAATGAACGTTAATTTTTTTCAATCATTTTGGTATGATTTGACAAAAAGTCAAGTTCAAGGGTTAAAAGACGCGAAAAATTAAATGAATGACTAAAATGACTTTTTTTTTATAAAGTTGGAAGGCGAAATAAGTCATTATGCCAAACATCATTATACACTCATTCTTACTTAATATATTTTCCAATTTAATTAACCTAATTAAAAGTCTATTTGATAAACTGAAATTTTAAATACTAAAAAAAGTAAATGACGTAAAAATAAATATTATAAATTAAGTGTTGAATTTAATTTATAAAATATGTTTGGTATATAATTTAAAATTAAATATTGAGTATATTTAGATTGTTTAAGAAATGATAGTGTAATTTTAAAAGAAATGAAATAAAATAAATCTATTCTCTATTGAGTGATAATTAGGTCATGTACTCATCATTTTCTACGCATTTTTTTTAAAAAAAGAAACTCTATCTAGTCATTTTTATCGTGGGTTATCAAATATATTTAAAAGAATTAATGCAATACCCTTTACTCAACCTAGAAGTCGATAAGATGCAGGGCGTCACAGTAGTTGCCAAAGAAATTAGTTTTCAAAGACCATAAATGAACTCAAATAGGCCCACATACATTAAACTAGCGTCAAATATGGTCAAACACAAAGCCAAGTTATGAATCTTAAGGCAAACTAGCAAGATGTAGAGCTATTTCTTGAGATAATGAAGTCATATCTCGAGACATGCCTCCCCTATTTTGAAATTTTAGTTTCGAAGTTTGAAGTTTTGAGACAATAAGACCATGTCTCGAGACATTGACTTTTATGTCTAGCACACGACCTACGACACGGCTATGTGACCTAATATCGAATTGAACTCGGTCTACCACACAACTTGCAATACAGCCGTGTGAGGGTATTTTGAATGCTACATGGCTTGGGCTATGTCACTTTGCCGTGTGACTCCTATTTTGAAAATTTTTAGTTTTTTCTCATAACTTTCTGATTGCATCGAATGGGTCCTTGATTGTTCTTAAACTATTTTTAGGGCCTTGAAGGCTCGATTTAAGACCCATAAAAGTATGTTCTACTTTGATCTTAATTATTTATGAAATTTTGTTAATTAATTTGGTAAAATTGATGTTATTTGTTAGTGATTGTTCTAAATTGTACAGTAATACTCTGTACCCTAATCCGGCGACGGAAGCAGTTATGGGTGTTACAAATCATCCTTTTACTAATCCTTCCTTATCGAAATATCTTAAAACAATTGTCATTTTCTCTATCTTTTTTTACTTATATCTTGCTTCATCCACAATAATGCAGAACTTTCTATTATCAATTTATTCACAAATTGCTTATGAATTCTATTGGCATAAACTTGCAATATTTATTTCTGGATTGATGAAGAAGAATATGTAGCATTTTGTGGACTACTTTTCACAACATCTCCTACTTTATTATCATAAGATGTTAGTAGGTTTATTAATTCAAGAAAATTCTTGTAGTTTTTTTATTCTAAGCTTTCATCATGTGTAACGCCCCAAATTTAGGTGTTTTCGGCTTTTGTGAAATTGTAGCGTAGGGGGATATCTGAATATAAATTTTTGTATGAATTTGCATAATATTAGTCTGCTTGTGTGATTTTATGCTCTACGGTGTGTTTGGGAGGTCTCAAGTTCAAGTCTAGGCTTGGGCTAAATTTTGGTTTTTATTGGAATAAAGTCTGACTTTAGGTTAGTGGACTTTTAAGGAATTGTTGGTAAAAACTCAGCAGAATGGCCTGCTGGTCTAATGGTTAAAAGGAGTGTCAGGCTGCTGAAGGACCTAAGTTTGAATCCTTGCAATGGCTTTGGAATTATTTTGCTGCAAGTTTTAGTTTAAGCGTTGGGTTTTATTAAAATTCGGAGTTGGGGGTTTTAGAGAAAATTAGGGCTTATTTCTTTCTTTTAACAAAGCTTTTCTTGGTCGCCTTCACTTTTTCCCTAATTTCCCCTTACTGTCGAAATTCTCTTCTTCTTTTTTCCCCCTCTCTTTCGTTTTTCTTCTTTTTTGATAAGTAGGCGTATTGCTAACGGTTCTGTCGATTCGGTAAGTATCGCTTCATTAAGTTGCATAATTTTCTTTGGAAATCATTTAAGAGGGTTTTTGGTTACTTTTTTGGGAATATTCAAGGTTTTGTGGGTCATTAATTGGGGTTCTAAATAGCGAGGAATCACCGTTATTCGTTGAAGGTAAGTAGATCTCTCATTTCGGGATTTGTCTACTCTTAATAATCTGACTTAAGAGACTGATTTTGGGTTCACTATGATCGATTTTAGGCTTTGGAGTGCTCGTGGTTGAATTAGCAGCGAAAACGAATCAGGTGTGTACTCTGATTACGTATAAATCGAGTTTCGATGAAAGCCAAAAAGTGGCCTGTCGACGCCACACGGGCTTGTGGTCTGCCCGTATGGTAGCCTACATCGTGAGACACGGGCGTGTCAGTAACGATCCAAGCCGTGCGGCGCCACACGGGCATGATGGACACCGGCGTGTGAGGCTAATGAGGCCGTGTGTAAGGAACGGGCTCAGGAAAATGGGCTGTGTAGGCCACACGGGTGTGTAGGCCCATACGAGTGAACCACACGGGCGTGTAAAAATCTGGGTGAGGCCGTGTGATCCACATGGGCAAGGCCAATTTAGGCCGTGTGTCCCAAACGGGCAGAGCACACTGGAGTGTGAGCCCAATTTTGTTAAAATGTTCTGTAAGCTTGCACGGGTCGCCTGAGTCGATTGTGACCTGACTGTAGGGGCAGTAAGCGTTACCTAGTCCCCATACTCTAATTGGTTACTGAAAAATATGTTAATATAAACATGTGTATCTGTTTGATTCTGTATATCTGCTCTGACATGATGTTGATATGATCTGCTATCTGCATAATAGCATGCCATGATATTTATGATGCATTGCATTGGGTTGGGGTTGTTGTGAAGAGAAGGAAGTCTGAGAGGCGTTTAGCCTGTTATCTAGCAGCTATGCTACATACTTATGATATGTGCTGGGATACGATACCTTATGGTGTGTAGGGTTGGATAAGTCGATTATATCCCCATATACAGTGTGCAGGGATGGGTGGGTTAATTTTATCCCCACATGGTATGTTGGGTTGGACGGAGATGGTGTGCAGGGTTGGTGGGCATGTTTTTTTATATCTGATCTATTATGCATGTGATAACTGTATGGCTAAGGTCGAATATCTGTGTTCTGTTATCTATTTGTATGCATGCTGTCTGTGGGGATGTACACAGTGAGTTTGAAAAACTCACCCCTTTATTTATTTTGTTTGTCAGGTAATCCTTAGCAGTAGATGGACCGGTGCGACGAAGGGCTCGATGGTGACCACTGGTAGACACTTGTTGGTTTTATGAGTAACATTTATTTCATCTGTTTTACTTTAATATTTTTTTGGGGATTACTCATGTATTCGGACTCAAACTATTTTGAGTTTATTTGGGATTTTAAATTTTTAAGTTTATTGATTTATAACTGAATGTTATTTTAGCTTCAGCGTTAAATGAAATTTTTTCACATCATAATTGGAATAGAGATTTCACGACTTAAGTAAAGATAATAATCTATACGATTTTCACTGGATAAGATTTTGAAAAAGTTTTCTAAAAGCACTCTCATGTGACGCCGTCAGATTCGGCCATAACGTCCAAGCCGAGTTTGGGGTGTTACATCATGTCTTTTGAAGGCACAACCTTAAAGTGTCAACCATCAAACAACATTTATACCGGTTTTAAGGCATAGAAGATTAGTTGCAATTTATTGTGTAGTTTACCTATCAAATGATGCTTCACTATGTTGAGCTTGATTCGTTAAATTTGCATATAGGAAAATATCCTCGTAATAACAAAATTGAAGTCTTTCTCATGAATTATCATCTGTCTTTTTGAGATTCTAAACTATTTGAGAAATGTTCCTGCATTAAAAGTTTTATACTGTTAGATAAAACCTTAAATTATATATATAATATTTGTGACAATATAAGTAAAAACATATTACTTGAGTCTTGAATAGCGATGGATCATTCTCTTCTAGCAATTTAGTACTCATGTTAGGTGAAGAATTGAACCTCCAATTTAAATAAAAATCCTACATAAAAATATTTTTACAATACATGTACTTAAATATTTACGATTTTTGACATTTAAAAAAAATAATGCATTCAATCAATACTTGTAGAGGATGAAAAAAGTGATTATGGTAGTTTGGAGTCATTAACATTGAGATTTGATGATAGGAAGAATAACCATGAGTTTGAGACTCCATTGGGAGAGGCACTACTGGAGAACCTTCGTGCATAAGTGATTTGTTTTGTTTTCCTTGATCAAAATAAAAATTATTTATTAAATTCAAGACATAAATTAATTAAATAACATAACAAATAGATGCAAATATAATAATAAAGGAAAGCATACTCACTTGATATTTTCTACTTATCCTTTGAAACTTGAGAGAGCATTGCCTTCTTTGTTTTTTTCTTTTGATTTTTCTCGAATTGGCTTTTCATTCGAGAATTTCTTGAACCTTTTATTTTGACACATACAGGATCAAACATTAATTTTCCACTTGATCTCCCATTGCCGTCATTGATAGCATCTTGAAAAGATGTATACTTTGAAATTTTTGAATCATTAGCTTCTTGCATAGTTGTCATCTCCTTTTCAACTAAGTGCAATGCCTCAATTAGTTTTTCTTTGACAATTTAAGTACACTTAGGAGTCAATGAACCTTTGTCAAAAAGGTTGTAATCGATATGATTCAACTCACTGAGGCACAATAAACAACTAGATTTTTCTTCATGTGTTGATGAGGTTCTAAAATCACTTGCCAGCAACGACTTTGCTTTTTTTGTCCATCTCCTAAGTATATATTTTTCGGGTATCTCTTTGATGTTATTCATAAGAAAAACCCGTAAAGCATGACGACAAAGTAATCCAAGACTTTCAAACATATTACACCTACATGAGACAATGCTATTTGGAACATTAAACTCCACACAGTAAATTCTTTCACGTCTATCTTCAGTCACATGATATAAAGAAATACTTTCAATGTTACCAAATTGAACACAATTCAAGCCTACGCAATCCATCAACTCCTCTTCAAACCTTTTAAACATAGAAAGAGTGTAAACATTGGTTGTATGCTTCAAAATCCCATGTCCATTAACTTTGTTTGGTGCTCCATTTTTACATCGAAAATCTTGATCTAACTCTATCTGAAAAAATTCTTTTGCCTTTTCCTCATAATGTTGTATAACCTGAATAAAAAATAAAGAGCAATTCATAATCTGATGTAATATGCTATTCATACTCTCGCTTCTTTGAGTGGATCTAATTCGAGCCGAAAAAATATCTATGCTAAAGGCAGGACACAATTTTACACAAAGCTTATATAGTCTCTTATGCCAAGCATGTTCTTGAAGTTCAAAATTTTCAATCATGGTAGCCCAACTTGATTCAAACTTTGTTTCACTTTCACATCCATAAAAGCATTTATTAAATTGTGCTTTGAACTCGGCATTGACAAAACGACTAGCAAGATGTTGTTTAGCATTATTTGAAATATGCCACATGCATAATCTATGATAAGATTCTAGGAGGACAATCTCTACTGCTTTCATTATCGCTTGATCTTGATCAGTAAAAATACTCTTTGGTTGTCGATGGCCCATGGCTTCTAAAAATGTTTCAAATAGCCAAGTAAATGACTCAGTGGTTTCATTCGATAAAAAAGCACAACCGAACAAAACAGCATTCCAATGATTGTTGATTCTGACAAATAGAGCACAAACCAAATTATACTTATTGGTTTTATACGTGGTATCAAACACAAGAACATCTCTAAAATAATCGTAATCCAATTTTGATCTTCTATCTCTCCAAAAAAATTATCTAGTCGATTATTCTGATCCACTTGCATTGAATATAAAAACATAGGGTCTTCAGCTTGCTTATATTTGAAAAAATTAATAATGCTCTGTGAATCCCCTACTTCAATAAGTTTCTCTCTTTCAATTCGCAAGAAATTATGACAATCTCGTTTGGTAAATGTAATATTTTCAAACCCAATCTCCGTCCTAAGAAACGAATATGAACTTATTTGTTTAATTCCTGCAGCAACCATTGAACGAATAACATCTCCATGTCCTTCCAAAATTTTTCTTCCTGATCTTAAATTAATTCTTTCTTCTGAAGTTGCTAAGTGGTGATTATGATAATCATTAAAGTAAGAAACAACCCAAACACCTTTTTCTATTGTAAAATGAATTTTAGCTTGACAACCTGTCCTTGTCTCTAGACGATTAAATTTTTTCACTTTGCCAATATCTTCGTGTTCATGATACCCAGATTTTGAGCATAAAAATTCACGTTGTCTTATAGGTTCAGTCATACTTCGTCTCTTATTTCCTTTTCGAATGTTAAATCCCTTACTCAAAGCAAACTGATTATAAAGATTATAAGCCTCTTCTTCAGAATGCACTTTTAGTCTCACTTTTATTTCTTCAACAGAATTATCTTGTTTCTCGACAAGATGAACTATTTCATCTTGATTTGTCTCCATAAATGAAATTTATAAATTAACAAAACCTGAGAATAAATTTTAATATATAATAAAAAATCATGATAATACAAGAAATCGTTAAAAAATTTAAAAGAATAATTGAAATCTAACAAAAACACGGCTCAAAAATCATATAATTTTTTTCAGTACACTAAGTCATTATTGTTAAAAATCACAATTATTTCAAAGAATCTAAATAGAATTATATTTCAAACAAATGAAAATCAAGTGGAAATACTTAACATCCCAAACTAAATCACCCAACCAACCTTGAATAACCTAACATGTTGATCCAATTGAGCGTAATGCTATAATTCACTAATTTTATCTAAAACTATTTAATTATATTGTATTACATGAAAAGCTGCCTAAAGATTAGATCCTTGTTTTCTGCTCAAGAATAGTTTAAACTATTCATTTAATTATTAGGAACTATCATTGACTTTCTTGCTCTCCTATCTATTTTAGCATAATAGAAAAAAAAAAGGAAAGAAAGAAAACCTCACCTGTAAAATAAATTGCAGCAGCCACGCTGAAAAACCAAAGCAAATCAGCAGCAAAGCGATTCTGCTGGAAAAAATAATGAGAGGGCGAGACGTGAAGCGAAGAAAGCGATTGCGAGAAAAAAATTAATAGCAAAGTAGGCGCATACGTGAAGATAGAATTTTTATTAGGGAAGATAGAAACCAAAGCAAATTAGCAGCAAAATAGTTGCTAGAAAAAAATAACAGCAAGGCAGAGACGTGAAGCAGAGTAATTGAAGCAGCAAAGCAGTAGCAGGGCAGAGACGTGAAGCTGAGTAATTGAAGCAGCAAAGCAGTTGCTGGAAAAAAATAACAGCAAGGCAGAGACGTGAAGCAGCAAAGCAGTTGCCGAAAAAAATAATAGCAGCAAGGCAGAGACGTGAATACAAGATTTTTATTAGGGTTGAGTAATTTTTAATTAGGATTTTAGGGATTAGTGATTAAAAATCTAATTAAATGAGGTGTAAATGAGATATGTCATTAAATGATTAAAAAATCTAATCAAATGAGGTGTAAATGACATGTAAAAATTAGCTGACATGTCATTAATTGATTGGGAAGGGACACGAATGACGTGGCATAACTATTTCATACAATCATTTCCCTCTTAAAACAATTATTATTTTCTCTCTTTTTTACTCATCTCTTGCTTCATCCACAATAATGCAAAACTTTCTATTATCAATTTCTTCACAAATTGCTTATGAATTCTATTGGCATAAACTTGCAATATTTATTTTTGGATTGATGAAGAATATGTAGCATTTTGTGGACTACTTTTCACAACATCTTCTATTTTCTTATCATAAGATGTTAGTAGGTTTATTAATTCAAGAAAATTCTTGCGGTTTTTTTATTCTAAGCTTTCATCATGTCTTTTGAAGGCACAACCTTGAAACGTCAACCATCAAACAACATTTATACCTGTTTTAAGGCATAGACGATTAGTTGCAATTTGTTGTGTAGTTTACCTATCAAATGATGCTTCACTACATTGAGCTTGATTCGTTATATTTGCATAGGCTTTTTGTGCATTATTATGAGGAGAATTTGGATCTTTTCCCATATGTGTCAAGAAAGCACAACTTTGTAATGACCCATTTTTAGTGGCGCTGTAGACGGTAATTTTGAGAACCCAATTCTGAAAAACAAGTCGGTATTTTATTATTTAATTAAATTTTATAGAGTTCAGTGAGGGTCATATTAAAATTTGGTTAGGAAATTCTGACGTTTAGATAGGTAATTAACTAAGAAGTACTAATTTATAAAAGTTGCTAAAGTTAGAATTTACATCAAAATGTTTATGGAAGGAGAAGTAGGTGAACTTAAATTGTAAATATACCATATGAATTGTTAGTGGAGTAACATGTACATGGTTTAATTATTATTAAGCTAATAAAAAGAAGAAGAAAAAAAAGGATAAAAGAGTAGCTAGATAAATAAAAGAAAATTAAAGTGAAACAGAAGCAAAATATGTTATCTCCTTCCTCATACTTTATTGACCGAAACACCGTTGAATTAAAGCATAGAAGTACTCGGTTCTTGTCTCCTTTGCATGCAAGTGTTTTAAGCTTTCATTTTTAATGGTTTTTGCATTTTTTAAACCGTTGAAGCTAGACCAAGTTAAATTAGGGACTGTTTTGATAAATTAAAAAGAGTATAGGGACTGGTTTTTGAGATTGATAAATGTTCGCAAAATGGTGAATGAAATTAGAAGTCTCATGGGTTAACTTGGCGAAGTTGTGAGATGATTTTTGTTAGTAGTAATATTTAAGGATTTGATGCGAAATGTAGATTTTAGTGGTTTAAGGACTGTTTAAGAATTTTACAAAATTCGGTTAATGAAAATTTAATTTAAAGAATATTAATTGATTAAGTTTGGGAGTGAGGATTAAATTAGATAAAAAAAATTAATTACTATTGATGATTTTGTAGAATATGTTTTAAAGATAGATTGTGTGAAATCAAGTATTTATGGAATTGGAATCAATTAATTAAGTTAATATTATAATTATTAAGAAGTTAGCCGATTGGTTGCTAACCGTGGGAAGGAAAATATCATTGGATAATCATCTTTAACATTTCGTATCTATCGAAACTTTGTAGGTAAGTTCGTAGTCTTTGAACTCAAACACTATTTATTTTAACTAATTTAATTGTTACATTATTATTTAATTATCTTCTTATATGTAATTTGGTTATTTCGATTGAACGAAGAATTATGGAATGATATATATATGATCATGGAATAGTTCTAAGATTTACTTATAATTATTTGTCGCAAATGATTAAATTATGAAGCAAGGAATTGTGGATTTTGTATTTATGTATGTGACTATCGGTTTATCCGACTAGCGCTAGGTGCAAATCTTTGTCGATTTATTCGACTAGTGCAGGGCACATCTACTGTCGGTTTATTCGACTAGTGTTGGGTGCAAAATTTTATTTCGATTTATCCGTTAGGCACTAGGTGCCATCCACAAATTGATCCATATTGATAATGTATAATTGATCTATTGAAAAGGGTTGGTATATGAAAGTTATCATGGAAGGTGTATGAAAGGCTCATGTTAAACTTTATAGTAAACTTAATGGAAATAAACATTACATGTCATGGATTATAAAAGTAAGAACATTAAGTGTAATGGTAGTTCTTTAAGTTAATGAACTTATCAATATTTGATCATTCTTTTATGTACAAGTTAGGTACCTATTTTTGTTGACGACTCAGCATCCAACAATAACAATCCGAACTCAATATTGGTGATTTTTTCTTTTGTGTCTTGACATGTACCTAGGATGATAATGTTTTAAGTTATAATCTTTTGGTTTATAGATGAAACTAGTGAAGATTAATTATATGGGAAGTGTCACGTAAACTTTGAATGATGTTTATTTTAAGGTAAATGCTTGTATATAAGTGCTTTGTGGTGTATATGTAATGGTTATCTATAATAGTGATCCAAATGAAAGGGTTGATTTTGTATGCATGTATTTAAAGTGTTTGAGTTGAAATCTTAATGCTAGGTTTAGATTATGATGTGGGTAACAGTAACTTGATATGAGTCAATATATGTTTCTTTAAGCTTAAATGTAAAACACTGGGTGTATGCTTGTGGCATGAGGAAATCGCTTTGGTTTTGGATTGATTTGGTGTTTGAATTGAGGTGTCATTTGAGGCACATTGATTAGATAATTGGATGTTTGCATAGGTGAAATTATAGTCTTTTACTTCATGGATGAACTTGGCATGAAATGAACTTGTTAAATATGAGGTTTTACCGCTTTTGAAGTAATGTATCGATATTTTGGTATTTGGTATCGATACTTGACTATATGAACAGTTTTTAAGACAAATAGAAGCCAAAATGGTATCGATTTTATTTGAGTATCGATATTTTTATACCATGAAATAAATATCGATACCCTTGTTCTGTGAAGAAAACATAACTGAATTTTGGTATCGATTTTCAATAAGGCATCGATACCAACTAAAGATTTACGAAAATAAATCTTTAAACTTCAAAAAATTTTCACTTCAATCATTTTTCATGAATAAATCTCCCAAATAGGTACTTGTAGATTTCAAATTTGCATTATGTTTGATTTGATTTGATTTGATGATTAATAAATGAGATCTTATTTTATAAAGTGTATATATATAATAATTATTGATATTTGTTGTAATATTTTATTATTCAGGTCCGGTGATCGGGCTAGGTAATGTGTGTTACAAATTTTGTCTATAATGTATACTCTTCCAAGTACGAAAGTCATTATGAGTAAATGTGATTAATCCAAAAAGACCACTTTGTTTGTTATTAAAAAAAAAATATATGGCAAACAAAATGTTGTATCTTTAGAATGCGAATACTCTAATCAAGAAAATTATTTGAACCAAGATAATTGAAAATAATGAGAAAACTTTTTTAAACCAGAAACCGAATATTTTAGAAGGATGGGTTGATATAGTCCATCATTAGAAAAAAAAAAAAAGGCTTTTTGAATTTCATAACATATTTTCTTACGCAATCCAGGATCACACTCTAAATTAGACTCTAGAAATTTTTGAAGGATGAGTCTTAGAACTTAGAAGTAAAAGACAAAAGGCGGTACCTCAATTTGTGAGGCTTCCAAAAAAAGATTGTGTTGTCTCAGTATTTTAAATATTTTTTTAAAAATAGAATCAATTGTTTTAGATTCCATATTCCTGAACAAATAAATGATAAGATTATAAAATTTAAATTATAAAAATATTAAGTAAAACCTATTGCAATCAACGAAAGAAAAATTGAAATTGGCTATAGAAGTTCAACTAGTGAATCCACACCGGCGAGCAAGATTCAAAGCGCAGAACGGTTTTCCAGTTCAAAATTCTTCAAAATTTTGAAAATTAGATTTTTACCCGAAGACAAAAAATAAATTAAAGATGATGTGGTTAGATATTTTGGGTTGTATATTTGTGGAAATCACGAATATAAAAAATAAATATGTATTTAAAAATAATATACAATAAATAATAAAATGTATGGTTTAAAACTAATTAATAACAACACATAAAATATTTATGATATTAAAACTACAAATAGTAGATTAAATTGTTTATTATTGTGTTGTCATCGATCTTGAATCGATGTCAAGTTAACTTATGACACCAACTCAATCAAATAAACTATTAATATATACAAATGATGAAAGTAATAAAATATGCATAATAAAATTAAAATGTATAAAAATATAAAAGATAAAGCTTTAACTGAGTGGTAAACTAAAGTTTTATTAATTTAATTGGTTTGAATTCAAATCCTGTCATGTACATATGTTTATTGGATTTTTAAATTTTTAAAAATAAAATATTCTCGAATAATATAAAGAAGATTTTCTCAAGGTATCTATCGAATTGAGCCTAATAACTAATCCTCCGCATTCTGTAGACCCATTAAGAGGGTAGATACTGGCCACGAGTTTTAAAGTTGCTCCATACTCAATGTGAGGATCAAACCCTTGACCGTTGGTTAAGGTAAAAGAGCCTATTGCTATCTCACCTAACTCTCTCGTGATTTAATATAACTTATTTTAATTATTAAAAAATTAATTAAAAATGATATATATATATATTAAAACCGGCTTAAAAATAATTTCGGGCTGCCCCGTACATTCACCTATAGATAAAACTATATTTATTTAATTATAAAAGGAGTTGGGTTTTTATTATTTTAAATTTATTTAATATATTGAATGATTTTATAAATTTGAAATTTTTATTAATTAATAATGTATTATGTTTTAAATAGAATTTTTAAAAGATATGACTAAATTAATTAATTATTACATAAAAAATAAAAAGATAATTTTATCATTTATATAGATTATAGAGGTGAGATTCAAACTCAAAACCTCAAAAACATATGAGATCTCAACTTTGTGGCATTGAGCGAAGATCTCATTCACCAATGCAATATAATCTAGTAATTAATAATAATTAAGTAGAAAAAAGTGTGCACGCAAACAGCTAATGTGGCAAGGAAGGGATGAGTTGCGAAGAGACAGAGATGGGGGACCACTTGGCATTGTTGAAGACACCCATTTAGAAAAATCACAGGAATCAGGAGGGCATTGATTAATTAATTAATGATGGATGACGAAACTCTACCTCCTACTTCTCAAGCATGGTATGGTAAGAAGAGTTATGTATGTGATAAAGAAATGAGTTACTCCTCACCTCTCTCTCAGGTCAGGAGCAACAAGAAGATCGCTTCTTCCATTCTGTAAGTGATGAATCTTTATCTACGGGAAGAATTTGGTAACTAGGCCGCCTTCCTTGAACCACATATACATGGAGGATTTGCAACTACCCATCAGACCAAACATCTCCATCATCCATTCACAAAAGGACAACAATCGTATACTTACAGTTGCTTACCAATATTTACTGGAAACCATCTGGGTCCTTTGTAATCAGGTGGCAACTAATTGCTTTAGGGAAGAAGGACTATTTCCTTGTTAACTTCATCATATGATTATTCTGGTAAGTTACCTCCCTGGTTCATCAATGGTATCTTTGCCACCATGGCATCCTTCTAAGGCTTCTTTCAACTGGGTGGTAGGATGGGTACGCCTACCTGAGCTCCTGATTGAATAGTATGATGTTGATATACTTGCATGGGAGTTGAGGCACAACTTAACATAGATTCTCTCCACATCATTAAATGTTGAGTTCAATGTATCATAAATTGACTTGAATTCAATGTTCATTAAAGTTAAGATAATGTTAGATCTAGTCAAACCCATATTTAAGTTCTCCACACCTTTATATTTTCATATTATAATAATGTCATTTTATTATTAATAAATGATTAGATAATAGATTCTACACAACTTGACACACTTGATATCCCTAACAAACTTTGTGTGAAATAACATGCCTAATTTAATATTTAATTATTTTTTTTACTAAATTCAAATAAAAAGAAAAATGTAGGAGGTCTCTTTTCAACTTTACTATCACTTGCTCTAGCTGTCTTTAATTTTATTTAAAGTGGGTAACAAAACTTTGTGATTTGCCCCAACATTTAAACAGAATAATACCAATTTATATGTAGTGACAAATCAAATCATTTTTGCAACAAATTTTATTAACATATTTAAATTTCTTTTTAATGGACAATAAGATTATTTCAATGGTGGCAATAAGATTGAACATTGTAATAATAAGATTAAAATTAGCAGCAAGATGTAAACACAACATTAATGGGGAAGTGAGAATAAAAATAACCATTAAAAAATATGAATAAATAATTTTAAGTACTTTATGTTATATTAAATAATAATATATTAAAATTACTTTGTACTAATTAACAATTAAGATACCGCATTGCTTAGAAATTATACGTGGTTTTTTCCCCAACTTCCTTGACTTTTCAGATGTTATATTTGATAATATACAAGTTTCTTGAAATGCTCCTGTTTAAAAAATAAGTAATTTAAAAAAAAAAAGATAAAATGGGAATTATGGTCTTTGTTTGATTAAACTGGAGCTTTAGTTGATACAAACATATATAATAGGTGATACAGAAATACATGGGCGGCGAGAGGGAAGGCACCTGCGCATTTTAAAATTGATGTTTTAAAATTTATATAATTCTAAGTTGATATATGATAAAATTGCACTTTTACTTTCCAAAATGATAATTTTTTTATTTAATCCTTTAAAATTTATAAAGATATAAATTATTAAAATAATAAAATTACATTTTAACTCTTTAATACAACCAAATCTGGTTCTTTTTAGCTCTCATTCTCCCAGGTAATTTACATGCAAGCATGTAATCAATTTCACATTGGCAGGTTCAGTGGCAGATTGGAACCTCTTTTTTTGATTGCCCTCCTACTTCTGTTCGTGAGGCACATACTAATGGGTTTCCCATACAAAGATTTGTTGTGATGTAATTCTGCTCTTTTCCATCACAAACAAAAAAATCACATATGCAGGTCTCTACTCTTAAATGCCAATAACCGCTATTCTGAAGGCACCTGAACTTCCATTTTACGATTTTTGCATTCATCTTTTATTATTTCTACTTTTGCTACTGAACTTGACCTTTACTTTCTAAAAGGTGTACTTTTCAACTAAATCTTCAATTCCTGTTTGATGATCTTAGCTATTCATTTGATTTTTCAAAAGGTATTGTTTTTTCTTGAAAGGAACACAACTATAATCTAATGATCAGCAACTATACTGAAAAGTTCCTTTTTTTTAAACAAATATACTGACAAGTAGTTATCCCTAGTTTTATGAGCTACTGTATAATACCATTTAGGGATATAGAGAGATAAATAGATATACCTTCCTTTACCTTTAGCTTTAACATAGCACTAACTCGTGTGTCAGATACTACATTTTGTAATTAGTTCCCGAGGATCTCCATACTGAACTCCATATCAAACTCAATCAGTCTTGCGTTTTCTGAGGCACACCCGGCAGGCTAATGTCACCGCACAAATTAGTCCTACCAAAGCAAGAAGCAACACTGCAATATTGGACAAGGAAATCCATAATAAGGAAAAGATATATACATAAAAGTATAGAAATGAATACTAAGTGAATTAATACAATCAAAAGCATTAATTAATAAAGAGAGAATTACTCCCCCCCCCCCAGTTTGTAAACAGAAAGTACTTGTGAAAACAGAAGATAGGGCTCCTATGGAAATATATTTTAAATTTACACTAATGTAATTAGTGAGCATATGGTAAACTACCTGATCAAACACCTAAAAGCAGCGCTAAGTACTCTATTTAGAACAAGCCAAGTATGTTTCAGTCTTTGGTTCATCTTTTCTGTACTCTAAAATGGTAGGTTCATTTTGCATTGCAGCACATATTCTCCGGTTCTGTTATCCTGTTTCCTCCAAGACAATTTGGTGTCTTATGAACTTTTTAATGCTACTAAAATAGATGAAAACAAAAGGTTGGGCAGATTCAATCAGGATACCAAAAGCATCAAGAACTGCTTACAAGCTAAAACAGAGTAAACCAGAATAGCCAAGCGATATCTAACAATCCATGGCAGTTTCACTTCCAGAGTGCAGACTCTCCGATCTTGTCCTGCTTTAATTGTACGATTCCATGCTTGCAATTCAGATAATGAAATATCTACACCAGTCACAGGAAGTCCATTAATATCACGGACTTGAATTTTCAAGTTCACTGGAGATGCATCCCAATCGATCTGAATTGCCCCAAAATTTGGCTCACCTACAGAATCCAAAAACATTGAAACTTCATCAGCATTTACATGTAAAAATTGAAAAAGGAAGAAAAAGAGGGAGATGACTAACATACCATATGTGCATGACCTATATCTGCAATTTTGGTTCTTAACTCTCATGGTACTAGGAGTAAACCATGCCAAAAATCTAACTATGAAACGCAAGGGTGATGGGAGCACCTTCTCAACAGCTTGGGTTAACCCACTTGAGGTAATGTCGTACAAGGGATATCCAGCAGCACAATCATATCGTGTAATTTCTCCAAAATGAACATCTCCACTTATGAAGAAGACTCCATCCCTCTACTCAGGAAAAAAAGAAACATAAAACAGCAATGTACTCTCAGACCAAATCAGGGAAAAAAAATGGGATGGGGAGAATGTCCAACGTATCACTGTTTATATGAAGTATTTGGTTGAAACAGAGGTGAATGACAAAAATGTGTCATTATTACCTTACTATCATTTATCAACTTAAAAAGGAGATCCCTCTCCTTTGGAAAACGTCCCCAAGACTCCATATAAAACAAGGGTCCAGTTGTACCAGAGAGATTTGATATAACCTGGAATTAAAGGCACAAAATCTCTAAGCCATGTAGAGTATCAGAAACTAAAAAACAAAGGAAACGTGAAAATGCAAATTATAATCTGTTCCAGAGAAACTAAAGTGAAACATCTTAGAGCAAACACTAGAAAGGATCATATCTCAGAGTAAGGTTAAGGTTACAACAAATACAGGAAAACTGAATGCTACTAATACACAGAGAGACCAAAGAGCTACAAGCTGTTAAGATTTGAATGCTTTCCAATAAGAAGCTCATTTACAAGGAAATATCCAACAACAAAAAATTCGAACATGGAACTTCACAATTGAAGTAATCACGTTAACATTTGAAATACCTGAATAGAAGAGCCAATAATGGTAATGGCCGACGGTGGACCCCTCAACTCTTTCCCTAACCATGACCACTGTGAATCCCCCAAGACGCTCCCATCACTGGATAGAGGATCTCTGTGATACCTAGTATCTAATAGGATAATCTGAGGAAGCAAGTTTACCAACAATGAGTAGAAGTCTCTCTATAGGTGCTTATATTGACAGAAAGAAAAATGTCATAGCTTGTGAAGAATGTAAACCTTCAGAGTTTTAACTTCAATCCATTGGTAGAAAAACCACAGCAATTGGAAAGCATGTTATAGCCATACCTTGACTTGTTTACCTGGAGGGCCAAATGTATAAGATGTGTAAACACCAGCCTGCTTGCGCCTACAGTATGACCAATAATCCTATCCCAATTATGAAGTTATAAAAAGAGAAAATAGATGAATGCAGTTGCAATGTCGTAGTGAGGAAGGGGCGACCTGGGACTGTCTTGGGGTTCATCTAAGAAATCGAGAAGAAGTCTCTGATTAGTAGTTTTGGCAGAAAGTTCTTTGCCAGCATCATTGAGTCCATAATCATGATCATCCCAGGTACCAACGACCTAGAGCAATAGACATATAGATTTTGCATGGGTGGACATAAGAATAGAATATATGCAGCGAGTGTTAGGCCTTGGCTTAGCTTAGCCTACCTTGGCTTTGGCGCGGAGACGTAAATAACCGGGAACGTTCTTAGCCGAGTTGTATCTGGAAAGCATTTCGGAGGAAGATGAAGGAATGAATCTGGGAGCATTCTTCCAGGGGCCAATCGTCCTTTCCTTTCCCAGAAAGTTGAAAGGACGTCTAATGTCTCCATATATGTTGTCACCCAGCCATATGAATACTTGGGGATCAAACTTGTTGATGGCGTCCCAAATGGGCTGAAAATAACATCAACAACAACAAATCATAATACAATTGCTTTGCGATATATCATTATTAAGGACGAATAGTACAAAATCCAAAGTAATGGAGTACTTGCTTCATGCTTAGGAGTGCGGACCGACTTAGAGGATTTAGGGTTTAAAAAAAAAACAAGAGAAAAAAAAACCTGAGGAGCACTTTGGTTGGCACAAGATCCGAAAGCAATACGAGAGAGCAGAAAATGATCGTCGGCGGTTGCTAGCAATACCTGCAGAACACCTGCTGCCAGCACCGCTGCTACTAACCTCTCCATTTTCTTTATTTCTTTCTTCCCCTCAAAAAAAGTTATTCAATCATTGGAATACTGTGCCTTAAATCAGAGGAACAACCGAATCCCACACTCACCGATTATAATAGATTCTACATTAACAAATGTACTCTGACTTTAGCGATTAAAATTCGTTAAAAATATGTTTATTTGGAATCATGCAATAGGAAAGAAAAGGAAAGTTATTGCCTTTAAACATTTCTTTTTTCTATTTTTCCTGTCGGTTTTATCCAACAAATTCCTTCCTGTTTATCATTTTCAATTTTGAAACCTTTTAACATTCCATTGCACCTAAATGGAGAGTTGATTAGTTTGATATATCAGTAAGGGATACATTTTAAAATTATCCATTAATTTTGATTCATTGTGTAATTTGATATATAAATTTTAATTTCAATTTAATAATACACGTTTAAATAAATTAATACATCAATTTATTTTTATATTTGATAAATATAATTATTTTTATATGCAATATGTAAATATACAATTATTTAATATCAATAATGGTATTAATAATTTGTGAGAATTGAATCCAATCAAAATTTGATATATAAATTTGCACAAAATTAAAGTTAATGTATACAATTACACATTGAACCAACATTTGTATATAGCTTTGGGGTTAATATTGAGTTTTATTATAACAGATGTCCATAATGGCAATAAAACGATTGCAAAGCAATAAGAAAGAAAAAAAATACACATATTTTAAGTGAAAAACATTTTCGGAAAAAAATCACGAGCAGAGGAGGAGAAATTCACTAATGTTGAAAACTAAATGATAAGAAGAGTTTCAACTACATCTATTTGAAGATTGAAAAACCATATTCTAATCAAAGTAAAATAGAAGAAATGTAGTTCTATACAAATTCTACAGATCTTCTTATTTTGCCACTATATTTTATTTCTTTAGCAAAGATTTGAGTCACACAAACTCTAATAATCTTTACTTTGACATGAATTCTCAACGAACAAGTTCTCCACCTTTTCCACAAAACACATAAAGGGGTATTCTTCAACAATGAACACTAACCAAATCCAAGCAATGCTCAAATTTGGTTATAGGAAGTGGCTTAGTCATCATATCTGCAGTATTATCATGAGTACTAAGTTTGCTCTCAACAATATCACCACAAGCATTAATATCATGCATAAAATGATATTGAATATCAATGTGCTTTGTTCTCTTACGAAACATTTGATCCTCCATAAGGAAGACGGCACTCTAACTATCACAAAACAATGTACTGACTTGAAGGTCTTTATTGAGTTCACTAAAGAGTCACTTTAACCAAATAGCTTCTTTACAAGCCTTAATAATCGTCATGTATTCAACTTCAGTAGTAGACAAAGCAACTATAGTATACAAAGTGGCTTTCCAACTATTTGTGCAACCCCCAATAGTAAAGACATACCCTATGAGTGACCTTCTTTTATCAATCGGCAAAATCAGTACCAACATACCCAATGACTCCATCTTTAGTTCTTCCAAAATGTTAGCAAACATTAGTAGTACCTCATAAGTATCTGAAAATCTATTGAATTGTTTTCTAGTGTTCTTTACCAAGATTCTCCATGTATCTGCTAATTGTACTAACTGCATATGATAAATCTAGACGTGAGCAAATTATAACATACATAAGAGATTTCACTGTACTAGAATATGGAACACGTGACATGTAGTCAATCTCATCATCTGATTACAGAGACAAAATCGATGAGAGTCTGAAGTGGGCTGCTAATGGAGTACTAACATGCTTAGCACTATGCATATTGAACCTGTAAAAAACTTTCTCAATGCACCATTTCTGACTTACGTATAATTTACATGATTTTCTATCTCTGAGAATCTCCATTCTGAGTATCTTCTTTACTACTCCCATATCTTTCATCTCAAATTCTTTACTAAGTTGGGCTTTGGCCTTTCTTAACGCTCATTCATCTTTGGTTGCTATCAATGTGTCATCAACATAGAGTAGTAGATATATAGATGAACCATCATAATTTTTCTTAAAATAAACACAACTATCAAAACTGCTTCTTTTGAAATCATGAGTAGCTATAAATGAATCAAACCTCTTGTACCATTACCTAGGTGACTATTTCATGCCATAAAGGGACTTTTTCAGCAAGCAAACATAATCCTTCTTTTCTGAGACTATAAAGCCCTTTGGTTTATGCATGTAAATATCTTTCTAAAGTTCTCCATGCAAGAATGTTGTTTTCACATCTAACTGTTCAAGTTCCAAATCATACATAGCCACAATACTAAGTAAGGCTCAAATCGAACTATGCTTAACAACTAGAGAAAACACATTTGTGAAGCCTACACATGGAACCTGATTGTAACCTTTCGCAACCAGCCTTGCTTTATACTTGGGGTTTTTCAACTCCTAGAGTCCCTTCTTTCTTCTTGAACACCCATTTACAATGAACAATCTTTTTACCTTTAGGAAGTGATAATACTCTAAAATGACATACTTTTATGTGTTAACTGCATATATATTTTGAGTATAATCCTACTAATTTAGGATTTTTATTATTTTTTATCTTTTAGGGATCAAATTAAAGACAAAAGGAAATTTGAGGGCAAAAAGTGTGAATTTAAAAATAAAATGGGCCAGCATGCGAAATAGGAAAGAAGTGGTGCCAAAAATACAAAATGTGAAAGACTTTGGGGCAAAAATTCAAAGAAGAGATTTAAAAGCATAAGACCCTATTTAAATTTGAATTTTAGGATTATTGTTAGGATTATTATTTAGATTTAAATTCAACTTTTATCTTTATTTATCTTTTAGAGTTTAAATAGGAACAAACTAAGTTTTCTATGTACTATAAGTAAGGGATTGAGTGACATAAATATGGATTCATCTTTTCTATAAAAACTCTATCTCCCTAAAACTCTTAGTTTTTGTTCCTTTTATTATTCAATAAAATTCCATTTGATTAAATTTATTTCGTTTTTCTCAAAAAGCATGAGCCACTAAACTCATCTAACCAAAGGTTGTCGAGATTCCCCAAAAAAAAGTTCATGAGGCTTAAAATCTGCACTTAGCCTTCTCAATGAGTATTCGTCGTTTCTCAGCATTACGAAACTGATGCTTCCATCCATGTCCTTCCAAAAGTGATCTTTTCATTTTGTGCAAAGGCGACTGCTTTATATGTTTTGGGAAGGTTGCACAGTCGGTTCGTTAGCTTACTGTGTTAGTGGTTATCAAGCCCAATAGACAAAATGGTGTGGTATTCGCCATTGAGAAGTGATGATCTAGTGTAAAACAGTCCCACAAAAGTGACGGTTGGCTAGAATCAGGTTCCTCTAAATTGTAAGGCTAAAATCTAGGTGGAGCTGGTGGTTGTAGGCGTCCTCTTCCACTATAATTGGCTTATTCTGTCATGAGAAGGACCACCTAAAAGCTTAGGATTGAACCCAAGGAGGATTGAGACAACCGGAGGCTAGAACTCTCAATCAAAGAACCTCTTTTCTCAATTTTGTTTCTCTTTACAATTTCAATTTCAATTTTAATTTCAATTTATACAATTTCAGCCCCTCCATATTTTTAATTTTGTTTTTTATTTTTATTTTTTTCCAAGTACGCCGTTTTTTCTTGGGCACAACTGTGCTCGGGATCTCGAGGAACAAAAATTTGTGTAAATCCAGTCCCTAAGGATTTAACCCTACTTCTCTTATACTATTCTTTTTCATTATTTTATAGGGATAGGTTATTTTTTGTACTTCCAACAACACACCAAATTTTGGCACCGTTGCTAGGGACTAGTAACGTACTAATCTTGTTTCTTTTATTTCTTATGACCAGATCTGTTTCAGGAATTATTGCGTTTGATTCAGAAATAGAGAAGACTGTGAGAGCTAATCGCAAGAAAACAAAGCTACGTAAAAATCAGTTAGAGGTGGTAGGGACTCAGAGTAACCTATCACCGGAAATAGAAGCAGGAGACAAAGTTGAGTCTAAGGTTAACAAAACCCGACTCACACACTAGAAAATGAAAGAATATGAGTTAATCCATCAGAAGAAGTGCTTAACGCTAGGGTTAACAAAAACTCGAATCTAGCACATCAACTTATGGCTCAAACGATTCTAAAATTGGTCGAAGCTCCTGCAGAACAACCGCCGTTATGCATTGCGTATCCTACTATGAATACTAATTTTGAACTAAAGTCAGGATTAATCTAGTTACTACAGACTTTTCGCGGATTACAAAATGAAAATCTACACAAACATTTAAAAGAGTTTCATATGGTTTGTTTTAGTATGAAACCTCAGGGCGTAACTAAGGATCAAATCAAATTGCGTGCTTTTTATTTTTCTTTAGCAAATTCTGCTAGGGAATGGTTGTTTTATCTACCTCCTAGATCTATTACAACTTGGACTGATCTTTCCCGTTTGTTTCTCAACAAGTTTTTTTAGCATCGAGTGCGGCTAAATTAAGAATAGAGATCGTTGGGATAAGGCAAAAAGATGTGGAGTCTCTTTACGATTATTTGGAGTGATTCAAGAAATTGTGTGCAAGTTGTCCACAACATGGGATAACAAAACAGTCTCTACTCTAATACTTTTATGAGAGCTTAAAACCCATAGAGATGAATATGGTAGATGCCGCTAGTGGAGGATTATTGGTCAACATGACTCCCCAACAGGTAAGGGACTTGATATTCACAATGACTACAAATACTCAGTAATTTCGAGCCAATCTTAAGCCCAACAGAAGGGTTCACCAGCTAGGTATTTCAGCTTTAAAAGATAAATTTGATCGACTTACTAATATCATGAATTCTCTTTTTATAGTAAAAACACGACCAACCCAACCATGCGAAATTTGTACAACACCCAAACATACAACAGACACGTGTCCTAGTTTGTATAATGATACTATGGCCCATTTGGATGTTGTAGGGAATTTTCTTGGACCTCCCCAAAGGCGATATGACTCTTATGCTAATACCTATAACCCAGGGTGGAAAGATCATCCTAACTTAAGTTATGGAGCTAACTCACAGTACAACTAGCCATACCAAAACCTGATTCCACAATAGCCACGCGATTTAGGTACCTCTCTAGAAACCATAGTCAATAAATTAGCAGCTAATATGCTTGATATTCAATAGAAAATCGAGGCATCCATAAGAGAATTGACCATATCAATTAATAAAATGAACTCACAAAGGAAGTTGCCATTACAAACAAAACCTAACCCAAGACAACATGCAAATACAATAACGTTGTGAAGTGGAAAAGTGCTGGAACCAAATTCTGGTAAGAATCTTGATCAAGATTTTGCCCAGAAAAAACAGGAGAATGATGAACAGGTCTGAACGAAACCTCTATTGCCCATAATTCAACCTCCATTTTTAGGACGGTTGAACCAACATCGGAGAGGTAAGGAGGAAAAAGATATCCTCGAAACATTCAAAAATGTCGAGATCAACATACCATTGCTAAATGCGATCAAATAAATTTCGCGATATTCTAAGTTCCTTAAGGAGCTTTGCACCAACAAACAAAAATTGACTGGAAATAAAAGAGTAAGTGTTGGTGAAAATGTATCTACGGTGTTGTACTAGAAGATACCAGTAAAATGTAAAGATAGAGGCATATTTGTAATACCATGCAAAATAGGCCTCTTAGGAATTAAAAAAAAAATGTGTGATTTAAGGGCCCCCATAAATGTAATGTCTTTTTCTATTTATGAATCACTTAACGAGAGTTTTTTGACGAAAACAAGTGTTATCATTCAATTAGCAGATAGGTCTATTATGCATCCCGAATGAGTCCTTAAGGACGTATTAGTGAAAGTCAACGGACTTATTTTTCCTGCAGACTTTTATGTGATAAAAATGGAAGAGAATAATGTTCCTGGGTCTTCAGACATCTTGTTGGGGTAACCTTTCCTTAGTACTGCAAAAACTAAGATTGGCGTGTGTAGTGGAACCCTCACGATAGAGTTTGACGGGAAGATCGTGAAGTTTAACGTTTATGACGATATTAGTTGCCCAAGTGAAATCTTGAACGCAAACTGTGTCAACATAATTGACTCATGAGTGGAAGAAGTTTTTGAGTCACCTTATGAAGATAAACTTGAAATATTGTTTGATGATAATTTTGATTCAGGATTTATTTTAGAAAAAGTTAATAAATTATTGGCTCCTGTGGACATTAAACTTCTACCTTCTTTTGTACAGACACCAGATCTGAAATTAAAACCACTTTCCGAGCATCTCAAAAGCATTTTTTTAGAGAATGATGAGACCATTGCCGACTTAGAAGGGATTAACCCCTTGACATGCACACATAAAATTTTCTTGGAAGAAAATATGAAATCAAAGTAGGAGACATAAGGAAAATTGAACCCAAATATGGTGGATGTGGTAAAAAGGGAGAATTTCCAAGCCCATATGATCAAAAGAATTCAGCTGGAACAACCCTAATGCTAGTTGGGGCGTCAAGTTAACGACGTTAAACAAGCACTTATTAGGAGGCAACCCAATTTTATTTTTATTTTTTATTTCCTATTTTTTTTATTTTTTTACATGTTAATAAATTTTATTCTATTTTCTTATATCCAGGAAAATTGACGAGAAGAAAAATTAAAATTGGAACGACATCTTGAATGAATAGATATGTTTTAAAAAAAAACCCCTATATTCTACCCTAATCCAAGTAAGAATAGCGCATCCCTACTTTAAACTCACCCAAACCTACACCCAAACACCCACCCTACAGCCAAACACTTTTCCTCTTACACTTTCAAACCCTAATTTTTCATCTATATTCACCTAAACCTCCCTTAAGCCGTCGTTACTCCTTTCCCTCACCCCCACTGACAATTTTCAAACCACTATGGCAAGGAATAGGAGTCGTGTTGCAGCCTTCCCCTCCTTTCTCCCCTCCACACAACGCCAAACCTTCCCCTCCTTACAGCTATGCTTGAACGAAAGTGACTACATGGGGAGTTTTTCTAAACCTTTTTACATTCACCTATTTGTTTTCTTCTTCTTCTTCTTCTTCTTCTTCTTCTTCTTCTTCTTCTTCTTCTTTCACATCAAGGACAATGTGTTTTAAGTAGGGGAGGCATTCCTCATTATTTTTGTTATTTTATCTAGGGGTGAGCGTTCGATCAAATCGAATCGAATCAAATGAAAATTTTTTGAGTTAATCGAGTTGACGAATCATATTTTATCATCCTAATTTGATTTAAAATTTTTTCGAATCGAGCCGAGTCAGATGGAATTCGAATCGAATCGAATTGAATATATTTGTTCGAGTTAAATTTTAAAAAATAATTTTGATCCTTATAACCACGGTCACCCATCGTAATAAAATTTGTCCACCGTAATTAAATTTTTTATTACCTTTCATCACCTCATAATTTATTTATTAATCTTTTATATACGGGTTAGCTTCTTTGCTTGCTTAGTTGTTTCAATTATCTTCATATTCTTGTCACTATGTATTTTGGAATTAAAAAAATATATTAAATGGAAAATTTTGATTTTTTAATAAAAGTTATTTTAAAGATAAAATGCGAAATTGATACCAATATAAAATTTTAACATGAATATTTTATGGCATCATTAATAATTCAATTTTAATATAAATATTCAATATGACTAAACAATTCAATAATATAAATAATATAAAATGTGAAATTTAATTCAATAATATAAATAGTAGATATAAATAAAATTATTACTATTTATGTTTAGGGATTTTTTTGGATAATTTTGATTTTTTATTTGGGAGTAAAGAGTGAGAAGTAAAAGTTTAGGGGAAAAATAAAAAGTTTTGGAGAGTAAAAGCTTGAGGGAAAGTAAATAAGGGGAGTAAAATTTTGGAGGAAAAATTTAAAAAAAAAATAGGGAGGATGGTTTTGGGGTAGATGGGGGATGGGATGGGAATGAAGTAAAAGTTTTGGGAGGAAAGTGGGAGGTAGTAAAAATTTAGGGGGAAAATAAAAAAGTTTTAAGGGTTTTGGGGAGTAAATTTTTTAGGAAAAGTAAATGGGAGAGTAAAATTTTGGTGGGAAATGAATTTTGAGTAGATGGGGGGTTGGGATAGGAGGGGAGTAAAAGTTTTGGGGAAAAAGTGAGAAGGAGTAGAAATTTTGAGGAAAAAATAAAAAGGTTTGGGAGTTTGGGATAAAAATGTAAAATATTATAATTTGATATTTGAATTATTCGAATTATTCGAGTTATTCGAATTCGAAAACTCAACTCGATTCGAACTCGAAATTTGAAAAAAAATTCGAGTTGACTCAAATAACTCGATTAACTCGAATAACTCGATTCGTTTAACTCGAAATTCAATTTTTTTTATTTTTCGAGTCGAATCGAATTTTGCTCACCCCTAATTTTTCTACTGTTTTTACTATTGTGTTGCTATTGTTGCTGTTTGTGCTCGTTTCTGCCCACATTTATTTTTTTTAGAATATTCTGCTTCTTTTCATGCCCAAGATTTTAACCAGGAATTGCCCACTGTTTGACCTGTGAGCATGATTCTTGTCTGCTGAGTTAGTTATGATTTTGCTAGTTTGATTTTTTCTCCACTGTTTTATTTCAATCAGGCTAAAATGATTGTGATTAATAAATTTAACCATATCTTACTTATAGTAAAATCGATTAAGTTTAATGCAAAAAGGACACTTAATACAATTGTATGCTAAATTTATTTTCATGACTGTTAGGTAGCTGTCAAAACTTCTTTTCGGCACTTGAATGTTTTTTTTCCTAGTCCTCCAAAATTAAAATTCTGTTTCATGATAATAATAAATTTTGATGCCTCCATAGTTATGAGTACAGCTTAAAACGTGACTGACTGAGCAACCGGGATAGGGTGCTTGGGTTGTCATCTCTTTTCACGTCAAAAGGTTCAATATATTCTTAAGAAAAAAAACAAAAAAGAAGAAAAAACAAGTAAATAATAATAAAGAATCGCATTTGAGGACTAAGGGTGGAAACAAATAGAGCGTCTTGATAAGTTTAGTAAATTACCCAATTTTCATGAAATAATCTAAGACGATTAAATTTTTGTGTGTTTAAATTGGGATACTTTTTCAAGTTTTACTTAAAGCAAGCTAAATGTACTCTTTATTTTTCATATGCATTATGCCTAATTTTTATAAAAACTTTGGAGTGATACTTCTTTCATTGTAAAATCTAAATTACACAGTGGGCTAGGAACCATACTTGCGGGCAAGCATGGGCTAAGTAGGGGGAATATGATAATACTCTAAAATTACATACTTTTATGTGTTAATTGCATATATATTTTGTGTATGATCCTACTAATTTAGGCTTTTTATGATTTTTTATCTTGTAGGGACCAAATTGAAGCCAAAAGGAAATTTGGGGGTAAAAAGCCCGAATTTAAAGATAAAATGGGTCAACATGTGAAATAGGAAAGAAGTGGTGCCAAAAATACAAAATGTGAAAGACTTGGGGGTTAAAATTCAAAGAAGAGATTTATAAATATAAGACTCTATTTAAATTTGAATTTTAAGATTATTGTTAGGATTATTATTTAGATTTAATTTCAGCTTTTATCTTTATTTACTTTTAGAGTTTAAATAGGAACAAAGTAGGTTATCTATGTATTATAAATAGAGGATGGAGTGACATAAATATGGACTTATCTTTTCTATAAAAACTCCATCTCCCTAAAGCTCTTAGTTTTTGTTCCTTTTATTATTCAATAAAATTCCATTTAATTAAATTTATTTCTTTTTTCCAAAAAGCAAGAGACATTAAACTCATCTAGCCAAATGTTGTCGAGATTCCCCAAAAAAAAGGTTCATTAGGCTTAGAATCCGCACTTAGCCTTCTCAGTGAGTATTCATTGTTTCTTCACATTACGGGACTGACGCTTCCGTCTATGTCTTTCCAAAAGTGATCTTTTCATCTTATGCAAAGGCGGCCACTTTGTATGTTTTGGGAAGGTTACACAGTCGATTCGTTAGCTTACTGCGTCAGTGTTTGTCGAGCCCAAGAAATAAAATGGTGTGGCATTTGTCATTGAGAAATGATGATTTAGTGTAAGATTGTCCTACAAAAGTGACGGTTAGGTAGAGTCAGGTTCCTCTAAATCGTAAGGCTAAAATCTAAGTGGAGCTGGTAGTCGTAGGCGTTCTCTTCCACTATAATTGGCTTATTCTGTCATGAGAAGGATCACTTAAAAGCCTAGGATTGAACCCAAGGAGGATCGAAACAACCGGAGGCTGGAATCTCTCAATCAAAGAACCTTTTTTTCTCAAATTTGTTTCTCTTTACAATTTTGATTTCAATTTATACAATTTTAGCCCTTCCATATTTTTAATTTTATTTTTTTCTTGGGCACAACTGTGCTCGGGATCTCGAGGACAAGAAGTTGTGCAAATTTAGTCCATGAGGATTTGACCCTACTTCCCTTATACTATTCTTTTTTGTTATTTTATAGGGATAGGTTATTTTTGGTGCTTCCAACAACACACCAGGAAGTTTCACTAGGTCTCATGTTCTATTCTTATGGAGTGATTCTATCTCTTTTTGAATGGCAATCATCCACTTTTTTGAATCTTCACAGCTAATTGCTCTTGATCATAGTCTTTCAATTTTTAAACGATGACAACACATCACTTTTTGATTTAGAAAGAATACCCAAACTATTCTGGAAAAATCGCCAATGATCGTCAGCATATAATTAGTGTCACCCCTCGAAGGTACTCTAGATGGTCCCTAATGATCATAATGAATATAATCTAATGTTCCCTTCATGTTATAGATTCCTCTGTTGAATTGAACTCTCTTTTGCTTCCCAAAAACATAGTGCTCACAGAACTTCAATTTTCTAATGTCTTATCCATCAAGAAGTCCTCTTTTGCTTAATTTTGTCATGTCGTTCTCACTCATATGCCCTAGACGCATAAGTCAAAGTCTAGTAACATCAGGAAGAAGAATCGACAACTACATCACCAGTAACTGTTGAACCCTACAAAACATATAACTTGGTAGTCTTTCTTTGCCCTTTTATCACAACAAGGGAACTCTTGCTAATCTTTAGAAACCCACTTTCAATTGTGTACTTGTAGCATATTAAATCAAGAGTACTCAACAAAATCAAATTCCTCTTCAATTCTGGTATATGTCGCACGTTACTAAGTGTTCTGAAGACTCTATCGAACATCTTAATTTTGACCGTGTCAATACCTACTATTTTACATGAAGCATTATTTCCCATCAAAACAACACTTTCAGACACTGTTTCATATGTTGTAAACCAATCTCGATTGGTACTCATATGGAAGGTGCAACTAGAATGGAGGATCATTTCCTAGCTCACTTTAAATTTGTTGGCAGAAGCAACTAGAAGTTCACCATCACTGTAGTGTTCTACAACATCAGCTTCACCAGATTGTTCTGGTTATTTTCCCTTTTGATTTGTCACCTCCCTTTTGATCTTAACCTACAACTTATAGCACTCAGACTTAATGTGTCCTTTCTTCTTGCAGAAGTTACAAGCTTTACCTTTGTTTGAATATCTCGCTCTACCCTTAGATTTACTGCAAGAATTTCATTCTCATATTTTTCTACAATTATTATCAGTATTTTGTTCTTGTTTATCACGAACAATGAGACCCTCTCCCTAAAAGTTAGATCAAACCACAAGATGCCTCATCTTATCATACGAGGCTAAGGAAGTATAAACTTCAATAACTATGAGAGATTCTGTACCACCCCTAACCCATATCTGTTGCCAGAACAGGGTTACGAAACATTACCAGACAAGAGAAATATTAAACCATTTAAATCATACATTAAAACAAACATAATCAAATTTCATTCAAATACATCCATAATATCCCTTAATCGAGCCATCGAGGCGCTAACAATACTATAGAAACAATCTAGGACTAATTTGAAAACATTTCAAAAATTTAGAAAAAAGTTGAAAAATTTGAACTGTAGATGTCACACAGCCGTGTGATTCACATGGCTGAGACACACATCCATATTTCAGGCCGC
The DNA here is from genome assembly GCA_025698465.1 of Gossypium longicalyx. Classification (NCBI taxonomy): domain Eukaryota; kingdom Viridiplantae; phylum Streptophyta; class Magnoliopsida; order Malvales; family Malvaceae; genus Gossypium; species Gossypium longicalyx. The sequence continues at coordinate 82,371,290 of CM046995.1, forward strand.
GTGGACATCGAAATAGGGACGCACAGCCGCTATCTGTGCTCGTGTAACTCACTAACTTAGGTCACACGGCCAAGCCACACACCCATGTCCCAAGCTGTGTACCCTTCGAAATGACCTCACACGCCTGTGTGCCAAGCCGTGTGCTAACCTACAGGGGTCACAAGGCCATGTTGCATGGTCGTGTGCTACACATGGCTGAGGCACACGCCCGTGTCTCATGTCGTGTGGCCTCAAAATGAACCTTAAAACACAAGTTTACCATTTCAAATTGCTTAGACCTTAAGAAACTCAAATACTAACCAAAATACCAAATCAAAATGACATTAATCAGGTAAAAAACACATCAAAACTAACCCAATATGTGCCTAACCAATGTACCCTAATTGGTACCACAATTATATGCAACTTTACCTCAAAATACACATTAATTCAATTCATCAACTCATTCAAACAATACCAAATCAATATACCTAACAAAGTTACCACAATCACAACAATTCAAATATATGTAAGCCACACATACTAGCATAACAATTATACCTCATTCTCATATATTTTGCAAATTGGTTATTTGCACAAAATATCATTCATAAGATTTACATAAGCCAAACATTAACCAAAATAGCACAAGAGCCTATTCATGCCATATAATCTGAATTAAACATTTCAAAAACTATAAAGATAAACTGGATAGTGTGACTTGAGTGTCGTTCCAATCATCCAACCTTTCAAAAATCTAAAATGACATTAAACAACACAAGTAAATTTAATGAAGCTTAGTAAGTTCGACGAGTTAAACGAAAATATTATCGAATTAACTATAATAAATCAAACAATAAAATTGTCCAAGAGAACTCCTTGTCATTCACAACTTCAATCGATAAATACATCTGTATTCAAGTCAATACAAAAATAAATAACATGTCTTTCAAATTCATTAAATAAATCACTTTACTGAGATTTTCCATTCGAAGAATGACTTAGGGTAAGAGTACATCGTCAACAGAATCTCATAAGAGTTGGTCTTTTCAAATATGCCAACAGAAGCTCGTAAGAGCTGAACAGAAGCTCGTACGAGCTGATCCATCCAATCACGCCAAACAGAAAGTAAAACGTGAGAGTTCGTAAAAAATGCTAAACCCTGATTTACTTGGGTAAAATGCCAATATCTCCCTTCAGTACCATCTCCATTCCAAACCCCCGTCATACACCAAATCACGAATGTACTCAAATCTCGCGTTTAATCCAAATTGAGTATTAAATTTGATAATATAATTCCAAAAATAATTCAATTCCAAGAATAGAACATATATATAATACCAATCATCAATTTATACAAATGTGAAATTTTAACCCTACGAACTTACCTGAACTGAATTGTAGTAATTGCAAAAGTTCAGAGACTATTCTGCTATTTTTCCTTTTCCACGAGTATCTACGGGATATTGATCTAAAATATAAAATTATTCATTTATTAGCATATATTTCATTACCAATCCATTTTACAATTAATTCCCTTTTATTTTTTAAATTTGCACAATTACCCTAAACTTTTACAATTTTTTCAATTTAATCCCTTAATTAGTTAATTCATCAAATTAACTAATTTTCTCAAATAAATGATATATCAAAATATTATAGGCCCTCAAAAATCCCTAACAAACCTAAAATTCACTATCAAACCCTAATATTTGACATTTTCACAATTTAATCTTAAAATCAAGATTTAACAAAAATCTCTTTATAAATTCATCAAATAGCATAATAAAGACTCCAAATACATAATATTCATAAAAAAATTCAATATTCATCAATGGAAATTTCCAAAATTTTTAACAGAATTGAAAACGATGGTACGGGCTAACTGGACCTAGTTACAATGATCTTAAAAACGTAAAAATTACAAGAAACGGGTAAGAATTGAACTCACATGCAAGCTTCTATGCTCAACCGATTCTCCAAGCTATTTCTATGGTGTTTCGACAATGGCATAAGAAGAAATAGAGAAGAAAACATATTTCTTTTAATTTGTTTTATTTAATTTCTATTTATTGACAACTATATCATTAAAATCTCATTAATCTATCATTTTAATTTCTCTTGCCGTCCAACACTATCCATTAGGGACTAATTATTATATTTGTCCCTCTTTGTGTAATTACTAAGCTATTTAATCATTTAATTGAACTAATTATTAACTTTTGCATCTTTTTTAATTTAGTCCTTTTTCTTTAATTAACTATTAAAACATTAATATTTCTAAACCAAATTTTAATACGAGTTTAATAACTCTATAAATATTATAAAAATAATAATTACGAGTTGACATGATAGAAATTTGTGGTCCCGAAACCATTATTTCATCATCACTGAAAATCGAGCTGTTACAGATTCGCAACTATACAAAATCATATCTCTAAAGGTTAAATAAGACAGGGGCAACGAACAAAGTAGAATTAACCCTAAATATTCTTTATCATACTGAACCTCCATGGCCCCTAAGTCCGAGACAAATTCTTTAAACACCGTTAAGTGTTCGAGCACAGACGTACCTTCTTCCAAACGATGAGAATATAGACGTTGCTTCAAATACAACTTGCTAGTTAGGGGTTTTGACATGCATAACTGCTCCAGCTTTGCCCATAATGCAACAATGGTCTTCTCCTTCAACACGTCATATAGAATTTCATTCAACAGATCCAGATGTAATTGTGTTAAAGCCTTTCGATCTTTATGCTTATTCTCTTTAGGCGTCAATGTCGAAGGAATCTTATCTAACCCTAGTAGGGCATCCTTCAAATCCATCTGCACAAGAATTGCCTACAACTTTACCTGCCATAACGTGAATTTGGTGTTGCGATCCAACAGTAAAATATTGTACTTTATTGTCTCCATTATTGTCATCGAGACAAGGAACTCAAAAAGCTCTGGTACTAGTTTGTTATAATAGACATCGATAATGGAAATAGAACAATTGCAAAGCAATAAGAAAGAAAAAAATTTAAAAAAAAAAACATAGATTTTACGTGAAAACCATTTTGAGAAAAAACCATGAGCAGAGGAGGAGAAATTCACTAAAGTTGAAAACTAAATGATACAAGTGGAGTTTCGACCAAATCTATTTAAAGGTTGAAAAACCCTATTCTAATTGATGTCAAATAAAAAAAGTATAGTTCTATAAGAATTCTACATATCTCCATATTTTGCCACTATATTTTATTTCTTTAACAAGGATTTAAGTCACACAAACTCTAACAAGTTTAGCATTTATAATCATGGATTTTTATTGAAACAGTTCATATATTTAGTTACCTACAACTTGAAGAAAAGAATAAAGATGTTATTAAAGACCCTAGAGTCTTGTTACTCTAAAAATATTATCGATCAAAGACTATATCATTGGAGATGTCTTTGGGCATCAGATGTAACACTGTCTAATTAGGGTCGTTGTTGACTCAGGTTAGAGAGAGTTGTTAGAAAAACGTGATGGGTTGCATGATGAAATTTTAAAAATTTTCATGCATCCAATATCAAATCAAATAGTTAAGAACAATAGAACATCAATAATCTAGCACCTGGATGTGTTTTGTTCCTCTTTGATAAGTTGAAGAAGTTAATTTGTAATTGAACTCGAACTGTAAGAAAGAAACTACGCTCATTTATGAAATCGGTCATATCTCAGGCTACAAACCTCAAAATTAGGTGATTCAAATACCTTTTCAAAGAGGACTCAAAAGATATAATATTTGGCAACAGGAATCTCTCAAAAAGGGGTTCGAAGGTCTTGAAAAGTCAGGTCGATGTTACCCCTATAAAATCTAACTATTAATCTCAAACTTCTCATAAAGAATTGTATTGGTTTACTAAAATGGTCATATTTCTAGCTACAAACCTTAAAATCAAGTGAGTCAAAAATAATTTCGAAGAGAAATTGAAGATCTATGTTTTGGGCACAAAAAAGGTGGTTGAAAGGTCTAGAAAAGTCAAGTTGAAGTTATCCCTATAAAACCCAGCGATTAATCTCAAACTTCCTACAATGAACTATACTGCTTTACAAAAACAATAGTATCTCGAGATGTAGACCTCGAAATAAAGTAATTCAAAATTTGTTTAGGCACAAGAATCATCCTGAAATCTGGTCGAAGCTTCTCGAAATGTCCAATCAAAGTTAACTTTATAAAATCTTGCAAGATTGGTTTTGAGTTCTCATGTAACTTTAATATTTTCTTTCAACCAATCGGATCTTCTCCATTATCCTCTAACCTATGGATCACATGATGTATGGGCATCGTTCTAAATATAAACACAAGTATTGAATCAAAATTCTATAAAGAAAAACAATTCCTGAACAAACTCTCTCTTTTAGTCGAAAATAAGAATTGATAATTAATGAATTTTAGTGAAAAAACCAAAATTAATTATCTAATTACCTAATTTACACAATCACTAATTTAATACGGTGAATTTAGTCATGTTAAAGTCATGGAGACTTCACTGTATTAAAATGTTTGCATAACTTTATTTAATTAATTTTAGTTCATTCCAAATAATTAGACAATATTTAATCCAATTAAGTAGATATCCAAAGTGACTAATTTAATCCCAGGTCAATCTAACCAATAAGACTAGAAAACACCTATTACTCCAATGAGTAAAATCTTGTGAACCATATCCTTATTCAATCATTTACGATTCCATTCAAGTGTTCATGTTAAACACAATTATTAAAGAGTTGTGTTGAGCTAGTGAATGGATCGATTAGACATATATAATTAGGGATTAAATAATTTGTAATTAAGTTTCAACTCTTTGTCTATTAATCACAAATTATTTAATCATATAGTCATTCCACTAAAGTACCATGAGTGGACTCCCCGTTACATACCATGAAATCCAATGACCTTTTCATATGTGTGTTACCGTCATAGGATAGGAATGGTCCTTTTAGCTTAAATTCGTTCACCTTATTCAATTTATTTTATCTCATGACCACTTTTGTAACTTCCATAATGAAAATGATCATTACTCAAATTAGTAATGATGAAATCATTTGTCCCAAACAAATGCTCTTGAATAGGTTCCATTTTCATAATACATACAATGCTAATGAGAGGATATCATTTACTCTTATTCGAGCTATGAATTCTACTATTGTAAGTGATGACATGTCATGCGCAAGTCATGTAAACAACTTACCAACTTTCAGCCCACTACCATGAGAGCTCAGGTTTTTAATAAATCAAAGTACATGAGTTGTACACACATGACTTGTCACTTACTCAATATTTATGTAAGTCACACCATGAATGTCACAAGTGAATAAATTATAAACGGGTCTAAGATAAATTCAACTTGAGTCTCATCCAATGTTTTATCATTCCAAACAATTGTATCTATGCCTCTGTCTCTAGGCGTCAATCCAGTTTCAATAGCTATGACAAGCTATTTTCCCAATTGGACTTATAGATGACATAATAATCTTCTATTATTTAAATCATTTGCTCAATCTAATTTTGTGAAATATGGATAATTTAGATTATCTACTAATATAGGTTGTTTTCTCACATTATAATATGTCCATATAATGCAACTTAATATTAGTTAAACCTTAGGTAATCAATGAGCTAATATTTACTTATGCAGTTTTCTTTGCTTGCAAAAATCATTAAAGACAGTCCAACATAGAGATAAAGAATAGCATTTATTCATTTTCATGAATAGTCAATTTGATCGTTTTAGTAATTTAATAAATATAATGAAATTACTACACTATGGGTGTAAAAATCCTAACAGGTGTTACATCAAAGTTCTCTTTAGTGTAATATCCCTCACCCGACTCGATTGCCGAGTCCAAGCTACGAGATGTCACAACTGTTACCAAAATAAATACTGCCAAAATCATCGAAAATCAATCATTTAAATAATCCAACATCATTTAAATTCAATAATTTTTACATTAATTAAACTTTTCTAGGACTCAATCGAGGTTACAAAAGCTCAATTGCTAAACCGAACATGAAATAGGACCAAATTGTAAAATTTTTAAAGTTTCATATAAGGTATCAATACCCTTTCTAGGTGTCGATACCATTTTAAAGTTTGATGTTTCGTAAAAACCAAATTAAATTAAGAGGTATCAATATTATATTTAAAGTATTGATACTTCCCTTTAGGTATCGATTAGACCTGTCCATGGGCTGGGCTGGGCCCAATTAAAATTCCATACCTATTTTCTAGGCTCGACCCGACCCAAAAAATAGGCCTAAATTTTTCCCCAAGTTCGACCCAGATAAAAATGTTAAAACCTGAGCCCCACTTGTATTAACTTTTTTATATAATTTTTAAAAAAAAATATAATACATCAAGAATACTAAAAACGTTAAAATAAATGTTTCCCAACAAATTAAAAATAAATTAAAAAAATATGTATACTTAAATAATACTAAGATAAATGCAACTTAACAAGCAAATGTAAAATGCCTCTAAAATAGTAACATAATTAACAATAAAACAAGAGTTATACAATATTAAAATACTAACAACAAAATAGTAGCAACATAATTATGAAATGGTAGCAAAATAGTGAAAAAAAAAAAGAAAACAACAAGAAAATAATTAAAAAAAGGTAAAAAAATCAAATTTTTTTTTGCATATTCGGGCTCATGCAGGGCCGAGCTAGGGCCAAAAAAGCCTTACCCAAGGCCCGACACATTTTCTAAACGGGACATATTTTTTTTGCCCAAGCCCATTTTTTGGGCCTATATTTTTACCCAAACTCTCCCACTTTTCGGGCTGAACCCCGGCCTGACCCATGGACAGGTCTAGTATCGATACCTTATATTGGTATTGATACTATTTTAGCATTTTATTTTTCAAAAACTTATTTAGGAAATGCTAAGTACCAATACCTTTATTTGTGGTATCGATACCTTGATGCCATGTTCAAACTCAAACATATTCAAATGGTGCCTAAATGTACCCATAAAACCTGAATAAACCAATTCAATTCATATGCTACACTTCAATTCAACAACCAATATGTCATTTCATATTCAATTCATACCATTGCAAATTCACTAAGTCATTTCATACCATCATTTTAGCCAACTAACCAATATGCCTCAATTGGCACCAATTCACTTCAAAATGGCCTTTCAGGATGCCACAACATATTACCAAACAAACACATAAACATATAGGCAATAACTTGATCAAAGATCAACCATTAATCATGATTCAAACTAAACTATCATTAATAAACTCATATTTATAACACCTATGTACATGCCACATAACCGACTTAAAATGATCAAAAGTATACCGAGTCAGAGTAGGATAGTGTGGTTTTCAAGTTGATCTGATCGACACGTTTCGCAAACTAACAATCTAAAAGGAAAAAGAAGACAATGGGTAAGCATTTTGAATGCTTAGTAAGTTCATATGAAATTTACTTACCTTAACATTACAATAATTTAGCAATTGAAATACATTGGTTCATTCATGTACATTCATCAAATACATCAAACAAGTTAGTTAAGTTACAAGTCATAAGCTTATAACACATTCATATAGTGATGTAACATTCCATCATATAACATATACCAACTAAATTATATTCAACCTATAACATATATATAATTTTATTCATATATAAATATTCATTTCACCCATTTCATTTTCGTTTAATACCATTTCCATTTCTGTTTTTTTTTCCTGAAGAACTATAGCAAAATGAACTCGGATACACGAGACTAATTTGTTCCCATCAGTTAACATATTCGGGCCGTTAACATGAGTTTCGGACCAAGGTTCGATGTTGCTAACACTAGCTTAAGAGAATTTGCAACATATGTTGGATCTCAAGTCATCGTATAATCCATGATCATGACACCCATTTTTATTCTTTTCGGTTGAATCATTTCCTTTTTCCGTTTAGACCCTAATGGCATGCCATTCGTATCCTAATCGTTTACTAAGTTCACACGGGCTCAATTACAATATTCAATTCATTTCAATCCCTATAATGTCATCATAGTATATCATCCATCCATATATACATTTAAATTATATTCAATACATCATATCTATTTGTGATAACCATATCATTCATTCTTTACAATTTAGTCCTTTAGATGCCAAAATCATTAAAATTACATAAAAATTCAAACTAACAAGTAAAATGATATAATATAAACATATCATGAATTAAATAAGTCCCATATAAACTTACCTGACGAAAACAATATCAAACAAGGTGGTGAGGACTAATATGCAATTTTTCTTTTTCCTCGATTATTCTCTAATTGATTCAATTCTCGATCTATAACAATTTATTTCAATTTATCAATTTTAAACATATTATAACAGTCTATTATAAATATGTATCAATTTAATTTTATTTTTTGAATGTTCCCTAAAGTTTTTCATTTTATTCAATTTAGTCCCTAAAATCGAAATTGCAATATCTTTCACATTTAAACCTCGATTTCAAAACCAGTCTCAATTTCATCCTTTTATAACCCTCTTTTATCTATAATTATAGAAATTTCATACCAATTTTGAAATATTTACACTTTAGTCCCTATGCTTAAAAACTAACAATTAAACTTTACAAACTAGTCTTTTTTCATTTCTAAGCTTAAAATCTAACAAATTAACACCAAAAGCTTCAAGTATTCATCAATGGTAACTTTTAGAAACTTTAACAAATTTATGATTTGATACACAAATTAGCTACGTCAAGCTTTCAAAATTTTAAAAATATAAAATTCACAACAAATGGACTCAGATTAGCGTTACCGACACCACTGGCTTTCGCGCTATTACATTTAGCATTAGCAACTAAAGATAATTGGCTCATAATCTCAATAACAACTTTGATTTTGCCCTCGAAAATAACTGATACAACCTTCATTATTGTCTTCTTTGAATGAGTTAAAGCTGAAGAAGGCATCTACGTCATGGAGGAAAATGATGAAGTAGTTGAAAAAGTAGGAGATGGAGCAATTCAGGGTGTTGGGATCTGCTGGTTGTTGCTCCTGATGCTTATGTTAGCCTGCTATTCCACCTTAAAAAACCTAAAATGATAAAATAAATATAAAAATGAAGTCAAAGTAGTAAACTAAAATTAATATAATAAATGTAAAATAACTACATGGCATTTTAATGTACCATACCAGATGGACGGTACTCATTAACGACAATTAACGATTGCGTGATCGTTTTGTAAGAAACTGATAATGTTAATGACTTTTTTGTAAGATTTTAAAGTTGAGTTACCAAAATGTAATTCTAAACATATTTAGAGATTGTTGATGTAGTTTACTCAAAAATGATAAACATATTATATATATACACACACGATTGAAACATTTTTTTCAATATCTACATCAAATTGAAGTACGTTTTTCTTCTTCTTACACTTACTCTTGTAAACGTTTGAACTTTTATGAAGTAATCAGGAACAACTGTTAAATATTGTGTTATTATAATTTTATTAATTTTTTCGCTATGGATGAAAAGTTTATTTGTTATCATTGATTTCCAAAATATTATTATTATTTTTTATACGTTTTAGATATTCCTTTTCGTTAGTAAAAAGTAAAAAGGAAAAAAAAAACATAAAAATAACCTAAAATATTTATTTATTTATTTTTAATATTTTATAATATCTTAAGACACTTGTTAACCTCTAATCATGTTTATAAAATCTAAAATCTCTACCAACATTGTAACGAATATTTTTCCTTTTTATTTATTCAAAATTTACGAGTGAATCTTGTAAGGAATATTGGTTATTTTAACATATTAAACATTGAATTATGGAGGACCATATTTTTATTAAGAAATAGTTACTTTTATTTTTTTACATATTAATTCGAAATAATTTAAATAATTATTTTTTATTTTATTTTCATATAAAATTTTTAATATGCACTTACTTAATACGTAATATTTAATTTAAATTCAAATATATAATTAAATCAATATCTAATATATTGTAATTATATTTTGATAATCCTAAATTTAGGTTTAATATTATTATTTTTGAATATTTATTCTTTTATAATTGGGGGAAGGAAATAGATTACTTGGGATTAGATTTGATCATAGGCCGGGTTGGCCCGTAACAGAATTTTAGATTTATTTTCTAGGTTCAGGTTTGGCTTGGTTCGAAAAATAGGTTTAAAATTCTGTCCAAACTCGATCGAGATTAAAAATGTTAAACTCATGTTCGACCTGACCCACCCGTATTAATTTTTTTAGATTATTTTTTATATAAAAACAAATATAAAAAATATAATATATCTTATACACTAAAAACAATTAAAATATATTTAAAAAAGTCTTCATACTTAAATAACATTAAGATAGTTGTAACATAGCAAGCAAATGACTCTCAAAACAGAATAAAATTAATAATAAAACAATAGTTATATAATATTCAAGCAATAATAATAAAATAGTAGTAATATAATGGCGAAATGACAGTGAAACACGAACGTAACAATAACAAAACAACAGGGAAAAAAGTTTAGGCTCATTCGAGTTGGGATGGGCCCAAAAAACCCTACCTGAGGCCCTTCTCATTTAGAAAACATGTATTATTTTTTATTCAAATCTATTTTTTGGACTTATATTTTTGCTTAAATTATCTAATTTTCGAATAACTCATAATCAAATCTATTTAGAATCGAAAATAAATTCTAATACGTACAACATAATATTCTTTTCACAAAATTGTTGGTTTTATAAATAAGTTGCTATTCAATTGTATTAAATTACAATTAATTTAGTTTAGAATTTTTTCTTCATTAAATATACACATTTTACAGAGAATAAATATTTTTATAGAATTTTGACATCATATTGCTTAAATTTGTTCATTTACACAAGTCAAGAGAATAAAATTTTAAAAAGTATAATACATTTATGTAATAATAAAAGATTAAATTATATTATATTATATGATGTATATATATAATTCTGTAGAAATAAAATAAATCTGCTCATGGATCAGATCGGATTAGATTGATACAAAATTTTAAGCCTATTTTTTAGGTTTAGTTCTAATTTAAAAAATAGGTCCAAAATATTATTCAAACCTAGCTCAGATAAAAATGTTAAACTCTAGCCCGACTCGATTCACATTAATTTTTTTATTTAAAACAAATTTAAAAAATACAATCTATCAAATATACTTAAAAAAACATTAAAATAAATATTTTCTAACAAATTAAAAATTCATTACAAAATTAACAACAACAAAAAGAGATTGCCTAAAACCCCATCCGTTTAAAAAATGTGTCTTATTTATCCAAGGGTAATCTACAAAAATAGTCACTTTTGTTTACCTCAAGTCATATTTTAGTCACTTATGTTTAAAATGTTACGTTTTAGTCACTTATGTTATTATTTTGTTACGAAGTGATCACTCTACCGTTAAGTTCCGTTATCTCTCTAACGATAATCCTAGGTGGCAGTTCAACTAGATTTTAGGTGCCAACTTGGATTTCTAAATTGGACGAAAATAGATTTTTAATTAAAAAAATTTAATTAATTAAAATTTTCAAACCTAAACTTTAACTAAAAAAACTGTTCATCTCCTCTTATTAATTTTTCTTCTATCTCTTACTTTTTTTCAATGATTTTTTTTTTCATTTGACTGGAAAAACTATTATTAAGATCAAAATAGTTGAAATCAACAATAAGAAAGAATAATCTGGAATGCCCACAAAGAGATTGTGAACATACAAGTTGATTCAGATAAAAAAAATTTGATTGAGAAATCAATTATTCAAGAACTGTGAAAGAACTAGAAAATATAGTAATTAGGAACAAGAACAGTGAAACTAACAACCCTTTTCTGAAAATTTTAAAATTAGCTTGAATGAAATATGTTCATGAAAACATTTTCTGGTTGCATTTCATGAGATGTCTACTGACGCAAAATAAAATACATGTTTACAAACAATTTCAAAAAGTAGAAGAAAATATTAAGAATTTTAATTTAGGGTTTTCATTAAATAATAAAAAATTCACTCAGTATTGAATAAAAAAAATAGAGGAATTCAAAGAAGACATATCTGAACCCTCCATTGAATCCATTTTTATGAAGCAATCAATTTGATTAAAAAACCCATTGAAAAAAGAAGAGATGGAAGAAAAATTAAAAAGAGGAGATGAACAGTTTTTTTAGTTAAGGTTTAAATTTAAAAATTTTAATTAATTAAATTTTTTAATTAAAAATCTACTTTCATCTTATTTAGAAATCCAAGTTGGCACTTAAAATTTAGTTGGACTGCCATTTAGGATTACCGTTAGAGAGATAACGGAACTTAACTGTAGAGTGATCACTTCGTAACAAAATAATAACTTAAGTGATTAAAACGTAACATTTTAAATATAAATGACTAAAATGTAACCTGAGGCAAACAAAAGTGACTATTTTTGTAAATTACCGTTTATCCAAAATCTCTTAACGAGTTTTACCTAAACCAATAGGAAAGTGGTTACCACAATTGCCCCGATTGTGACGTGGGTCTCGGTTTTTCCATTCATGTTTGCATAGTTTTACTTTTCTTGGCGAAAATACGTATGGCATTGGCCGCTCAGCCGGAATAGATTTTTATATTGATATTATTGGGAAGGTGAGAAGGAGGCCTCTCACAAACCCAAATCATCACTCAACTCAAGTATCATAGTGAAAACAAACAAGGGCAATTATTTATAAACTCAGTCCTTACCCTTGGGGGAGAAGTAAAAAGAAAAAGGGGCAATAACCAATATCTCTCCAATTTGGTTAGTTATCTTCCTCAACTACCAGACAATTCAAATAAGCTCATAGCGTTTCCGTTTAGCAGCCGCAGTGATGGCAACATCGTCAAGTTCATCGGTGATGTCCGCAATCCTTGTCCCTCATAACCGATGGGACTCTTCCAGTTCCGGAGGCCGGAGAAGCTTAGTTAGGGTTAACATTCCTGTTCCCGCCGCTTCTATTCCTTTGACCCGTTTCCATCCAACCGCTGCTGCTGCCCGGTAATCTCTTCTTTTCCTTCTTCTTCATCTTTTTCATGTTGAAGCATCGGACTTGCTTCAATTTATCTTTTTACAATTAATAATGCTATCTCTCAATTCTCAACATAGCAAACCCTTGCCTAAAATGGGATATTTTGGTGCATGAAGGTGGCTAGGTGACCTTAGAGATGGAAATTCTATTGAATTGGCATACCATAATAGAAATAATAATAGTATGAGGCAGATGAAGCAGAAGAAGAAGAAGAGCGATGCTCCCAAAGCATGGAAATGGAGTACATCTGTCTCACACTCACAGCAGTTAAAGAAGTGGATCCCATGCTGTTCCTCCCTTAGCCGCAACTGCTACGGCGAGACAACCCCCTTTCCTCTCCCAAAATCTGCGCAACCATTCTTTATCCATAAATCTCGTTTTCCTCTCGCTACCCACACATTCAGCACTTCTGTAAGTATTCGTATCTTGAGCTGCTTTCAACTTCTTCAGTGAGAAAAAAAAATGAAAAAGATCCCTGAGTGTCATTTTTATTCAATTCGTTAATCTTGTTAAGCAATTCTTTCAGGGCAAGCGTTTCTGTCCTCCATGTGCTACTATTGGTCCAGATGAACCACATGCTGCAAGTACTACCTGTCCGGATGGTCTTCTGGAAAATCAGGATTTTGATTCATCATATCCTCAATTACAAACAGCTGAACTAGAGGAGTTTTTATCCACTGAACTTCCTTCCAACCCAAAGTTACATCGAGGACAATTGAAAAATGGCCTTCGCTACCTTATTTTGCCAAATAAAGTTCCACCAAACAGGTATAATTCCCTCTCAAATTTAGCGGCCTCATGCTTTTATGGATGTAAAAGAGTTCTTAGATAAAATCTTACTCCATCTTGATTAGCATTTAGAAGTGCTTGTTTGAATGTTTATTTTCCCATTCTTCTTGGGTGTTAAAATTATTAAATCACATGAGCGTAATTTACTAGTTCTCTTCAATTCTTAGATGTAGATTGTAATAAGAATTGATAGTTATCTTGAGTTTCAAAATCAGCTTCTTTTACATCTTAATGGTTTTCGGGATGTTGAATTCACAGTACTTGTGATGTGTTTAAATATCCAAAAACTTCAAATTTGACTCTTAAATAATAACATACTGAAATAGGAGGCATTTTTCAACAGACCTACTTCATGCGGATGAGACATTATTCTTTGTTTCTTGCATTTACATAGTAATATTTTAAAATAACTTTAGGTTTGAAGCACACATGGAGGTTCATGTGGGATCGATTGATGAGGAAGATGATGAGCAAGGAATAGCTCATATGATTGAACATGTTGCATTCCTTGGAAGCAAGAAACGTGAAAAACTTCTTGGTACTGGGGCTCGCTCTAACGCTTACACTGATTTTCACCATACAGTTTTTCACATCCATTCACCTACTTGTACCAAGGTTTGTCCTTGTCCTTTTATATACAATTACTCTTCAACATTGGCTTTCAGACTCAGTTGTATTACCTTTGCTTTTTTGCTTGCCTTAGGGATTTAAGTTCTTGTGTTTTGCCACTTTTTGTATATATATGTATTTTAATCTTTGCCATGTGCTTTATATTTGTATATTTATTTCTAATATCGGTTTTTCTTCTCTCCTTGAACAAGTATAATTATATTTGTATAATTTCTTCTGTATTTGTCTGACAATCTGTGAAAAGATTAATGGAAGAATTCTCTGTTGATATTTTCAAACTGACTATTGGTTGAAGGGGTTGGTTTATTCCTACAATATGTTTCTCGTATATTTGACGGTGAATGACTTGTTTACTAGGATGCTGATGAAGATTTACTTCCACTTGTTCTGGATGCTTTGAATGAGGTATGAAACTCAACTACATCAAAGTCTTTTTTTTTGAAAGATAATTTGGCCCATTTTAAAGATAAGGACTTAGTTCTGATGCAATTGCAGCTGGACTTCTTCTTCTTTCCCATTTACCACCCCTCCCACCTTTCCCTAAAAAGAAGTCTATTAAGCACAGTAAAGAAATTTCAGCTTATCATTCCTGTTTCATTCATACAGATAGCTTTCCATCCGAAATTCCTTTCTTCGCGGGTTGAAAAAGAGAGGCGTGCTATACTTTCAGAATTACAAATGATGAATACAATAGAGTACCGTGTTGACTGTCAGGTGCTAATAAGGGCGATACTATGGTTTGGTTGTTTATTATTCTAAGTTTGCTTGAGTTCTAATTTATCATTATTTCTTTCTTTTAATGCAGTTATTACAACATCTGCATTCTGAAAACAAGCTAAGCAAAAGATTTCCAATTGGATTAGAGGAGCAGATCAAGAAATGGGATGCAGATAAAATAAGAAAATTTCATGAACGGTGGTATTTTCCAGCTAATGCAACTTTGTACATTGTGGGGGACATTGATAATATCTCAAAGACAATAAATCAGATTGAAGTATGGCATAAGCTGTTTATTATTATTTCTTGTGTCTGTTGTCCTAAGAAGCAGCATTGAGGTTCTTGACTGCAACATTTGATTTTATGCAGGCTGTTTTTGAACAAACTGGCCTTGAAAATGAGACGGCCTCACCGCCTACTTCTAGTGCATTTGGTGCCATGGCAAATTTTCTAGTTCCGAAGCTCTCAGCTGGGTTTGCTGGAAGTTCATCTCATGAAAGATCATCTAATTCTTCAGATCAATCTAAAATTCTTAAAAAGGAAAGGCATGCTGTTCGTCCTCCTATAAAGCACAATTGGTCTCTTCCTGGACATAATACCGACATGAAGCCTCCAGAAATATTTCAGCATGAGCTGCTTCAAAATTTTTCAATTAACATGTTCTGCAAGGTTTGGAAAATTAAGCTTATTTAGTGAATTTTTTAGTAGATTTTCTAAAGTTAAAATCTTCATATTCTCTTTATTTTCACAGGAATACATGTTGATGTTCTGCTGTTGTGCTAAGGCTTTGGGCTAAAAATGCCTGCTGTTTTGCTCTAATTTTAGATTAATTAGGGTCCCTTCTCTGCAGCTTTAGTTTTATTGTAAATAGGAATGTGCTTTATCAAAGGTGCTCTTACTGGTTCATAACATATGATTTGGCATGTAAGTAAGAGCATCTTAGGTTAGCAGGAAAAAGGCAGTTTATGCTTTGTTGATCAAATGATTCTTCTAATAAAAATTTTAGATGCCTTTTTTTCGGTTCATGTAGAGTTTAATTGTACTGACATTCATTCTCTCATTAATTATCTCATACTATTCCCAGAAAAAATTTTACTGTCCTAGTAGTTGTACAGTGTTCTCCTGGTGCATTGTTCGTTTCTTCATTTATGTATGATAGTCTGTCTTCTCCCTTGTTAAATTGTATTGTTATTCAACCACATGAAACTTTAACAACTAGACCTAGGTGTGGCATTAGACTCGGTTATTGTGTTGTAAATCACTAAATCTTTGTGCAGATTCCTGTGAGCAAGGTTCGAACTTTCAGAGACTTGAGAAATGTTCTGATGAAAAGGATATTTCTGTCTGCCTTGCATTTTCGTATTAATACAAGATACAAGGTGTGGTGATTCTCCAACTCCTTTTCACCCCTCCATCTTTATTACCTAGAAAACTTGCCTTTTTATGTAAATGCCTTGGTGTATGATTAATTCTGAAATTACCCTTTATCATGCTTCCTTCATGTTGCACAAATAAAGCTTTATTGAGTCCCAATTTGCATGCAATTGCTGTTCCCAATCTTATTTTGCGACTGAGAACAGATTAACCATAGTGGCAATTTTCATCTCAATTTTATTTAGTTTAGCACTGTGTTTATGTTGCAATCCATTTAACTCGAATAATAATGTCAAATGGGTTATTATTAACTCGTGGGGGTTATAGTATTAGGTATATGGGGTAGATTACTAATTTTAAGGAATGGTTTACCGGGAATTTTAACAGTGGCAAATTACAATGATTTTTTTCCCAGAAATGGGGTCAAGTTAACTAGAAAATTCATACCATATCTTCTGTGCTTTTTCTAGAATTTCAACCTTTGTTTCTGTGATCTGCTTTTGCAAGTCATTTTGAGTGGCAAATCATTACATCTGAATTGAAGTTGTTCTCCTAAAGCAGTCAAACATAAAAGTTGAATTGCACATTTTGTTTATTGCCACCCACCATACATCCCACTTTCAAGTCACAAGAATAACATAAACATTTCTTTTGAAACTTTGGGCTAATCTATGGCATTGTGCAGAGTTCAAATCCACCGTTTACTTCAGTTGAGTTGGACCATAGTGATTCAGGAAGGGAAGGATGCACTGTCACAACTCTTACAATCACAGCAGAGCCCAAGAATTGGCAGAATGCAATTAAGGTTGCTGTTCAAGAGGTTTGTGTTTCCTATCGTATACAATTTCTTCTATTTTCTTCTGTTGATTCATTCTTCATTGGTGAATGGTGTGGTCGAGTAATTGTCCTGATGCTCTTGTTGGAATAACAATGGGTTAAATAGCACATTGTTCTCCTGCTGTTACCTCCCAACTTTTCCTTCCTTATGTGTTTATTATGGGGTGATGATAGAATATTGCTTTGATTGATTCAACATCAAATGGCTTTAAATCCTAATATATTCTGTTGATCACAGGTTCGAAGGCTCAAGGAATTTGGTGTTACTAAGGGTGAATTGACTCGCTATATGGATGCACTGCTAAAAGATAGTGAACAGCTGTCAGCAATGATTGACAATGTGTCATCAGTTGACAATTTGGATTTTATTATGGAAAGTGATGCACTGGGCCATATAGTTATGGATCAGAGACAAGGACATGAGAGTTTGATGGCTGTTGCTGGAACAGTTACTCTTGATGAAGTAAGTTCATTGATAATGATCTTAGCCTCTGTCAGTGTTCTTCATGCTTTCTGTTCTCCCCATGAGCTTTTTTGTTTTTTTTCTTTTCTGTTTTAATAAGGCATATTTGCTCCATATAGTTGAGCTTATGAGCTAGGGCAGTGGAACTAATGTTGGTTTAAGTCTGTTAATAGGATGTTTTGGAACAGTCCTGCACACAATTTTTCTGCCTTTGTGAAAATTGTGCATCTTGGATGTATACTGTCAATTTCACCATGGCTTTTAGTTAACATTGCCTGTAATGCTCTGTTTTTGTGTCCCCTGCATACCATAACAGAGCTAGTTGCTATGATTTAAAGGACTATAATTCTTAAATTCCTTTGTTCTAGTCAGTTGCGCAAAACATGATTTAGCTCAAAGATTTTATTCATTCCTTGGAAAGAAATATCAAGTTGGTTTATAGATGTGGGTTTTCCGTGTAGTGCTAGTGCATGAGACAGGTGTAACTTTAAAATGTGATTTTTCTCGTTTCTTGGCACATAACATCACAATTTTAAATTAAAACAAATTCCTTACATACTTTTTTTTGACTGGTCTGTCATGTAGGTCAACTCTATTGGTGCTCAGGTGTTAGAATTTATCTCTGATTTTGGAAAACCTACTGCACCCCTACCAGCAGCAGTTGTTGCGTGTGTTCCGAAGAAAGTCCACATTGATGGCATTGGTGAAACTGAATTCAAGATAACTGCAAGTGAGATCATATCTTCTATAGAATCAGGATTGAAAGAACCTATTGAAGCTGAGCCTGAGGTCTTCTTCTGTACCTATATTAAAATATTAAATTCCACTCTGAACTGTGTTTGCTTATATTATCTTTGCAGAAGTATATTCAAGGAAGGTCACTACTAAATTTCTTTTCTTTTCTGCAGCTTGAGGTGCCCAAAGAATTAATATCTCCACAGCAGTTGCAGGAGTTAAGAATGCAGCAGAAGCCTTCTTTTATTCCTCTTAGTCCTGAAATAAATGTCACAAAATTGCACGACAAGGAAACAGGGATTACTCAATGCCGTCTTTCTAATGGAATTCCTGTAAATTATAAAGTATGCCTTGCATTTGTTGCTTTTAGTTTCTTTTTTGACCAATTAATGGTTATTTGGGTCTATAGTACTATCTGATATGTGTGGATTTGAGTCTTTTGTCTTTCCATGTAGTTTTCGGAAGATTAAGTCCTGATCTACCAAATAAATCTTACGTTTCTGCTTAATGTTTCTATGTTGCGTGTGTTTGAATTTGTTGGTTGAGATGTCTTATCCTGAGTTATTCCTCAACTTTTCTTTTTTCCTTGACAGTAATTTCTTGTTGAGGCAAGTAGATTCTTGGATTACTAAATTTAGATGATATTTCTTTACAAATCTCAGATTCAAAATATGTATCTTTGCATGAAGACCTCAACTAGGTGCTATTTGATTGGCTGATGAGATTTGATTTCTATTACACTCATCATGGATGTATTAAATGAGTTTAGAAACAACAGTATGTCTGGTCGGTTCCACATGTCTTTCTCTTTCATGGAATTGTTTGAAAATTCATTCATATGAAACCTTTTTCTTTGTTTAGATCTCAAAGAATGAAACCAGGGGAGGAGTAATGCGTCTCATAGTTGGTGGGGGAAGAGCTGCTGAAACTTCTGGTTCTAAAGGAGCAGTAGTAGTTGGTGTCCGAACTCTCAGTGAAGGTGGTCGAGTTGGCAACTTCTCAAGGGAACAGGTCATTTTTTTTCATGTTCTTATTACTTCTTAAAGAGATAATTTGAAAAAAGCTGTGAAAATGATTATTTTCTTGGCTTAATGGGTTCAACTTTTTAAATAGTATTTGACTGGGAAAAAAAGTATGGAAATGCATGTTGAGTGATGATAAAATATTTGGTCTTTTTGCTAAAATGAAAAATTGAGGATCACTTCCTATTGATCTCTTTTGCAAAGATCATACATTCATTTCTCTCAGCTCTATCAATACTCAATAGTGATTTGTTATAACTTGGTCCATTCCCATTGCTACTATTTTCACGCTGTTATAATCTCACTAAAAATTCTCAGCCTCTTTGCCCACCTATTATTTTTCTTATGTATGTTTTGATGTGATTACCAGGTAGAACTTTTTTGTGTGAATCACCTGATAAATTGCTCCTTGGAGTCCACTGAGGAATTTATTTCAATGGAGTTCCGTTTTACATTGAGAGACAATGGGATGCATGCTGCTTTCCAGTTACTTCATATGGTGCTTGAGGTATCACCATGTTGATAATTATATCTATACATGTTGATATTTTCTTTTTGTTTACTAGTTATCTAGTGTAAGAAACATATTAATGCTGGGAAAGGGTCGGTCCTTTGTGGAAACTTGATTTTCATCATAAAATTATGATATAATGTTGTAATAAATGAGGGCTTCTGATTTGCAGCATAGTGTCTGGCTTGAGGATGCATTTGATAGAGCTAGACAACTGTATTTGTCTTACTATCGGTCTATTCCAAAGAGTTTGGAACGCTCAACTGCTCACAAACTCATGTTGGCAATGATGGATGGTGATGAGCGCTTTGTTGAACCTACTCCAAAATCATTACAAAATTTAACACTCAAATCTGTAAAAGATGCTGTGATGAATCAGTTTGTAGCTGATAATATGGAGGTAAATATTCACCCTCAAATCTTCACACTGTAGCCGACATTCAAAATGAGCTTTCTTTTAATCTAAATCTGTTTGTCTTCTTTGTTCAGGTAAGTATTGTAGGGGACTTCTCACAGGAGGAGATTGAGTCTTGTATTCTGGATTATCTGGGAACAGTTAGAGCATCAAGAGACTCTGAAAGAGAGCCTGAATTTAGTCCAATCTTGTTTCGAACTTCTCCATCTGACTTGCAGTTTCAACAAGTGAGACCATTTCTCGAGTTATAGCAATTTTTTTTTCTGAAGATATTTCTCAAGTTATAGTTACATCATGTATTTGGGAAAATTTTCTGGAATTGTTCTGTGCATTTACCCATGCATTCTTTTGGTTTCTTCGTAGAAATTCTTTACATATGCTTTTCTTCAACCAGATGTGTTTTTTTTCTTTCAAACAGGTATTTTTGAAGGACACCGATGAAAGGGCTTGTGCATATATCGCAGGCCCTGCACCTAACCGTTGGGGTTTTACAATTGACGGGAAAGACCTATTGGAGTCAGTTGCTGATATTCCAATTACTGATGGTGAGTTCCCTAATGATGTGTAGAAATTTGATATTCTTTTTCCATCCAAGTCTTTAGCTCCTTGGATTGCTAGGGAGTGCAAGCTTTCATAGTGTCCTATATTAATTACTAATATAAGAACAATTAGAAGGTTTGAAGAGCTTTAACTTAAAGCCATGCCATCAAGCTTGCTGTTGAGTGGATTAAATTGTAAGATGTATGAATTGTGGTAACCAACTGAACATTGGTATGAATGTGATTTATGAGACCCTTGTAAAGGTTCTAGTCAATCACTGAGAACAGCTTGAGTTTAGTCATTGGAGGATAACATGGTTTAGGCTTTATAACTTGCTAGGTATGTGGTGGTTGAATTTGGGGCCTTAAGACGGTGTTAGAGTACATGCCTGCCAGTCTGGGCTCCCACATCATGCTGGTTAGATCTTGTTTATGTGGCGTGGAACTGATTATGACTGAAATGTGAAGTCTTGGTGAGGATATCAAGGATTTAAGTTGATGGGTCTGCAATACTCCATCGCATATTGAACGTGAATGTGAATGTGAAAATTAAGACTCATATGTGTTATAGTCAATTACTTGTAACAACTTGAGTTCTAGGTTTTGAGAGCCACATAAGCACACAATAGAAGTTGCTTAGATCTGGATCACTACAGTTGATGTCAGTGCATCTGACAATGTGAGCTGTAAGCCTCTAACATTGCACTGGTTTGAACTTGGTTCTTGGTTCCTGTGGTGTGGGTCTTGATCATGATGTCTGGTCATGATGATACTCATGTAGAGTCCATCAGACATTGGATATGAATGTGAATGATCAGACCCATGGAACGGTTCTAGTTAACCAGAAACAACACTTGAGCTTAAGCTTAAGCTTTTGAGAATCATGTGGCCACTGTTGTTCTGACCTGGGTCTTTAATAATCTTGCATTTTTTGCAAACAGGGCAATTCCATTTCTTAGCAGCTTGTGCATGGCCATTTAGTCTATCTTTCAATTTGCCTTTGCTTTGTCTTTCCCTTCCTATTATAACATAGTGGAGAATTTGACCTGGTTCCATAGAGGGAAGAATGGTAGGAGTCCCGGAGGGAATTGAGAGTGCGCTTTACCAAGCTTCTCTTAGATAAAGCAGGATTTTATTGTGCTGTGAGATGCCAAAGCTGACTATCGGTACCCATGTTTTTGGTTTCTTTGCGAGCCAAAAGGGTGCTCATTTATTGTCTGAGCCAATGGATTTGTTAGTAATGCAGAATACAAGTTAAGTAACTTTGAATGGTTTTTAAATGAAAAAAAATTATATATATTCTTAAATACTTGTGTCAAAATGAGATGTATTTTCCTTGAAATTAAAAAAAAAAAAAAAAAAAAAAAAGAGGTACTTTTCATCTCTCATGGCTGGTCATTTACTTTGCAGAAGCACAACTCCATTCCGAGGAGGGAAACAATGTTCAGAAGGATCTGCAAAGAAAGCTTCGTGATCATCCACTTTTCTTTGGCATAACAATGGGGCTGCTAGCTGAGGTTATAAATTCTAGGTAATTCTTCTTAGCCAACTGCATATATTGAGCAAGTGAACCTGCATTGATCACAAATGCACATTTTTTAGTGGTTGCAAAATGATCAATTATTGATTGCTGTGGCAGCTTGTACCTTGTTTCGCTGTTAGATGTCACAAGTCCTGAGCGTTGAAATTGCAATCAAGACTGTTAGGATTATTCACTTGCAATTGTTAGTTAAAATAATAAAAGTTCTGTTCATGTAATAATAAAAGTTCTGTTCATGTTTTAAGTGTTTCAAGTTTTTACTCTTCTGGGGCATCCTTAAAAAAATCCATACATCTTTGGGAATTATCTAATACAAATTCTGCCCTACTTGACACAGGCTTTTTACAACCGTCCGGGACTCCCTTGGGTTAACATATGATGTATCATTTGAGTTGAACTTGTTTGATCGACTTAAGCTTGGATGGTATGTCATATCTGTAACATCAACTCCAAGCAAGGTGGGCAATCAATCGACGGATAGATCTGCATTCTTTTGTTGTTTCTGCGGTTATTGTTGTCTTTTTTACCTCATCACCTATTTTTGGGATTAACTTCCAGGTATATAAAGCTGTTGATGCTTGCAAGAATGTTCTTAGAGGTTTGCACTCTAACAAGGTTGCTCCACGGGAACTGGAGAGGGTTAGTTCTTATACAACTATTATGACTTATGAGTTATTTTATGTTACCAAGTAACTGGAAATTGTTATGAAAGAATGTGGTTCAGGTGAAAAAAAAAGCAGAATTTACAGTTTTACTTAGATAAGCTAGCTGTCATTTGTTGAAGTTTATAAAAGCAATCCTTGAATCTACAGGCAAAGAGGACTCTTTTAATGAGACACGAAGCAGAAATAAAGTCAAATGCATATTGGCTAGGATTGTTGGCTCACCTACAAGCTTCTTCGGTTCCTAGAAAGGTGAAATGAAATTAGATAGTTCAGTGTTATGTTATATTGTGTTACTATTATATTCTTATTTTCCAAATCCCAATACTTGAGATAATTTTTATATTTGAAACTTATTTTGATGTGTAAAAGATGGACCAAAATTTGTTGATTCTTACCAGTCTCACGGTGACGGTAATAAATTCCCACTTTTTTTATTTTTTGGAATTCAGGACATATCATGCGTCAAAGAGCTTACTTCTCTATATGAGGCTGCTTCTATTGAGGACCTCTACCTTGCTTACGACCAGCTGAAAGTGGACGAAGATTCTTTATACTCATGTATTGGAATTGCAGGGGTTAATGCCGGTGAAGGTGCTATGGGTGAGGATATGCTTCAATTTAAATGCCTTGAACCTGATAAAAATCTTAAAACCAATGGGCTAGATTGTGGAAATTGGATTATAGGAAAAGTTGGACATGGGTATGAGATGCCATGGACAATATGTGGATAATTAGGACATGGAAACAAGGAATAAATAATATAATAATATAATAATTAGATTAATTTTTAGTAACAGTATAGACAATATGCCTAAAATTTTCTCGATGGTTAAAAGCAGTTATTATCACAATTTCTAAAAGTTAATTTTATACTAAATTCTACACTCAAAAACTTTATGGGTTATTTTCCCTTGATTTGGTTGGATGAACTTGTGTGCAGCTTCCTTAGAAGAGGAAGAATCAAACGAAGGGTTTCAAGGAGTTATTCCTGTAGGGCGTGGTTTATCTACCATGACAAGGCCAACAACATGAACCTGTTTGAAGCCATTTGCTGTTGTGTCGGCAAAAAGGTGGGTTTAAAGCAACGATGGGAAATCTCTCCCAAGTGGAAGCGTTGAGGAGGATTATTCGAGGATCAACGCAACAAATTCATATGGAATCAAGCCAACCATGAAGATGCTGCTATATGTATGTCAATGTCACACATTGAAATGTAATTACATGATTTTGATACCAACAGGCTTTTGTATTCTTTGGGAATTTTGGCTGAATAAAGCTCCTAATCAAATATATATTAGGAAAAATAATGATTTCAGACCTCATTTAGCAGGAAGTATAGCACGTGTATGGTGTGGGTTTTCGTTTCTCACGTCACTCAGGTATGCTGACTGCAGTTTTGAGTCACGTTGGTTGGTTAGTTCATAACTTCTTCCCCTTTTCCAGAAATATAGAAGGGCTTAATACGTATTGACCCATGTACAATGGTTGAATTCTCGGTTTGGTTAGCTCGGTGTATCAAATGTTGATTTTGTTTTAAAATTTTTTTCTAAGAAATGTTAGAAAATTTAAAAAAGATCATAAAAGAGAAATCAAAAGAATCTAAAAAATTAAGAATTTATTTCTACATATATGTATATGTATATATATTATTTTAATTATGCTTAATTTAAATTCCTAAAATTCTCTGATAAATATTTTTCCTCTATTTTTTTATGGTAATACCAAAAATCACAATGTTTGTGAAATTCACATTACTTTAACTTCAGATGAAATCATTTAATGAAAGATGAAAAATAATTAAATGAATTTGGTTTTGTGGATCTTGAATGGCTCTCAAGTCTCAAATTCCATTGAAGATTCATTCTGAAATTTAAAGAGAATTTTGGGATTCTTTTAAAAGGAGTTTTTTTTTTCTTTTTACAATTGTACGAATTTTTTAATTTTATTTATAAAATAAGGGTGTATTTGGACGAGGGATTTGTAAGAAAATTTTATTCTTTTCAAAATTTTAAAAATAAATTTACCTATTTAGATAAAAATTTGAAAAATTTGTGATTAATTTTAAGAGGGAATTTCGATAGTTCAATCTTATATTTTAAATTCCACCTAAAGAGGTTTTTCATAATTTTATTTAATTTAATACACATGGTCTCACTATATTATGAAAAACTTAAAAATTCCATATTGAATATTTTTTATATTATTTAACTTTAGCGTAATTAATTTTTAATTTGCAAAATTCTATTAACTTATTTTTTAAACAAATTATTTATTCAAATAAAGAAATTACAAATGGTAACATTTTGAATTGATAAATTCTAAAAATACTAGCATTTCAAAAATCTAATTTTTTTTTTCATCCAAACACATTCTAAGAGTAATTACAATTAAAAAAAAAGAATTTAGGAAAAAAAGTTCTGAGTTTTTTAGATTTTTTAAGAACTTTTATATTTTAAAAAATAGAATTTCATATTGCATTTTTATGTTTTTCATTAAATTTTTCTGGTTTTTTTAAAAATTGAGGATTTCTTTTTACATTTATTAAACATAGATGTGCTTTTATGAAAATTGGAGATACAAAACTGACAACTCACGTATTTTATAGTGGCCAAAAATAAGTATTAAGTCCAATAAGAATAAACCTCTTTTTTTTTTTAATCAATTTAAACTAAATAATATTATATTTATTTGCTAAATAAAATTTTACATTTTAAAAACAACAAAATGAACTCTAGCGTTTTAAATGATTTTATAGTTTCTATTTATATATTCACATAATCTAAAACATTTAAAAGTAAATCTCCTTTTATACCATTTCTCATAATAATTAAATAAATTCATTGATACAAATTGTTAGTATATCAAATATAATTTTTTTTAGTTAAAATATAGTCCATAGATTTAAAATTTAATCTCTCTACTTTATTTTCAGGAATGTAGTCCTATTATTCACATTTAAAAATGTAAATCAAAATTTAATAAAAATATTAATTTTTATAAATAACTTCTATATTAATTTTTATACAACATTCTTTCAAACTTAGAAGATAGAGGAAAATATAAAGAAACTTTACAAGTTTTGATTGTCTTGGCGTCTTTTGGTATGATATTTCATACAAATGAAAATTTTCTTCTAATCAGATGAGTCCTTATGTCCCTTTATGAATACATAATTGTCTAATAGATACATATTTGGATAGCGTGATCTACTAACAAAGAACTCAACTATTTATTAGATAATCATAACTTTTTGTTAATGATGAAGTAGCACAACTTTTAATAACAAGAGACATAACTATCACTTTTGAATAATAACAAAGTGTAATAGTTATTTGCAACCTTTCAATTGCAACTATTGGAACATTATATATAGTTTGAAATTGGAACATTTTACAAATGAATATGTCTTCATATTGAACATTCACTCACTAAGGTTAACTGTTTGATTGTTCTCACAATTAATTTACAACTACGGAAGTGCTGGTGGTTTGAGATTATTCCTCGATCACTATAATTGAGTTACCGATTGGAATAGAAAATTCATTTTTTGAGATCAATTCGAAGTCGTAATCAAAATCATGCCTAAAGTTAAGAGTTTATGTTTTTTTACTTTGGTACCTAAACTTTTTTTTGTCCCATCTTGGTGCCTAAAGTCATAGGCTATTCTGCAATAATTATTTATAGAACAATATTTGAGTGTTAAAACATGAGAGAGAAGAGAAAAAATTACAAACTTTGTTTTTGAGTTTTGGGTATGTCTTGGTGACTTTTAGCATGTCTTGCAAATGAAATTTATCTCTTATTAATAAAATATAACTATTCAATAAATGCCTATTGAGATAGACACGCCTATTAATAATGAATATAACTACTCATGAAGTATTTACTTGAATAATCACAACTTTTTGCTAATAATCAATTAACATGACCTTTAGTAATGAGACATCACTCATCACATTTGAATTGGGGCAATTCTTGATTAGCAACCAAGTGTTGTAACTTTTGATTATTTAAATATTTTCATTTGTAACTATTGGAATATTATATATCAAGTATTAATGATGGTAAATATTTTAACTAAGTTTAGTATAACTTAAATTTGTGATATTAGCTAAAAAAAAAAAAAAGAAAGTAAAAATCAAATTATAAAATAAATAACATATATTTATAATTTGATATATTACTAATTTATTTATTTTTTAAAATAAAACTATTTCAATTTATTAAACTGCTTTTCAGTTATCATTCATAAAAAATATATTTTTAGAATCATTCTTCTAAAATATTGTACACGTTGATTTAACTTTTATCATTATCCCCTACAATATTTTCTCTTTCAATTAACATGGTTGTTTAAGCTGGAGTGTTTGGTTGGATGAGTTGAATCAAAAATTATTTGGGGTAGTACCGATTGAATTACAAACTGTTTTCAACTGTAAACTCGTAGAACCTGCTTCTTTTTATTTATTTATTTATGTTTTTAGGCCAAAAACTTATACCTAGTAACCGACCAGCCCAAGCGAAGCCCAAATCCAAAAAACTAATAAAAGAAGTCAATCCTAAACCCACAGTAACCACACTCCAAATCTCCCAAAAGAAATAAATTAAAGTATTATTGTTATTTAAATAAATGTGATTATAAATTTGTTAAACATTGTTTTCTGATTTTATTTTTGGAATTTTCCTCATAATCTAATCGTTTTCATCTTTCACTGCATAAAATAAATTTAAAAATTCCGTGTATCATTTTTAATGCTATCACAATTTTGTTGGTTCCAATTTCCAAATAATAACTCCCACCAACTTTGTAACTATATTATTTCACATTTATCATTATATTTTATTTTCCATCATTAATATTCAATTTTGTTATTTTAATTAATATTTGCCATTAGTCTTAACTTACTACACAAACTTTTATGTGATTCAATCTTATAACTAAACTTTAAATTTTACCGAATTTGGTTAATAATAAGTTAATTTATAAAATTAATAAATTAACATATAATTTTTATTTAATAAAAGAAAGACTTGACCATTCAGATAAAAAAAAAAGAAGACAAAAATGAAAAATAGAAAGGTTATGTTCATTTCTTTCTTCTTTTTTTTTTATTATAAATAACTGTTTTTATTAATTATTGATTTAATATTTTAAAGTAATAAATCATAAAGTTAATTTTGATCAGAATATCTTTAAATGGCTACTAGGGTTTCTCAGGCCATTTGAATTGAGCTTCGTTGTTCATATAGAATGGTGGGTAGAAGTTGTAAAACACTTATTACTTTCTGCTCAAAATTAATGATAAAATATTGGATTAGATAAAACCAACAACCTAGAGAGTGGGATTTAGAGAGGTTATGAGAATTTTAGGTATGTATTTATTTCAATTTTTATACATAATTAGAAAAAGACAAAAATGTCTATCCATATTCTTTAAATAAAATTTACTCTCTCAGCTCAGTTATCACATTGACATTATATTATACAGAAACGAAGCATGATTAATATCCAGATATGGTCCCACCCCACACACAAATACATGCATTACAAAACATGTAAATTGAGCTGTAAATTGCATTTTACAAGAGTATAATATAGATATAATTACATGCATCACAAACATGTAAATCATAGTGAAGCAGGAAGCTAGGGTCAATATAACAGAATACACTCGTAATCGGAGAGAGAGATCAGGTCACACACCCGACCCAGAGATGGACAACAAAAGAAAGAAAGAACCATTAACACAAGTTATAACAAAAGAAAACTGCAGTTCACTACATCGGGAAGCAGCTCATAACTTACTTGTTTCTCAATGGCATTCAAAATCTCCTTTACCTCCTCTTAAGCTTCTTCCTCTCCTATAGTCAATCTCTGCATCAGAGCTAGACAAGCCTAGTTGATATTTCCTGCTCCTTGATGAACTCTTCTTCAAGTATATATCCTCTTCATCAGTCAAGGTATGGTTGATAGGTGTACTTGATCCTGAGACATCACCCACCTGCCTCCTTGATTTCTGATCTGCACCATATTAGGAGAGAACGTTACTGAATTTCATGCAACAGGGCACAAGAACTATCTTCATGACTAAAATGAAGCATAAACTCGTTCAAATACCAAGTCGACGTAATATATATATATATATATGCCCTATTCATTATTTAGAAATTACGCAATAGATGAAATCCAGAATGCTTAGAAGGTTAAATATGAAAATTCCACATTCTCAGTAAAATTTTGGTCCCATGATTTCTTCACAACCAACAACAGCCAGAGTAATAAATGAACTTTAAATCAACTAGAGGATACTTTACCTTCGTATCCATTGCATGCAACTTGCACATCATGGTGTACAGCCCAATTGACAAGATCAGATTTTGATTTTCCTTTCTTCTCATCCAGAAAGTTTTCCTGTATCCTATCTGTCTTCGATCCTTTGGCAATCGATGCAGGTTCTGTACTTTCTTCAAAAGCAGGTTTATCTATAGGAAAAGGTCTCATTGTAAATGAATCATCTGTAACATCAGTAATCTCCACATATTGGGTAGTGGTGATTATTTCATCTGCACTAAATCCAAAGGAGGCTCTGTAAGCTTCAAGTTCTTCTACATCTTGCTTAGGACTTTTACTCTGCTTATTTTGATGCCCACTGCAACTGGTAGGGTAAACATCTGAATCCTTCGAAACACTTAATCTCCCACCAGCATGTGGAAGTGGGTTCTGATCCAGATAGAATTCAGCAAATGTAGCAGGGCAAAAGAAATTAGTATCTTGAGACCCTATGGAGGAACCAGTTACGTCATGCCCAAATAGCCTGCCAGAACCACTCCTAGAATGTTTGCCATTCTGGGGAGAAATTGAAGGATCCCATTGCGGAGGGAACTCCCGTTCAGGAAAGGATGATGACAAACAGTCAGCAGAGGCCCTAGAGATTGGTGATCTGAGGCTACTGGCAGGACTGCCAGGGTACAGTGAATATGTAGCTTGAAGATCATTTGCAGCAATATAATTAGTCTTATTAGCACTTTCAAGATCTGCAGAAGATGTCAAGAACCGTGCAAAAGGGACATCAGGTGAAGAGGGCGTAGTCAGGTGGGCCAACTCAGGAGGGGGAGTGAGAGGAGCGGTGGAAGGCTCAGTAGTAAAGGTTGAGAAAACAGGAGGAGAAACTAGTTGTGTCTCATGGGCATATGGTCCAGTGGCAAACATTGTGGATGACGGTCCTCCAGGTGAGTTAGCCGATAATGACAAGAAGCAACTTGGTGATTGAGCTGTTGAAGGGAGTGCAGAATTTGTAAATGACGCTGGAGAAGAAGGTGGTGCTAGAAGAGATGGAGCTAACGTAGTAGCTTGGTTGGTCAACCCAGCAACAGCCTGACTACCATTATTAGGCTGGGTGGCTGATGCATTGCCCTCAGGCATACGAGATGCAGGTACAATACGCTTTCCACCTTTCTGTGTACCACCAAAACAGGAAAACGCCCCCCAGCATCCTCCCCATCTCTTCTGCTAACAAGATTAAACATTGAAAGGTTATATCAGATCCTCAATAGTCAATAGAAAAGAAAATTTGAAATTAAACAAGTTAAAACTAGCAACCCTCATAGTTTCTACAAAAGCCAGACAAATTCAGAAAAACATAATCAAGCGCTACAAATATATCTAAACCTACTGGCTACTGCAACATTAAAAGATGGCGCATATAACAAATACCCAGAATTTTCAGAATCCGTGTACAAGAAATCAAGAATCTGTAATACACTTGGGAAATAATATATATTTAAAAAAAAAAGAGAGCACCATTGAAGCATAGATATATACAATATATGTTATATACCGACAGATCACAAAAAAATCTTTTTCGAGATGTGTCAAAAGATTTTGCATATAGAGACACATCTCACATGCACACACGTTACGAAAGAGAGGGAGCAAATCCTTACAGAGATGAGAGACTGAAAGGTGTGTGCAGGTAAAACCCAACTATAAATGATAATCCAAAGCCAGGTATGGTATTTCTACCTAATAATCCAAAAAAGAAAACTCATGTTCCCTGAACGAGAACAAGAATTTTATGTAAAAGAAAATGAGCGCCAGTCTAGAAGAATGCAACCCTAAACCCTAAACTTAGGCATGGTTAAGGGATCTATGTATCTCAAATAGTTAACTGTAATTAACAAAAATTCTTTGGCAAACAAGATTTGAACAAGCCAAGCAGTAAGGAAGTGGTGAAGTAGTTGGATCTATAGATTGAACAAGAGTGCAAGAAACCAAGTACATGTATGTATGGTTTCAAAAAATAAAATTAAAAAAATCTGACGACTGGTGACAATTCAACAAAACAAAACAAAACAAAAAGCCAATTAACCACACGAAGAATCCAGCATTTCATCAAGAGTGTAGGTCTCAATCAAATGGGCCCAGCTTAGATAAAAATTATCTTCTTCTTCAGATCAGTTTAAAATGTCTTTTTTTACTATTTTTTTTCTAAGAAACAAGGAACACAAAACCAGCATATTACAAGTAGCAAGCAAATCTAAGCAGAGTAGACGCCAGTAGTAGTAAGAAGTAATAGGAAAAAAGAAATCAGATCTGAGACAAAATTGGAGGCAAAAGGAACAGATCTAAACAACAAGGTACCAAAAAACCGTACCCGTTCTTGCTGAGGGAACCTGTTCTGCTCGGAACCCATGAGGGGCGGCGGTTTCTTTCTTTCCTTTTACTCGGAATTAAGAAGTTAGTTTTGATATAGGAGCAGCAGTAGTATGAAAAGAAAACATATGAAATGGTAGGAGAAAGCTAAATTAAGAGAAGGAGGTTTGAAGAAGCCATCATTCATTACATTTCTTTCACTAACATTCGGAAGATGAAGAAGAGCAACAACACTCCTTCACTCTTTACTCTTTACACTGCTCTAGGCCTGGCCTGCTACTTGCTCACCTTTTTTTTTTTTTTTTTTTTTTTTCCTTCGTCTTTTAATTTTATTAATATTAAATTGAGGATATATATATATATATATTGATTAGAGGCAGAGTGTGAAATTAGGAAGAAAGTGGGAATTAATTAAAAGTAGAGTGGAGGCATGACATTCCAGTGGGCCTGAATTCATGGATACTTCCTCTACCGCCCACTCATCTTCTCGATTTCATTTTCATTTTTACAACAAATATTGTTTTTGGTTAAAACGAGATGTGATGCATGTATTTTCTATCACTAATTATGACTTAAATTAGTTAAGAAGAAAAATATAGAAGAAATCGAAGGGAAGCTATCAACTTTTTTTGCAAAAAGAAATAGAGTCTGTTAAAAGATGGAATCACTCTTACTTTATGTTTTTGTTTCATCATATTAAATTTTTAATTACATGTAAAATACATTGTTATACATAATATTTATATTTATTTAACCTTACTATAATTACTTATTTCTTAAGTAATTCATTCTGGGGCTATGCTCCTATTTTTCACTTTTTTTTTCTTTTTTAACTTTTCATTTCTACAATTTTTTTTAATATCATTTCACTTACAAATTTAGCCTATAAATATGTCTTTTTTTCACCTTAGAAAAATTATCCATTACACATTTTAAGTATTCACTTTTACAAACTTTCAGAGAATTTTGTGTTTACATTTTGAGAATTCTTATTTCCAGTTTCGGGATTTAGTTTTATATCAATCTTTTGTTCTTTTCATTTTTTTCCGTTTTAGTGAAATTATCTTTGTGAAAATAAAATAAAATAAAGAACGCACAGATTTTACATGGAAACCCTTTCGGGAAAAAAACCACGGGCAAAGGAGAAAAAAATTCACTATGTCGAATTCGAATTTAATTACAAGAGGAATAGACTATGTCTATTTATAGGCTTTACTGAAACACCTTATTCTAATCAAATATCAAATAGATGAAATTTAATAAGGTTTAAAAGACTTTATTCTAAAATAAAATAAAAGAAGTGTAAGGATTCGGGTCACTTAATTCTAACAATCTCCACATTGACACAAATTCTCAATGAACAAGTTCTTCATCGCGAACTCTCAACGAACAAGTTCTCCACCTCTTCCATAAAACCCCTTAAGGGTTTAACTTAAACAATGAACACCAACCAAGTCTAAGCAATGCTCAAACTTGGTTATAGGAAGTGACTTAGTCAACTTATCTGTAGGATTTTCATGAGTACTAATTTTGCTCACAACAATATCACCACGAGCAATAATATCACGAACAAAATGATACCGAACATCAATGTGTTTTGTTCTCTCATGAAACATTTGATCTTTTGTAAGAAAGATGGCACTCATCATTCACAAAATCTTGTCTTTGATTTGAAGGTCTTCATTGAGTTCACTAAAGAGTCCCTTCAACCAAATAGCTTCTTTACAAGCCTCAGTAATCGCCATGTACTCAACTTCAGTAGTAGATAAAGCGACTGTAGTTTGCAAAGTGACTTTCCAACTGATTGTACAACATCCGATTGTAAAGACATAACCTGTGAGAGATCTTCTTCTATCAAGGTCTCCAGTAAAATCAGCATCAACATACCCAATGACTCCATCTCTAGTTCTTTCAAACTATAAGCAAACATCAATAGTACCTCGTAAGTATCTTAAAATCTATTGAACTACTTTCCAATGTTCTTTACCGGGATTCGCCATATATCTGCTAACTGCACTAACTGCATATGATAAATCTAGACCTGAACAAACTATAACATAAATGAGAGATCCCACTGCACTAGAGTATGGAACATGTGACATGTACTCAATCTCATCATCTGATTGTGGAGACAAAGCCGATGAAAGTCTAAAATGGGCTGCTAAAGGAGTACTAACAGGCTTAGCACTCTGCATATTGAACCTACAAAGAACTTTCTCAATGTACCTCTTCTAACTTAGATACAATTTACTTGCTTTTCTATCTCTGAGAATCTCCATACCAAGTATCTTCTTTGCTGGTCCCAAATCTTTCATCTCAAATTCTTCACTTAGTTGGGTTTTGACCTTTCTTATATCTCATTTATCTTTTGCTGCTATCAACATGTCATCAACATAAAGAAGTAGATACACAAAAGAACCATCACTGTTTTTCTTAAAGTAAACACAACTGTCAAAACTACTTCTTTTGAAATCATGAGCAGTCATAAAGGAATCAAACCTCTTGAAAGAGACTTTTTCAGCAAGCAAACATAGTCCTCTTTTTTTGAGACTATAAAACCCTCTGGTTGTTGTATGTAAATATCCTTCTCAAGTTCTCCATGCAAAAACACAGTTTTTACATCTAATTGCTCAAGCTCCAAATCATGCATGGCCACAATACCAAGCAAAGCTCGGATCGAACTATGCTTCACAACTGGGGAGAACACATATGTGAAGTCCACTCCTGGAATTTGACTGTAACCCTTTGCAACAAGCCTTGCTTTATATATGGGTTCTTCAACTTCTGGAGTCTTTTCTTTCTTTTTAAACACCCATTTACAACGAACAGCCTTTTTACCTTTAGAAAGTTTCACAAGTTCCCATGTTCTGTTTTTGTGGAGTGATTCTATCTCCTCTTGCATAGCAAACATCCACTTTTCTGAGTCTTCACAGCTAACTGCCTCAGAATAATTAGATGACTCTCAGTTTGCATCTATATCTTCAGTCACATTTAAAGCATAAGCAACTAGATCAGCCTCGGCATACTTCTTTGAAGGTTTAATTTCTCTTCTAGTTCTGTTTTTGGCAATAGAGTATTGTGGTGAAGAAGCAACTCTATTCTCAATTTTTGTACTGGCTTGAGGAGTCAACTCTATATTAATCTGATGCCCACCTGCTTTTGATTTTCTTTATTGGAAGAGTCTTTAAGATATAAGTTAGGTAGCATAGCAGTTTCATAAAAAACGACATCTCTGCTTATCACAACTTTTCTATTTTCAAGACACCATAACTTATACCCTTTTACACCAGCTTTATAACCAAGAAAAACACATTTAATGGATCTTGGTTCCAATTTTCCATTATCAATGTGAGCATACACAGGACACCCAAAGATCTTTAAGTCAGAATAATAAGCAGGATTACCAAACCATACCTCTTGTAGAGTCTTTTTCTAAATGGAAATGGATGGAGATCGGTTGATCAAAAAACATGCAGTAGAAGCTGCTTCTACCCAAAAAGACTTTGGTAAGTTGGCATTTGACAACATACATCGAACCTTCTCCATGATCGTTCTATTTATTCATTCTGCAACGCCATTTTGCTATGGAGTATGGCGAACTGTCAATTGTCTCACAATCCCTTCTGACTTGCACAGTCGATTAAACTCATCAGAATAGAACTCTAAGCCATTATCTGTGCGGAGGTATTTTATTTGTTTTCCCGTCTATTTTTCAATCATAATTTTCCAAGACTTAAATGCAGAAAACACGTCGCTTTTCTACTTTAGAAGAACGCATAAACTTTTTTAGAAAAATCATCAATAAAAGTTAGCATATAATTAGCTCCACCTCTCGAAGGCACTCTAGATGGCCCTCACATATCAGAATGAATATACTCCAATGTTTCCTTCGTGTTATGGATTCCTCTGGTGAATCGAACTCTCTTTTGTTTCCCAAAAACACAGTGCTCACAGAACTTCAGTTTGCAAATTCCTTACCCATCAAGAAGTCATCTTTTGCTCAATTCTGCCATGCCATTCTCACTCATATGCCCTAGGCGCATATGCCAAAGTTTAGTAATATCATTATTTGACAAGGAAGAGGAAGCGATAGCTGCATCACCAGTAACAGTAGAACCCTGCAAAAAACATATAAATTAGCAGTTTTTCTCTGCCCTTTCATCACAACAAGGAAACTTTTGGAAATCTTTAAAACCCCACTTTCAGTTGTGTATCTATACCCTTTTGAATCAAAAGTACTCAATGAAATTAAATTTCTCTTTAATTATGGAACATGTCGTACGTCACTAAGTGTTCTGACAACTCCATCAAACATCTTAACTTTAATTGTTCCAACACCTGCGATTTTACACGAAGCATTATTTCCTATCAAAACAACACTTTCAGACATTGTTTCGTAAGTTATAAACCAATCCCGATTGAGACTCATGTAGAAGGTGCAGCCTGAATCAAGTATCCACTCCTCACTCACTTTAGAATCGTTGACAAAAGCTACTAAAAGTTCACCATCGCTGTAGTCTTCTACAACATCAGCTTCACTAGAATTTTCTAGTTGTTTTCCCTTTTGATTCGCAACCTCATTTTTAATCTTATTCTGTAGTTTATAACACTCAGATTTAATATGCCATTTCTTATTGCAGAAGTTACAAGTTTTACCTCTGTTTGAATACTTCGATCTATCCTTAGATTTACCGCGAGGATTTCGATCCTGTGTCCTTCCACGATCATCATCAGCATTCCGATCTTGTCTCTTACGAACAATGAGACCCTCTCCCTGAGAGTCTGGTTTAACCACAAGATGCTTCATCTTATCATACGAGGTCAAAGAATCATAAACCTCATCAACTGTGAAAGACTCGCGGCTATATAAAATTGTGTCTCTAAAGGTTGAATAAGATGGGGGCAATGAATAAAGTAGAATCAACCATGGATCTTCCTTATCATACTGAACCTCCATGACCTCTAAGTTTGAGAGAATTTCTTTAAACACTGTTAAGTGTTCGTGTATAGATGCACCTTCTTCCAAACGATAAGCATAAAAACGCTACTTCATATGCAACTTGCTTGTTTAGAGTTTTCGACATACATATTTGTTCTAGCCTCTTCCATAATGCAGCGGCGGTTTTCTCCTTCATCACATCCTGCAAAATTTTATTGGACAAATGCAGATGTAATTGTGTTAATGCCTTTCGATCCTTACGCTTCTTCTCTTCATCTGTTAATGTTGAAGGTATCTTATCTATCCCTAGCAGGGCATCCTCCAGATCCATCTGCGCAAGAACTGCTTGCATCTTAATCTACCATAACTCAAATCTGGTGTTGCGATCCAACAGCGAAATTTCATATTTCAAAGACACCATTACCGTAATCGAGATGAATAACCTGGAAACTTAGATACCAATTTGTGAAAATAAAATAAAATAAAATAAAGAACACACAGATTTTACGTGGAAATCCTTTCGGGAAAAAATCACGGGTAGAGGAGAAGAAAATTCACTATGTCGAATTTGAACTTAATTACAAGAGGAATAGACTATGTCTATTTATAGGCTTGTAAAGTCATATTCTAGTAAGACTGAAACACCTTATTCTAATCAATATCAAATAGATAGAATTTAATAAGGTTTAAAAAATCTTATTCTAAAATAAAATAAAAGAAGTGTAATTCTATATGGATTCTTCTTTTATTTTATTTTACCACTGTATTTTATTTAAATAAGGATTCGGGTCACTTAATTCTAACAATTTTTTGTTGTGATTTTTTATCCTCTTCAGAAGAATTTTTTCACGTAAAATATTTGTATTCGATATTTTCAATTTCTTCGTTGCTTAATTGGATTTATCACCAACAACGATTTTAGAATCAAATTGTATTATTATAATAAAAAGAAAATAATAAAAACATCACATGGCATAGAAAGAACACAAATATGCAACAAAAAAAAAATTGTATATATGTAAAATGAACAAATGTATCAAAATTTTGTGAGAACCATAAAATTAAATTTCATGTAAAATTTGATAAATTAATATCTATCATGTCAAATCATAAAAATAAAAAATTAAGATACACTTGTTTCATGGAAAATGATTTGTAATATTTCTTGCATTTTCTTATGCTTGTTTTATGGAAAATAGCTTGATTAACTCAAAACGACTTATAATAAACTAAAAATAAGTTCATTTTATTGTAATTTTACTTACCATTTTGAAAAGCATAAATCATTTTTCAAAAAGTAGCACATATGAGCAAACCTAATATTATTATATTAATAATAATTTTATTTTAATTTTAAAAAAATTTAAAATATTAAAATTAATATTCTAATGCTCAAAATACATATTTAATTATTTATATTCAATAATATAATAAATTATTAATATAATTTATTATTTTAATAATTTTTAATACTACAATTTTATTTTAATAATAAATTTTAAAAATAATAAATTCAAATTTTAAATAATATATTTATTAAAAATATTTGTATTTATATTTTAATAATAAATATATATTACTATTTATAAATATTTAATAATCAATATAAAATATGGATACTTTAATTATATAAATATGAATATTTGTTTAAATCATGTTTTGTTTCATTTATCCCTTCTAGTTTAATGTGTCACTGGTAATTCTCGTATATGTAATATATTTAATTTATATTAATTTTTAAGTATTTTTATTATTAAGTTTATATATTATATTAATTATTATAAAAATATTATTTTTTATAAAATAAATTTCAATTGTTAAAAGAAAATGTTCCTATAATATTTTGTAACAAATATACTTATATTGTGTTTGTTTCACTAAGAACAAATTTTAGAAAATTATTTCAAGAAAATTTACCAAATA
The DNA here is from genome assembly GCA_025698465.1 of Gossypium longicalyx. NCBI lineage: Eukaryota > Viridiplantae > Streptophyta > Magnoliopsida > Malvales > Malvaceae > Gossypium > Gossypium longicalyx. The sequence continues at coordinate 82,410,111 of CM046995.1, forward strand.
ATGAAAAATATTTTACACATAATCATCCAAACATTAGAAAATATCATCTTTACTATAAAATAAATCTATTTTCTAGAAATTATTTTTCAAAAGTTGTTTCAATGAAACAAACACAACCTTAGATGTGAAAGCGTACCTCTATGCAAGGCTTTATAGGCGTAGAATTGGATTTGAATTGGGTAACTAGTTGGTTGTGTTCTTTGTTTTACTTTTCCAATTTTAAGTTGTTTCTAGTAGTTGCAATTTACGTAACAAATTTAATAAAAACCAAACATTTACACTTGCACTATTGGTAATTCTATATAAGGTAATATTCTTCATCTAAACATGAGAATATACTTCTAAAATGTAAAATTACCCTTGATGATCTTAAATTACATGACCAAACATCCCTATAAAGTTATCAAGGACTAAACCTAAACTAAAAGTTCAATATTTTAGACCATTAAGGTAATTATGTGAACAATGGCTCAAGTAGTGCCACAAGCAATGGACACTATTCCCGACATTGCGATAGGCAACATAGCTTGCCATTTTTTGAGTTGGCAATATTTTTTAACAAAATCCTTGGGTTAAGAATTTTGTTAATTGTGGAAATATGATAGCCCATCTATAAAGACTAATCCATATAAAGTAGCATATCTTGAAGATTGAATCAGATTGGATCAAACAATTGAATCCCTTGATATAAGGAGATTAGATTAAGACTGCATTGAAGATTAATTTTTCAAATGTGTTCTGAGTATCTTAGACTTTATTAATATATTATATATGCTATTTTAGCTACTGTTTTGTAAGTGAGTTTGATTGTAATTGATCTAGTATGTTACCAAGTCAAAACAAGTATATATATACTTGAGACTTGTATAGGTTTTGTATCAAGAGTTTTGTACGCTTATTTGTTCAATAAGGAACTTGTTATTGTGAGTGCTTCAAAAGTGTAAATAAGTGTGTTACTTGGTTTACAACCTAAGTTTTCAAAGGGAAAACTTACAGGTGAGTGACTAGATCTTTAAGTGCAAAAGTGAGGTTGTTAAACTGAGGTGGGTTAGGACTTAAACCACTTGTTGTATAATGTTGAAAGATAGTGGATTATCTCACTAGCTGGGCTTTGTAGATGTGAAGCCAAAGCATAAGCATCTTGGTTATGTTTTTCTATGTTCTTGTCGTTGTGGCGCCTCTAGTTGGCACTATTAGTTACATTTCTTTTAGCACTGCCTATTTCATTGCAATTATAGACTAAGTCTTCAACAATTGGTATCAGAGCCTCACACTTAATATAGCTACTGGAGTTTTTTGTATCGATAATTAAAAATGGATGGATTTTTAGTATCTCATCCCTTTATGTTGGATTGTTCCAACTACTCTTACTAGAAGGATAGAATGAATGCCTTCAGCAAATCTATGGATGAAAAAGATTGGTGTACTGTCCTCAGTAGTTGTGAACCCCTATTTTTGAAACATTAACGATGAGAACTCTAAAATCTGAATTTGCCTAGATTACTGATAAAAAAACAACTTGCTAATTCCAATTCCAAAGCTCTTAATTTTTTTTATGGTGTAGATGCCTAGGAGTTCAAAAGAATCTCAAAGTGCATAACTGGCAAGAAGGCTTGGGATGTCCTTGAGACTACTTATGGAGGTACTAACATAGTGAAGCAATAAAAAATGAAAATGTTGACAACAAATTTTAAAACTTTGAAGATGCAAGATAATGAAACAATTGGTGAATTCTATGCAGAGTTGTGTGTCTTGTCAAACCAGGCATTTGCACTTGAAGATGAATATTTTATCTCAAAACTTGTTAAAATAGTACTAAGATCTCTGCTTAAGAGATTTTTCATCAAATTAATTGTCATATAGGAAGCAAAAGACATAGACAATATGAGGATCTATGAACTAATTTGGTTTTTACAGGCTTTCGAGATGATCATTGATAAATCTAGAATGAACATATCAAAATGTGAAAAGAGTATTGCTTTGTAATTGACTGACCCAATAGCCACTGCAGGTTTCACTATGATTGAAGTTCTTTAGGAACAAATAGTTTCACTTACTCAAAATTTTAATAAAGCTTTCAAGAAGTAATCTAAGAGATTCAAGAAGTTTGAAGCAACCAAAAACCTTCCCAAAAATAGATCTAAAGGTGTGGTAATTACAGAAGAGGTTGTCAAAGAACAAAAGAAAGGAATCTAATGCCATGGATGTCAAGGTTTTGGGCACATCCAGGCTTAATGTGCAAACACATTGAAGAAAAAGAAGAAATCCATATGTGTCACTTGGAGCAATGAAGATTCTACTACTAGTTCAGACTCAAATGAAAAACACCTACGCAACTATGTGGCATTTACATTTAAATTCAGTGTCTTTATCACCTCTAATGATGATGATACTAATTCTGAAATTAAATATGGAGAGGATTTCTGTAACACCCTTAACCCGTATCCGACGCTAGAACAGGGTTACTGAGTATTACCAGGCTTATATTCAATCATTTAAACATTTCATATACAATTATCATTCAAATAAAAAACCATTCAAATTCATTCATATAGTCCTTAATATGAGCCATCGAGGCCCTAAAATAAACATTAAAAATGGTTCAGGACTAAACCGAGCACTCAAGAAATTTTTATAAAATATAAAAAAATTTCAAAGTGCAAGGGACACACGCTCATGTGGTTAGGTTGTGTGGGCATTCGAAATAGGACCACATGGTCGTGTTTCAGCCTGTGTCTGACCCCGTGTAACTCTCTAACTTGGGTCACACAGCCAGACCACATGCCCGTGTGCCAGGCAGTGTACCTTTCGAAATGGTCTCACACGTCTGTGTGTCAAGTCCTTGTGCTAGGCCGTGTGAAAACTGGAGGGTATACTGACTTGTGTCACACGCCCGTGTGCTAGGCCGTGTGAAGTTACTGACTTGGTTTTTAAATAAGTATCAAGGGACACACAGCCGTGTCACCTGGCCGTGTGTCACACACGGCTGAGACACACGCCCATGTGGACAAAAAAATAGGCTATTTTCTAAGCCATTTTCCTCACCCAAAGTGGTGCCAACCTAAACTCAACAATGCACATACAACCATGACATAAATAAGCACTTCAAGCCAACCAATATCAAGTTTATATCATACACTATCACACATACAACATGATATCCATAAGCACATTCACTTAACCTCTTTAGCAGACATCAAACATACTTACAAAGTCTACCTAAAAGGTCAAATTCATATATGAGAATTTGTGCCTAGAACTTATCATGCATACTCATCTCAATTCCAACTAATTGCTACATAAGATACCAATCCACAACAAGGCATTCAGAAAGCCACTATATACAACATATCAAAAGGCCATATATACATATTTACATATCAAAACATATATCATTCTCAATCCAACTCACTTGGCTAATTACACAACTAACATATAGGCTACCTTAACCAAAACACCTATAAATGCCATTTAACCCAAAATATACCAAGTCCAAAGTACCAAAATGAGAGTTTGATAGTGCGACATGATCTCCGACGGCTTCCAAATCAAGCGAGCTTCTGAAATACTATAAAACACGGAAACATAAACCGATTAAGCAATTAAGCTTAGTAAGTTTGTAATACTAATCAATATAACTTACCAATTCATCCAAAATTTAAATAAGAATAAGTAAACATAGACAAATTCGAATTCGGCCAATAGCCTATCATGTACACACGAGAAGGTTAGCCATGCATGAATTCAATTACTATATATTATTTTCTGTATTTCTCATGAATACTTATACTAATTCGTATTAACTCGAATCACCTCGTATTATCACGGAGCTCGTTGAATTCTTTAAATATCAATAAATATACTTACCTTATCTTTCCAAATTTGATAACGGCTTACAGATATGAGTATATCGTTTTCTTTGTGCCATAGTCCTACTATGGTCTTACACGTAAATTGCCATAGCCCTGCCATGGTCTTACTCTCGTAATGCCATAACCCAATTATGGTATTATCATTTGAATGCCATAGCCCAACATACAAATACTGCCATGGTCCAACCATGGTCTTATCCGTTAATTCATCACTTACATAAGACGATTGTACTCAATCCTGCGATGTACTTGTTTGAACATTTAGTTCCATTTCAAAATTCAACAATAAATATGAATAATTCCATGATATCATTCACAATCAAATAAATAAACATTAACTGTTTAACTCTATGAACTTACCTAAAACTCAAACGAAGAATACGATTGTTTAGTCCACGACTTTATCTTTTCCCTGATTTAATTCTGAAGGTTTCTTGTCTTGATCTATATAATCAAATTTAACTAATTTAAATCACTTTCTGTTCAATTCAATGTAAATTTCATATTATGGAAAAATTATTATTTTGCCCCTATACTTTTGACCTTTTTACAATTTAGTCCCTAGGCTCGTAAAATAAAATTCATGCCATTTCTTTCCTATATAAGCCTAGCCAAATTCTATATAAGCCCATATCAGCCCATACAATTCACAATTTCACACATTTAATACAATATTTTCACATTTCTCAATTTAGCCCCTATTTGACAATTTCATCAAAAGTCCCTTAATAAAAGTTGTTTAATTAACAAGGACTCATATTCTTCCATTAAAATTCAAAACCTTATTATACACATAAATGGAAAATCTCAAACTATTCAATATTTTTTTCAATTTAATCCCCTAGTTAGCTAGCTTAAGCTACAACGACCCCGAAAACATAAAAATCAACAAAAACGAGATGAGATAGCACTTACATGCAAGGGATTTTCTCTGCCAAAATTTCAAGCTCTCAAATGGTCATTCTTTTCTAAAATTTTCAGCTCATCCATGTGTGAAGATGATAACTATTTTGGTTTTTTATTATTATTATCATTAATAGCCTTTTTGCCATTTTACCATTACCTAACTTTAAAATTTTCACAAATACCATGCCATGCACATCCACTAACTAAATTAATGGCCTAATTACCACATAAGGACCTCCAATTTAAATTTATATAGCTATTTAACACCTTTAGCTATTAGAACACAACTTTTGCACTTTATGCGATTTAATCATTTTTCACAAATTGAGCATACAAACGATAAAATTTCTTAACAAAATTTTTATATCATAATTCTAACATACTTTAGACCATAAAATAATATGAAAATAAATTTTACAATATCGGATTTGTGGTCCCAAAACCACTGTTTTGATTTCACTGAATATGGGCCATTACAACTTCTTATAGACATATAAAACCATGCTTGAGAAGTGAGACAAAGTATGTGTTGTTAGTTAATGAGAGAACACCTATTTGAATGAAGAAAATGTGAAACTAATCAAACAAATGGAGGAAAATATCATCAACTTGCTAGGAAGATGGATAGCCTAGTGAGTACTCAAAAAGGTCTTGATTCAACAAAGTTGATTCTTGAAGATTTTAACATTAAAAATGACAAGCTTGATGAGATTTTTATTACTAGTAAGAGGGATCTAGGAAAAAGTGGGCTTCATATGTTGAGAAAAAAGGAAAAATAGTGGTGAAAAACCTATCTGTATTTGTCAAATCCACCAATTGTGTTTATCTTGGTGAATGCTAAAAAAATCCAGTATTGATCCAACTAAGAAGATTGTAAACTCTAATAATAGAGTCATTTTTTATTATTGTGTGTACTTGGACATATTAGACCACGATCTTTCAAAATGCTACATAATTTGATATGGAAGCATGCAATGTTTGCACCAGTGCCCACTGCACCTAGCACTGCTAGTGGAAAAAAGTAAAAGTTTATTGGGAAAAAGAAGGATCAGAGATGCTTGTTGGTAGTTCATCAATCCATGAGGTCTACAATGAATAATACATAGCACTTTGATAATGGTTTCTCTTGTCACATGACAGGTAACTGATCTTGCTTGTCTAATTTTAAACAAAACCATGAATGTCAAGTTACATTTGGAGATGGAAAGAAAGGAAAAATCATTGGGAAAAGGTACACTCAATTTCCCTAGAATGTCAATATTGAAAAAAAATATTCTTATTTGATGATCTGAAAGCCAATGTAGTAAGTATTAGTCATCTATGTGACCGAGGCATACTTGTCAATTTCACCAAAGACAAGTGCTTAGTGTCATCCAAGATGAATTAATGCATCATGGAAGGAGCAAGGTGCTGAAAAAAAAATGGTTTGAAAATGGTTTTATTACACAGCGGAAAATTAAAATTTTGAAATCGACCTAGTTTGTGATATTTATAACAATAAACCTTGAACCAAAATCATACCTGTATTTTTGGATATGCGGATCCTTGACGTTTTCCGGCTTTCAACCAAACTATCTTCTTTGCTATTCTCGTGCCACGAACTGCTTCGAGTGGGGGCTTGAACCAATTGAATCAAAACATAGAACTAGAAAAAGTTTTCTTTTATCTTTAGAGTGAAAACAAAAATTCTCTCTTCTTTAACAGAAACGAGTAGAATTGTTATTCTAGAAAAATATATTTGATAGTTGAGAATAAATTCTCTCTATTTTTTGGCAGAGTAACAATTTCTCCAAGTTATGTAAATAGCTCTACCAATTCCATCTATTTATAGGGAGAGAAGGTAGAACCCTTTTTGAATTGTAAAAGTTTATTTCAAATAGAAAAACAACTTCCTAGCCTAACTAGGAGAGTGAGAGAGGCTAATTGGGTGTGCTTCCTCTCATATGTATTATGATGGAGGTTCATACCTCTCATTGTATTGGGCCCAATTATATGTGTTTTCCGGACTTTTAACCCAACACTTTATAATTTAATCCAACCCAATACATATTCCTCTATTTTCCAAAATAAATATTAATTTTCCAGTTAAATAATTTTCTCATCCCAATTTAGCCCTTGATAAAATTATGATGATTTTACCTCTGGTAAAATTTCCAAGAAAATATATTCAATATTTCACAATTCAACTTGAGTTTATTTTTATTTTCCGGCTTTAAAACTGCTCAAAAACATAAACTCATTCTTTCGATCATTTCTGAGTAATCCATATATATATTTGCAAATGAATCATTTTTCATTTTCATTTCCATTTCCATTTCCATTTCCAATTTTTGAGAAACCCACATTCATTTCCAAATGATTTCATTTCTCATTTCGGATAAAATCATAATCATTTCTGAATGTTTTCCATTTTTTTTGTTTTTATTCATTCCGTTCATTTTGATTCAAACATGCAATTCATTTTTGGTTTCAACAAGTTAGTAGAGGGACATATTGGACATATGCAATTAGGGCTCAAATGATTTATAATTAAGTCTCGGCTTTTCACATACTAATTATAAACCCATTTAGTCACGACATCATTCCATTATAGTATCATAACTGAGTTCTCCTTAACAAAATACCATTACGAAAGCAACTATTCAGTGCTTGTCTAATGACCTTGTCATAAGTGTGTTACCCTCATAGTATATCATTGATCTCTTTGGGATAATATTCGTTCTCCTAATGTGATATTATTTTATCTCATGGTGACCATTTCATCTTTCTTCATGAAAAGTAAATCATTATCAAATAGTGATCAAGTCATCCATCACAATGACGAACGACTCGTGACCACGTTTACTTTTCATCAACCATGTAATGCCAATGAGAGGATATCATTTACCCATGTCTCGGGCTATGAATTCCATTATTGTAAATGACGCTATGTGTTACAGAAGTCATGCACCCAACACACTAAATTTTAGTTCCTTATCTATTTGAACTCAGGCTTTTACTTACATAAAAGTGTATGAGTCACTTATACATAATCCACCATCTACTCAGGATTTAGGTATGTCGAACTATGAATATCATAAGTGAATAAATCCATAAAAATGGATTTAGGATCTATTCTGCTTAGGTCCAATCCGGTATATTGTCAGCCCAGTTAGTCACATCTACGTCTTTATCTTTTGGGAGTCGTCCGCTCTAGTGCTCAAGATAAAACATCTCCCCAATTGGACTTGATAGACGACATGTTAGTCTTTCAATCGATTTGTTCATTTCTGATTAGACTAAGGACATGTTTAGGTTCGTCTACTAATATAAGTTTTCTTTTGTATTATGATTTGACCACGTAATACCGCTTAGTATTAGTTAAACATTATACAACCAGTGAGCAACATTTGTTTTCATTTTGCTTTGCCTGCAAAAACCATGTGAGGACAATATACAAAGCATTAATGTAATCCATGAATAATTTTATTAACCAATCTGTTAAAAAAATTACAATCGTACTTAAATGAAAATACTACACTTAAGGCACTAGATCCAACACAAGGAACATTAATAACCGCTATAGAGTTGTTCAAACCACCATTTGTACAAAAAGGCTAGTATATATGAACTCGAGTTGTGGCATAAGAAACTTGGTTACATTCACTACAAAAGCCTTTAATGTCTAATTCATTATGATGTTGCAAGAGGAATTCTTAAATCGGGCTAAGCCTTTCTTAAAGTCTGTAGTGGCTACTAGAAGGGGAGGCAACATAAGGAGTCACATCAGTAGTTATCACTTATTCAAACCACTGCTCTTTTTAAGCTTCTTTACATGGATCTCATAGTCCTTATGCAAACTAAAAACATTGGAGGAAAATGATATGTTTTGGTATGTGTAGATAATTTTTCAAGATCCACATGGGTGAAATTTCCCAGAGAAAGGTTTGATGCATTTGAAGAATTTAAGAAATTGTGCAAAAAACTTATGAATGAAAAGGGGCAAACCATAGGCACAATTGTGTGAATAATTAGTGACCATGGTTGTGAGTTCAATAATGAAGAATCTACTGGATTTTGTGATGAAGAAGGAATAAGGCATGAATTTTCTATTATTAAGACTATACAGTAGAATGGAGTTGTGGAACATAAGAACCACACAAGAACCACAGTAGAATGGAGTTGTTGCTTAACAACAACAGAGTTGCTCATAGATTTTGGGTTGAAATTGTGAACACTACAGTCTATGTAATAAATAAGGTTCTTATTATACTAAAGACTCATATGACACCTTACAAGATGTGGAAAGGAGGAAGTCAAATGTCAAATATTTCCATGTGATTGGGAGCACTTGCTACACCCTGAAAGAATGAGAATATCAAGGCAATTTTGATTCAAAGAATGATGAAGGGATTTTCCCGGGATATTCAAACAATAACAAGGCCTTCAGATTATGCAATATATGAACTCAAAAGATAATAATGTCCTTTAATGTGTGATTAATGATAGTGCAATTGAGAAGAATACTGAAGATGAAGAAGTAAAACACGAAGTGATGGACTCAATGATCATTGCTCCAAGCACTAAGAATGTTGTAGAAACTCATTTTTGCAAAAACCCATGTAGTTGTGGATGTGAACCTAGATGATGATCAAAACGAGGATGTTGAACAATCTCATCTTTCTTCTAGGGTCAAAAAGGATCATTTTGGAGAGATTAATGATGGACACGTAAGGAAGAAAGCTAGTAAATATAAAAGCACGAGTTTAGAGAAACTTTTGAACCAATCAATATAGTCTTTGTTATTCATTATATTATTGAATTTGTAATTTTAAATATTTTTTATTATTTATAAGATTTAACTAAAATAATTAGTTAAAAGATTCTATTTGATAAGATATATATAAGAATTTTTATTCTATTGAAAGAAAATTATTAAATAAATTGAAAGAAAATTATTAAATAAATTTACATAAAAATAAAGAAAAAAGTCAAATTTTATATTAAATTATTATATATTTAAATTATTATGTTTACATAACCAAAAAAATAAGAAGAAAAAGATTATATCACTTTTGTTATAATTATTTATATAATAAGTGACTTTATATTTATTATATAAAATTTTATAAACAATATTTTTTATAATATAATATAATAAAATCTATTATATTATATCTAAATTGATTGTATATTATCAACAAATTATTATTGTCAATTTATTGAGTGTTAAGAAATAAAATAAATTTGAATTATGAAGAGTTTAATTTACAATATATCAATGTTTTTATAGTTTTACAAATATTTTAATTATGATTGGAATTTTTTATTGACATTATATTTGAATTATTAAAATAATTTATATATTAAGTTAATTAGTTATTGCGTTAATTACATGAAGGTGTATTGAATATGTTAAAAATGTTTTCATTATGATTTAAATTTTTTTATTATAATATTTAAATTGTTAAATAAGTAAATATAATTTAATTACATTTAAAAACTTTGAATAAGAACTAATTATAGTAATTTAAAATATAATATTTTAAAATAATTCAAAATTAAACTAATAAAATCACATTAAATGCGCATGACATTAAAGACTAGTAATTACTAAAAGAATAATATTTTGTAATATAAAAATAACTTAAAGTTTTAAAATTAACATAACTTAATAATTTTTTGAATTTAAACATTGCTTTTTATAGTAAGTTATAAAAATTACTCATTTTGAATCTAAACCAATTTGTATTAACGGCAATGCAAGTACTGGTGTTTGAAAAACAAAAAAAAAAAGGATAAATATTTTGTGGTACTGACTTCCAAAATGCAGCATAATAGGAAGTGATACATGAGGACAGGCATAGGGTACTGAAATTGCAAATCACATTACGCCAAGCTCTAAATTCCATTCTAATTTATAACTAAGCTTGAAATCTACCTAAATAACAAAACAAACCCATCCAACTAAACTTAAGAAATCTAATCATTAAACCAAAAAGCAAACCATCGACAGGCAAAATACAATGCAGCACTAAAACCACCATTTTTGTACAGATAGCTAAGAAAAAAAATAATGTTCAGTAAATTCATATGGTTTTAAGCTTCAGGAAACGTTCATGGCCTCAGCATGATAGTTCTCAAGCTCCTTGTCAAGATCATCTGCTGACTTTTCCATAGGCTTCCTTTTTCCACGGCCACGGCCTCTACCACGACCACCTCCACGGCCACTCCTCATAGTCATACCCCCACGACGGCTGCAACGAGAACCAGCTAGTAAATTAAAAGCTAATACCAAAATACAACCATTTATCATCGATAAGAAATCAACTCCGAAAAGATGAAGTAAATAAGCTTTCAATCAGTTCATATGCATCCACCACCTATAATTCATAAGGAACACACAACATACAAGATACATCGTTAATTGTTCCATCTACAACCTTCACCACTGCAAGCTTCTTTGCGGCAGGTATATTGTTAAGGTAAACCAACCTAAAAATCATGACAATACTGCCGCACCCATTGAAAATTTTGAAGGCTGTTAAATCAATCAATCATTTTGTTAATCATATGAAATGACAGGCTCGAGGCAAAATAAAGGACTGTTAAGATAAGGGCTAAGGACGTTATTTATTTATTTATTGGTTCAAAAGAGGCCAAGGCGTCTGAGGAACTGCAGAAGGAGAATTTGCAAGTGCCGAGTATAGAACCCCGACCTTAAAAATTTACCTCCTAAGAGAGTTGGGTGAATCATTTAGGTTAAGCCCTAGATTCCAAGAGAGCCATCTAAAAGAGCAAGTCCCAATAACTTGCAAAAGAAAAGCTCAAACAACAAGCTAATTTACCTAGCAGTGTAGTAGAAATGAATGTGGAAGGAAAGAGAGAGGAAAGAAAATTTTCCTCTCATTTTGTAGGGACGAAATAGCGATGAGGAAAACAAGCAGGATGTGCCCCTTTATTTCCTCTTAATCGAATTCTTCCAAATGTGGGAGGGAAAAACTCATACTTTCCCTCCCCTCCTTTTTACTCATGGTTTTAATAAAAGCAACGCACTCACAAAAAAATTCACATATAAGCTTGTACAAAACATCTTACAAGAAAAAAGGAATTGGCAACTTATTTATCACGTTGGACTAATTTAAGTTTAATACCTATTACAATATATTGAGAAAAGAAATTCTACATCATTAAGGTGTCAAAGTACTTACTTAGGACCACGATTAATTCCAGCAGAGCTTCTTGATTGACCTGCTCCAGACCTGCACAAGTACTTGTAAGTTTAGTAGTTGTAAAATGGTAGATAAAAAAAGTTAATCAGTATGGAATAGACAAAGAGACGGGAGATAAATCGATGTAACTACCAGTATCTTTAAAACTTAAAGCAGAAATATGTTCGCAGCCCAAGCTCTATAAACAAAAAACATATGTATAGCAAACCTAAAAAGTAAAAATATACAGAAATACTCGACATGAATCAGAAGATGGGAAAAAAAGTACTCATTTCCCCATATGTAAATTACCCAAGAAGTTTTCAACAACCATTCCAGTTGATTGCAAATAAATAAATATGATAAAACAACATGGGTCGATACTGAGTATGTAAAAAGAAATAAATTACGGATCAACAAAATACAATCTTCTTAAACATACATAAAAAAAAGCTTAAAAAATACATTATCTTGGGTCTCCAATATAGTGGTGTTATTATCTCGTCTTGAAAATTACAGACTCCAAGATTCAGCAGTGTTTAAAATAGTATAGACAGAAGGACCCATGTAAAAACTGTTAGGGACTTTAATACTACTGCAGAAAATTAGGAAAAAAAAAAATGTTGACACACAGATTTAGACTGAAGAAAAACCATAGAAGTGTTTAAAGGACCAAGTAGAAGAAAGTAAAAGACCTAGCTTGACCCAAAACCAACACTTAGCTCACAAGATTTTTTGTTGTCTTCAGTGGCCTTATGACATAGAATAACAATGTTATACTGACTATAATCTCTTTCTCTCTCTTTTTTTTTCTTTTTTTTCTTTTTGAGGGGGGTGTAGGGGATGGAATCCAAGACCTAACTAAATAGAAGAAGCCCATGTGTGTTGGTCCTTGTATCTAGAATCTTCTTATCTCTTAATCTTTCTTCTTCAAAAGAAATTCATTTCCATTTATTCTCTCTCTCTCTCTCTCTCCATATTCCTACAATCATTCCTTGTATGCTTCATCCCACAGTTTTGAGGTGGCTGGGTATATATATTGCTTAATTTGTAGATAGGGGTTTTTTGGGTCTAGTTTTTACATCCAATAATCAGCCACTGAAGTCCCCTGCATTTACTTCATTTGGTGTTAGTTTAGGCTTATGTCAAAATCCAAAACCAAGTACCCAATATGGTATTAAATGCATATTGCATTGACACTGCTATGGTACCCTAAATGATGAATCCATGTAAAAGAGTTTAAAAACTAGAAAACAAACAATTAGAAATGAAGCAAATTCAATAAAGCAACTGGTACCATAAAGAAGTAGCCATAAACTGGAGAGTCTTGACCAATTTGAAAGATCATTTAATGTAGTTGAAATAACTGAATTTTGGGTTGTTCGATCAAGTAAGGGAAATTCGACAGAAATCACACTCAATGTTATTATTATTTTTACTTTTTCCTTTCTTTTTATTATCTGAATATTCAGAAGCTAAGACCATTTCAATGATCCTTTTTGCCATGCAAAAACTTAACCAACAATTAGGATAAGCACGAAAATGAAAGCTTCTAATATATTCTAAAAGAGGGTTCAGGCTTTATTTCAACAATGATTATGGCTTAAAAAGCAGACTAATGTTTGACTAGAAATGAATATGCATTCAGGAAATGAATTCAGAACATGAACTGAAAAAGTTATTGGTAAAATAGAATATAGAAAGAAAATAAGGAAGAACATTGAATCACATGAGAAATAACAGTCATAACTAGAAAATAAAAAGAACGAATATAGAATCACATACGTCATAACAACAGTCCTCTTCTTCCTTCCCTTTGTTCCAGTTACATTTATACGAGCTGAAACAGGGACTTCTGCATTGGCACCAACAATTTCAATTATCATGGGCTTTCCATCCAACAATACATTGTTGTACCGCTTAAGAGCAGCAAATGCATCACTTCTTCTAAGATAAACAACTTCAGCTGAACCCTGAAAACAACGATCAAACATCATCCATGTAACAATCATTTGATACTGAAATAAGAACAACCATGTAAAATATTAGACATGAATCGGCAAACATTTAGGACAACATAAACTAGAATACAAAGACACAGGACCAGTCTAAATATTTCATCAAACATGCAAAGGACCAAACCACCTCAAGATTTAGGAACATCTTTACACATCCAAACATGCACAAGGAGCACAAGAGGAAGGATGCGGTATAGCCACCTCAACCTAATATGAACCAGAAGAGAGAAAACAAGAGAGATATCCCAACAAAAATATTGCATCAACAACTCAAAAGTTCTTAATGGTGTAATCCAGATCTGAAATTTCATATATTTCAACAAAACCCTTACATGCATAAAACTAATTAAAAGCTAGCAGCCTTCAATTATTCATCAATATGAACTTCTCGCAAAACATGCCAGGCTCCTGTGAGTGATTATTCCCAATGATTTTTCACCAATTTCTACATCTAGGACAGAAAGATAGTGGCATAGCTCAGTTAACATGAAAATAGCCTGAAAATCTAACTGCGTTATGAAATAGAGAAAAAAAAATTCCAAGAGTTATCATTTTAGCAACAAGCAGTTTCTATGAGCTTTTCTTCGAATACAAAATAACACAATTTTCACTAAATAATCTGCACAATTCATGCGATAGAATTGCCAAAGTTTTTACAACAAGTAGTTACTATAAGCATCAAACTAAACCAATTCTTTATTCATTAAAGTGCACAATTCATACAGTTTAAATATCCTTAGTTTTTCAAAGATTTCTATGACTACTTTAAGAAAACTTTATGTCCTTTCAATACTGCAACAAGCCAAATCCTGTTAAGTCGGTCTTAAATGCATTAAAACAATCACTGCAATAGAATTATCAGAAGCAATTAGTGTAAAGACAAAACTTACACTTGACCGACCATTTTTATCGTAATGAACCGAGTACCTTTTCAGCTCTCCAATCTCAGAGAAAAGTTCCTGAGATGTAGATTAAGTTTCAGGGTATTTCTCCAAAAATACTAACACCAAGTACTTTAGCCTTAAGTTTGTGATAAAAGTACCACTTTACCCTGATATCTTCATTTGTGACTCCATGATCCAAGTTGGAAACATATAACTTGGTGCCAACCTCTACTCCTGATATCCCTGCAGCTCTAAGGCTGTCTTCAAACAAATCATGCTGCCATGGCAAGCTCCTGGTTTTGTGGGAAGACTAATAAAAGCAAACATGATGTGTCAGCTTATTACTTAGGAGCAAGATCACAGTCTCCAACATGAATGATGATCAGCTAAATTCCCACGGAACATTAAAACAAAGGTAGTAGCAGTGGAATCCAGTTCAGTAAAATGCTAAAGCAATCTAGCAATGTATCAGTAGGTTCAGCTACTAAGCAGAGATCAGAGTTGAGGATTAATTCCAATACAATTAAATCAGTAATATACAATGACAACGGGCGAGTACGCCAGCTCTGAGGGATGAGAAAGAAGCTACTGGGGAAAAGGCCGTGAATAGAACAGAACAGGAAAAAAAAAACTGAAACCTTGCACAGAAAGAAAAATCCATGAATAGCAAGGGTATCCACACACCGATCACAAATACCATCTATGCGGCCAGGTAAGTTACAAGCATGCGACATAGGTGACAAAATGGCAGAACCCAGAAACGCTAAAGGGTTCAACTTATCAGAAATTTAAAGCTTCAATGAAGCAACAATGCACAAAAATGTTAGCATTGACAGCAATCGCAGCACCAAAACCTTGGGAAATATCAACGAGGTTCCCAAATAAGAAACCCTAATATATAAATCAACGTAAGAAGCTAGGCATAAAAAGAAAATTAAAAATGTGATCCTAAATCATGTCCGCGAAGCAGAGGTTTGAGCATGCCTTAGTAATAGAATGTTGGGATGGGCGGGCATTAACAGCGAGGGGGCCTCGACGAGTAGCGAAAGTCATTCTTCCAGGGCGCGGCGGCCTAAGGCGGGGTCTGCCTCTCTCGGTATTATTTCGATTTACCATATCATCCAGAGGGGTAGGCATGAAACAAAGCTAAAACAAAAACAGAAAACCAAAGTAAAATAGATATTTATTGCTCAATCGAAGAGGAGGAAGAGAAAATTACCTGAGCTAAGGAAGATGAGAAGACTTGGGCTCAGACTCAAGACTCAAGACTCAGGAGGTAGGGAAAGGAACAGGTAATTAATATTAAACTAATTAATTGAGAAACTTCAAAAAAATCACCATCTATCTCTTTTTCATTCAGATTTATAAGGGTTTCATATTTTATTTCTAGGTTTAACACACACACACACACACTCTACGTGGTGAAAAACAAATCTATACTTTATAAATATTAAAACACATAATCCAATTCACGAAAAAAAAAAACACATATTCCAACTTTAAAAAAATATCATTTTAACCCTTCCTTCCATTTTTCCCCTTCTTTAATTTTCTATTTTTGTATTTTTTATTAAATCACACTAAAACTAATAAAAAAATATTATTATTAATTGACTTTGCTATTTTAGCATTTACATGGCCGTGTATGCCAAGTTAACAATGAATTAATTTTTTTAAAAATTTAAAAAATATTTTTAATACTTTTTAATTTTTTTAAAACTTTTATTTAAAAAATTAATTAATTATTGATGTAGCATATATATGGCAATCCACATAGATGCCATATTAACAACGTTAATAAACTTAACTTTTTCATCCATTTTAGGGTAATTTAACAAATAGTACAAGTTTAAAACCTAAAATAGGCAAAAAAATCAAATGAACGGCTAAAATGATTTTTTTTTTTAAATTGGAAAACCAAGTAAGTCATTATGCCTATGTAAAATGAATTATCGAATGTTACGAGTCAACTCAATATTAGCTCTGTTATAAAATTACACTTTAAAGGATAATTAATATTATTATTATTGTATTTTTATTTTTTAATATTTTTATATAAGTTACAAAGTATATAAAATGATGAACTGAGTTGTGTCACAAGTTAACTGGGCATCAACTCAGTTGTGAAATTACCAAGATACTATTTGATAGCTCAAATTATCAAATCGAAATTATCAAGAGTGGGGTGAATTGGCTTTAAAAAAATTGAAAAAGCTACTATGAAAAGAAAAATATTGAATTTTGGATTGATAATATGTGTTTCTAGAATACTCTGTGTTTTGGCAGAAAAAGAAAGTTCAATTTGGGATATTAGAGACAATATGGGACTCCGAGAAAAACTGGTACAGTGCCCTAATCTATTTTCAAGTAGAAATTTCAAGGACAAAATTTCCTAAGGGAGAGAGTTGCAACAACTTATTTTTTAGTAGTATCAAAAATAGTGGTTTCAGGGTCACAATTCCAACGAGTGAGCCCATAAATATCATTTATTAATATTTACGACTTGATTATAGTATTTTATTAAATTTTGATCAGGTAAGTTTTGCTAATTGGGCAATTAGCTAAGTACAAGTGGTTTGACCCTAAACTCAAGTGGTTTTAGAAAAAAAAGGTATTAGGACGTTATTTCTGTAAATTGAGTTCGTAAATATTATTATTAAATATTTACGGAGTTGTTATGTAGGTAAATTAAAATTTGGTCCAAAAATTTTAGTAATTGGTTAGTTAATTAAGGTATAATGACTAAATCCTAAAAACTACTAGACATAATTGCTATTGATTTTTATTAGCTAAAATGCTTAATCGGTAAATGAAAAGGGGTTGATATTATAATTAGACATTAGTTGTTTAGTATGGACCGTTAGTGCCCATTAAATTACTAAATTTTATGATTTATTTAAGGTTTAAAAGGCAAATAAATAACAAAACATTAACAAAAGAAAGAAAGGTTCTCATCTTCATCATTTTTCATTTTCCAACCGATTCACCATTGTTGGAAAAGCTTCAAGGTTCAGACAAATAGTTTCCTTGCATGGAAGCTTAATTAAGGTCTGTTTCTCGTAAATTTTATATTTTTGAGATCGTTTAAGCTTAATCTAGCTAACCGAGTGTTAGTTTTCGAAGCTATTAAAATTTCTAAGTGTTACCATTGATGAATGTTTGATGAAACTGGATTATTTGGTTAAATTTTATGCTTAGATGTGAAAAATGATTAAATTATAAAGTAAAAATTGTTAATTTTGTGTATAGAGACTAAAACAAAAATATTTCAAAATTAGTAAGAAATTTTTATAATTATTGAATTTAGAGGTTTGTACAGGGATGGAATTGAAATCAGATTGTAAACTGAAGCTTGAATTTGAAAGATATGCCTATTTCAATTTTAAGGACTAAACTGAATAGAATGTAAAAATTTAGGGAAATTGTGTTAAATGAAGTTAAGTTGTTATATGCATATATTAAGATGTTATAAGGCTGTTGGAATTGATAAATTATAATGAATTATTATAGATTTGGAACTAAACCAAATAGAAGTTAATCGTGAAATAGAAGAAATTGCAGATTAGTCATTCACACTTTATGGTTGTCGTTTTCCAAGTAAATTCGTATGGAACTTATTGTATTTTCTTATTATACTTTAATTGTGTGTTTGTATATATATTAATTATACATATATAATTGTAGATTTAATGACTTTATGCATCAAATAGATTAAATCGTAAAATATGAAATACTTAATAAATATGAAAAGATTCATGACATTGAATGGATACAGGAATGGTATGTGGTTGGATAACATGTATATGATGATGTTGCAAGTTTAAAATGTATAGAGAATTGTTATTCGAAATGAGAAATGTGTGTATACGACTACAGGGTTTGAAATGATACGGTATTGGTAAAAAAAAAAAACTTGTATGAATTTAATAAACAGTTTGGATATGAATGGAAAGTCATTAAGGTTTTAAAAAGAAAAAAAAAATGAGAATCGTGATTAGAGATTTATTCAATGGCTGAGATTCAACATAAATTGCGGATTCTCGACAGCTTGGGTGAGCAACATCATATTATTATATAATGATTTGTGATGGCTAAGATCCAACATAAGTTGGGGATTCTCAATAGCTTGAGTGAGCAGCACCGGATCATTATTTAGCAATGGTTGAGATCTAGCATGTGTTGCAAATTCTAGACAGCTTGAGTGAGCAGTATTACATTATACTTTATCGATGGCCGAGATCTATCATGTGTTCTTGTAGTCTACTTATTTAAGTAGCATTGAGTGGCTGAACTGATTTATTTAAGTAGCATGGAATAAAGTTTACTTAAAGAAATCAGCTCTACAACTTGTGGAAGCAAGGTAGCCCCATGTATTTGATGAAAAGTTACTGTAATTCTCCGAATGAAAATGTTAATTAAATGGAAATGTAATAATTGGAAGGATTGAATATGAAACTTATTATGTTGCAATATTGAGCATGATTTGAATGTGGATTACATTGATATGTTTATGTAACATCCATAACCCATACCCATCGTCGGATTAGGGTTACAACATATTATTGTACAATCTAGAACAATCAATAATGGATAGCATCAAGTTGTCTGTTTAATTAACAAAATTTCATAATAATTTGAATTGGAGTAATACGTACATTTATGGCCCTTAAAATTAGTTTAGGAACAATTAGGGACCAATTCGAAACAAATTAGAAAGTTCAAGAAAAAATTGAAAATTTTCAAAATAAGGGTCACATGGCTGTGTGACATAGCCTAGTCCACGTGGTTCCAGACATGGCCATGTGGCCAACTGTGTACCTTTCAAAATAATTTCACATGGCCGTGTCGCAGGCCATGTAGCATTCGAAATGCCCTTACACGGCATTGTCATAGGTTGTTTGCTAGACCATTTTCAATTCGATGTTGGGTCACATGGCCATGTCGTAGGCCATGTACCAGCCCGTGTGAAAACTGCACTTAACAAGTTCAGGGCATACACCCATGTGAGTTACCTGTGTGTGATACACTGCAGTGTGATAGCCCATGTCTCAGGTCGTGTGTACCCAAGAATGGCCAAAATCATGCTATCTCATTTTTTGCAATTTCATAGGAACCCAAACCAAGTCATACCAATCCAACACATATCTAGAAACATTTCACATATTCATTTACCCTATTACATGCCATATAAGCCAAGAGGTTTACAAAATCTACCATAAAAGAGTCCATGGGATAGTGTGATTCTTCAAGTGAATCCGATCTCCCAACTACAAAATACAATTTACAAAACAAACACAAAACAGGAGTAAGCTTACTTGAAGCTTAGTAAGCTCATTAAATCAAACGATAATATTACTAAATTTAAACATAACATATCAAATTATACGATTAAATAACTAAGTTCATGTCAATCATAGCTCACAGCAAGTGAATATTATACAATACATTAGTTTAATTCATATTCCAAGTCGTCGTTTAGTAAGATCTCAAGTCAAGAATATCCAATACAAATCGTTACACCGGTACGAAGCCTGCTAGGCATTAAGCTTGATAAACACCGCCATGAAGCCTGCTAGGTTAAATCCCGATAAGTCATCGGTATGAAGCTTGTTGGGCTCAGGGCCCGATACAATACACCGGCATAAAGCCTGCTAGGCTTAAGGCCCGATACAATACACCGCCATAACAACCCAATTCTATTATATATTCCTGGTAATTAACATTCAACCTTATAATAATGAAGCTAAAAGAGTAAATTCAATACTAAAGAATAAAATATAACCATATATATAATACGAACATCTAACTTATAGAACCAATTTGCAGTAACGGCTCAAGTACAGGAACTATCTATCGGTAGGACATCTAAGACCAATACCCAAAATTGTATAACCCCTAATGACATGTCCTTTGTGTTCCAAGTATTACAAGGTTCATACGAGTCATGTACCATGATAAGTCGTAATTTATACATATTTTTATCCCCTGCTTAGCACATTTTTGGATGAATTGTCATTAGATTTGTGGAATTTGATGCTCCTAATCCTTTAATTTCATGTTTTATACTTAGGCGAGCATAGAAGAGTAAAAAGAGCGAGAAACGGGCCAAAAACGGAGAAAATGGGTCAATATAGGAAATCAACACGGCCTGGACTTCCTCACACGGGTAGACCACACGCCCGTGCTTATTTAACAGACTCTAACACAGCCTGAACTTCCATACACGGATAGACCACACGCCCGTGTCTTTTTAACAGACTCGAACACGGCCTAAGCCGCCTCACACGGGCGTAGCACACGGCCGTGTCCCTGTCGGGTTCAAGACTAGTTCTATTCGGAAAAGGACACTTTGGAGGGTTTTGAGGCATTCTAAAGCCTATATTAACACCCTAGAGGAGGATTAAAAGAGGACACGCGGAGTAGGAGGCAATGAATTACTCGAAGAAAGTCGATTGATCCATCTCAGAAGCCGGATTCTCCTTCAAGACTGAAGATCTCCCTTAAATTTCCTTCAGGGGTTTTCGGGTTTCTTTATGTTTTGTTATTATTATTCTTTTGAGATGTTTTCTTTTACACATATGAACTAAATCCCCTAATTACCTAAGGGGAATGAAACCTAAGATGAATCTTGTTACTATTTTATGAATTATACGATAAATACTTGATTTGTTCTTAAATATGTGTTCTAAATTCTTGTTTTAATATTCCAGGATATTGATTCAAGTATTGATGTGCTTATTCAAAGGAGCAAAAGTCCCTGTCTAAGAGAAGATCTAGCATAATTAAGCGGAGTTGCATGCAATCCTAGACATAAGACGACATAAATCTGCTGGATTAGGGTCAAACCTAATAAGGGAATCCATAGATCGAGTTAATGCAACACTAGGGGTTTTAATTAGAAAGAGATTTCAATTAATCAACCTAGGGTTAGACGTTGTTAGTCTTGAGAGAGATAATAATATAAATTATGGATTTCCACGGATCAAGTCAAGTGAATAAATTGGCTAATTCAGAGTTAAATAACAAGTGAAGTCTAGGTGGATTTTTCCTTGAGTATTGTCCAAATCAATCAGTTTTCCCAAAAATATTTCCCCAATTCACTTCCTGTGCATTCGTAGTTTAGTTAATTAGTTTAGATAAATCAAATCCCCTAATTTTTAGGCTAGATAATAAAAAGAAGGTTAATGCTAGTACTTTTAGTTCCTGTGGGTTCAACATTCTGGTCTTGCTGTAAGCTATACTACTGTTCGATAGGTGCGCTTGCCTTTATCGTGATAATAGTTAGTTTTCAAGTACGATCAATTATAAATTTAAAACTTATCACGCACACATCATACCATGTCTATTTCAATTAACTTTCTTTACATTATACCATTACGAGCACACATCCATATAATTCTTATTTATCAGCCATAACACTGAATTAACTAATAATGCAATTTAGTTCAATTTACTAATTGCCATATATCAATCAATTTAATTCATTCGTAACATAAATAATAACTAACATATCATATAATCATTTAAGCGTTTCTTTGTCACATGAATTCAATTATATTCTTTCCTCACTTCTAATCATTATCCTCAATTATAATTTCATTTCAATTTGATTCAATTCCACATGTGAATATTTACTATACAAGCAAATTTAAATACAATATACTTAAATTATTCAATAATTCACAGAACAACAACTAATTAATTACTTTATTGTGCGAACTTAGGACTGATTTGTAGTAATGGTTCAGAGTATCTTAATCAGTGATCGACATTGTATCAATTCATTATTTCCATTTTCATTTACACACATCAATATAATCCAACATTATGTAATTAGGTTCATATAATATCTTTGAAAAAGTACTAAAATTAAACCGAACGAACTTACCAAACTAACTGCAGCAATAATGAAAGTTTAGGGACTATTCAGTAATCTTCTCTTTTCTCGATTATCAGCTCATCCTTAATCTGAATAATAATTTCATTCAACTATCAATTTTCAGCAACATAATTAACTATTTTATGCAATTAAGTCTTTTTTGACATTTTTTAAAATTACCCCTGATATTTTACTTTTATGCAATTTAGTCTCTAAGCTCAAAACTTGCAATTTAACCAATTTTAATCAAATTTAAGTTCAACCGAACTATATAATACCCTATTTTAGCACATACTTGCTGTTATTTCACATCAAGTCCTTATAATTTAACCACTTTAACATTTTAGCCCTTTAACCTTAAAATTACTAAAAATTACTTGTCTTATTTAACAACCAAACTCAATGATCTATCACAAAATTCCAAGAATGTTCATAACTCATCAATGGTATAATCCAAAACATTTGACGGTTTTACAAATTAGACTTCGGGTTAGCTAAATTGTGCTAAAACGAGCTTGGAAATATAAAAATTACTAAAAACAGACAAGGTTTACCTATCAAACGAGGAACCCTAAACTTGGCCGAAAGCTTCCTCCTCTCCTCCCATGGCTATTCGGTTTTTGAAGGAAGAAAATTAAAAAGATGATAGTTATTTTAGCTTTTATTTTATTTACACTATGTATAATCATCAAATTACCATTTTACCCTTTTAATTTCCATTCAATTTTAACAATTTCAAGCCCATTACTGTCCACAATCATCACCTATGGTATATTTACCATTCAAGGAAGGTTTAATTGCATAATTTGTCCTTCAATTGTTTTAATTTATTAGTTAATTAAATTTTATTTCAATTTAACCCTAAACTAATTAGGACTAAATGAATAAATAACCCAAAAGTTAGTGGATT
Source organism: Gossypium longicalyx (assembly GCA_025698465.1). Taxonomy (NCBI): domain Eukaryota; kingdom Viridiplantae; phylum Streptophyta; class Magnoliopsida; order Malvales; family Malvaceae; genus Gossypium; species Gossypium longicalyx. Next base: position 82,433,770 of record CM046995.1, read on the forward strand.
AATCATATCCACACCGCTTGGACCTTTTTTACCATGGTTAAATTATCATTTTGGTCCCTTTACTATTTTAAATCTATAGTAATTAACTTTTACCTCTTTTACAGTTTAATCCTTTTACCGTAATTAAGCAATAAATCATCAAAATTACCGGACCAAACTTTAATTCAGATGTAATACGATTCTGTAAATATTTAATAAAAATATATTAAATATTTATGGCCTTAAATTACGGAAACAAGGTCCTAATACCTCTTTTTTAATAACCACTTAACTTTTGAACCGAAACACTTATACTAACTTTTAATTCAGTTAGTTAAAATTCCTCAAATCAAAATTCAATATAAAAATTATTATTGACTCATATAATTTAAATACTAATTATACAAACTCACTCGTTGAATTTGTGGTCCCAAAACCACCGTTTCCGACACTATTGAAAAATAGGCTGTTACAGTTTACATATCTTACAAGGTTGAATGGCATGATATAAAGTAGTATGGTCATACATGTATAAGAATTTAAATACCATGATCTTGCAATGTGAAATACTAACTTACTGGTTCTCTTATGGAAGGATGCCAAGGATATGACATGTCGTGCCTTTTGTTTTCAATGCTTAATGTGCTATATCGATAAGGTATGTTAAGTTAATTTTCATACGAACTTACTAAGCTTCAAGTAAGCTTACATTTGTTTCATTTTCTTTCTTTGTAGATTGTCGAAAAACGTGATGACGATTCGATCGTCTCCGGAGCTCACACTATCCACCAACTATTTTGGTAAACTTTCGCTAAATTTGACCCGATTATAAGTGGCATGTATATAGGTCTAAATGGTTATATAATGTGAAGTTGAAAATTATGTTTTGTGCCATTTTGATGTGAATTATGTGTAATGCTAAGCCTTAATATGTAATGGCTTGTTGTGGCATGAATTGGTATTTATGTTTTTGGTCATTTTGGTGAACTCTACTTGATGAAATTTTGGCATTTGAAATGATGATCATGTGGTGGTAGTTAAGTATGAATATTTGGTATGTTTAATGATGAATGGTTTGCTTGTGAATTGTTGAGCTGAGATGCCAATCGTGACATGTTGGTTCGACATTTACGGTGGTATTTTAGGTATATTTTGATGCATTATGAACAAGTCTAATGAATGGTTAAAGGCTTGTTTATGGCTCAAGTAAGAATCAATTGTGTGGCTTAATTTAAAAGGCATATTTTGGCACATATGGGCTAACACAAGACTGTGTGTCACACACAGGCAAGTGACATGGCCATATACTCTATATGATCTTGGTGGTTTTGGTTAAACATGGTCACAGTCTCTCACACGGCCTGACTACATGACCATGTGAATGTTTGTACGATTTTTACATTTTAGTCCATACGACCTCAGTCAGTTACGCTGCCTGGATACACAATCATATGAATCCAGATTACACAGTCTCAATTTTTAACATGGGCTAGGCGTACGGCCGTGTGGCCCTATTTTGTGATTTTTCCCTAGTTGTTTAAAAGTTTGTAATTTAGTCCTTATTTATACTCGGGTCAACTTAAGAGCTTTTGTAAGCTTGATTAAAACTCAAATTTGTTTGTAATTTGTAATAAGCATAAACCATGACTTGTATTTGTTGATTTATTGAACATTATGGATGTTAAATGTATGTGATTGATCCTATTAACTGTTGTAGCATCTTGCAGCTTGGGTTCGAAGACTGGACCGAGTAAGGGGTGTTACAATAGTCCTCTTCTTTTCAAAAGTAAAAAATTAGATGTAGTTATTGTAACAGCCCGTTTTTAGTCAAATTAGAACAGTGGTTTTGGGACCACAAATTTAAGGTTTAAATATTTATTTTATTATTATTTTGAGGCCTACAGCATAGTAGTATGATTGTATGAAAATTTTGTTAAGAAATTTTATCATTTGAATGCTTAATTTGATAAAAAGGACTAAATCGCGTAAAGTGTAAAAGTTGAATTCTATTAGCTAAAGATGTCTATAGCTATAGAACTTTAAATTGGAGGTCTCTATATGGTAAATAGCCCATTAATATGTTAGTGGATGATAATGGCTTGGTAATTTTGAAATTTGTGATAATTTTTAAGGTTAATTTTGGTAATTGATAATTAATGTTATAATAAATGAAATAAAACAAGATATCATCTTTTTCTTCTTCATCTTCAACTGAAACTAGGGAAAAGAGAAGTCATTTTCATCCTTTACATTCGTTAAAGATTGTGTGTGCAATTGGTGAGTGATTTTTTTCCCGTTTTTAATAATTTATATGTTTTCAGAGTCATTGTAACTTAATCTAGCTAGCCCAGGGACTAATTTGTGAAAATTTTAAAGGTTTAGGGTTTTAACATTGATGAATATATGTGTATTTTGATTTTTGATGATAGAAAATAAATGGTTGATGTTAGATAATCAACATTTGTTAAGTGATTTTTGATAAAATTGTCAATTAGGGATTAAATTGAAAAATGTGATAAATTGTGTGGTAGATGTGTAAAATAATTAAAAATATGGACTGCTATAGAACAAGGGAAATTCTTCTAGCATGGGTAAGGACTTAATTGCATGAATTTGTATTTTTATGAGCTAGGGTCTAAATTATAAAGAATGAAAAAGTTTAGAGGTAAAAGTGTAAATTTGTAAAAATATGTATTTTTGACTATATAGATCAAGAAAAGCCTCGTACGGAACTTGATCGAGGGAAAGATAAAGTTTTGAACTAGTCAATTTTGTGATCGAGGTAAGTTCGTATGTTAATAAGCGTTAATATAATTGTGTTTTAAATGCTTTATTATTGAATTAATTGTGAATACGATCTTACGAAAATGTTCGACGAAGATTCAACAATGTTAAATCCCAGTTGAACCTTAGGAATAGATAGGATACAAATGACATGTCATTAGGGGTTATGTGTTTTGGGTGTTGGTCCGTACGTTCTATCGGTGGCTGAGTTTTTCGGCATGTGTTGTGGATTCTTGTCAGCTTGTGTGAGCAGCACCGTGTAGCTACATCTTGACCGTCAGCTTGTGTGATCAGACTCGTTGATAGCTCGAGAGTGAGCATTATATATATGAGATATGAGATTGAGATAGCTTCGACTATTTATTGGCACTTAAGGTACGAGATTCCCTAGTATCCAATATTATTCCAAATGGTTCAATGGGTATATCGATGAATTTGAGGAGTATGAAATTGATACGAGTTAGTACATGTATGTACGTGAACTATACAATCATTGAATCGAGAAAATAAACGGAATTCGTGTCTAACTTTTGGATTGAACATGTGTTAAGTTTTGGATTTAAATTGAACTGCATTATGTGATGTTTAAGTTTTTGAATTGTAAGTTTTACTTATTTAGCATACAAGCTTACTAAGCTCTATAGCTTACTCTGTTTACTTTTCCGTGTCTTATAATGATTTTCAAAGCTTGCTCGGGTTGGGAGTTATCGAAGATCTCATCACACTATCCAACTATCATTTTGGTACTTTTAAGGTTATGTATTTGGTTATATGGCATGTATAGGAGTTGTGGTTAATATGATCTATATGTTGATAATGGATTTAGCCAATTGATTTGGCTTGTAAATGAATTATGTTTTGGTTATGTGTATAGCCATGTGATTTGGCTTATTTTGGTATATTTGGTTATGTATATATATGTGCAAATGGCCTTTTGTTATGTGGTTGTTAATTGACATTTGAATGCTTGTTGTGGATTGGTATTTTGATAACCAAATAGTTGAATTGTAAGATATGGTATGCTTGTGGTTTTAGGCAAAATAATGCATGTTTGAGAGTGACCATTTAGGTGATTTGTGAATGTGAAATTGTATGTTTTAAATTTGTAAAACATGATCTTATGAGCAATATAGTTGTTGATATTGGTATAGCATGATTTTAGGCTTGGATGAGATTGTTTTAAATGCCTATTGATACTATGTTATTTGTCTAGGTTGATGCAAGTTTGGGTGAGAAAGATGGCTTGGTAAATAGTCTATTTTTGTCCACACGGATAGAGACACGACCGTGTGTCCCTTTGTACATAATTATAAACCAAGTCAGTATGCTCTACACAGCCCAGCACACATGCGTGTGACTTGGTCGTGTGACATAAGTCAGTATACCCTACAGTTCTGGCAAGGCCTAGCACATGGACTGGTACATGGGCGTGTGAGGCCATTTCGAAGGGTACACGGGCTAGTCACACGGGCGTGTGGTTGGCCATGTGACCAAAGTCAGGAAGTTACATGGGGTCAGATACGGGCTGGGACACGGCCATGTGATCCCATTTCGAATGTCCACACGGCCTGTGACACAGGTGTGTCTTTGGCCGTGTGAGACACACGGGCCTATTTCCCCTGTATTTTGAAAAATTTTATATATTTTCCAAATTTTTTCTAAGTTATCGGTTTAGTCTCAAACCACTTTTAATGCATGATTTGGGCCTCGTAGGCTCGTATTAAGGACTGTATGATTGATTGTGAATGACTTTATTTGGGAATGGAAAATGTATGTGGAATGTATGATTGTTTATGAAATAAGTTCGGTAATGCTCCGTAACCCTATTCTGACGATGGATACGGGTTATGGATACAGTTATTACCATCTTTGAAATTCTTCTATTAAATTCTCCAGTGTGACATTTTGAATTTTTTTAGAAAAATCACTTAGTAGTCATGTAACATAAAAATAACGTTGAAATTATTCATTAGGATTTTTCTTAACAACACATTCGAATTGTCAAGATAGTTTTTTTCCTTTTAGAATTATATTATTTTTAAGAAAAATTGATGTTAGCATTTTGATTGAAATAGTTAACAATATTAATTAATTAGACTAACTAATTACATTATAAAAGTAGATGGACTAAATTATGTAAAAAAAAAATAAAGTATATAGATTTACTATCTAGTTTTAGCATAGTCCAGAGGCTAAAATTGAAATATGACTATTGTCTTATAATGTAAATAATAATAATAATAAAGCAACGCAAACCTAAAAGAAATGAAAAGCTCGTGTCGATCTTTAAGACTCTTATGGTATTTAAACTATATATAACTATATAACGTTTAAACCAAACAATTAATTATATCAACTATTTTGACTAATTAATAACATTATAAAAATATAGGAATCAAATTATGTTAAAAATTAAAATGTATAGATTAAATATCAAGTTTAGACATATTAGAGGGACAAAAATTAAAATTTATTTATTTTGTTGTAAAATGAAAAAAATAAAGAAGGAAAGGAAAAATGGTTGGATGTGGGACGTGTAAGGAATAATTAATAGGAGAAAATTATGTTAAAAATTAAAATTTAAATTTAAATTTAAACGGAATTAAAACTGAAATTTAACTAAAATGTAAAAAAGAAAAAGAAATAGTTGGGTATGTCACATGAAAGTAAGAAGGAAATATGATTAATAAATCTAAAAGTAATACAATAAATAATCTTGATTTATTAATTTTAGTAAATGTTTATATTTGCATTGCTAGAAAAAGATATTCATGCATGAATTAACTACACATTATATAATTTAAAATAGAGACTGTGTTGTTTAGCATTCGTTAAGATAACGGCAGACAAATTAGCTTTAGCATTTTATTAGAGTTATAATTCTAGCTAATAAGGGAAGAGAATGTGACCATACGAGGTTGCGTGAGAATCCCTTTCTATACATGGTATTGGGTCGGTATTATTAAAAATAAAATAAGGTATTTTCCCAATTTAATATATTTAATTTTTTTTTAAAAGTATCATAAAGATTTTTAAATATTTTTCATGCTAATATATGTTAAATTTTTTTTTAATTCAATTCTTTTAATCAGTTTCTTCTACTTTAAAGAAGTAATAAAAATAATTTAATGAATTCTATTTTTAGTTTGACCGTGAGTGAGTAAACTCTAGTTGGATCTTTTTATTTATTTATTTATGGCTATGAATTAAATTTCCACAAAAGATCTAATTACTCCAAACTTAATATTTTTGAGTGTTTGTGTTATTTATAAACTTCAATAAAAATTGTGTATTTTATTTTCTACTCTTTTTATGTCAAATGCAAATTTATCACTTGACCCTTTTTATCTAAAAAGTCATTGTTTCTCGTCATGTCAAATTTATAGAATCGGTTTTTTATTACATCACATTCCACTTCTCATACTTGGATTCCCTTTGCCCTTAGTATTCCAAATCTTACTTCATCAAGAATTGCCTTTGCACAATGATGCTTCATAAGTCTCCAACTCACCATCCAACGACTAATTCCTCTCATCTACCCACAGAAATACAAACCAACCTGCAACCTCCACAATCCATTCAAAACACCACATGAGCCACCAAACTAATACACAAACTCAACCTTCACATTGGAAAAACCTCTTCACCTATCTTTGAACCTATTAGGCCCTTAAAGATCATGACTGGCGTCAAGCAATGTCTCAAAAGTATGATGGTCTAGTTCATAATGGAACATGAGAGTTAGTTCCATCTGATGAATCTAGTTGGTTGTGATTGGATTTATCATATTAAAAGATATTCTGATGGTTCAATTCACAAGTTTAAAGCTTATCTTGTGGTGAAAGGCTTTCATTAAAGGCCTGGTATACACTATCACAAAACTTTTAATATTAGTATCAAGCCCACCACAATAATACTTGTGCTTAATATTGCAATAAGTAATGCATAATCACTTCGTCAATTGGATGTTGATAATGCATTTCTTCGAGGCAAACTCATTAAAAACATTTTCACGACTCAACCTTTTTGCTTTATGGACTCTGATCATCCCACATATGTTATGTAAGCTCAGGCTATTTATGGTTTCAAACAAGTTCCTCAAACTTGGTATCATGAGTTGTGTTAGTTTCTTTTTAGACATTGAATTCAAGAATTCACATTTAAACACGTATGTTTTTATTCTCCAAAGTTGCTAACATGTCCTATTTTTACTAATGTACGTTGATGATACTTTCATAACTTGTAACAGTAATGCTCTTTTATCTCAATTTATAGATTGTCTTGTGCAATGCTTTTGTATAAAAGATTTTGGGGGCAAACTCTTATTTTCTTGGACTTGAAATCATTTCACATTCTAATGGAATTTTTCTCTTTCAACAAAGATATGTTAAAGACATGCAAATTACAATTGTAAAATTTAATTCAAAAATATAATGATAAATATCAATAATTGATAAGTGCTAAAGGTAATATTTTTTAATCCCATTGTTAATGCGATTTTAGGTGATTATTGTTAATGGTGAATTTTATGCTACTAATCCTTTAAATCCATGTCTTTATACTTAGTAGAGCATTTGGGAACAAAAAGAGTGAAAAACGTGTGAAAATCAGAAAATCAAATTAAGGTACAGGAGCCACACGGGCTGACCCCTTCTACACGACCGTGTGAGCCACACGGGTTACCACATGACCATGTGGCAGACCGTGTTAATTTCGTGAAGTGAGACTCTGAACTGCGAGAAAACGCAATTTACAAGTTTTTCAGGCATCCTAAAACATATGTATGACAAAAATAAAAAGATAGGAGTGAGCCGCCATAGAATACTCAAGAAAATAACTCAAAAAACACCATTGAAGCCGATTCTGAAGCAAATTTCTGTCAAGATTGAAGATTCCTAGTTGATTTCTTAGGAGATTATAATGAATTTCTTTATTTCTTTTGGATATACTGTCTCTGAGATGTTTTTCTTTCCAAGCATGAACTAAATTTCTAAATACCTAGGGAGATGAACCCTATGATGAACTTTGTTGTTTGATTTTTATTTTACGCAATAAATACTTAGATCTTGCTCTCAATTATGTGTGCTTAATTCTTGGTTTGATATTTCTAGAATATTAATCCACGTTTGATATGCTTAAATCAGAGGAGGAATAGACCATATTTAAGAGTAGATCTTGTGTAATTGAGTGGAGTTGTTTGCAATCTTAGAAATAAGACGACATAAATCTACCGGGTTAGAGTCAAATCTAATAGGGGAATCCGTAAATCTAGTTAATGCGATAATAGGGTTTTAATTGGAAAGAAATTTCAATTAATCAACTAGAGTTAGTTGCTCTTATTCTCGAAAGAGATATTAGCATAATTCAGGGATTTCTGTGGATCAAGATATTAAGTAAAGAAATTGCGTAATTTAGATTGATAGTGACAGATAAAATCTATGTGAATTATTTCCTGTTTATTGTTATACTTCTTTGTTGTTAATCATTTATTTGCTTGTTTTGTCATTTGTTGTGTTTAGTAGTTAATTAAATTAGTTAATTTTAATTTTTAAATCAATCACTCGAATTATTCGGTTAAATAATAGAAAGACAGTAATTACTAGTACTTTTAGTCTTTGTGGGAACGATATCTTTGCTCACTGTAGCTATACTATTAATTGATAGGTACACTTGCCTTAATCAAATTTTTAGTTAGTTTCGTGGACATCAATTACAACAAATTATAATGTCAAAATTTATTTTTTAGGTTAAGTATTGTTGATACAGTGATACAATAAGGAGAAGACAAGGAAGAGATGGTGGTGGTTGCTGCGGAGGTCGGTTTATCCAATTGAGGCGAAGAGTTAGAAGTTATCAAGAGTGCTGGTGAGGGGAGTGTTAAAGTTGAGAGTTGATGATAAGTTGATAGAGTATAGGATTTGTATTCTCAGAGAGTCGATCCCTCCTTCATTGCTCCTAAAGGTCCAATAAAAGATGACTCGTTAGACTTATTATCTAGCCATCATTATAGAATGCATGGAGCAGATCTTCGATAAGACTAGGATGTCTATAATAAGACAAATCCTATCATTCACTTTGACTTGATAGTATGGGGCCATTGAGCCCATATGGTGTTTGATGACTAACAACTTTATATTCCCAATGAAGCTTGAGGATTTGAGTGGCAGATGGCTCATATTTGTTTTGATAGTTGTTTCGAAAAAGAGGCTTATTGATGATTTCCTGATTTGCTAGTAGCTGATGTACGATTTGAATATCTTTTTAACTTATCACATTTAACGGTAAACTTATAGATTAACCCTAAAATCTAAAAATAATCAACTTAAAATAAATTTTAAAAAGATCATACAATAATATTTCAACATAAGATACTTTTCAGATTTATCCTTCCAACTAAAAACCCATTATTTTTTTTATAAATATAATTTCAACATTTAGTGTAATGTTAAGAGTAAACGACAGTTGGAAGAGTTTCCTCATTCAAATAAGGCGATTTTAAGGACTAAGGTCTCCCGTTCAACCAACATTTGGCGAACCCTCTCACTCAAACTTTGACTTAAGAGATCACAATTTTATAGTTAATTTCTTCTCTTTCTCTCTCACACACACCCTGTCTCTAAAATATTTTTTTTTGCTTTGGTAAATCTTCTTCTTGATCATATATAGTCTTTTTCATTTGTTATTTATTTTTAGACCCAGATAAGCTAGCCAATCCATCATGTTCACCTTATTCTCTGAATCATGACATTGCCACCCACCCACTCTGTAACGCCCTAAAAATTCTGAACTTTCTTTTCTTCGATTTTGATAAAGAGTGTGTTTAATATTCCTAGTCAAGTGTTATTTATGTGATAATAGGCCTTGGTTAAGTTTTGAGTTCGAACTTTGGGGTGAAGGAAATTATAGTTTAATAGTTAAAAGAACCTTGATGGCAAATAGTTTGGTTTTTAAATAAATGAATGAGGAGTTGGACACAAGAAGCCTTGTGTTGAAGTGGCAAGTAGTGTCTCATGTGGGGCTTAGAGGTGGTGTCACATGTATGGCAAGGAGGTTTGGGGTTCGAATCCCTCCGTGCTCAAAGAAAGATTTATTTTTGCTTAATAAATGGCCAGTAGTGGCGTTGGATGTGAACTCTGAAGGGAGTGATCAGATGAGAAATTTAAGGAAGGGATTAAGAAGTTATCAGGGAGAAAAGTTAGGAGATAAGGGGTGTAGAGAAGTGGAGCCGAATTGGGAATTTGGGGATAAATAATTTAGCTATAGTCTATATATAGGTGCCGATTGTGGGGATTCTAGGCTAATGCCGAATTCTTCCTCTACCGAAAACACTTTTCTCTCTAAAGATCTAAAAGCTGAAATCCCTTATTCTTTCTCTTTTTTTTTGCCGTTCTCTTCTCTTCCTTTCATATCAAACTCTCTTGATCCTAGTTGCTTTCTCTAAATCCGAATATCTTTTGGCCAAAATCCTGTTGTGCCACCACTTTTTTCTTCAACATTGGCCGATCGATTCTTGTGTAAGTGCTTTACTTTCTTTTGGTTAGTCTTCCTAGTACCGATTTATTCTCTCCCTCACCTTTTCTAAATCGATTTTGGTAGGGTATTTCTATCGAATCTCGGAGTTCAGATCTCTGCCGAATCGTTCCTTAGGCATTTTGGGGTTTTGGGTAAGTATTCCTCTTTTATTGGTTTAGATTGGCCGAATGGTCTTGGATGATTTAAGAGTGACTTAAGATGATTGCGAGTCACTTTTTGTTTAGTTCTTAATGATTAAGATTGATGCAGATTTAGGAAATACTCATGATTAGTGATCAAGGAAGGGCTGGTAAGGCTTGTCGTTCAAGGTAAGGCAAATGTGAGATTTTTGATTTTTGGTGATCATATTTGATAGGTGGGTGATTAATTGTTGAGTGACATCATTTGTAGGTTCGTGGATAAGGATATCGCGACACGTTTTAGTACCAGGTGTGTACAAACACTGCACACACACAATAGGCCAGCAAATCTCGAAATGCCGAAAAGTTGAAATGCCGAAAAGCCGAAAGTTGGGCTACAATAGTCTTGCGAGTGCACGAACACTCGTAAGGGGGAAACTGATAGGTTATCAGAGGCCCCGTGAGCGATTCCATGGACATGGGCCGTGTTTTGACTAATCGGGCCAGAATAGGCTAAGTGGGCCCGATGGGCTGTAGGGCTCATAATAGGCAAAAGTTGGCAATTTGTTACTAAGTGATGAAAAAGCATATGATAGCATGACTATGAATGTGATTGGGCATGATGGGACATATGAATGTGATTGTGCCTGATGGGCCATATGAATGTGATGGGGCCTAATGGAGCATATGAATGTGATTGGGCCTGATGGGCCATAAGAATGAGATTGGACCTAGTAGGCCATATGCAGGTATGTAGATTTGTTTGGGCTTTGTAAGGGGTTTTGGGCCTAGTATCTAATAACTGCTTAAACAGACATAAAACTTAAATAAATAATTAATTGTGACCATGGACGAGTCATATAGTTAAGGTATGGCAATGGGTATATGCATGTCTAGGATTGGATCTAGGGAGAGCTTGATACTTAAGCAGTCTTAATGACTCACCTCCTCTTCTCTGGAATCCTACCTAGTGCATAGTATCTATTCACTTTAGCCAACGAGGACTTGTTAACGGGCCAAGGTAAATAATAAACCCATAATAAAAAGAAATTATCAAAATTCCCCTAAGGGTGAAAAATGACTAAAATACCCCTATGTGTTGAATGTAAGACTTATAGATGTTACATGTATACCAGCTGCATTCATATGATATTCTGTTTAGGTTGCATATGGGCTGGGAATTATGGAATGAATGAAGTATATGAGGATTGGATCCACCGATGGCTATTAAGCCCAATATATGATTAGCGGCTTTGCTGCAATGAAACTAGTACCATAACCGGGCTACCATTGATGTGTATTAGATGAGTGGGTCGATATTTATGTCCCCACATGATGTGTACCAGGGGACGGAGTTGGTGCATAGCGGTTGGATTATTGGGGTGGGTTGCACAGCATTGCATGTATGATATTATGGTGATTGATGATTGCTTGGTACTCTTTGAGGGTTGTACATACTGAGTTTTCAAAAACTCACCCCCTCTTTTATTTTTCTCAAGTGATGCTCAGTAGAAGGTTCGACGGTTGGAGGGATTCCAAGGTGGCCAACTAGCAAGACGACTTGGACTTGTTTTTTTTAAGCATATCATTGCTAGTATTTAAAGTTATTTCAGTTCGGATTGTAATAAGGCCTATTCTCTAGATATTATTTCATTGTCATTACTATGCTTTGGAAACTAAATACAAACTGAATGTTACTTAATTTTCTCTTGAAGGATTTTCAATCAAAACTAGGTTTTTGATAAAACACTTCAATGTGACACGCTGGATTTGGCCATAATGTCCGGGCCGGGTTTGGGGTGTTACACACTCTCTCTGAATCAGTGTGAGTTAAAAGCTTTGAGCATTGTGGCCTTTAAGCTAAGAAATTGGTCAACTTGCTACTATCTCCATCTCTACCTACTTGCATTTCCATCGTGCCTTGTCCTCTGAGTCTAGGCTTGTTGTATTATGTTATCACCTGCACTACCTCCAACGTAAGTCAAAAGGTTCACTTTTTTTTGCTGCCCGTCGGCCGACCGCTCTTCTCTTTGCTTCAATATTTATCTTTCCTACTAGCTTTCTTTCAACTTGTGTTCACTAGCTTATTCCATCAGTCTGTCATCAGCTTTCTAAGAGCCCTTTTTTTAGAGCTTCCTACAGTACTTCTTGCTGTTTTTTCCTGATTATTTATATACTAAACTAATTATGGTTAATTATGATGCACACACACACACACGCACACATACACACACACTAACTAACTATTCTTTCTGATATTATGGTCCTTATGGATAATATCTATACTTACGTCTTGTTTCAGAGAGGGGTAGGAAATTTAAACAATGGTAGCTCGAAATAGGCAGCTTTCAATTCCCTCGGGGTTCCAGTTCCACCCAACAGAAGAGAAGCTTCTGTATTATTATCTGAGGAAGAAGGTCTCCTTTGAAGCTATCGACCTAAATGTTATAAGGGAGGTGGATCTCAACAAACTTGTGCCTTGGAACCTTAAAGGTCATTACTCATACATAACTCCACGTTCAGTGGCGAATATAGAGGGGGTTGGCATGGCCTGCCCCTTAAACTATAAAATTGCTATTTAAGCCTTTAAATTTTTTTAAAAATTTTAAATTAGTAAAAGTAAAATTGTACTTTGGCACCCCTAAAATTATAAAAATTTAATTTAATTCTTTAAAAATTATAAAGATATAGACTATAAAAAATTAAAATTTCATTCGGGGCCCCCTAGAATATTGTTTTCGCTTCGCCCCTATCTACGTTATGCATGTATAATTGTATTTCTGGTTAATTAACAAGTGATAACCTCTTGGATATGTATACCATCACAACCTTTTCTATATCTATATTTATTATGATCAATTGCTTGCTTTTCTATTTTTTTTAACATGCAGATAAATGCAAGATCGGCTCTAGTCTTCAAAATGATTGGTATTGCTTCAGCCATATTGCCACAAGGACAAGAAATATCCAACCGGAACTCGAACAAACCGGACAACTATATCTGGTTTTTGGAAGGTTACAGGAAGAGGCAGGGTTGTTCACCTTAGCAACTTCAAGAGAATTGGGATGAGGAAAACCCTAGTTTTTTACACGAGACGTGCTTTTCATGGACAAAAAACTAATTGGATCATGTATGAGTATCGCTTAGATGATGATGATTCTGATCAAGTTCAGGTAATATATACATATACACATATATACATACACTATGAAATAATATTTACTTTACTCATCAGTCATTATAAAATAACTACATAAAATGGGTTGCTCGTTGGTGTTGACTAGCAGGAAGATGGGTGGGTTGTGTGCAGGGTTTTCAAGAAGAAGAATCATAACATAGGTGATTTTGAAATAGGTTTGGCTTGAGAAGATAACTTGGCTTACATTAGGAATGTTTCTTCTTCTGTTCAATTGGAAGCAAAGCATAATCATTTGCAAGCATCATATGATTATTCTTTTGATGCCTCCATTAACCTCCCTCAATTATTTAGCCCAGAGTCAACAGTTGTTCCTTTTTCCTTCATATCACCTCTCTCTTTGAACTCCATGTATATCGAATCTTCTCAATACTTATTGAGATAAGCATCAACTAGAGGCAGCTGTGGACTGTTGCAACAAGATCAGATCAGGTAAAATGGTGAATGGCCATTCTTGGACAAGCTCCTAGCACAGCAGCCACAGAGCATAGATCATTAACACTCACAAACCAAGTGCAGCCCTGCATTGCAACTTGATGTTTACACTTCAAGCTAAAAAGTCCCATTTTAATATCTCGATTGTGAGGCCGACATCCTGAAAATTTTAAAGCAGTTACACCTAATTTGCAACACCCTAGACCCGGTCTGGACGTCCGGGCCAAGTTTAGAGGGTTATGACACCCATACTAAGGTCCATACTATCATAACACAGTCAAACAAAAACATTCCTATGTATCATTCAAGATAACAATAATTTAAAACATGTAATATTCATAAATTCCATAAAATGCAAATTTCTATTGGTAATACTTATAAGAAAATATAAAAGGGTTGACCGAGCTCTTGCTACACTGACCCGATCAAGACTGGGGATCACCTAAAATCCAACCAAAAATAAAATGAGTTGTGAACTCAGTGCGTAACCATAGTCAAATCATTCAGTTCATATTCACTTGTAAAGTAGTTATATTCAGAGATTCAGTTCGGTACACAACTATTTACAATTCAGATTCAGAATAGATCAGTTGTACACACATATATATATATGCAATTTCATATATATATCGCAGATCAGTTGTAAATACAGATAATCCTAAACCCCATCCGCTACACACCATCTTCACCCATCCCAACACACCATTAAGGACATGCAATGCTTATCCATCCCTACACACCGTGAAGTGTCTATTTGACACGTTTACAGTAACTCAGCTTAGCTGCTGGAACATATTGCGTCAAAGCTCTAGAATCAGAACTATTCATATAGTGGCTTAACCACTGATTCAGAGTAAATTACTTTCTTCTTCACAACATCCCAACCCATGCATATGCAGAGTACAGACATTCATAGTACACTTATTCATGTGTCAGTTATAGAGTATCAGAGAGTTCCCAATCAACCAAGTTCAGATCATTCGTACAATATGGAAAATTCATTATCAGTTATAAACCACATTTATGGCCTCAAAAAGGGGTTTCAGCCTATTTATACTGCCACACGGCCTGGACACACAGCCGTGTCCTTGCCTGTGTGGTTCACATAGCTTGGCACCCGCCCATGCCCCTAGCCCGTATGGTTCTAACCTATAAATAGAGAGTTACATAGCTTGGACACAAGGCCGTGTCTTTACCCACATGACTTACACAGCCTGGGCACACGCCCGTGTGCTTACCCATGTGGTCTTAAGTCACAAACAGTGAGTTACACGGCCTAGACACATGCCCGTGTCTTATACCCATGTGAACCCTGCACTACCTTGGCCATACACTTCCTAGACACATGCCCGTGTGGCTCCAATTTGATGAACAGTGAGTTACACGTCCGAACGCACGGCCTGCCACATGCCCGTGTGACTCACACGGCCTAGTCAAACGTCCGTGTGCTTGGCCGTGTGGCAACGACAACCACCATTTTCGTCGACCAAAACTTGCAAAAACTGAGATTTTCGATATGCACCTGAGATGATTTCGAGTGTATTAACGTAGAAGAGTTTCGAAGCGAAAAATCAACGACAATTACTCGAATTGACGTGATGAGGTTCGCTACTTTCAATACCCTCGCCTAATAGAGAAACCAAACAATTAACTATCAGAGATTCACACAATACACTCGAACAACCAATACAGAGTACGCTATGAAGAACAAAAGGAAAAACATGAAAATAAATGAATTGACAGAAAAACTTACTTAACAACCTTCCAACTAAGAAAGCTAATAGCGTAACTTCAACTAATTCCATAATCCTTACGACAAACAAAGAAGAAAAGAAAAAGAACTGAAAAAGAAGAAAAAAAAAAGAAAGAAAAGAAAGAAGAAGAAGAACTAACATTAATTAATCAATAACTTCCACTTAGTTTCCTAGCATTTAGCAAAAAATATTTTCCCTTACACATACTAGGGACTCAAACTTGGAACCAAACAGAATACAAACAGATGCTTAACCAGTGAATCAACAGGCTCATTTTTGTCACAATTTCACACCGAATCGAACTTAAGCGGGTAACGCATGCTTATGGGTTTATTTCAACTAACCAAAAACTTTTAATGATGCAACTCGAACCCTAGACCTTAAATTAATTATAGAACCACAGATACAGAAAGTAATTACTGTAGAATTTTACAATTAAACTCTTAAATTTTGGGGCATTACATAATTTCAGATGCATATGATTTTGCATTTTCATCCTAAACGGTGCCAAAGACATTCTTTCAAATCTTATTAGCTAGTTGCAGTTCTATCTTTGAAATTTGAGTTTTCCTTCGAGAAACCATCTAGGTTGCATAAGAGTGAATGTTGGGTGATTGCCAACGTATGTTACTAGTATAAGTAGTTTCTGTTGATTATTAAATTGTTTGGACAAATTCCAACAATTCAAAGATTAAGTGATTAAAAGTTATGTGTTGGCATTCCAAGGTTGAAGTTGTGGCAATGACATTCCTTACTTCAATTTGTGAATTTGAAGAAACCTTTAAACACTTTTAGGAAAAAATATTTAGTTAGATTAATATGTAATTTAGTTAAAATTAGTAGAAATAATTTATATAAACTAATTTAGCTTTTTTCTATAAGTTAATATTTTTTAATATCTTCTCCACAAGTTAATATAACTTTAATTAAATTATTTTAAATAATTAATTTTTTAAATTATAAACAAACATCTTTTTTTTTTCTTTTATAAATTTTAATCATTTTGTTTTTTTCATAAGTTAATATTTTTTTATTTTTGTGTAACCAATTTTAAAAAATTAATAATTTTTGTGTAATTTTTTCTATTTATTGACACATAATTTTGGTGATTATTTTACCCTAAACCCCGAATTTAAAATCTTGAACCCTGGACTTAAACCTTAAACCCTGAATCCTACGGTTCAAGGTTTGGGTTTTGGGTTCGGGGCTCAATGTTTGGAGTTTGAGTTTAAGGCTCGGGGGTTTGGAGTTACAGGTTAAGAGTCTGAGGTTCAGGATTCGAGTTCATGGTTCAAGGGCTCGGGGTTACAAGTTTAGTGCTTGAGTTTAGAGTTTGAGGTTTTAAGTTTTGGGTTTAGGGTTCAGGATTCTAGATTCAAAGTTTAAGATTTAGGGTTTAGGATAAAAAATATCAAAATTATGTGTCAATGACATAGAAAAAATTATTGAAATATCATTAAATAATTGGAAATGGATAATGAATAATGTGGTGGGAACTGTCTATAAAATAATTTCTCTATACATGAGTGTATAATAATAATTTCATGTCTTTAAAATTTAATGATGTGGCAAAATTTTATTGGTGCCTAAAAAATTAGTTTTTAAAATCACCCTAATGTAAGTTATTCCCTTCAAAAAGTTCGACGTAAAAAAAGTTATTACTATAAAACTTTAAACCTCTTAATTATCACTTAATTAATATTAGAATTATATATTATTTAAAATTTAAGATTAATTTATAAATAATATCTAGCAGTTAGACATATTCAATCAGATAACATTTTAAAAAAATTACCTATAAAAAACGGATACTATTAATATTAATAAGTTATAATTATATAAAATATAATAGAGCATTAAAATAATAATTATTCGAACAAAAATAACACAAGATTAAATATCATGATGTAATATAATATTACGTTATTATTAATTTTTAATTTTTTGTAAGTTGTTTATAATGTACAAAGCATGTACTCAAAGTTGTTTTTTTTATCCGTCTATTATTTGCTAAATACATATGAAATTTTTTTTGTGGGTTTGTTTTGAAAAGAAAGTAAATTTTCAACAATTATTTTTAATCTTTATTATTAAACACTTTATTAATTTGACCAATTGACTAGAAAAGGCCCATTTCTAAAAAAATTTACAAAAATGGGCTATTTTTTTCAAAAATAATGGGAATGATCTGATTTTATTAAAACGCACTGAGCTGACATCGTTTTCAGGGAAAAGTCAAAAAAAGGCATCCAACTCAACACTTTTTTCTTTCTGACTTGTAAAACACATCCAGATTAGCGTGTTTTATTAAAGCACTTCTAGGTGAACAATCTTTTGCTCGTGTTCCAACAACTAAATTTTCAAAAAAGGCCATTTTTTAAAATAATTATGAAAATAGGCTAATTTTTTGAAAATTTACAAGAATGAGCCTTTATATAGACCCAAAGTGGCAACACTTTTTTTAAAAAAAAAATTTGGTGCCACTAAATAATGTGAAAAAAGACTTACAAAACAGGCCTTTATATAGACCTAAATTCTCATTTCCCTTATTTTCTTACGCAATGTGAAATTTGAGATATGTGTATATATAGACTCATGAGTAGGTTTGCAGCTTGTTCCTAGACAATATGAGATTCATTCCTCTTTTTAACTAACAACATAAGATTAAAGGCTACACTATATTTTATAAATTTTTTTACAAAAAAAATTCTATTTTTTTTTATTTTGTTAACTTTTTCTCATATTATAAAATTACCTTTTGAGATATTTAATCTTGTTGCATTTTAGAATTGTTAGCATATACAAAACAACCATAAAAAAAAAAAGAAAAACAAATTGCACATATGAAACTTGTACATGTAGTAATCTCCTATTCAATTTTAAATATTTGAAGTTAATATCCATGAAATTCTATTTTTTAAAATAATTTTTCATTATTTCAATTTAGAAGTTATACTTTTAATTTTTTATTATTTATTTTATTTTATGTTAGGAATGTTTGATTAATAAATAAATGGTGAGTATTTGATACTCAGATAGTATACTTTTTTTTTTTTGTAATTTTAAAAATTTGATATCTCTTTTTTTTAATTATTTATTTTTAATTATTTTACTATACTCATTAATTTTTTAATCCTAATTTTAATTTAATTTCCATCACCTAATGAATGCTGATAACTTTATTTCAGATGTATTTTGAGTAGATAGATAATCTATTTAAAAATAGTATGTAATTATGTTAAATAAATTTTTTTTATAGAAATATATAATATACATAAAATATAATAATTATTTTTCATATTTTTATATCTAGATTAAATTACATTAGTAGTCACTGAACTATGATTTTTTGGCTATCGAATTATAAAAACTTACAAAATGATCACTCAACTATTAGTAATTTTTTTGGTCATCCAATTATCTTGAATTTTGAGGTAAGTAACAAAAAAAAAAAGAAAAAGAAAAATTTGAATAGTTGAATGACAATTTTATAACATTTCATAAACAGATGATTCAAAAAAACATAATTAAATGACTATTTTATAACATTTTATAATTAAGTTATAAAAAAATTTACCTTAAATACATAAGAATAGACAACTTCATAATCAATTTTTAATATTACATATGTATAAAATTCTTTAAATGTAAATGATTTTTATTTCAATATAACTTTCATTGGTTTGAAAAGAAAACAAATATATATGAATCGATTCATTAAAAGTTTCATACCTACACATTATATTGATTGTTTGCATCAAATTTTAGTGCTCAGTAAATAAATTTATATAAACATTTTAATGAATATCTAATAATATTGGTATTAAAGTATATAAAATGAAATTGCTTTAAAAAAAACAAATGCAACCAAACAAGACTGTATTAATGGCAAATACTATATAATCTTCCACACATCCTCCAAACACCTTTATTTCAAACATATTTGGTCATCTTCAAACATGAAGAGACAAATCCCACATCATTTTATATTTTATAATTTTTTTTACTTATAGAGTTTAAAAATTTTATTTATAATGTAACAAATATTAAATTTTTGTAAAAATTTTAAACTATAGTGTAACCTTTAATCATATGTTGTTAGTTAAAAGAGGAAGAAATATCACATTGTTTAGGAACAAGCTACAAATCTATTCATGAGTCTATATATACACATATTTCACATCCTACGTTACTTAAAAAATTAAGAAAAATGAGACTTTGGGTTTATATAAAGGCCTATTTTGTAAATTTTATTTTCACATTAATTGGTGGCACCAAATTTTTTTTAAAAAGTAGTGCTACCACTTTGGGTTTATATAAAAGCCCATTCTTATAAATTTTTTTAAAAAAAGAGAGTCTATTTTTGTAATTTTTTTAAAAAAAATGATATTTTTTTTGGAAATTTAGTTGTTGGAACATTGGCAAAAGAGTGCTGACCTAGAAGCACTTTAATAAAACACGCTGACCTGGACGCGTTTTACAAGTCAAAGGAAAAAAAGTTGAGCTGGACACGCTTTTTTGACTTTCCTCTGAAAATGACGACAACTCAACGTATTTTAATAAAACTGGACCATTCCGGTTATTTTTAAAAAAGGCGGCCCATTTCCATAATTTTTTTTTTTGAAAATAAGCATTTTCTGGTCAATTGGTCTATTAATATAGTGTGAATATTTTGCAACATAATTGGTGCATGTTGTTTTACCATTGTTTTCAGTTTAATATTACAATTTACCTTTTTATATACTTCTAAATTTATATATTATTTACAATGGCATTGGAGATATTGAAGATTATGAAGTAATATTGTATTATGATATTATTATTTTAAATTTTTTATAAGTTATTTATATTATGTGAAACAAATACTTTTAAAATTATTATTTTTTATCTATCTGCTATTTGTCTGATGGAAGTGAAAAACGTTTTGTGGGTTTATTTTGAAAAGGAAGCCAAACTTTAACAATTATTTTTTAATCATCATTATTAAGGGAAATTATTTGGTATACTATCAGTGAAGTTTTTAAACTTCACAAGTAAGAACAGGGGGTTGACAAGTGTGAGTATGGTAAAATATTAAAAAATAAATATTTTTTAAAAAAGACATGTTAATTTGTTAAGATTGCTTATAGAATTAAAAAAGTACACTCCAGTATATCAAATATTCACCCTATCATTAAATTTATTTAATAATTTAATGTAAATATTTTTTATATTTATCGTGAACTAATACTATAATTGGTGGATATTACTTTACCTTTTTTTTCAATTTAATATTATAATCTACTTTCTTAAAATTCATATTTTATCTAACTTTTTACTAATTTACTATTGGTTGTTTTCCAAATATTTTTTTTTACTTTTTTCAATTTAATATTATAATTTATTTTCTTAAAATTCATATTTTATCTAATTATTTACTAATTTACTATTGGTTGTTTCCCAAATAATTTTTTGAGTTTTTAAAAAAATTATATTATTTAATGCATTAAAAATAAAGACATAAAATCACATGCAATACATGTAATATTGAAAATTAGTTGTACAAAACTAAATTAGACAAAAGTTTATTTGAAAAGCTATCTAATTTGATTTTAATGTAACTATTTATTTTATAATTACCCTGACGGTTACTCTAATGCTAACAACAACTCAATTTAATGAGACCCACTAATTACAATGCTTATATAAAAAATATTATAAATGTGTAATTAAAGTAAAATTAGAGATACATAGACGTAATCACTAAACTAAGGGTACTAGATCCCAACAACATGTCTCTATTACTGTAGATGGCGGCATTCTATTTGACTTGTTACTATACCATAGAGGCTAAGTATCAATACTAGGGCCTTTAGAGTTGAAAATTGACCTAGAAACATTGTAAAACATCCTCAAACATCATTGAACCTAACCATTGAGTTCGTAATCACTTAAAAACATTATTAAGGACATTAAAACTCAAATTCATCTTATAAGCATCAATAGACCATATAGCCTGTAACACCCCATTACTCGACCCGATCACCAAGTTCGACCTAAAAGGTAACACATTCATTGAGGAGCAACTACGATTAATATTATTCAATTAAACACCATTAGATATTCAAAAACAAGTAAATCATGTGTATTAAACAATACACAATCATTTTCAGGTCTTATACGAGCTTACAAAAGCTCTTTTGCTAACCCGGGGTCAAAATAGGATCAAATTGTAAAGATTTCAAAGTTTTGGACTGGCATCACAACTTTGGGGGTTTCTTGTTGCGACATAACTCTCTGACGTGGGCTTATTGTGACCTCAAGTATATGTTGTCGCAACATGACTCCTTGGTTGCTCCTCGTCGCGACGTTGGGAGTATGACGTCGTGATGTGACTCATTGTTTCCAAAAGAATCAATTTGAAATAAGTTAAAAAGATATGTAATAACATTTAACATTTCATTCACAACAAAACAACAACATTCCAATTGCATTCAAGCCAAAATATGCCAAAATAATACTTCAAAATAACCTTAAGCAAAAAAGTTCTAAATTCGATCATTTATGATACAAATCCTATTTAATCCTAGGTACATGCCATTTACAATCGAAAAGGCACTTTAGAAACTTTGATGAGTTGGTGAATCATTTCTTGGATGTTGAATCTACTTTTCGATTTCTCGAGGATCACCTACACCTACGCACGGAGAAAACAAACTGTATGCTAAGCAATTAGGCTCAATGGTACGTTTATAATTCAAGGCATATGCAACATAAGCATTAGCAATATGTTTCAAGCTAATACATGTATATATGCATATAAAATCTAACCAATTCATATCTTAGCTATCAACTTTTCCATCAGCAATAGAAATACTTTAGTATGCATATATCAAATACCAAAACAATCTATCCACATTACATGTAAGGCCAAATTCAACTTACTTATCAATAGCCAACTAATCACTACATACCAATTCAATATTAGCCATGAGTCAAGCATTCATTTATGATTCTTTACAACATACCATTAAGTTATACCATTCATGTACAATGACACACAATTTACTTTGCTAACATACTATTCAATTCGTTTATGGAGTCTGTTGACTCATTTGATTTTGTTTTTCCCCCTAGGGCTCGATTTTAATTGATTTACATATTATCACTAGGTACTCGCCTTGATATTTATAAATGCAGCTAACATGAAGATGCAATCAATTAATACGACCCAAAATCATAAATGTACAAACTGTAGTCCCGTATCACTCGTCGACAACTCTCGCTTTTCCTTTCTCGAAAAAAGTGGTTCCAGAATGCCCTTCTCCGATTATCGAGTTCATAAATATTATTAACTAATATTTATGATTTAATTATAGTATTATATTTAAGTGTGAGAAAAAATCGATTCGATTCGAAAAAATAGAAAAAAGACTCAAATTTCAAGTTAATCCAATCAAGTTATTCGAGTTATTTGAGTTATTCGAATTATTCGAGTTAACTCGAATAAGAAATTTCAGATTTCGAGTTAGAGTCGAGTTGAAATTTTACAATTCGAATAATTCGAATAATAGATTAGTATAAATACCGTTTTGGTCCCTATCAATTTTGAAAATGAGCAAATTGATCTCTCTTTTAACAAAAGTTACAAAAATAAATCAAAGTAATTTTCAAATTTTGAAAATAATTTTTAAAATTCAAAATATTTATAAAATATTTATTTTTTTAAAAAATATAATTTTTTTTAAAAAATCTAAAAATATATAAAAAATTTAATAAAATAATAATTATGAAATCTAAATAAGTGATTAATGATTCAAGTTTATCATACTAAAATATCTTCTTTTTTTGTTTTGCTTTAAAAAGAATTTCAAATATATATTGTTTCAAATTTATGTGTTCTAACATGTAAATAGTTATATTGTACAAAATTTTAATTTAACATTATTAAATTTTATAATTTAACTCAAACAGTTTCACTCGATTTGATTGAACACTCAATCCTAATTAGAGTTATCCGAAAATCCAAATAAGAAAAGGCAAAACTACGTCATTTTGATAAATATTTACCTTTTCTAAAGTTAAAAGTAAAAAAAATCAAGTTACAAAACTATGTTGTTTTGATAAATTTTACCTATTAGTCTTACTTTCCTTCCCGAATTGCCCCACTCTTCTTTTTTCCTTTATTCAAAATTAATCTAAAAGCTTGTACTTCGTCTACTAGTAAAATAATTGATCCATGTAAACGGAACATTGAGTATAAATAATAAGATTCGTTAATTTGACTCGACTTGACACGAAATTTTTTGACTTGATTCGAAAAAAATTTAAAATTGAGTTCTGTTGCTAAAATAGGATTTGTCAACTCGAATAACTCAAAATCTTTTGACTCGATTCGACTCGAATCGATCGAATACTCACCCCTAATTATATTGAATTTTAGTCTGACGAAATCATTACTTGGATAGTTAGTTAATGTACAAGTGTAGTGACCCTAAAGTCAGTGGTGTTGGAAAATGAGGTATTAGAACCTCATTTCCATAAACCAAACTTGTAAATATTATAAAAATATTTACGAAGTTACTATATAAGTGAATTGAATTTTGGATAGGTAATTTTGTCGAATTAGTGACTAAATAAGGTGTAGCGACGTAAAAATTTCGCTTTGGTCGCTAATTGAGGCGATTATTCGAAAATTTGAAAACGAAATTTCGATTTTAAAGAGAAAGGGAGTCGCCACCGATCTTTTTTCCTAGGTGTGATCGGACACCTAATAAATCCTCTTTTTTTTAAAGAAAATTTATTTTTGAACAAAAATGAAGGTCAAATTTGGGTCTACGTGAAAATCCAGAGAAAAAATAGGGTTTGAGAGTCGGTTACGCACGAGGAATGTATTAGCACCCTCGCGACGCCCAAAATTGGTATCTTGTTAAACACACGTTGTCTTAATTCTAAAAAATACAAGTTTAATTTAATATTTAATAGCGATTCGATTGAAATACGAGAATTTGAATTTTTTGGTTTTTTTTAGAAAGACGTCTCGTTTTTTAACACGAGCCAATGATATTCACCCAACATAGCGATGAAATCAGCGACTTAGTGTTAAAATCGGTACGTTGCCTTATTTATTAAAATTAATTAAAAACATAAAAAAATACCATTGCAATAGAAATTTGTAAATAATGCAAACGATGATACAATTAATGAAAAAATATTAAAATATAATATTAGAATAAAAATAACAATAATATTCAAAATAAGGAAAATAATAATAAAAAATAATGTTATAATAATATAATAAAAGAAATAATATATTTGTAATAATAGTAGAAAATACTAATATGTACATGAAAAATACACATGTATATATATATATGTTAATAATGGTGATAATGATAATAATACTAGCAATAATAATAAAATACAAAAAGCAAATATAATATAATAATAATATTAAAATAAAGTAATTAAAAATAATATTGTATATAAATATATATAATAAAAATATACACTAATATTAATAATAATAATAGTAATAATATTAATAATATTAGAAATAATAATATTTAATAAAGAAACGAAAATAAACAAAAAAGGACTAAAATTGAACTAAAAACAGAGTTTTGGGGCAAATTTAAAAAGAAATAAAGGAAAAATGATCAAAATGCAGCACGCGCGTAACCTGGAAGGACTGAAACAGAAATTATTCCTTCCCCTCAAAACGCAGCGCAACACGGGGGATCAAATTGCAGAGCATAACAAATTTCAGGACCAAATTAAAATAAATAGAAACTTGATTGCAGAACATAGAAAAAGCGGAAGGGCCTAATGCGCAAATAGACCATTAAGTAAAAACACGCGGATCCTGAGGCAGATTCGGGTCGGACAGATCGGGTATGCTCAAAACGACGTCGTTTTGGGTGTTAATGGCCAACCCCAAAACGACGTCGTTTTAGGGGCTATAAAAGTCATGTTTTTGGAAAAAAATTCATTTGTTAGCATGAGGGAAAAAAAGAGAGAGAGAGAGAAGAGAGAATTCTCTCTGAACTAAACCCCAGCTCCCGCCAGGAAGGCGGCCGTCGCTGCCGCCGGTCCGCCGTCGCTGGCCACCGTACACGGTGGCCGAAAATTCGAAAAAAAGGTACTTTTTTGTGTTTTTTTTAGTTTTTTTTGCTTAATAATATATATATATATTTAGGTGTAAATTTGCAAATAAAAAAAAGAAACAGAAAAAAAAAGAGATTCGGTCAAAAAAAATAAAAATAAATCACCGTACTTAGATCCTCTGATTTGGTATTGTGCTTCTGATTTGGTATTACTCTAGTCACTGTTTTTGTGTTTGAAAATATAGAGTATGTATTAAGACTGCTGAAAAAAATTTGGCTTGGCTTTTATAGCCACTTTTACATGCTTTTATTATTATTTTTTGTTATTTCTTGCTTCTGCCTTGCGTGTTTGCTTTATTTTTGCAGAGTATGGCCGGTGGAGCAGGTGGCGCCAGGGGTGGTTGCGGCTGTCAGTGCAAGTGGCTACGGTTAGTTTTTTTTTTTTGATTTTGGGTTCTTGGGTTGTTTCTTAGGCTGACTGGGTATTTGGGTATTAGGTTGGTAAATGGATGTTGGGTTTTGGTTTGTGGGTCTTTGTATTGGGTTTTGATGTAATGGGTTAAATGGGTTTAAATTGGGTGTGGGTTTTATGTATATGAGGTCAAAATTGGCCTACAACAGCTGCCCTTCTTTGATCATTGTCGTGTAACGGGAATAGAGCAAAGACATAAAGAAAGGCCAATTTTGCCCGGTCTTGTTGAGTATTAATTTCTTTGGCGCTCCTCTTCTTTAGGCTGCTTCATTCCAGTCCACCACATCTTGTAGCTTTGATCTACCTCACCGCAACTTCAGAGATATGACTCGTAGCTTTGAGGTTCATAGCTTTGATCTGCTTCACTGCTCCACTGCAACTTTAGGGAGATAAGGTCTAATATCTTCGGTCCGCTCCACTACAA
Organism: Gossypium longicalyx; assembly: GCA_025698465.1. NCBI lineage: Eukaryota > Viridiplantae > Streptophyta > Magnoliopsida > Malvales > Malvaceae > Gossypium > Gossypium longicalyx. The sequence goes on from CM046995.1 coordinate 82,460,552, forward strand.
CTTCAGGGTTCCGATACAACTTCATGGAGATAAGACTTGTAATTTCAACCTGCTCTACTGCAACTTCAGGGAGGCAAAATCTGTATATTCGATTAGCTCTAATCTTTATTCTTTATTGAAAAACAAACATCAAAAATAGCTCGGCATACAAACTGACGTTCAACTCATCTCTCGAATTATGAGTTAATTTTTGAAAAAAAGTAAAAATTGAAAATAACTCAGTGTGTGACCTGAGGCTCAACTCACCTCTCGCAATATGAGTTGATTTTTTTTGAAAAACAGAAACTAAAAGGCTCAACTCACTTCTCGCAATATGAGTTGATTTTTTGAAAAAACATAAATTGAAAATACCTCAGCGTGTGTCCCGAGGCTCAACTCACCCTCGTAATATGAGTTGATTTTTTTGAAAAATAGAAACTAAAAATATCTCAGCATGTGACTCGAGGCTCAACTCACCTCTCGCAATATGAGTTGATTTTTTTGAAAAATAGAAACTAAAAATACCTCAGTGTGTGACCCGAGGCTCAACTCACCTCTTGCAATATGAGTTGATTTTTTAAAAAAAAATAGAAATAAAAATATTAGAATACCAAAACATATCATCTGGTGGAACTCAGGTGTCTTTTCCTTGATCCAGTATAACTATCATCAAATCCTCTTACTCTGTTGGAGTACCTGTATATGTCATGCATGATGTTATCATGATATGCACATGTTGGCCTTAAATGCCTTTATGCCTATATGATTATACTATGAGCCTTGGGCTTGTTTGTCATGTATCTCTTTTCGTCACGATTCTTGTGATGATCTGCATTCATTGCTTTGATTCTTGACTTTCTTTTCAGGCTTTGTACCCATCCTCAAGCTTTACGAGTAATCTGTGTTTCTCAGATATCACTATTTTGCCCCTTGTTGAACTTTGTCCTTGCTTTGAGGCTTTTGTACTTATCGAATTCTCATCCGGATAATGCTCAACATTTTTTTTGTTTAGAGTATGTCATTCTACTATTTATTATTCAAATAAACCATACAATGAGATGCATGAAAATGGTCAGGTAGGTACAAAAGAGATACAAGGTAACAAACAAAAAAAAGTTAACCAATGATAGTAAAAAAGTGTCATCAAGAAAAAGGGATCGCATTCAGTAAATACAAATGCTCTAGATATTCAACGCATGATCTCTTCCACGTTTCTTAATCAAGAATCTTTTCGAGCATGGCTTCTTACGTAGAAGATTTCGAGCTTTCAGAGATGCTTCAAATACTATAGTCTTGCTGTTTGACCCACCGTTCAAATCGCCTTACTCTTTAAGCCCAGGTTTGCTTTATTAAGACGCCCTCTCGGGTTTTCATCCTAATCCTTTTTGTTCATCAAGACGCCCTTTTCGAGTTTTCACCTTGATCTTTTTTTTTAGGCATAATATTTCTTTACAGCATCTGAGTTCACTGGGTTAGGTAACTCTTTCCCATCCATCTCAGTAAGAATCAAAGCTCCACCTGAGAAAGCCTTCTTTACGACATATGGTCATTCCCAATTTGGTGCCCATTTTCCTCAAAAGTCTTTTTTTATTAAGAGAATCTTTCTCAGCACGAGTTCTCCTTCGTGGAATTCTCTTGGCCGTACTTTCTTGTCATGGGCTGCGATCATTCTCTTCTGGTACATCTGTCCATGACAAATTGCCTTCAAACATTTTTCTTCGATAAGGTTTAACTGGTCATATCGAGCTCAAACCCACTCTACTTCCTCTAGTTTCGACTCCATTAAGACTCGTAGAGAGGGGATCTCAACTTCGATGGGTAGCACAGCTTCCATTCTATAGACCAGAGAGAAATGAGTTGCTCCCGTAGATGTCCGCACAGATGTGCGATATGCATACAAAGCGAACGGTAGCTTCTCGTGCCAGTCTTTATATGTCTCGGTCATTTTCCCAATAATCTTCTTAATATTCTTGTTGGCCGCTTCAACTGCTCCATTCATTTTCGGGCGATAGGGTGAGAAGTTATGATGCCTTATTTGAAATTGTTCATACACTTCCTTCATCATCTTGTTGTTCAAATTCAAGGCGTTATCTGAAATGATTCTTTCAGGCAAACCATATCGACAAATGATTTCTTTTTTTAAGAACCTACAAACTGCAGTCTTCATCACATTAGCAAATGAAGCGGCTTTTATCCATTTCGTGAAGTAATCTATCACTACAAAAATGAATTGGTGTCCATTAGAAGCTTTTGGGGAAATTGGCCCTATAACATCCATGCCCCACATAGAAAAAGGCCACGAAGAAGTTATGACATGAAGGGGCGAAGAGGCTACATGAGTTTTATCACCATAAATTTGACATTTGTAGCATTTTCGTGCAAAACTAATGCAGTCCCTTTCCATCGTCAACCAGTAATAACTGAGTCTCATAATCTTCCTGGCCATAGTGAAACCATTGGCATATGTCCCATAAATTCCCTCATGGACATCTTCAAGTATTTTTCTAGCTTTAACAGCATCCACGCATCTCAAGAGCACTTGATTTTTTCCTCTTTTGTACAGAATGTCCCCATCAAGAACAAATCCTGCTGCCATTCTTCTGATTGTTCTTTTGTCATTTTCATTTGCTTGTTCGGGATACTTTTGATTCTTAACATATTCTAAGATATCATGGAACCATAGTCATCCATCTGGCTCTTTTTCAATGCTGAAACAGTGTGCAGGGACTTCATATATGCTCATTTGAAGAGGTATTATTTATGTTTCTCTGTTCGCTTTGAACATTGAAGCCAAAGTGGCCAGCGCATCAGCCAATTGGTTTTCTTCTCGTGAGAAGTAATTAAAAGTTACTTCTTTGAATTCTTTAATTAGTTCTGCCACTAGATCACTGTATGTAACTAATTTCAAATCTATCACTTCTCAATCTCTACGGATTTGGTATATCACCAACGCTGAGTCCCCGTACACCTCTAAGATTTTGACGTTTCATTTAATAGCTGCACGAAGTCCCATAATACAGGCCTCAGATTCCGGTATGTTATTGGTACAGAAGAAATTTAGCCTGGCAGTGAACGGATAATGGTTCCCTTCTGGTGATACTAAGACTGCTCCAATCCCATGCCCCAATGTATTCGATGCACCATCAAAGCTCATCTTCCATGACTTCTCTTTGGATGACTCACATTCTTTTCCTGTAATGCACATCAAGTCTTCATCTGGGAAATCAAATCTCAATGGCTCGTATTCCTCCGTTGTTCGAGTTGCTAGGAAGTCAGCTATTGCACTCCCTTTTATCGACTTTTGGCTCACATAGACGATGTCGTATTCTGATAGTAGGATCTACCATCGTGCCATTCTTCCTGAAAGTACAGGTGATTCCATCATGTACTTTATTGGGTCCAGCTTTGAAATTAACCATGTCGTATGATACAACATATATTGCCTGAGCCTCCGAACTACCCAAACCAAAGTGCAACAGAATTTTTCAATTGACGAATACTTTGCCTCATACTCTGTGAACTTTTTGCTGAGATAGTAAATCATCTTTTCTCTCTTCCCTGACTCATTATGTTGCCCCAGTACGCAACCCATTGAATTTTCAAACACGGTCAGATACAATATTAACGGTCTTCCTAGAGTTGGCGGTACTAGCACTGGGGGACTAGACAAATACTGTTTTATCTTGTCAAAAGCCACTTGGCACTCATCGTTCCATTCTCCCGGATTAGGTTTTCGAAGGAGTCGAAAAATTGAGTCACACTGTTTGGTAAGTTGAGCAATGAACCGAGCGATATAGTTTAACCTCCCTAAAAATCCTCTGACTTACTTTTTACGTGCGCGGAGGTGGTAGTTTTTGTGACAGCCCTGATTTGACCCTAGTTGGGGAATGGTTTCGGGACCACAAAATCGAGTTACGAAAATAATTAAATGTTATATTCTATGCCTATTATAAGTGAAAGTGTATGTGTGAAAATTTCATGCTTTGATTTTGTCATTTAAATGTGAAATTAATTAAAAAGGACTTATGTGAAAAATATTGAAATTGTGATAGGTTGAAGTGTAGTAGTCAAATATTGCATGGCTTAAAATATGGGGATTTACATGTCAAATTCCCCATTTTTATGTAAGTGGTCGGCCATGATGATGGTTGAATAGCCATATGTGCATTATATATTAATATTATAATAGTTAATGGTTTAAATTATGAAATAAAAAATAAAGAAGGCCATACATCCTTGCCTTGTTCTTGTTGAATGTTGAGAAAGAAAAAAGAAATATAATTATTAGATGTTTTATGATATGAAATAAGAGTTAATAAAACAAAAAGGGGTGAAAAGAACAAAGTTGTTCATCTTTGTTCTTCCTTAGCCGAAAAACCAAGTAAAAGAGAAAAGGAAAAGTTTCTAAGAAGTTCGGCCATGCTTGTAACTAGATTGAGGTATGTTTGATATTATTCTTTGAAATTCATGTATATTTTAAGTTGTTAGTTTAAATTCTACCTAGCCCATAGTTCAAATTTTGCTATTTGGTGGAGAGGATATTCGGCCATAAATGTTGTATTTCTTAGTTGGCGTTTTGATGTTTTTGTGATGAGGCATGAAGATAGTTGATTTTGAGTGTTTAATAAATAAGGATGTGAATAAATTGTAGTTATAGAGGTTGTCAAGAAAAAATATGAGTTGGATGAGCTAATGCCGAATGGACTTGTGGAATTAAGTATTAAAAGATTTTTAATTAATTAGTTAAGTGATATTCGGCTATATGAACAACATGTGCACTTGATGTTATATTACGGTCTAAGAGTATATTTATATAAGTGTGGGAGATATAATTGCTGAATGATCAAATAGTTAATGAATTGAATAAGTGTTTAAAATGTTATTCGGGTATTGGTGTTAAGTTGTAAAAATTCTTGTTAATTGTTGGAAGCATGTGTTTATTTGTTAAATTAGCCTATTCCATGGTCGAATGTAATATTTGGTCAATGAATGGTTTAATTGAATAAATAAAATATGAGAGCACTCGGTCATGGTGTTATGTGCTAGCATGATATGTATGTGTGATTTAAGTGAAAAATGTTTAGATGATAATTTTGTTTGAATAATTACGGAATGACATTTTGGTGAATGAAATGAGTGATTGTTTGCAAAGTGAGATTATTGAAAGTTTGAATTAGATGATTTATAGTAATCGGCTAATGTGTTTTTGTAGATATAGATGCCGAATGTGGACTTAAGAAATTAATTGGAAAATTCGTTGTTTATTAAGGTGATAGAAAGTATGAAATGGTCTTATGTGATATGTGTATATAAGCAAATGGAAATGAAGTGTCGTATATTTTTGTGTATGGGATTAATTGCACTTTGATTGTAATGTGCATGATTATTACTATGTTTAATATGTGTGAAAGCCGAATATACTCATGATACAATGCTTGATTAGTTGATTAACAATAAGTTAAATTTGTTTAATTCAAGCTCAATAGCATAATGAGCCAATTTTGGATAAAGGGAAAGCGAAACTAGTCGATTAGTCAATCCGTAGTTATTCGATAAAATCCAAGGTAAGTTCTTAAGTGTTTGTGTTTGATCATGTTGTATGCTTAAGAGTTGAATAATCATAATTAAGAAGATGTTTGATTGTATATATATACATATGTTCTTTGTTTTGAATGAATATTAAATTAAAGTTATGAGCCGTATGTGACTAGCATATCTAGTCGACTTTGATACTATTAAATGATGTACTAAGATATGTGTTCCAATGTGGAAATTAAACCCTATGTGGTTGAAAGGATGAAAATCTTTGTTCATAGATATGTGTTTCAGTTATACAAAAAAGTTATGAAAGTGTGAAAGAACAGGTGAATTGTTTATCGAAATGTGATATTCGGGCCTCGAGCCTAGCAGGCTATAATGCCAGTGAAATGATATCGGGCTTCGGGCCTAGCAGGCTATAATACCGGTGAGATAATATCGGGCCTTGGGCCTAGCAGGCTATAATGCCGGTGAAATGATATCGTGCTTCAAGCCTAGCGGCGCGAAAATGCTTGGGTGAATGAATCTCAGACTTAAAGTCTAGCGGCTTCGTCGTGTCGATGATGAATTCAAGTTTAAAACCTAGCAGACTAAAAATGCCTGGTGATTTGATAAAAGTCTAAGACTATGAGACCTTGTGTTAAATCGACAATTGAATTCGCTCAATACATTAAGTTGGCTGTGTATGTGATATATACTTATACATGTTAGATCGATTGGAATTGAATCATGAATGTGAAATGAGAAGCATAGGTGAAGATGTCATATGTGTATGTGTGTATTCGGTCATGGTGAAAGGTTATGTGAATTATGTAAAATACCATTTAGATATGAATGACGAAAGTAACTGTGGTTATGAAATGGTACAATGGTTGAATTCGGTTGAATTAAAGTTGACACTGAAGTATTTAAATACTTATGCCATATATGTAAGTATGGGCAAAACCATCGTAAATTATCGATAAGGGTGGGCTATGTGCGGAACCATCTTATAATTGCTAATTTGAACGGTTGTGTGCGAATCATTGAGCATGATGTATTGTATTGAGATTATGCTTAAGTGAAATTATAGATATGTGATGAAATTGGTTGGTGATATACATGTTTAAATAATATGAATGCAAAGAATGTGTGAAAGAGTAAAATGGTAATAAATCTGCTTGGGACAGCAGCAGTAACGTGATTTTGGAAAATCACCATAAACTGTGGGAGTTGATTTAGAAGCTGAATAAATTATGTAATTAAAGCTTAATGAGTCTAGTTTCTTATAAAAGAAACCGTGTAAGCAAAAGAATTGCTGATAATGAGATATTTGAAGTGGCGTGGGACAAAATCAAATGACTTCAGGGTCCCCTATTTTTTTTGGAAAATCATTATAATTTGTACAAAAATGGTTATAAGATAAAGTTTATATTCTTAGACTCCTTAATGAGTCTAGATTCAAATGAAATCAACGAGAACATATTTTGAATTTTTTATAATGAGAAATTTGATTCGTAGTGAAGAGTGGTCAGATTAGTCAAACAGTGAAACATGGGAAACTTTAAGAAAAATCTGGTATTTATTGGCCAAACCAAAAATTCTGAAAAATTTTATGGATAGAAGATATATGAGTCTATTTTCAGGGAAAATTAATGGAAATTGATTTGGAGTTTCGAAACTCCAGTTATAAATAATTTAGTGACTATTGTGCAGGAAGACAACTTGTAGTGAATTTGTCATTATGTTGTAAACATTGATAAAACTTGTTAATGAGTTGTTCATCGATTTCTTATGAACTTACTAAGCATAAAGCTTACTCCCCTCTTCTTTCCCATATTCCCTAGGGTTTCCAGGTTAGCTCGGGTTGGAGGTCACCAGAGATATTATCACATTGTCGAGTTTACGCTATCGGCGTAAGTAAATCTTAATGTTATAAGTCTATGGCATGTATAGGGTTGTAAAATTGAATATGTAATATTATGATAAAGCCAAAGACTTTGGCTTGTTATTAAGGTAGTTTGACTATTCATATGTTTGTATGTTATTATCTCCTGTGATGTGGTTTATAGCATGTATATTTAGAATTTGAATTGGGATTCATTGTTGAGTAAGTAAATGATACAAGACTAAGATATTGGTAATTATTTAATAATGCCTCATGAATGTTTTGGGGCCTTGTAAGCCCGATTAATGGATAAAATACGCGTGTATGAAAGTTTAAAATTGAAAAAAAATAAAAAATTTTACGGCCTAGTTTATATAAATGGTTGAGTTTAAATCTGGTAGCACCTCGAACCCTGTTCCGGTAAGGGATACGGGCGAAGGGTGTTACAGTTCTTGTATGGATTTTATCTTATCTGGATCAACCTCAATGCCTCTCTTGCTGACAATAAAGCCTAGTAACTTTCCCGAGGTAGCCCCAAACGTACACTTAGCTGGATTAAGCTTCAGCTGGAACTTTCTTAGTCTTTCGAACAACTTCCTGAGGTTCCCAACATGCTCTCTTTCCCCTTTGGATTTGGCAATCATATCATCGACGTAGACTTCTATTTCTTTGTGCATCATGTCATGGAACAACATCCCCATGGCCCTCTGATATGTTGCCCCAACATTCTTTAATCTGAACGGCATTACCTTATAACAGAATGTTCCCCACATCGTTATGAATGTGGTTTTCTCCATATCCTCAGGAGCCATCTTTATCTAATTATAACCCGAGAATCCATCCATGAAAGAAAAAAAATGAATGTTTTGCTGTGTTATCCACCAACGTATCGGTGTGTGGCAAGAAAAATTATCTTTAGGACTTTCTCGATTCAGATCGCGATAATCCACACACATTCGTACCTTGTCATCTTTCTTCGATACTGGGACTATGTTAGCCACCCATTGTGGGTACTTGGAGACTTGTAGGAAGCCAGCATCGAATTGTTTCTTGACTTCTTCTTTTATCTTTAACAGCATTTCAGGTCTCATTCGTCTTAGCTTCTATTGAATGGGTCTGCATTCTGGTTTCAGTGGGAGTCTATGGACCACTACATCCTCATCCAATCCTGGCATGTCCTGATACGACCATGCAAATACATCTTTTTACTCATGAAGCAAAGCAATCAAATCATGTTTGGTGTTATCTGAAATGGAGGTCCCAATCTTCACTTCTTGCCTCTTTTCTTCATTTCCCAAGTTTACTATCTCAACAGATTCTTGATGAGGTAGAATCTATTTATCTTCTTATTCTACCATTTGTAATATGTAGTGCCTTCACGGAGCCTCTACCGTTTGGCGGTATTTCATCATCACTAAAAGAGATGAAATTGTCCGCATTTAGATTATTCACCCACCTATCAAGCTTCTCAACAGATATGTTGTTTGCTACATAAGCTTGATTTAACACCTTCAGCAAAGCGTTTCGGTGTGGCTCAGAATTTAACAATAGAGATAAAATCGAGATTCATGCTGGTTGCTTATTCAATTGTTCCACCACATTGTATTCACTGTGCTTGATAAATTTCAAGAACTCCTGTGCTTCCTCCTCATCCACAGGCTTTTTGGTTTCTTGCATGGGTGGAGTTTCCTTCTCGACTTCGGCCTCATACATCACTGCCTTTCCTTTTTGTTTCAAATCACTATTCTTCTTCACTGGTTCGACCTCTTTTGAATAACATCTCCCACTGCGAGTGAAATGACCTACTTTCCCAATACTTCCAGTCGCAGCTTTGGATTCTTTGTCTTCAAGTGTGACGATATTGACGTCGTACTTCTAAGGTACCGCTTTATCGTCCTTGTAGGGGAAAAGAGATGGTACTTCGATTATCACTTTTGGTTTCACTGGCTCCTTCTTCGCATCGTAATAAATTATTAACGGTCGGTCGGCACTATACGGGAAACCTGACGATTGATCATCAGAGGCGCATATTTCTCCTCTATCGGCCTCTTCGCCATTATAAAAAATCTCAATCTCCTTATTATTAATCATATTTTGCAGTAATCTCCTGAACTCCTCGTAGGACTGAATGTCGTGCCTCTCAAAACCATGGAATTCGCAAAAACTTTGACCTTTTGCATTTTTTTCTTCGAACACTCTGTTAGGACGACAGAACAACCCTTTTTCAACTAGTACCTCCCAGATTTTCTGCAGAGGTGCTCTTATTTCAGAAACCCATCTTCTACTTTGCCGTTTTTCCTCCTCTCCCACTGCGCTCACGTTCCCTTTGGTGTGGTTTGGGAATGGGTTTCTGGCCGTACTGCCAGTACCATAAAATCGCAGAATGCCCGCATCGATGAGTCCTTGAACTCTCCTTTTGAAGGCAAGGCAGTTTTCTGTAGAGTGCCCCTAGTTCCCGGCATGGTATGCACAACTAGCGTTTGGATCGTACCATTTCATGTATGGAGGCTTAAGGGGTGCCATGTAATGGGGAGATATTAATTGTTTCTCCAAAAGTTTTGGGTACAATTCCCCATACGACACAGGGATAGGAGTAAATTGCGGTCTCTCGGGATTAGGCCTTGCTGGTCTTGGTTCGTTTCTGGGTTGGCTTTGAGCGGGTGAAGCGTTTTGTGGGAAGGTGGTGATGGGTCTTTGGTTGTTCGTGGCGTATACGGGGTAAGAAGAAAGTGGTGCTTAGTAGTAAGGGGTTTGGGGTGGATAATAGAAATTCAGAGGTGGATAATTTCGGGGTCGGGGTTGGTTTGGATATGGATTAGGGGTATAACGGCTTCCCATTCCCACCATATGGGCTTCTGGTTCTTTTTTCTTCATGGGCGCAGCTGTCCTTTTTGAACTTTCTGAACCTTCCATCCTCCCACTCTTGACGGCATTCTCTATAAGCTCACCGGATATTACAATATCCGCAAAGTCTTTTGTGGCACTCCCCACTAGTTTGTCATAAAACGGCGCCTTTAAAGTGTTGATAAAGAGAACGGTTATCTCCGTTTTTGTTAGTGGGGGTTCCACTTGGGCCGAGACATCCCTCCATCTCTGCGCATACTATCTAAAAGTTTCCGATAGCTTTTTCTCCATCATTTGCAAAGTCATCCGGTCTGGCACCATAGCCGATACATGCTTGTACTACTCACTGAATGCTGATGCCAAGTCCTTCTAGGATCGGATCTTTTCCCTACTAAGCTAGTTGTACCATCGAAGAGCCGATCCTACTAGACTATCTTGAAAATAATGTATGAGTAGCTTATCTTCGTTCACATAGCCGGTCATCTTCCGGCAGAACATGATGATATGCGCTTTTGGGCATCTTGTCCCATCATACTTTTCAAAATCAGGCACCTTGAACTTCGGAGGCAGAATTAGATCGGGTACCAAACTGAGTTCTTTAGCACCCAATGCGGAGAAGACTTCAGCACCTTCTATGGCCTTGAGTCTTTCCTCTAGGCTCCTATATTTCTCATTTGCATCATGATTATCCAATTTCAACCTGGCTATCTCTGCCGGATCGTCCAAATCTGGAACTAGTGGGTCAGCAAGACTAGCCCCTGGGTTTGATACGAACATTCTTTTCCCTAGCCTAGCAGGTGGCGCAGGTCGTTGTTCCGGGCCTGTAGGTTTTCATTGAGAGTACCCTCTTTGTGTTGCGTGGGCGTGCGGTGGAGTAAATCCTGGCGGATGGGGCAGATCCTGATCGAGATCAACTCTTGACTGTGGTTCCACAATGTCAGGGTTCATAGGTCCTTTTCCTTTTGCTAGAGCTGACATCATTTCCATCATCTTGGCCATTTGGTCCATTTGTTCGAGCGATTCTTCTCGAGATCTCACCATTAAGTCTCTTGTCTCTTGCTGTGACCTAGTCAACTGCTCTTGTAATTCCTTTTGAATTCTTTCCATCCTTTCAATCCTTTCATTGAGTTCAGCCTCCATTAATCTAGCTTGTCGGCGCGTCCTATACGAATGACGTGGTTCCAATCTTGTAGTACTACAACTGCGAATTGTATGTTTTAAACTCAGCGAACGATTATGGGATATGCAGTGAATGAATGGATGTATAAATGTCAAATGAGTATTAGTCATGAAATAAATGCAAGAAATTGGTGTTGATTTCAAGATAGCCCCTATTTAGGCATTTCATTCATCAAAAGAGTTCATCACAAAACATTTCGCCATTTTTGATTCGGCCATTACACGAACTTCCTAGCTATATCGCTATATTTCTTTACTCGCTCTAAGAATTCTGATATGTTTGATCTTCGACTTGGAGGGAATTGGCAAATGAGAATTTCAGCTTCTTCCGATAGTTGTATCACGTGTATAGCTACCCCGCGAATTTCATTGATCAAATAGCTAAGTTGCATTTCTCTTTCTTGGAGGTCCATTTTATAAGCGTGAGTGTCTCTGTCATATTGATTATTCTTTTCTTCCAAAGCCTTCAAGAGAGTATCTAGCTGTTGTTGATGATCTTGCAGCATATCTTCCAAATCTCGTATCCTTTCTTTTAGTTCTTGAAATTTAGATCGACTAGTCATTACTTCGGCAGACACAACTTCATATTCGGCGTTCTTCTTCCTTAGCTCCATCATAGCCCGCGCAACCTTTTCTTCTTCTTTTTTCGCTTTTCCTTTCTAAAATTCCATCCCATCTTTGATGTTGCTTAACTCTTCTTTCCATTCCGATGATGATTTTCCCAACCCACTATTCTTGATAGTGACTCTTAACCTCTTGTTTTCCAGATGAAGGTCCCTTAAATCATTTCTTACAACTTCAACTTCTTTTTGCACTTTCTCGATTTTGGACCTTTCAATCTGAACGTCGATCTTCAACTGGCAATTTTCCTCTTGAAGAGCACTAAGGTCCCGAGACATCTTGGCCTTTTCTTTTTCAAATTCTTGTCTTGCCATTTCTAGCTCAGATGGCCCTTCCTCCGAGAAAGGATTTTGGACGGTGTAGTTTGTTGACGAGATTTGCTGACTATTCACCCGTTGCTTCCTCCATATATCGTAATCTTGGGTGAGAATATCAGCATATAGAGCCAATTCCATCAGATGAATTTTCTTCCAGGACTTTGTGATATCTCGGACCCTCTTCATATATCCCTCACTCGCAAAAGTAAACTCGGACTGTGCTAATCCTCCGGTGGCGGGTATGAATTCTCGCGAAGAAAAATGCTTTTGGAATAATAACGGGGCATATCCAACTCCTCCCTATAATCCGAGTAGTGGCACCCAGTCTTGATCTCTGACCTTGTATAGTAGAACCGAAGGGCGTATCCACGGTGCTCTCCACGTTATATCCTCAGTGCGAAGGTTCTGAAAAACTGAGACCCAATGTTGCTCAGTGACTTCCTTTAGCCATTCTTTGTTGAGATAAGCTTCTAACGGGGCAAATGTTTTTGAAAACATATGGAATGGTGTGCGCTCTACTTTCTAGAAGTGGCTCAAAATCCAAACATTGAGCAACTGTGCGCATCCAATAAATCGTCCTTCCCCTTTCCTTCGACAATTACTCAGGGATCTGAAGGTCTCTGCTAGGATAGTCGGGACAGGGTTGATTCCTTGTTTTAACCTTTTAAAGAAATCAACTACCGCAACTTTAAGATGTCCGAGAACTTTTGGGAAGATGATCAAACCGTAAATGGCCAAAGCGAATAAATTTACCCTTTTCAACATGTCGGGATGGTTCAGAACCAAATCTCGTAGGGAAGACCATGGAATGCAAATGGTTTCATTCTTCTTATTTATCTATTTTTCGGCCCACGCGTCAGTCATGTCTGTCAATCTCACTAACTTTTTCTTGAAGGTCATCGGTTTAGGTTCTTTCACATATATCTTATAGGGTTGTACATTATCGATACGAAGTAAAGCAGCGTACTCTTCTATAGTCGGGGTCATGTCTTACTAATTGAAAGTAAAACATTGGTAGGCCGGATCCCAAAATCTGATCATGGCTTGAATCAAACGCTCGTCTATGTTGATAGTGATCAAGTGGGCTATATCTCCGTACCTCTCAGCGAAGGTCCCCCTAATGTCTGAGTCCCACTGATTCCAGATTCGAACCAAGTCTTCCAGATTATTCTGACGAACATTCACAGTTACGTGCTCGGGTAGATTGGCAATACATCCCTCCACTAGACTATCCCTTTTTTCTTTCTGAGTTTTTAGAGACCAGTCCCGAACCACGGCATTCTTCTCGGTTGTTTGTATAATTGACTCTTCCATTAGAAACCCGTTTTTTGGCAACCGATCTTTAGTCAACACCTTCCTAAAATGATGCCTATAATGCATGATGAAAAACAATAAGGCAAATACAAACAACCTTGATTAGTAATTAAATACAGGCAGAAAAACATGGAGAATTTAACAAATTGAACTACCCGATCTAGTTTATTAAACAGACCTAATCCCCTTGTATAGAAAGTGAAAATGTAAAAGGTAAGAGGCGTTCCTCTCGTGCACTTATTTTGGTGACTACTAAAAGGACGGAGGTTCAGCATGGCTCTACTTAGGTGGCTCATATGGCTCGATATATGCGGTTTCAGTTCTAGATAGGTACTCGAATTGTTCGTACTGTCATCTACTAAGATTAGTGCGAAGCCTCGATCGTAGCCCATCATAGGCTCACGAGTTCAATTCGAGGGATTACATTTACTTATGCCTATGCGGAGGGACAAGTTAACTCACGAAAGCATAAGTCGTATGTAATCCGGAAGTATTCACTAGCCTGTGCGGAGGGACGAGTTAACTCACGAAGGCATAGTGTTTACTTTCAGTTAAATGGACGGAGCCCGAGTAGAGAGCTCATGTTATGCAAAAATGCAAGTGCACGGTGTGTGGGGAGAAACTCACAAACCTTTACGTTTTATTTAAAAAAACTACAAAGCTAAAACCATAAAACTTAAAGCTGAAAAACAAAAAAAGAAAACGAAATGAGTTAGAACAACATTTACAACATAATGCGAATGCATGACATTTTGAAAACACAATTTGAGGATCACGACTAAATATTAATTTGAACAAGGAACTTTGAAAATTTTGACAACGCGAGTTTATTCCAGACACGACTCTCAAAAAGGTTCCCCAGTGGAGTTGCCAGCTGTAGCGACATAAAAATTTTGGCTTGGTCGCTAATTGGGGTGTTTGATTGAAAGTTTAAAGACTGAAGTTTGATTTTAAAAAGCGAGTCGCCACCGATCTTTTTTCTTGGTGTGATCGGACACCTAATGAATCCTCTTTTTCAAAGAAAATTTTATTTTTGGATAAAAAAAAGGTCGAGTTTAGGTATACGTTAAAATTCAGAGAAAAATGTGAGTTCAGGAGTTAGTTACGCACGAGGAAGGGATTAGCACCCTCGTAACGCCCAAAATTGGTATCTTATTAAACAAGTGTTGTCTTAATTTTCAAAAATGCAAGTTCAATGTAACATTTAACCGTGATTCGATTGAAAAGGTGAGAATTTTTTAAATTTTGACTCGTTAGAAGGGCGTTCCGTTTTTAACACGAGCCGATATGATTCACCCAACATAGCAATGAAATCAGCGACTTAGTGTTAAACCGATACGTTGCCTCATATATTGAAATTAATTGAGAAACAAGAATAAGATTTTCGAAATAATGCAAAGCAAATTGATATGAAATAAAAATAAATAAAAGAAAGAGCTAGAAATATATTAAAGCAAATATAAGTGTGACATTAATATTAAAAACGATAAAGATATATGCGATATTAAACGTAATACTAGAATTAAGCATGAAATGGAAACAATGAATGTATATTCATAATAATGATATTAAGAGTACGTACATAAAATATATATATGTATATATATAAATAGTGATAGTGTTAGAAATATACTATATATAGTGTTTGAAGTATATACCTAAGATAGTAAAAATATAACTAGTAATGTTAAAATATATACATAATATATATACATATGTATATATATAAAATGAATATTGAAAATGTATGTACATGACATATATGAAAAATATATACATAATAATATTAAAATAAAATAATAAGTGATAATAGTGAAAATAATAGGTATAATAATAAATATAATGATATACTAAAAATAATACTATGTATATAAAATATGTATACAAGTATAATAAAATATATGTACCAACCTTAATAATAAATATTGCAGAATAAAATAAATGTAATAATAATATATACACAATATGGAATTAAAAACATACATATACATATAATAGTGTTTAAGAATATATACATAAGATGATGTGGAAATATGTACATGGAATAGTATATAACTAATAATATTGAAAATAATAAAATAAAAATATACATGATATATATAAACATATGCGACATATATATATATATTAGAAATGATAATAATATAAAAAGACTATTAATACAATACGTAAATACATACATGTATATACACATATAAATATAAAGTGAAAATCAATAATAGTACTAATAATGTTATTAATAAATATAATAATAATAGTATTTTAATAACAGCAATAATATATAAAATAATAATATGGTAAAATAATAATAATGTATTAATAAGAATGATAATAATAAATAAGATTATATTAATAGTATTATAAAAATGGGCATGAAAGAAATAATAATAATAATAATAATAATAATAATTATAATAATTATAATAATAATAATATAAATGATAATATATGTATGCAAAATACGGTGGTAAAAAAATATATATATAATAATAATAATAATAATAAATAGTAATAATGTTAATGATAAAAGTAAAGATAGGAATAAAGGTAGTAATAACAGTAATGGTAACGTAAAAAAATAATCATGTAAATAAAAATGATGATAATAATAATAATGAATAAATGAATAATAATAACTGTGACAATAATAATGTATTTAGATGGTATAGTAGAATAATTATAGCAATAATATTATATTAGTTTAGTTAGTTTAATATATATAATACTGAAAATAACAAAAAAGGAGTAAATTAGATTAAAATGAAGGTTCAGGGCCAATTTGCAAATAAACAAAGAAGAAAGGGATTGATTTAAAATCTCAAAAAACATAGAGGGCCTAGAATGGGAAATAACCCCCACCCTAAAAAACGCGCGAAAAAAAAGGACTAGGTTGAAATCCGAAGTAATCTGGTAGGCCGAAATTAGGAATTAAAAGGAACTTAATTGCAAATTAAAGCAAAAATGAAAGGATTGCGCGCGTAAATATCTCAGAAACCAAAAAACACTCGGATCCTTGGAGCGGGTCGGGTCAAGGCGCGGATCCCAGGCGAAACGACGCCGTTTTGGTGTCTGAACTTCAAGCCCAAAACGACGTCATTTTATGCTTCTATAAAAGATGAGTTTTTTTTTTTAACTTCATTTCTCCTCTTCCTTTAAAAAAAAACACTTCTAGCCTCTCTTCCTCTCTGCAGAGGTCTCTACGCCGGCAAGGGCTCCGGCCAAAGATCCGATCACCGTCGCACGCGCCACACACACACACTGACGTGTGGCTGTAAATCGCCAAAGGTAATTTTTTTGTTTTATTTATATATATTAATTTTGAAGAAAGAAAAAAAGATAATATATATATTCGAAGAAAAGAAAAAAGAAAAAGAAAAATAAACTAAAGAGAAGATTGAGACCTTTGTGTTTTTGAACCCCCTTTTTGATTTTTCTCTTCCGATCTGCTATATGTTGTTTTTTATTTGAATCTATTTTTTTCTTGTATTTTCAAAAGAAAAAGAGAGTTTTTCATGATTTTTTTGAATGGCTTTTTATAGCCATCATTCTACAAATTTTAACATTATTTCTTGCTGTCTTTTCTTGCAGGTGCAAGTGGGAGGTGGTGATGCGACCGTGGCGGTGGAACAGGTGGTGGCAAAGGGTAGTTGCAGAGGGTGGTTGAGGCTTGGTAGGCAGCAACTACATTTGGGAAGATTAGGGTTTCTTTCTTTTTTGACTTGGGCTTAGGGTTTGTAGTTGGGCTAAGTGGTTTTAATGTTGGGTAGGTGGGCTTATGTTGGGGTAAAGTGGGCTAAGTGGGTAGGGCAAATTTGGGTTTCAAAAGCTGCCCCTCTTTGCTCATTGTCGTGCAACAAAAATAGAGCAAAGACTTTCAAGGAAGACCAAATTTGCCCAGACTGGCTGAGTTTCGGTTTGTTTGGTGTTCCTCTTCTTCAAGTAGCCTCGTTCTAGTCCACCGCATCTTGTAGCTTCGGTTCAATCCGTCGCGACTTCAGAGCTCTGACTTGTGGCTTCAATCTACTTGTATCTTCAGGGATATAAAATTCGTTGTGATCTGCTCCTCTGCTGTATCTTTAGGAAGATAAGATTTGTAACTTCAATGTGCTCCACTGCAACTTCGATCAGCTCCGCTGTAACTTCAAAAAGATGAGATCTACAACTTCAATCTGCTCTTCTATCGTTTCAATGAGATAAGGTTTGTGGTCTTTTCTTCTGCGATCTCAGAAAGGCAAGATCTGATATCCTCGATTAGTTCCACTGCAACTTCAGGAAGACAAAATCTGATGTCTTCGATTAGCTCCAATCTTTATTCTTTACTCGGCATGTGATCCTGAGCTCAACTCATTTCTCGCAATATGAATTGACTCTTTAAAGCAAACATTAAAAATAGAAATTGAAAATAGCTCAGTATGTGAGCCAAAGCTCAACTCACCTCTCGCAATATGAGTTGGTTTTTGAAACTTAATTTGAAAAGCAGATTTTGAAAATACCTCGACATGTGACCCGAGGCTCAACTCACCTCTCTCCATATGAGTTGATTTTTAAAAAATATAAATCGAAAAAAAAACAGAAATTGAAAACTCCTCAGCATGTGAGCCAAGGCTCAACTCACTTCTCACAATATGAGCTGATTTTTGACAAACAGTAATTGAAAATACCTCAGCGTGCCCCGAGGCTCAACTCACCTCTCGCAATATGAGTTGATTTTTTTTTTGACAAACAAAAATTGAAATTACCTCAGCGTGCCCTGAGGCTCAACTCATTTCTCGCAATATGAGTTGATTTTTTATTTTTTTTGTAAAAACAAAATTTGCAAAACAGACTTCGAAAATAACTCGGCATGTGACCCGAGGCTCAACTCACCTCTCGCAATATGAGTTGATTTTTTGACAAACAAAAATTGAAAATTACCTCAGTGTGTCCTGAGGCTCAACTCACTTCTCGCAATATGAGTTGATTTTTGAAAAGTAGAAATTAAAAACAGAATTTGAAAATAACTCGGCATGTGACCCGAGGCTCAACTCACCTCTCGCCATATAAGTTGATTTTTGAAAATACAAATTGAAAATACCTCAGCGTGTCCTGAGGCTCAACTCACCTCTCGCAATATGAGTTGATTTTTTGAAAATAAAGACATCAAAATACCAAAACCTGTCATCTGGTGGAACTCAGGTGTCTTTTGATTCAATACAGCTATCATTCAAAATTTCTTGCTCTGCTGGAGTACCTGTATATGTCATGCATGATGTTATCATGATGTGCACATGTTTGTCTTAAATGCCTTTATGCCTATATGATTATGCTATGCGCCTTAGGCATGTTTGTCGTATGTCCTTTTTCGTCACGATTTTCAATACTTCGGCTCTGGACTTTCTCTTTAGGCCCTATACCCATCTTCAAGCTTCACGAACAGACTGCGTTTCTCAGATATCTCTCTTTTGCCCCTGGTTGAACTTTGTCCTAGCTTTGAGGCTCTTGTACTTATCGAATTCTTATCCGGGTAATGCTTAACATTTCTTTTGTTTAGAGTATGTCATTTCACTATTTATCATGTAAATAAACCATATAATGAGATGCATGAAAATGGTTAGGTAGGGACAAAATGGGTACCTCACATTTATTTATTTCAAATGTAGCAAACAAGGAAAGTTAACCAATTACAGTAAAAAATATCATAAAGAAAAAAAATGGATCGCACTCAACGGATATAAATGCTCTAGATATTCAACTCATGAACTCTTCCATGTTCCTCAATCAAGAATCTTTTCGAGCATGGCTTCTTGCGTAGAAGATTTCGAGCTTTCAGAAATGCTTCAAATACTGTAGCCTCTCTGTTTGACCTACCGTTCAAAATGCCTTACTTTTTAAGCCCGGGTTTGCTTCATTAGAATGCCCTTTCGGGTTTTCATTCTAATCTTTTGTGTTAATCAAGACGCCCTTTTCGAGTTTTCACCTTGATTCTTTTTTTTTTGATACCTTTTTTTGGGTTTTCATCTTGACTTTCCTTTTTTAAGCATAATATTTCTTCACAGCATCTGAATTCACTAGGTTCGATAACTCCTTCCCATCCATCTTAGTGAGAATCAAAGCTCCACCCGAGAATACCTTATTTACGACGTATGGTCCTTTCTAATTTGGTGCCCATTTTCCTCGCAGGTCTTTTTGTATTGGAAGAATCTTTCTCAACACGAGTTCTCCTTCGTGGAATCCTCTCGGCCGTACCTTCTTGTCATGAGCTACGATCATTCTCTTTTGGTACATCTGCCCATGACATATTGCCTTTAAACGTTTTTCTTCAATGAGGTTTAACTGGTCATATCGAGCTCGAACCCATTCTGCTTCTCTAATTTTGACTCCATTAAGACTCGCAGAGAAGGAATCTCAACTTCTATAGGTAGCACAGCTTCCATTCCATAGACCAGAGATAAAGGAGTTGCCCCCTTAGATGTCCGCACAGATGTGCGATATGCATACAAAGCAAATGGTAGCTTCTCGTGCCAGTCTTTATATGTCTCGGTCATTTTCCCAATAATCTTCTTAATATTCTTGTTGACCGCTTCAACAGCTCCGTTCATTTTCGGGCGATAGGGCGAGGAGTTATGATGCTTTATTTAGAATTGCTTACACACTTCTTTCATTATCTTATTGTTCAGATTCAATGCGTTATCTGAAATGATTCTTTCAGGCAAACCATATCGACAAAAGATTTCCTTTTTCAAAAACCTACATACTGCAGTCTTCATCACATTGGCAAACGAAGCGGCTTCTATCCATTTTGTGAAGTAATCAATAACCACAAAAATGATTCGGTCTCCATTAGAAACTTTTGGGAAAATTGGCCCTATAACATCCATGCCCCACATAGGAAAAGGCCATGGAAAAGTCATGACATGAAGGGGCGAAGGGGATAATGAATCTTATCGCCATAAATTTGACATTTGTGGCATTTTCTTACAAAACTAATGCAGTCGCTTTCCATCGTCAGCCAGTAGTAGCCGAGTCTCATAATCTTCCTGGCCATAGTGAAACCATTGGCATGTGTCCACAAATTCCCTCATGGAAATCTTCAAATATTTTCCTGGCTTCGACAGCATCTACACATCTCAAGAACACTTGATCTTTTCCTCTTTTGTACAGGATGTCCCCATCAAGAACAAATCTCGCTGCCATTCTTCTGATTGTTCTTTTGTCGTTCTCATTTGCTTGTTCGGGATACCTTTGATTCTTGATATATTCTAAGACATTATGGAACCATGGCCGTCCATCTGGCTCCTTTTCAATGCTGAAACAATGTGCAGGGACTTCATATATGCTTATTTGAAGAGACATTAATTCTGTTTCTCTGTTTGCTTTGAACATTGAAGCCAAAGTGGCCAGGGCATCAGCCAATTGGTTTTCTTCTTGTGGGAAGTAATTAAAAGTTATTTCTTTAAATTCTTTAATCAGTCTTTCCACTAGATCACTGTATTTAACCAGTTTTGAATCTCTCACTTCCCAATCTCCACGGATTTGGTATATCACTAACGCTGAGTCTCCGTATACCTCTAAAGTTTTGACGTTTCATTCAATAGCTACGCGAAGTCCCATGATACAGGCCTCGTATTCCGCTATGTTATTGGTACAGAAGAAGTTCAGCCTGGCAGTGAGCGGATAATGGTTCCCTTCTGGCGATACTAAGACTGCTCTAATCCCATGCCCCAATGCATTCGATGCCCCATCAAAGCTCATCTTCCATGACCTCTCTTTTGAAGACTCGCACTCTTTTTCTATAATGTACATCAAGTCTTCATCTAGGAAATCGAACCTCAAGGGCTCATATTCCTCCGTTGTTCGAGCCGCTAAGAAATCAGATATTGCACTCTCTTTTATCGACTTCTGACTTACAGAAGCAATGTCGTATCCCGATAGGAGGATCTGCCATCGTGCCATCCTTCCTGAGAGTGCAGGTGATTCCATCATGTAATTTATTGGATCCAGCTTTGAAATTAACCACATCGTATGATACAACATATCTTGCCTAAGACTCCAAGCTACTCAAACCAGAGCACAACAGCATTTTTCAATGGACGAATACTTTGCCTCATATTCAGTGAACTTTTTGCTGAGGTAGTAGATCACCTTTTCTCTCTTTCCTGACTCGTCGTGTTGCCCCAGTACGCAACCCATTGAATTCTCGAACACAGTCAAATACAATATCAATGCTTTTCCCGTGGTTGGCGGTATTATCACTGGAGGACTAGATAAATATTGTTTTATCTTATCAAAGGCCATCTGGCACTCCTCGTTCCATTCTCCCGAATTATGTTTTCGAAGAAGCCAAAAGATTTGGTCGCATTGGTTGGTAAGTTGAGCGATGAATCGGGCGATGTAGTTTAACCTCCCTAAGAATCCTCTGACTTCCTTTGGCGTGCGCGGAGGTGGTAACTCTTGAATGGCTTTTATTTTATCTGGATCAACCTCGATACCTCTTTCACTCACAATGAAGCCTAGCAACTTTCCCGAGGTAGCCCCAAACGTACATTTGGCTGGATTAAGCTTCAGCTGGAACTTTCTCAGTCTGTCGAACAACTTCTTCATGTTCACTACATGCTCTTCTTCCCCTCGGGATTTAGCAATCATATCGTCAATGTAGACCTCTATTTCTTTATGCATCATGTCATGGAATAACATCACCATAGCCCTCTGATATGTTGCCCCAGCATTCTTCAATCCAAATGGCATCACCTTGTAGCAGAACGTTCCCCACATCGTTATGAAGGTAGTTTTCTCCATATCTTCCGGAGCCATCTTTATCTAATTATAACTCGAGAATCCATCCATGAACGAAAACAACGAATGCGTGGCTGTGTTATCCACCAATGTATCGATGTGTGGCAAAGGAAAATTATCTTTAGGACTTGCTCGATTCAGGTTACGATAATCCATGCACATTCATACTTTGCCGTCTTTCTTTGGTACCGAGACTATGTTAGCCACCCATTCTGGATATTTGGAGGCTTGTAGGAAGCCAGTATTAAATTGCTTCTTGACTTCCTCTTTTATTTTCAACAACATCTCAGGTCTCATCCGTCTTAGCTTTTGTTGAATAGGTTTGCATTCTGGCTTTAATGGGAGCTTATGGACCACTACATCTTCATCCAATCCTAGCATGTCCTGATATGACCATACGAATACATCTTTGTACTCACGGAGCAAAGTAACCAAATTATGCCTGGTGCCCCCTGAAATAGAGGTCCCAATCTTCACTTCTTGCTTCCTTTCTTCAGTTCCCAAATTTATTGTTTCAACAGATTCTTGATGAGGCAAAATCTATTTATCCTCTTGTTCCACCATTCTTAGCAAGTCAGGAGACGAGACATAGTCTTCAGCATTTTCTTCGGCTTCGAATTCTCCTAAACAAACAGCCTTCTCAAAATCGAATTCAGGACTCGTAACGGGTTCGTTCATGCCATTGATATCTGAGCACCTGAAAGTCAAATGGAAAAGGAAACTATAGAGGGGCATCCAAGTATTGGAACCAAGACGAAATGTTATGGCATGGCATGAGGCAGATGTAAGGATAGGCTATGAAATGAGAAAATGATTATGAAATTAGTGATAATGCGAAAGATCGTGACAAAATGCATCTTCATTGATATTCATTTGAATGATAAAGAGCGAATGCAAGATCTTACAAAAGAATTCTATTATATCTAAGGACACAATAGAGGGTTAACGTTTGAGCATTACTCTGAAGACTTATAAACTACAAGAAGGTCATCGGCAGTCCAATTGTTCAACATGAAGCCCGGGGGACAAGGGCGTATCATTGAGACATCTTTAATTGTATCATTTCCTTTGTCAATGACATTTATACTGACATTCTGAAGACCCCTTTTAATAATTAACAGTGTGCTTCGTAGATTGTCTTGCTCGGGGTATATCATTCCTGCAGATGTAAATGTTTTTGACAAAGGAGGGTACGTTATGGGCTCTCATTCTATTTCTCAGCCTAAGGTTCTTGCGATCCTTCTTTCCTGATCTTTCTTTCATTTTTTCCTTCTTTGACGCATGTCCGGCTGAAAACCTAAACCGCATCGGGCCTTGTGGTGCACTGGCTTTAGAGCCCTAACTATTCCTTCCAGATATCTCCCTAAACATCTTCTTGCTCGAGCTCCCCTTCCTACAGTTAACCTGACACCCATTCTGGTATTTCTCGACAGTTTTGGCACAGGAATTCTGTTTCCCTCGGTGATAAAGGTGGCATTGACAAATTCAAGGGATCGGAATAAGCATTCTATAGCATCTTTTCTTACTTCAAGGTACGACGTATCAGCAGCAATAGATACGACAATGTCTTCTTCGCCCTCAACTGTAACCAAACAGCCATCCATGATAAACTTTACTTTTTGATGTAGAGAGGACGAAACTACCCCAGCAGAACGGATCCAGGGTCTTCCCAAGAGGCAATTGTATGATGGTGTAATGTCCATGACTTGAAATTCAACATCGTATATATACGGGCCCACTTCCAGAGGTATCTCAATCTTTCCCATGATTTCACGCCTTGTCCCATCGAATGCCCTTACAATGGAATGACAGGGCCTTAAATAGGACAGATCCATCGGAATTCTGGAAAGCGTGGCTAAAGGCATGACGCTGAGCGCCGACCCATTATCGATGAGCACGTTCGATATTATGTAGCCCTTGCAGCGAGTCGTAATATGCAGTGCCTTCACGGAGCCTCTACCGTTTGGTGGTATTTCATCATCACTAAAAGAGATGAAATTGTCCGCATTTAGATTATTCACCCACCTATCAAGCTTCTCAACAGATATGTTGTTTGCTACATAAGCTTGATTTAACACCTTCAGCAAAGCGTTTCGGTGTGGCTCAGAATTTAACAATAGAGATAAAATCGAGATTCATGCTGGTTGCTTATTCAATTTTTCCACCACATTGTATTCACTGTGCTTGATAAATTTCAAGAACTCCTGTGCTTCCTCCTCATCCACAGGCTTTTTGGTTTCTTGCACGGGTGGCGTTTCCTGCTCGACTTCGGCCTCATACATCACTGTCTTTCCTTTTTTGTTTCAAATCACTATTCTTCTTCACTGGTTCGACCTCTTTTGAATAACATCTCCCACTGCGAGTGAAATGACCTACTTTCCCAACGATTCCAGTCGCGGCTTTGGATTCTTTGTCTTCAAGTGTGACGATATTGACGTCGTACTTCTAAGGTACCGCTTTATCGTCCTTGTAGGGAAAAAGAGATGGTACTTCGATTATCACTTTTGGTTTCACCGGCTCCTTCTTCGCATCGTAATAAATTATTAACGGTCGATCGGCACTATTCGGGAAACTTGATGATTGATCGTCAGAGGCGCATATTTCTCCTCTATCGGTCTCTTCGTTTTTATAAAAAATCTCAATCTCCTTATTATTCATCATATTTTGCAGTAATCTCCTGAACTCCTCGTAGGACTGAATGTCGTGCCTCTCAAAACCATGGAATTCGCAAAAACTTTGACCTTTTGCATTTTTTTCTTCGAACACTCTGTTAGGACGACAGAGCAACCCTTTTTCAACTAGTACCTCCCAGATTTTCTGCAGAGGTGCTCTTATTTCAGAAACCCATCTTCTACTTTGCCGTTTGTCCTCCTCTCCCATTACGCTCACGTTTCCTTTGGTGTGGTTTGGGAATGGGTTTCCGGCCGTACTGCCAGTACCATCAAATCGCAGAATGCCCGTATCGATGAGGCCTTGAACTCTCCTTTTGAAGGCAAGGCAGTTTTCCGTAGAGTGCCCCTGGTTCCCGGCATGGTATGCACAACTAGCGTTTGGATCGTACCATTTCGGGTATGAAGGCTTAAGGGGTGCTATGTAATGGGGAGATATTAATTCTTTCTCCAAAAGTTTTGGGTACAATTCCCCATATGACACAGGGATATAAGTAAATTGCGGTCTCTCGGGATTAGGCCTTGCTGGTCTTGGTTCGTTTCTGGGTTGGCTTTGAGTGGGTGAAGCATTTTGTTTGAAGGTGGTGACGGGTTTTTGGTTGTTCGTGGCGTATACGGGGTAAGAAGGAAGTGGTGCTCGGTAGTAAGGGGTTTGGGGTGGATAATAGAAATTCAGAGGTGGATAATTTCGGGGTCGGGGTTGGTTTGGATATGGATTAGGGGTATAACGGCTTCCCATTCCCACCATATGGGCTTCTGGTTCTTTTTTCTTCATGGGCGCAGCTGTCCTTTTTGAACCTTCTGAACCTTCCATCCTCCCACTCTTGACGGCATTCTCTATAAGCTCACCGGATATTACAATATCCACAAAGTCTTTCGTGGCACTCCCCACTAGTTTGTCATAAAACTGCGCCTTTAAAGTGTTGATAAAGAGAACGGTTATCTCCGTTTTTGTTAGTGGGGGTTCCACTTGGGCCGAGATATCCCTCCATCTCTGCGCATACTGTCTAAAAGTTTCTGATGGCTTTTTCTCCATCATTTGCAAAGTCATCCGGTCTGGCACCATATCCGATACATGCTTGTACTGCTCACAGAATGCTGATGCCAAGTCCTTCCAGGATCGGATCTTTTCCCTACTAAGCTGGTTGTACCATCGAAGAGCCAATACTACTAGACTATCTTGAAAATAATGTATAAGTAGCTTATCTTCGTTCACAGAGCCGGTCATCTTCTGGCAGAACATGATGAGATGCGCTTTTCGGCATCTTGTCCCATCATACTTTTCAAAATCAGGCACCTTGAACTTCGGAGGTAGAATTAGATCGGGTACCAAACTGAGTTCTTTAGCACCCAATGCGGAGAAGACTTCAGCGCCTTCTATGACCTTGAGTCTTTCCTCTAGGCTCCTATATTTCTCATTTGCATCATGATTATCCAATTTCAACCTGGCTATCTCTGCCGGATCGTCCAAATCTGGAACTAGTGGGTCAGCAAGACTAGCCCCTGGGTTTGATACGAACATTCCATGCCCTAGATTACAGGTGGCGTAGGTCGTTGTTCCGGGCCTGCAGGTTTTCATTGAGCGTACACTCTTTGTGTTGCGTGGGCGTACGGTGGAGTAAATCCTGGCGAATGAGGCAGATTCTGATCGAGATCAACTCTTGACTGTGGCTCCACAATGTCAGGGTTCATAGGTCCTTTTCCTTTTGCTAGAGCTGACATCATTTCCATCATCTTGGCCATTTGGTCCCTTTGTTCGAGCGATTCTTCTCGAGATCTCACCATTAAGTCTCTTCTCTCTTGCTGTGACCTAGTCAACTGCTCTTGTAATTCCTTTTGGATTCTTTCCATCGTTTCAATCCTTTCATTAAATTCAGCCTCCATTAATCTAGCTTGTCGGCGCGTCCTATACGAATGACGTGGTTTCAGTCTTGTAGTATTACAACTGCGAATTGTATGTTTTAAACTCAGCGAACGATTATGGGATATGCAATGAATGAATGGATGTATAAATGTCAAATGAGTATTAGTCATGAAAGAAATACAAGAAATTGGTGTTGATTTCAAGATAACCCCTATTTAGGCATTTCATTCATCAAAAGAGTTCATCACAAAACATTTCGCCATTTTTGATTTGGCCATTACACAAACTTCCTAGCTATATCGCTATATTTCTTTACTCGCTCTAAGAATTCTGATATGTTTGATCTTCGACTTGGAGGGAATTGGCAAATGAGAATTTCAGCTTCTTCCGATTGTTGTATCACGTGTATAGCTACCCCGCGAATTTCATTGATCAAATAGCTAAGTTGCATTTCTCTTCCTTGGAGGTCCATTTTATAAGCATGAGTGTCTCTGTCATATTGATCATTCTTTTCTTCCAAAGCCTTCAAGAGAGTATCTAGCTGTTGTTGACGATCTTGCAGCATATCTTCCAAATCCTGTATCCTTTCTTTTAGTTCTTGAAATTTATATCGACTAGTCATTACCTCGGTAGACACAGCTTCATATTCGGCGTTCTTCTTCCTTAGCTTCATCATAGCCCGCGCAGCCTTTTCCTCTTCTTTTTTCGCTTTTCCTTTCCGAAATTCCATCCCACCTTTGATGTTGCTTAACTCTTCTTTCCATTCCGATAATAATTTTCCCAACCTACTATTCTTGATAGTGACTCTTAACCTTTTGTTTTCCAGATGAAGGTCCCTTAAATCATTTCTTACAACTTCAACTTCTTTTTGCCCTTTCTCGATTTTGGACCTTTCAATCTAAACGTCAATCTTCAACCGGTAATTTTCCTCTTGAAGAGCACTAAGGTCCCGAGACATCTTGGCCTTTTCTTTTTCAAATTCTTGTCTTGCCATTTCTAGCTCAGACGGCCCTTCCTCCGAGAAAGGATTCTGGACGGTGTAATTTGTTGACGAGATTTACTGACTATTCACCCGTTGCTTCCTCCATATATCGTAATCTTGGGTGAGAGTATCAGCATATAGAGCCAATTCCATCAGATTAATTTTCTTCCAACACTTTGCGATATCTCGGACCCTCTTCATATATCCCTCACCCGTAAAAGCAAACTCGGACTGTGCTAATCCTCCAGTGGCGGGTATGAATTGTCGCGAAGAAAAATGCCTTTGGACTAATAACGGGGCATATCCAACTCCTCAATATAATCCGAGTAGTGGCACCCAGTCTTGATCTCCGACCTTGTATAGCAGAACCGAAGAGCGTATCCACGGTGCTCTCCACGTTATATCCTCGGTGCGAAGGTTCTGAAAAACTGAGACCCAATGTTGCTCAATGACTTCCTTTGGCCATTCTTTCTTGAGATAAGCTTCTAACGGGGCAAATGTTTTTGAAAACATATGGAACGGTGTGCGCTCTACTTTCCAGAAGTGGCTCAAAATCCAAACATTGAGCAACTGTGCGCATCCAATAAATCGTCCTTCCCCTTTCCTTTGACAATTACTCATGGATCTGAAGGTCTCGGCTAGGATAGTCGGGACAGGGTTGATTCCTTGTTTTAACCTTTTGAAGAAATCAACTATCGTAACTTTAAGATGTCCGAGAACTTTCGGGAAGATGATCAAACCGTAAATGGCCAAAGCGAATAAATTTACCCTTTTCAACATGTCGGGATGGTTCAGAACCAAATCTCGTAGGGAAGACCATGGAATGCAAATGGTTTCATTCTTCTTCTTTATTTGTTTTTCAGCCTACGCGTCAGTCATGTCTGTCAATCTCACTAACTTTTTCTTGAAGGTCATCGGTTTAGGTTCTTTCACATATATCTTATAGGGTTGTACATTATCGATACGAAGTAAAGCAGCGTACTCTTCTATAGTCGGGGTCATGTCTTCCTGATTGTAAGTAAAACATTGGTAGGCCGGATCCCAAAATTTGATCATGGCTTGAATCAAACGCTCGTCTATGTTGATAGTGATCAAGTGGGCTATATCTTCGTATCTCTCAGCGAAGGTCCCCCTAGTGTCTGAGTCTCACTGATTCCAGATTCGAACCAAGTCTTCCAGATTATTCTGACGAACATTCACAGTTACGTGCTCGGGTAGATTGGCAATACATCCCTCCACTAGACTATCCCCTTTTTCTTTCTGAGTTTTTAGAGACCAGTCCCGAACCACGGCATTCTTCTCGGTTCTTTGTATAATTGACTCTTCCATTAGAAACCCATTTTTTGGCAACCGATCTCTAGTCAACACCTTCCTAATATGATGCCTATAATGCATGATGAAAAACAATAAGGCAAATACAAACAACCTTGATTAGTAATTAAATACAGGTAGAAAAACATGGAGAATTTAACAAATTGAACTACCTGATCTAGTTTATTAAACAGACCCAATCCCCTTGTATAGAAAGTGAAAATGTAAAAGGTAAGAGGCGTTCCTCCCGTGCACTTATTTTGGTGACTACTAAAAGGACGGAGGTTCAGCATGGCTCTACTTAGGTGGCTCATATGGCTCGCTATATGCGGTTTTGGTTCTAGATAGGTACTCGAATTGTTCGTACTGTCATCTACTAAGATTAGTGCGAAGCCTCGGTCATAGCCCATCACACGCTCACGAGTTCAATTCGAGGGATTACATTTACTTATGCCTATGCGGAGGGACAAGTTAACTAACAAAAGCATAAGTCGTATGTAACCCGGAAGTATTCACTAGCCTGTGCGGAGGGACGAGTTAACTCACGAAGGCATAATGTTTACTTCCACTTAAACGGACGGAGCCCGAGTAGAGAGCTCATGTTATGCAAAAATGCAAGTGCACGATGTGTGGGGAGAAACTCACAAACCTTTACGTTTTATTTAAAAGAACTACGAAGCTAAAACCATAAAACATAAAGCTGAAAAACAAAAACAAAAAAACGAAATGAGTTAGAACAACATTTGCAACATAATGCGAATGCATGACATTTTGAAAACACAATTTGAGGATCACGACTAAATATTAATTTGAACAAGGAACTTTGAAAATTTTGACAACGCGAGTTTATTCCAGACACGACTCTCAAAAAGGGTCCCCAGTGGAGTCGCCAGCTGTAGCGACATAAAATTTTTGGCTTGGTCGCTAATTGGGGTGTTTGATTGAAAGTTTAAAGACCGAAGTTTGATTTTAAAAAGGGAGTCACCACTGATCTTTTTTCTTGGTGTGATCGGACACCTAATGAATCCTCTTTTTCAAAGAAAATTTTATTTTTGGATAACAAAAAGGCCGAGTTTAGGTCTACGCTAAAATTCAGAGAAAAATGTGAGTTCAGGAGTTAATTACGCACGAGGAAGGGATTAGCACCCTCGTAACGCCCAAAATTGGTATCTTATTAAACAAGTGTTGTCTTAATTTTCAAAAATGCGAGTTCAATGTAACATTTAACCGTGATTCGATTGAAAAGATGAGAATTTTTTAAATTTTGACTCGTTAGAAAGGCGTTCCGTTTTTAACACGAGCTGATATGATTCACCCAACATAGCGATGAAATCAGTGACTTAGAGTTAAACCGATACGTTGCCTCATATATTGAAATTAGTTGGGAAACAAGAATAAGATTTTCGAAATAATGTAAAGCAAATTGATATGAAATAAAAATAAATAAAAGAAAGAGCTAGAAATATATTAAAGCAAATATAAGTGTCACATTAATATTAAAAACGATAAAGATATATGCGATATTAAACGTAATACTAGAATTAAGCATGAAATGGAAACAATGAATGTATATTCATAATAATGATATAAAGAGTATGTACATAAAATATATATATGTATATATATAAATAGTGATAGTGTTAGAAATATACTATATATAGTGTTTGAAGTATATACCTAAGATAGTAAAAATATAACTAGTAATGTTAAAATATATACATAATATATATACATATGTATATATATAAAATGAATATTGAAAAATGTATGTACATGACATATATGAAAAATATATACATAATAATGGTAACGTAAAAAAATAATCATGTAAATAACAATGATAATAATAATAATAATAATGAATAAATGAATAATAATAACTGTGACAATAATAATGTATTTAGATGGTATAGTAGAATAATTATAGCAATAATATTATATTAGTTTAGTTAGTTTAATATATATAATACTGAAAATAACAAAAAGGGAGTAAATTAGATTAAAATGAAGGTTCAGGGCCAATTTTCAAATAATCAAAGAAGAAAGGGACTGATTTAAAATCTCAAAAAACATAGAGGGCCTAGAATGGGAAATAACCCCCACCCTCAAAAACGCGCGAAAAAAAAGGACTAGATTGAAATCTGAAGTAATCTGCTGGGCCGAAATTAGGAATTAAAAGGAACTTAATTGCAAATTAAAGCTAAAATGAAAGGACTGCGCGCGTAAATATCCCAGAAACTAAAAAACACGCGGATCCTTGGAGCATGTCGGGTCAAGGCGCGGATCCCAAGCAAAACGACGCCGTTTTGGAGTCTAAACTTCAGGCCCAAAACGACACCGTTTTATGCTTCTATAAAAGATGAGTTTTTTTTTTAACTTCATTTCTCCTCTTCCTTTAAAAAAAAACACTTCTAGCCTCTCTTCCTCTCTGCAGAGGTCTCTACGCCGACAAGGGCTCCGGCCAAAGATTCGATCATTGTCTGCCGTGGGCTCTGCTGCGCCGGCCACCGTACACGGTGGCTGGAAATCGCCAAAGGTAATTTTTTTTTGTTTTATTTATATATATTATTTTTGAAGAAAGAAAAAAAGATAATATATATATTCGAAGAAAAGAAAAAATAAAAAGAAAAATAAACTAAAGAGAAGATCGAGACCTTTGTGTTTTTGAACCCTGTTTTTGATTTTTCTCTTCCGATCTGCTATATGTTGTTTTTTATTTGAATCTATTTTTTTCTTGTATTTTCAAAAGAAAAAGAAAGTTTTTCATGATTTTTTTGAATGGCTTTTTATAGCCATCATTCTACAAATTTTAACATTATTTCTTGTTGTCTTTTCTTACAGGTGCAAGTGGGAGGTGGAGATGTGACCGTGGCGGTGGAGCAGGTGGTGGCAAAGGGTAGTTGCAGAGGGTGGTTGAGGCTTGGTCGACAGCAACTACATTTGGGAAGATTAGGGTTTCTTTCTTTTTTGATTTGGGCTTAGGGTTTGTTGTTGGGCTAAGTGGTTTTAATGTTGGGTAGGTGGGCTTATGTTGGGGTAAAGTGGGCTAAGTGAGTAGGGCAAATTTGGGTTTGAACAGCTGCCCCTCTTTGCTCATTGTCATGCAACAAAAATAGAGCAAATACTTTCAAGGAATACCAAATTTGCCCAGTCTGGCTGAGTTTCGGTTTGTTTGGTGTTCCTCTTCTTCAAGTAGCCTCGTTCTAGTCCACCGCATCTTGTAGCTTCGGTTCAATTCGTCGCGACTTCAGAGCTCTGACTTGTGGCTTCAATCTACTTGTATCTTCAGATATATGAAATTCGTTGTGGTCTGCTCCTCTGCTGTATCTTCAGGAAGATAAGATCTGTAACTTCAATGTGCTCCACTGCAACTTCGATCAGCTCCACTGTAACTTCAGAAAGATGAGATCTACAACTTCAATCTACTCTTCTATCTCTTCAATGAGGTAAGGTTTATGGTCTTTTCTTCTGCGATCTCAAAAAGGCAAGATCTGATATCCTCGATTAGTTCCACTGGAACTTCAGGAAGACAAAATCTGGTGTCTTCGATTAGCTCCAATCTTTATTCTTTACTCGGCATGTGATCCTGAGCTCAACTCATTTCTCGCAATATGAATTGACTCTTTAAAGCAAACATTAAAAACAGAAATTGAAAATAGCTCAGTATGTTAGCCAAAGCTCAACTCACCTCTCACAATATGAGTTGGTTTTTGAAACTTAATTTGAAAAGCAGATTTTAAAAATACCTCGACATGTGACCCGAGGCTCAACTCACCTCTCTCCATATGAGTTGATTTTTAAAAAATATAAATCGAAAAAAAAACAGAAATTGAAAACTCCTCAGCATGTGAGCCGAGGCTTAACTCACTTCTCGCAATATGAGCTGATTTTTTACAAACAGTAATTGAAAATACCTCAGCGTGCCCCGAGGCTCAACTCACCTATCGCAATATGAGTTGATTTTTTTTTGACAAACAAAAATTGAAATTACCTCAGCGTGCCCTGAGGCTCAACTCATTTCTCGCAATATGAGTTGATTTTTTATTTTTTTTTAAAAACAGAATTCGCAAAACAGACTTTGAAAGTAACTCGGCATGTGACCCGAGGCTCAACTCACCTCTCGTAATATGAGTTGATTTTTTGACAAACAAAAATTGAAAATTATCTCAGTGTGTCCTGAGGCTCAACTCACTTCTCGCAATATGAGTTGATTTTTGAAAAGTAGAAATTAAAAACAAAATTTGAAAATAACTCGGCATGTGACCCGAGGCTCAACTCACCTCTCGCCATATGAGTTGATTTTTTGACAAACAAAAATTGAAAATTACCTCAGTGTGTCCTGAGGCTCAACTCACTTCTTGCAATATGAGTCGATTTTTGAAAAGTAGAAATTAAAAACAGAATTTGAAAATAACTCGGCATGTGACCCGAGGCTCAACTCACCTCTCGCCATATGAGTTGATTTTTGAAAATACAAATTGAAAATACCTCAGTGTGTCCTGAGGCTCAACTCACCTCTCGCAATATGAGTTGATTTTTTGAAAATAAAGACATCAAAATACCAAAACCTGTCATCTGGTGGAACTCAGGTGTCTTTTGATTCAATACAGCTATCATTCAAAATTTCTTGCTCTACTGGAGTACCTGTATATGTCATGCATGATGTTATCATGATGTGCACATGTTTGTCTTAAATGCCTTTATGCCTATATGATTATGCTATGCGCCTTAGGCATGTTTGTCGTATGTCCTTTTTCGTCACGATTTTCAATACTTCGGCTCTGGACTTTCTCTTTAGGCCCTGTACCCGTCTTCAAGCTTCACGAATAGACTGCGTTTCTCAGATATCGCTCTCTTGCCCCTGGTTGAACTTTGTCCTAGCTTTGAGGCTCTTGTACTTATCGAATTTTTATCCGGGTAATGCTTAACATTTCTTTTGTTTAGAGTATGTCATTTCACTATTTATCATGTAAATAAACCATATAATGAGATGCATGAAAATGGTTAGGTAGGGACAAAAGGGGTACCTCACATTTATTTATTTCAAATGTAGCAAACAAGGAAAGTTAACCAATTATAGTAAAAAATGTCATAAAGAAAAAAAATGGATCGCACTCAACGGATACAAATGCTCTAGATATTCAACTCATGAACTCTTCCACATTCCTCAATCAAGAATCTTTTCGAGCATGGCTTCTTGCTTAGAAGATTTTGAGCTTTCAGAAATGCTTCAAATACTGTAGCCTCTCTGTTTGACCCACCGTTCAAAACGCCTTACTTTTTAAGCCCGGGTTTGCTTCATTAGAATGCCCTTTCGGGTTTTCATTCTAATCTTTTGTGTTAATCAAGATGCCCTTTTCGAGTTTTCACCTTGATTCCTTTTTTTTGGATACCCTTTTTCGGGTTTTCATCTTGACTTTCCTTTTTTAAGCATAATATTTTTTCACAGCATTTGAATTCACTAGGTTCGATAACTCCTTCCCATCCATCTCAGTGAGAATCAAAGCTCCACCTGAGAATGCCTTCTTTACGACGTATGGTCCTTCCTAATTTGGTGCCCATTTTCCTCGCAGGTCTTTTTGTATTGGAAGAATCTTTCTCAACATGAGTTCTCCTTCGTGGAATCCTCTCGGCTGTACCTTCTTGTCATGAGCTGCGATCATTCTCTTTTGATACATCTGCCCATGACATATTGCCTTTAAAGGTTTTTCATCAATGAGGTTTAACTGGTCATATCGAGCTCGAACTCATTCTGTTTCCTCTAATTTTAACTCCATTAAGACTCGCAGAGAAGGAATCTCAACTTCGATAGGTAGCACAGCTTCCATTCTATAGACCAGAGAGAAAGGAGTTGCCCCCGTAGATGTCCGCACAGATATGCGATATGCATACAAAGCAAATGGTAGCTTCTCGTGTCAGTCTTTATATGTCTCGGTCATTTTCCCAATAATCTTCTTAATATTCTTGTTGACCGCTTCAACAGCTCCATTCATTTTCGGGCGATAGAGCGAGGAGTTATGATGCTTTATTTGGAATTGCTCACACACTTCTTTCATTATCTTATTGTTCAGATTCAATGCGTTATCTGAAATGATTCTTTCAGGCAAACCATATCGACAAATGATTTTTCTTTTCAAAAACCTGCAAACTGCAGTCTTCGTCACATTGGCAAACGAAGCGGCTTCTATCCATTTTGTGAAGTAATCAATAACCACAAAAATGAATCGATGTCCATTAGAAGCTTTTAGAAATATTGGCCCTATAACATCCATGCCTCACATAGAAAAAGGCCATGGGAAAGTCATGACCTGAAGGGGCGAAGGGGCTACATGAATCTTATCGCCATAAATTTGACATTTGTGGCATTTTCTTGCAAAACTAATGCAGTCGCTTTCCATCGTCAGCCAGTAGTAGCCGAGTCTCATAATCTTCCTGGCCATAGTGAAACCATTGGCATGTGTCCCACAAATTCCCTCATGGACATCTTCAAGTATTTTCCTGGCTTCGACAGCATCTACACATCTCAAGAGCAGTTAATCTTTTTCTCTTTTGTACAGGATGTCGCCATCAAGAACAAATCTCGCTGCCATTCTTCTGATTGTTCTTTTGTCGTTCTCATTTGCTTGTTCGGGATACCTTTGATTCTTGATATTTCTAAGACATCATGGAACCATGGCCGTCCATCTGGCTCCTTTTCAATGCTGAAACAATGTGCAGGGACTTCATATATGCTCATTTGAAGAGACATTATTTTTGTTTCTCTGTTTGCTTTGAACATTGAAGCCAAAGTGGCCAGGGCATCAACCAATTGGTTTTCTTCTCGTGGGAAGTAATTAAAAGTTATTTCTTTAAATTCTTTAATCAGTCTTGCCACTAGATCACTGTATTTAACCAGTTTTGAATCTCTCACTTCCCAATCTCCACGGATTTGGTATATCACTAACGCTGAGTCTCCGTATACCTCTAAAGTTTTGACGTTTCGTTCAATAGCTGCGCGAAGTCCCACGATACAAGCCTCGTATTCCGTTATATTATTGGTACAGAAGAAGTTCAGCCTAGCAGTGAGCGGATAATGGTTCACTTCTGGCGATACTAAGACTGCTCCAATCCCATGCCCTAATGCATTCGATGCCCCATCAAAGCCCATCTTCCATGACCTCTCTTTTGATGAGTCGCACTCTTTTTCTATAATGCATATCAAGTCTT
Organism: Gossypium longicalyx; assembly: GCA_025698465.1. Lineage (NCBI taxonomy): Eukaryota > Viridiplantae > Streptophyta > Magnoliopsida > Malvales > Malvaceae > Gossypium > Gossypium longicalyx. The sequence goes on from CM046995.1 coordinate 82,497,015, forward strand.
CATCTGGGAAATCGAACCCCAAGGGCTCATATTCTTCCGTTGTTCGAGCCGCCAAGAAATCAGCTATTGCACTCCCTTTTATCGACTTCTGACTTACAGAAGCAATTCGTATTCCGATAGGAGGATCTGCTATCGTGCTGTCCTTTCTGAGAGTGCAGGTGATTCCATCATGTACTTTATTGGATCCAACTTTGAAATTAACCACGTCGTATGATACAACATATATTGCCTGAGTCTCCGAGCTACCCAAACCAGAGCACAACAGCATTTTTCAATGGACGAATACTTTGCCTCATATTCAGTGAACTTTTTGCTGAGGTAGTAGATCGCCTTTTCTCTCTTTCCTGACTCGTCGTGTTGCCCCAGTACGCAACCCATTGAATTCTTGAACACAGTCAAATACAATATTAATGGTTTTCCCGTGGTTGGCGGTACTATCACTGGAGGACTAGATAAATATTGTTTTATGTTATCAAAGGCCATCTGGCACTCCTCGTTCCATTCTCCCGAATTATGTTTTCGAAGAAGCTGAAAGATTGGGTCGCATTGGTTGGTAAGTTGAACGATGAATCGGGCGATGTAGTTTAACCTCCCTAAGAATCCTCTGACTTGCTTTTGCGTGCGCGGAGGTGGTAACTCTTGAATGGCTTTTATTTTATCTAGATCAACATCGATACCTCTTTCACTGACAATGAAGCCTAGCAACTTTCCCGAGGTAGCCCCAAACGTACATTTGGCTGGATTAAGCTTCAGTTGGAACTTTCTCAGTCTCTCGAACAACTTCTTCAGGTTCACTACATGCTCTTCTTCCCCTCAGGATTTAGCAATCATATCGTCAACGTAGACCTCTATTTCTTTATGCATCATGTCATGGAATAACGTCACCATAGCCCTCTGATATGTTGCCCCAGCATTCTTCAATCCAAATGGCATCACCTTGTAGCAGAACGTTCCCCACATCGTTATGAAGGTAGTTTTCTCCATATCTTCCGGAGCCATCTTTATCTGATTATAACTCGAGAATCCATCCATGAACGAAAACAATGAATGCGTGGCTATGTTATCCACCAATGTATCGATGTGTGGCAAAGGAAAATTATCTTTAGGACTTGCTCGATTCAGGTTACGATAATCCATGCACATTCGTACTTTACCGTCTTTCTTTGGTACCGGGACTATGTTAGCCACCCATTCTGGATATTTGGAGGCTTGTAGGAAGCCAACATCAAATTGCTTCTTGACTTCCTCTTTTATTTTCAACAACATCTCAGGTCTCATCCGTCTTAGCTTTTGTTGAATAGGTTTGCATTCTGGCTTTAATGGGAGCTTATGGACCACTACATCTTCATCCAATCCTGGCATGTCCTGATATGACCATACGAATACATCTTTGTACTCACGAAGCAAAGTAACCAAATTATGCCTGATGCCCCCGAAATAGAGGTCTCAATCTTCACTTCTTGCTTCCTTTCTTCAGTTCCCAAATTTATTGTTTCAACAGATTCTTGATGAGGCAAAATCTGTTTATCCTCTTGTTCCACCATTCTTAGCAAGTCAAGAGACGAGACATAGTCTTCAGTATTTTCTTCGGCTTCGAATTCTCCTAAACAAACAGCCTTCTCAAAATCGATTTGGGGGACTCAGAATGCTTAGGTTTATTCATGCCGTTGATATCTGAGCACCTGAAAGTTGAATGGAAAAGGAAACTATAGAGGGGCATCCAAGTATTGGAACCAAGACGAAATGTTATGGCATGGCATGAGGCAGATGTAAGGATAGGCTATGAAATGAGAAAATGATTATGAAATTAGTAATAATGTGAAAGATCGTGACAAAATGCATCTTCATTGATATTCATTTGAATGATAAAGAGCGAATGCAAGCTCTTCCAAAAGAATTCTATTATATCTAAGGACACAATAGAGGGTTAATGTTTGAGCATTACTCTGAAGAATTATAAACTACAAGAAGGTCCTCGGCAGTCCAATTGTTCAACATGAAGCCCAGGGGACAAGGGCGTATCATTGAGACATCTTTAATTGTATCACTTCCTTTGTCAATGACATTTATACTGACATTCTGAAGACCCCTTTTAATAATTAACAGTGTGCTTCGTAGATTGTTTTACTCGGGGTATATCATTCCTGCAGATGTAAATGTTTTTGACAAAGGAGGGTACGTTATGGGCTCTCATTCTATTTCTCGGCCTAAGGTTCTTGCGATCCTTCTTTCCTGATTTTTCTTCTATTGTTTCCTTCTTTGACGCATGTCTGGCTAAAAACCTAAACCGCATCGGGCCTTGTGGTGTACTGGCTTTAGAGCCTTGACTATTCCTTGCAGATATCTCCCTAAACCTCTTCTTGCTCGAGCTCCCCTTCCTACAGTCAACCTGACACCCATTCTGGTATTTCTCGACAGTTTTGGCACAGGAATTCTGTTTCCCTCGGCGACGAAGGTGGCATTGACAAATTCAAGGGATCGGAATGAGCATTCTATAGCGTCTTTGCTTATTTCAAGGTACGGTGCATCAGCAGCGATAGATACGACAATGTCTTCTTCGCCCTCGACTGTAACCAAACAGCCATCCATGATAAACTTTACTTTTTGATATAGAAAGCACAGAACTGCCCCAGCAGAACGGATCCAGGGTCTTCCCAAGAGGCAATTGTATGATGGTGTAATGTCCATGACTTGAAATACAACATCGTATATATACGGGCCCACTTCCAGAGGTATCTCAATCTTTCCCATGACTTCACACCTTGTCCCATCGAATGCCCTTACCATGGAATGACAGGGCCTTAAATAGGACAGATCCATCGGAATTCTGGAAAGCATGGCTAAAGGCATGACGTTGAGCACCGACCCATTATCGATGAGCACGTTCGATATTATGTAGCCCTTGCAGCGAGTCATAATATGCAGTGCCTTCACGGAGCCTCTACCGTTTGGCAGTATTTCATCATCACTAAAAGAGATGAAATTGTCCGCATTTAGATTATTCACCCACCTATCAAGCTTTTCAACAGATATTTTGTTTGCTACATAAGCTTGATTTAACACCTTCAGCAAAGCGTTTCGGTGTGGCTCAGAATTTAACAATAGAGATAAAATCGAGATTCATGCTGGTTGCTTATTCAATTGTTCCACCACATTGTATTCACTGTGCTTGATAAATTTCAAGAACTCCTGTGCTTCCTCCTCATCCACAGGCTTTTTGGTTTCTTGCATGGGTGGAGTTTCCTTCTCGACTTCAGCCTCATACATCACTGCCTTTCCTTTTTGTTTCAAATCACTATTCTTCTTCACTGGTTCGACCTCTTTTGAATAACATCTCCCACTGCGAGTGAAATGACCTACTTTCCCAACGCTTCCAGTCGCGGCTTTGGATTCTTTGTCTTTAAGTGTGACGATATTGACGTCATACTTCTAAGGTACCGCTTTATCGTCCTTGTAGGGGAAAAGAGATGGTACTTCGATTATCACTTTTGGTTTCACCGGCTCCTTCTTCGCATCGTAATAAATTATTAACGGTCGGTCAGTACTATACGGGAAACCTGACGATTGATCGTCAGAGGCGCATATTTCTCCTCTATTGGCCTCTTCGCCATTATAAAAAATCTCAATCTCCTTATTATTAACCATATTTTGCAGTAATCTCCTGAACTCCTCGTAAGACTGAATGTCGTACCTCTCAAAACCATGGAATTCGCAAAAACTTTGACCTTTTGCATTTCACTGTGTTAGGACGACAGAGCAACCCTTTTTCAACTAGTACCTCCCAGAATTTCTGCAGAGGTGCTCTTATTTCAGAAACCCATCTTCTACTTTGCCCTTTTTCCTCCTCTCCCACTGCGCTCACGTTCCCTTTGGTGTGGTTTGGGAATGGGTTTCCGGCCGTACTGCCAGTACCATCAAATCGCAGAATGCCCGCATCGATGAGTCCTTGAACTCTCTTTTTGAAGGTAAGGCAGTTTTCTGTAGAGTGCCCCTAGTTCTCGGCATGGTATGCACAACTAGCGTTTGGATCGTACCATTTCGGGTATGGAGGCTTAAAGGGTGCCATGTAATGGGGAGATATTAATTGTTTCTCCAAAAGTTTTGGGTACAATTCCCCATATGACACAGGGATAGGAGTAAATTGCGGTCTCTCGGGATTAGGCCTTGTTGGTCTTGGTTCATTTCTGGGTTGGCTTTGAGCGGGTGAAGCATTTTGTGGGAAGGTGGTGACAGGTCTTTGCTTGTTTGTGGCGTATACGGGGTAAGAAGAAAGAGGTGCTTGGCAGTAAGGGGTTTGGGGTGGATAATAGAAATTCAGAGGTGGATAATTTCGGGGTCGGGGTTGGTTTGGATATAGATTAAGGGTATAACGGCTTCCCATTCCCACCATATGGGCTTCTGGTTCTTTTTTCTTCATGGGCGCAGCTGTCTTTTTTGAACCTTCTGAACCTTCCATCCTCCCACTCTTGACGGCATTCTCTATAAGCTCACCGGATATTACAATATCCGTAAAGTCTTTTGTGGCACTCCCCACTAGTTTGTCAGAAAACGGCGCCTTTAAAGTGTTGATAAAGAGAACGGTTATCTCCGTTTTTGTTAGTGGGGGTTCCACTTGGGCCGAGACATCCCTCCATCTCTGCGCATACTATCTAAAAGTTTCCGATGGCTTTTTTTCCATCATTTGCAAAGTCATCCGGTCTGGCACCATAGCCGATACATGCTTGTACTGCTCACTAAATGTTGATGCCAAGTCCTTCTAGGATCGGATCTTTTCCCTACTAAGCTGGTTGTACCATCGAAGAGCCGATCCTACTAGACTATCTTGAAAATAATGTATGAGTAGCTTATCTTAGTTCACATAGCCGGTCATCTTCCGGCAGAACATGATGAGATGCGCTTTTGGGCATCTTGTCCCATCATACTTTTCAAAATCAGGCACCTTGAACTTCGGAGGCAAAATTAGATCGGGTACCAAACTGAGTTCTTTAGCACCCAATGTGGAGAAGACTTCAGCGCCTTCTATGGCATTGAGTCTTTCCTCTAGGCTCATATATTTCTCATTTGCATCATGATTATCCAATTTCAACCTGGCTATCTCTACCGGATCGTCCAAATCTGGAACTAGTGGGTCAGCAGGACTAGCCCCTGGGTTTGATACGAACATTCTTTGCCCTAGCCTAGCAGGTGGCGCAGGTCGTTGTTCCGGGACTGTAGTTTTCATTGAGCGTACCCTCTTTGTGTTGGGTGGGCGTGCGGTGGAGTAAATCTTGGCGGATGGGGCGGATCCTGATCGAGATCAACTCTTGACTGTGGTTCCACAATGTCAGGGTTCATAGGTCCTTTTCCTTTTGCTAGAGCTGACATCATTTCCATCATCTTGGCCATTTGGTCCCTTTGTTCGAGCGATTCTTCTCGAGATCTCACCATTAAGTCTCTTGTCTCTTGCTGTGACCTAGTCAACTGCTCTTGTAATTCCTTTTGAATTCTTTCCATCCTTTCAATCCTTTCATTGAGTTCAGCCTCCATTAATCTAGCTTGTCGGCGCGTCCTATACGAATGACGTGGTTCCAGACTTGTAGTATTACAACTACGAATTGTATGTTTTAAACTCAGTGAACGATTATGGGATATGCAGTGAATGAATGGATGTATAAATGTCAAATGAGTATTAGTCTTGAAAGAAATGCAAGAAATTGGTGTTGATTTCAAGATAGCCCCTATTTAGGCATTTCATTCATCAAAAGAGTTCATCACAAAACATTTCGCCATTTTTGATTCGGCCATTACACGAACTTCCTAGCTATATCGCTATATTTCTTTACTTGCTCTAAGAATTCTGATATGTTTGATCTTCGACTTGGAGGGAATTGGCGAATGAGAATTTCAGCTTCTTCCGATAGTTGTATCACGTGCATAGCTACCCTGCGAATTTTATTGATCAAATAGGTAAGCTGCATTTCTCTTTCTTGGAGGTCCATTTTATAAGCGTGAGTGTCTCTGTCATATTGATAATTCTTTTCTTCCAAAGTCTTCAAGAGAGTATCTAGCTGTTGTTGATGATCTTGCAGCATATCTTCCAAATCTCGTATCCTTTCTTTTAGTTCTTGAAATTTACATCGACTAGTCATTACCTCGGCAGACACAGCTTCATATTCAGCGTTCTTCTTCCTTAGCTCCATCATAGCCCGCGCAGCCTTTTCCTCTTCTTTTTTCGCTTTTCCTTTCTAAAATTCCATCCCACCTTTGATGTTGCTTAACTCTTCTTTCCATTCCGATGATGATTTTCCCAACCCACTATTCTTGATAGTGACTCTTAACCTCTTGTTTTCCAGATGAAGGTCCCTTAAATCATTTCTTACAACTTCAACTTCTTTTTGCACTTTCTCAATTTTGGACCTTTCAATCTGAACGTCGATCTTCAACTAGTAATTTTCCTCTTGAAGAGCACTAAGGTCCCGAGACATCTTGGCCTTTTCTTTTTCAAATTCTTGTCTTGCCATTTCTAGCTCAGACGGTCCTTCTTCCGAGAAAGGATTCTGGACGGTGTAGTTTGTTGACGAGATTTGCTGACTATTCACCCGTTGCTTCCTCCATATATCGTAATCTTGGATGAGAGTATCAGCATATAGAGCCAATTCCATCAGATGAATTTTCTTCCAAGACTTTGCGATATCTCGGACCCTCTTCATATATCCCTCACCCGCAAAAGCAAACTCGGACTATGCTAATCCTCCGGTGGCGGGTATGAATTGTCGCGAAGAAAAATGCCTTTAGACTAATAACGGGGCATATCCAACTCCTCCCTATAATCCGAGTAGTGGCACCCAGTCTTGATCTCCGACCTTGTATAGCAGAACCGAAGGGCATATCCACGGTGCTCTTCACGTTATATCCTCGGTGCGAAGGTTCTGAAAAACTGAGACCCAATGTTGCTCAGTGACTTCCTTTAGCCATTCTTTGTTGAGATAAGCTTCTAACGGGGCAAATGTTTTTGAAAACATATAGAACGGTGTGCGCTCTACTTTCCAGAAGTGGCTCAAAATCCAAACATTGAGCAACTGTGCGCATCCAATAAATTGTCCTTCCCCTTTCCTTCGACAATTACTCAGGGATCTGAAGGTCTCGGCTAGGATAGTCGAGACAGGGTTGATTCCTTGTTTTAACCTTTTAAAGAAATCAACTACCACAACTTTAAGATGTCCGAGAACTTTCGGGAAGATGATCAAACCGTAAATGGCCAAAGCGAATAAATTTACCCTTTTCAACATGTCGGGATGGTTCAGAACCAAATCTCGTAGGGAAGACCATGGAATGCAAATGGTTTCATTCTTCTTATTTATCTGTTTTTCGGCCCATGCGTCAGTCATGTCTATCAATCTCACTAACTTTTTCTGAAAGGTCATCGGTTTAGGTTCTTTCACATATATCTTATAGGGTTGTACATTATCGATACGAAGTAAAGCAGCGTACTCTTCTATAGTCAGGGTCATGTCTTACTGATTGAAAGTAAAACATTGGTAGGCCGGATCCCAAAATTTGATCATGGCTTGAATCAAACGCTCGTCTATATTGATAGTGATCTAGTGGGCTATATCTCCGTACCTCTCAGCGAAGGTCCCCCTAATGTCTGAGTCCCACTGATTCCAGATTCGAACCAAGTCTTCCAGATTATTCTGACGAACATTTACAGTTACGTGCTCGGGTAGATTGGCAATACATCCCTCCACTAGACTATCCCCTTTTTCTTTCTGAGTTTTTAGAGACCAGTCCCGAACCACGGTATTCTTCTCGGTTGTTTGTCTAATTGACTCTTCCATTAGAAACCCGTTTTTTGGCAACCGATCTTTAGCCAACACCTTCCTAATATGATGCCTATAATACATGATGAAAAACAATAAGGCAAATACAAACAACCTTGATTAGTAATTAAATACAGGCAGAAAAACATGGAGAATTTAACAAATTGAACTACCCGATCTAGTTTATTAAACAGACCTAATCCCCTTGTATAGAAAGTGAAAATGTAAAAGGTAAGAGGCGTTCCTCTCGTGCACTTATTTTGGTGACTACTAAAAGGACGGAGGTTCAGCATGGCTCTACTTAGGTGGCTCATATGGCTCGCTATATGCGGTTTCGGTTTTAGATAGGTACTCGAATTGTTCGTACTGTCATCTACTAAGATTAGTGCGAAGCCTCGATCGTAGCCCATCACAGGCTCACGAGTTCAATTCGAGGGATTACATTTACTTATGCCTATGCGGAGGGACAAGTTAACTCACGAAAGCATAAGTCGTATGTAACCCGGAAGTATTCACTAGCCTATGCGGAGGGACGAGTTAACTCACGAAGGCATAGTGTTTACTTTCAGTTAAATGGACGGAGCCCGAGTAGAGAGCTCATGTTATGCAAAAATGCAAGTGCATGGTGTGTGGGGAGAAACTCACAAACCTTTACGTTTTATTTAAAAAAACTACGAAGCTAAAACCATAAAACTTAAAGCTGAAAAACAAAAAAAGAAAACGAAATGAGTTAGAACAACATTTACAACATAATGCGAATGCATGACATTTTGAAAACACAATTTGGGGATCACGACTAAATATTAATTTGAACAAGGAACTTTGAAAATTTTGACAACGCGAGTTTATTCCAGACACGACTCTCAAAAAGGGTCCCCAGTGGAGTCGCCAGCTGTAGCGACATAAAAATTTTGGCTTGGTCGCTAATTGGGGTGTTTGATTGAAAGTTTAAAGACTGAAGTTTGATTTTAAAAAGCGAGTCGCCACCGATCTTTTTTCTTGGTGTGATCGGACACCTAATGAATCCTCTTTTTCAAAGAAAATTTTATTTTTGGATAACAAAAAGGTCGAGTTTAGGTATACGTTAAAATTCAGAGAAAAATGTGAGTTCAGGAGTTAGTTACGCACGAGGAAGGGATTAGCACCCTCGTAACGCCCAAAATTGGTATCTTATTAAACAAGTGTTGTCTTAATTTTCAAAAATGCGAGTTCAATGTAACATTTAACCGTGATTCGATTGAAAAGATGAGAATTTTTTAAATTTTGACTCGTTAGAAGGGCGTTCCGTTTTTAACACGAGCCGATATGATTCACCCAACATAGCAATGAAATCAGCGACTTAGTGTTAAACCGATACGTTGCCTGATATATTGAAATTAATTGGGAAACAAGAATAAGATTTTCGAAATAATGCAAAGCAAATTGATATGAAATAAAAATAAATAAAAGAAAGAGCTAGAAATATTTTAAAGCAAATATAAGTGTGACATTAATATTAAAAACGATAAAGATATATGCGATATTAAACGTAATACTAGAATTAAGCATGAAATGGAAACAATGAATGTATATTCATAATAATGATATTAAGAGTACGTACATAAAATATATATATGTATATATATAAATAGTGATAGTGTTAGAAATATACTATATATAGTGTTTGAAGTATATACCTAAGATAGTAAAAGTATAACTAGTAATGTTAAAATATATACATAATATATATACATATGTATATATATAAAATGAATATTGAAAAATGTATGTACATGACATATATGAAAAATATATACATAATAATATTAAAATAAAATAATAAGTGATAATAGTGAAAATAATAGGTATAATAATAAATATAATGATATACTAAAAATAATACTATATATATAAAATATGTATACAAGTATAATAAAATATATGTACCAACCTTAATAATAAATATTGCAGGAATAAAATAAATGTAATAATAATATATACACAATATGGAATTAAAAACATACATTTACATATAATAGTGTTTAAGAATATATACATAAGATGATGTGGAAATATGTACATGGAATAGTATATAACTAATAATATTGAAAATAATAAAATAAAAATATACATGATATATATAAACATATGCGACATATATATATATTAGAAATGATAATAATATAAAAAGACTATTAATACAATACGTAAATACATACATGTATATACACATATAAATATAAAGTGAAAATCAATAATGGTACTAATAATGTTATTAATAAATATAATAATAATAGTATTTTAATAACAGCAATAATATATAAAATAATAATATGGTAAAATAATAATAATGTATTAATAAGAATGATAATAATAAATAAAATTATAATAATAGTATTATAAAAAATGGGCATGAAAGAAATAATAATAATAATAATAATAATAATAATAATAATAATAATAATAATATAAATGATAATATATGTATGCAAAATACGGTGGTAAAAAAAATATATGTATATAATAATAATAATAATAATAAATAGTAATAATGTTAATGATAAAAGTAAAGATAGGAATAAAGGTAGTAATAACAGTAATGGTAACGTAAAAAACTAATCATGTAAATAACAATGATAATAATAATAATAATGAATAAATGAATAATAATAACTGTGACAATAATAATGTATTTAGATGGTATAGTAGAATAATTATAGCAATAATATTATATTAGTTTAGTTAGTTTAATATATATAATACTGAAAACAAAAAAAGGGAGTAAATTAGATTAAAATGAAGGTTCAGGGCCAATTTGTAAATAAACAAAGAAGAAAGGGACTGATTTAAAATCTCAAAAAACATAGAAGGCCTAGAATGGGAAATAACCCCCACCCTCAAAAACGCGCGAAAAAAAAGGACTAGATTGAAATCCGAAGTAATCTGCTGGGCCGAAATTAGGAATTAAAAGGAACTTAATTGCAAATTACAGAAAAAATGAAAGGACTGCGCACGTAAATATCCCAGAAACCAAAAAACACGCAGATCCTTGGAGCGGGTTGGATCAAGGCGCGGATCCTAGGCGAAACGACGCCGTTTTATGCTTCTATAAAAGATAAGTTTTTTTTTTTTTAACTTCATTTCTCCTCTTCCTTTAAAAAAAAAAACACTTCTAGCCTCTCTTCCTCTCTGCAGAGGTCTCTACGCCGGCAAGGGCTCCGGCCAAAGATCCGATCACCGTCCGTCGTGGGCTCCGCCGCGCCGGCCACCGTACACGATGGCTGGAAATCGCCAAAGGTAATTTTTTTGTTTTTTTTTTGTTATATTTATATATATTATTTTTGAAGAAAGAAAAAAATAATATATATATTCGAAGAAAAGAAAAAAGAAAAAGAAAAATAAACTAAAGAGAAGATCGAGAAAAAGAAAAATAAACTAAAGAGAAGATCGAGACCTTTGTGTTTTTGAACCCCCTTTTTGATTTTTCTCTTCCGATCTGCTATATGTTGTTTTTTATTTGAATCTATTTTTTTCTTGTATTTTCAAAAGAAAAAGAGAGTTTTTCATGATTTTTTTGAATGGCTTTTTATAGCCATCATTCTACAAATTTTAACATTATTTCTTGCTGTCTTTTCTTGCAAGTACAAGTGGGCGGTGGTGATGCGACCGTGGCGGTGGAGCAGGTGGTGGCAGGGGGCAGTTGCAGAGGGTGGTTGAGGCTTGGTCGGCAGCAACTACATTTGGGAAGATTAGGGTTTCTTTCTTTTTTGATTTGGGCTTAGGGTTTGTAGTTGGGCTAAGTGGTTTTAATGTTGGGTATGTGGGCTTATGTTGGGGTTAAGTGGGCTAAGTGGGTAGGGCAAATTTGGGTTTCAACAAAAGTATTGGGACCAACAAGCATAATATTATGGCATAAAGTGAGATATATGAAATGACAGGCTGTGAGAAGAGGTAAAAATTATGAAGTTAATGAGAATTAAAAGACCATGACAAAATGTATCTCCATTAATATTCATTTAAATGATAAAGAGAAGACATAAGCTCTTACAAAAGAATCCCACTATTACTTAGGGACACACAAAAAGAAGAGTGTTAACATTGAGCATTACTCTGGAAAAGACTTAGAAACTACAAGAAGGTCTACAGCAGTCCAATTGTTCAAAACGAATCCAGGAGGACAATGGCGTATCATTGAAACATCTTTAATTGCATCATCTCCTTTGTCAATGACATTTATACTGACATTCTGAAGACCCCTTTCAACCAATAACAGCGTGCTTCGAGGATTATCTTGCCCAAGTTATATCATTCCTGCAGATGTAAATGTTTTTGACAAAGGAGGATACGTTATGGGCTCCCATTCCAATTCTCGGCCTAAGGCTCTTGAAACCCTCCTTTCTTGATCTTTCTACAACTGTTTTCTTCTCTGTCGTATATCCGGCTGGAACCCTAAACCATATCGAGCCTTATGGGGCACTGGTTTTAGAGCTCTAACTATCCCTTGCTGATATCTTCCCAAACCTTTCCTCGCTCGGGCTCCCTTTCCCACAGTCAGCTTAATTCCCATCTTGGTATTCTTTGACAGCTTAGGCATGGGAATTCTATTTCCTTCAGCAACAAACGTAGCATTGATAAATTTGAGGCAACGGAAGGAACATTCTACTGCGTCCTTGTTTACTTCGAGGTATGGTGCATCAGCAGAGATGGATGCGACAATGTCTTCCCCACCCGCAACAGTGATCAAACAACCATCCATGATGAACTTTACTTTTTAATGGAGAGATGAAGGAGCTGCCCCAGCAGAATGGATCCAAGGCCTTCCTAAAAGGCAATTATACGAAGGTATTATGTCCATGACCTGGAACTCGATATCATATATATAGGGGCCCACTTCTAGAGGGATTTCGATTTTTCCCATGACTTCTCATCTTGTACCATCGAATACCCTTACTGTAGAGTGACAAGGCCTCAAATAAGACTAATCAATTGGAATTCTAGAAAGCGTGGCCAAAGGCATGACATTGAGTGCAGACCCATTATCAATGAGCACATTCGATATTATGTAACCCTTGCAACGGGTTGTGATGTGCAATGCTTTTACGGAACCCCTGCCATTTGGCGGTATTTCGTCATCACTGAAAGAAATGAAATTATCCGCATTCAGGTTATTCACTCACTTATCAAGCTTTTCAACAGATATGTTGCTTGCCACATAAGCTTGATTTAACACATTCAGCAAAGCATTCCGATGTGGTTCTGAGTTCAATAGCAGGGATAATACCGAGATTCGTGCTGGCTATTTGCTCAATTGTTCCACGACATTATATTCACTATGCTTGATGAACTTCAAGAATTCATATGCCTCTTCCTCATTCACAGGCTTTTTAACTCCTAGTTCAGACGGAGTTTCAAGCTCGACTTCAGCCTCATGCATCGGTGCTTTTCCTTTCTGGTTCGAGTCACCAGTTTTCTTCAGTGGTTTAATTATTTTAGAATAACATCTCCCACTGCGGGTAAAGTGTCCTACTTCGTCAACATTTCCAGTCGTAGCTTTGGATTTTTCACCTTCAGGTACGATAATGTTGACATCGTATTTCCATGGCATCGCCTTGCTGTCTTTGTAAGGAAAAGGATATGGTACTTCAATTATTATCTTTGGTTTCACTTGTTCCTTTTTTGCATCGTAATAAATCACCAATGGTCAACCGGCGCTATAAGGGAAACTTGATGATTGACTATCAGAAGCGCTTACTTCTTCTTCATCGGCCTCTTCCACTTTGTTAAAGATCCTGATCTCCTTGTTGTCCATCATGTCTTGAAGTAATTTTCTGAATCCCTCACAAGACTGAATGTCATGCCCTTCGATACCATGGAAATCACAAAAACATTGACTTTTTGTACCTCCTTCTTTGAAAATTCTGTTGAGATGACAGAACGGCCCCTTTTTAACCATTATCTCTCAAACCTTCTGCAAAGGTGTCTTTATTTCCGAAACACGACTTTTGGCTTGCCACCTGTCTTCTTTTATCACTGCGCTCACGTTTCCTTCAGTGTGGTTAGGGAGCGGATTTTCAGCGTATTGCTAACACCATCAAATTGTAAAATGCCTGCATCAATAAGACCTTAAACCCTACTTTTAAAGGCCAGACAATTTTCTGTAGAATGCCCCTAGTTTCCAGCGTGGTACATGTAACTGGCATTAGGATCGTACCATTTTGGGTATGGAGGCTTCAGGGGTGCCATATAATGTGGGGATATTAATTGTTTTTCCAACAGTTTTGGGTACAGCTCTCCATATGACATGGGAATAGGGGTGAATTGATGTAATACCCCGAAAATTTTTACAGTAAAATATTATCCGTGATATAGTAAAATAAAGAAATAAAGTGACAAAAAGGGAAATTTTGAGTTATGTCAATATTGGGAAGTATATTATGATATATTAATTCAAGAAAGGACTAAATTGCAAAGATGAGAAAAGTCTTGTTGCACAAGAGTAAATACTCAAAATTTAAGGGGTTGAAGTGTAAATATGAAAAAGTTGAAGGACTAATGGTGCAAATATTTTAAGGGTGGAATGATCTAGAAACCAAGGAACATTGATGAATTAGGACCAAATTGAATAGGTGAAATTTATGAGGGACTAAATCATAATTTTACCAAATTAAGTGATGACTCGAGGATGGAATTCTAAAAGATCATTAAGGGCAAAATGGTCAATTAGTAAGAGAGAGAATTCTAGAATGTAATGATTATATTGATGATATTTTAAATTAATTAATTAGATAAATATTATTTTATTAATATTTTTAAGAGATATTTATTATTATATTATTATTTATTTAGTATAAGAGGAAGGAAAGATGAAGAATTATCATCATCTTTCATTTCCCATGCAAACCAACGTAAGAGAAGAAGAAGAAAAGAAGTTTTCTTTCTTTACAATTTAGTCTTTCCACCAAAAATTCATTATTTTCACCTAAAAATTGAAAGAATTTCCATAGCCATCAAGAGAGAAAGATAGCAACGAGATGATGGGGAGCAAGAATATCAAGTTGGATTCAAGAAATAGAAGTTGGAGGGGAGAGAAAAATCAAGTTAAAGATTGAAGTTAATAAGAAAAGGTAAGAACATCAAGATTTCAATATATTTTTAAGTTTAGTATTGTTGAAAAAGCATGGAACTGATGTTGATTTAGAGTTTTCTTATATATGGTCTTATGTTCTTGTCATGTTAGTGAAGAGAAAATAAGAGAAAGTGATGAGAAATAGTGTAAAAAAAGAAAATAAGGGTGTTATAAACATGGTAATTACTATCTTGCACTAAAACAGTTTTGGACAGCAGTAGTAGTCTAACTTTGAAAAATCACCAAAAATTGTAAAAATCTAATTGTAGGATGAATAAAATATTAAATCAGATATTATTGAGTCTAGTTTCTTATAGAAGAAATTATGTAATAAATGGAATTGTAAATCATGAGATATAATAAATTTTGTGAGACAAGGTCAGAATAATTTCGGGTTCCCCTGTTCTGACTTTGAAAAATCATAAAAAATAGGATAAAAATAATTATGGGTTTAAATTTATATTTTTATAATTCTGAATGAGTCTATTTTCAATATAAATAAACTATAACATCATTCGAATTCTGTACGATGAGATAATTAAATTTTAGTGAAGAAGGGTCAGAACTGTCAGATAGCAGAACAGGGGTAACTTTAATGAATAAACTGTACTTATTGGCTAAATAAAAAATTCTAAAACTTTTATGTTAAGAATATATATGAGTCTACTTTCAGGAAAAATTAGCGGATCTTAATTTGGAGTTATATAGCTCCATATATAAATAATTTAGTGACCATGACACAGATAGACAACTTGAATATTCATAAAAGTAAATAATAAAGATTATAGATAATGTTACTTACAAGTGTGTTATATACATTAAGAATGTGGAATGGAGAGGAGGAGGAGGAAAATATATATGAATATTCAACTAGCATGGCTAATTTGCATGCTTTAGGCTTAAGAACTAAATTGAATAAAAGTAAAACTTTAGGGGGTAATTTTGTAAAAATGTCAAAATGACCAAATTGAAGGGAATGAATTGTTTTATTATCTAAATTAATAAATTGAATGAAATTGTCAATTTAAGATTGGGTAAAAATTAGGAAAATGGTAAATTACCAAAATGCCCCTGAATCTTGATATTTCTGCAATTTCGCCAAGTGAGTTCGTGTAACTTGAAATATATTCCTAAATGCTTGAAATGTATGTTATTTATGTGAATATAATTTGAATGTTCATTGTATGAAATTGATAAAACATTGATATATTTGATAAATGGGAAGAAATCCTGGTTGAATGAAAGAAAATTTCGATGGATCTCTGAAAAGGAATTGACGGTAAGAAAAAGATCTAGCCCGGACGGGTGATCCTATCCTGATATAGCCCTCCCGAAGAATATGTGGAAAATGGATTTAGCCTGGACGGGTAATCCGAATTAGGGTCTGAATTTAGCCCGGACTGGTAATTCAGATCCAAGCTCATTAAAGTAATTGTCGTTGCAGGGGATTTAGCCCGGACTGGTAATCCCGACAATACTCTATGAGTTTATATTACAGGGGATTTAGCCTGGACTGGTAATCCCACTATAAGGATGAGGTTCGCGGGAGTGTGCTCTCTGATATGAAATGTGTAAGACCATGGTTGAAAGATACCATGGCAACCTGATATGAAATGTGTAAGACCTTAGTCGAAAGATACCATGGCAATGTGATATGAAATGAATAAGACCTTGGTTGAAAGATACCATGGCAACGTGATATGGAATGAATAAGACCATGGTTGAAAGATACCATGGCAACATGACAGAAAATGAGTAAGACCATAGTTGAAAGACACTATGACATCATGTTAAAGATAAATAAGACTATGGATGGGAGACACTATGACATCTATTGAACAATTGATTTTCAGGTAATATGTATCAGATGATGAATAGTTATATGAAATGGATGTGTGAAATGTTTGCAAGAACTGGTTATATGGAAATATATGTACAAGATAGTTGTATGAAATAATTATGAAAATGGATAAACGTAATAAGTATAAGTACATGAAATATAATTTATTTTAAGTTTGATATAAACTATTACCGGAATAAATATACATAAAATATATGGAAATGATGGAGCATGAAATATTGATATAACGAAATGAATGATATATGCTTATGAAGAAACGGAAAGAGCATGATATGTTTCATGACATGTACATATATGATTATCTTTGATATGTTGATACAAGAAAATTATGTAAGTTGAGACTATTATTAAACTCAAGTGCGATATGTCGAGAAAATAGGTATATCAATGTTGAATTTATATAAAATATGTACAAGTATACTAACAATGTTGTTGTTTGACGCTTAGACAAATGCCAAGCTATTGATTTAATGGTAACATGTTTAATTATAAAGAGCATTGAAATGGTAAGTACTTAGATGAAAATATAATTTAAGATTTTGTGAATTTTTTTACGATCCCGATTTAATTCCGGTTGGTTTCTAATGTGTGTTTTGGGTTTCGAGGGCCCAATAGAGAAGCGTTATGATTATTTTCAAAATATGAATAATAAATGACTTAGAATTGTCTAAAAATGTTCAATAAACTCTGGTAATGCCTCGTACCCTATTCCGGCAATGGATACGGGTAGGGGGTGTTACAATTGAGGTTTTTCAGAATTGGGTTTTGCCGGTCTTTGTTCATTTTTGGGTTGGTTTTGAGTAGGCAAGGTATTTGGCGAGAACATGGCAAACGGTCTTTGGTTATCTGTGGCGTAGACGGGGTAAGGAGGAGGTGCTTGATAGTAAGGGTTTGGGGGAGGATAATAGAAGTTTGGAGGTGGGTGATATCGAGGTCGTGGCTGGGTTGGGTAAGGATTAGAAGTGTGGTGGCTCCCAGCTCCCACCATATGGGTTTCTGCCTCTTTTTTCTTTATGGGTACTGCCTTTTCGAGCTTTCGGGGCCTTCCATCCTTCCAATCTTGATGGCATTCTCTATAAGTTCCCCGAATATTACAATATCTGTGAAGTCTTTCGTGGCACTTCCTACCAACTTATCATGAAATGGTGCTTTCAAAGTGTTGATGAAGAAGACCATTTTTCGGTTTTAGTTAATGGGGGTTCTACTTGGGCTGAGATATCCCTCCACCTTTGCGCGTATTCCTAAAAGTCTTCGTTGGCTTCTTTTCCATCATCTACAGAGTTAGCCGATCAGGCACCATGTCAGATACATGCTTGTATTATTCACAAAATGCTGACGCCAAGTCTTTCCATGATCGGATCCTTTCTCTACTAAGTTGATTATACCATCGAAGGGCCGATCCGACCAAGCTATCTTGGAAACAGTGTATTAGCAATTTATCTTCATTCACGTAACCAATCATCTTTCGGCAAAACATGACAAGATGCGCCTTTGGACATTTCGTTCCATTTCAAAATCTAGCACTTTAAATTTTGGAGGCAGAACCAGATCGGGCACCAAACTGAGCTTTTTGGCACTTAGTGCAGAGAAGGTTTCAGCACATTCTATCACCTTGAGCCTTTCTTCCAAGCTCCTATACTTATCCTGGACATCATGATCATTCATTTTCAACCTGGCTATTTCTACCGGATCATCCAAATCTGGAACATTGGGATCAGCAGGATTAGCTCTTGGGTTTGATACGAATATACCTTGCCTTAGACGAGCAGGTGGTACAAGTCGTTGCTCGAAGCTTGCAGGTTCCCCTTGAGGATATCCTCTTTGCGTTGCATGAGCGTGAGGTGGAGTGAATCCTGGGGGATAGAGCGGATCCTGATCATGATTAACTCTCGACTGAGGCTCCATAATGTCAGGGGTCTACATAGGTCCCTTTCCTTTGACCAAAGCTATCATCATCTCCATCATTTTGGCCATCTGATCTCTTTGCTCGAGCGATTCCTCTCGAGATCTTAACATCAGATCTCTTGCTTCCTGTTGTGACTTGGTCAACTGCTCTTGCAATTCTCTTTGGGTCCTTTCCATCCTTTCAATTCTCTCATCGAACTCGGCTTCCATAATTTTAGCTTTTCGGCGCGTCCTTTAAGAATGGCGTGATTCCAGACTTGTAGTGTCGCAACTGGGGATTATACGGTTTTAGCCTCATTGAATGATTATAGTGATATGTACATGCAATGAACGGATGAATGGATGAGTGACAAATGAATATTAGTCATGAATGAATGTGCAAGAATTTGGTGTTGATTTCAAGATGGCACTTGCTTAGGCATTTCATTAATCAAAAGAGTCTATTACAAAACGTTTCGCTATCTTTGATTCAACAGTTACACAAATTTTCTAGCCACATTGCCTTATTTCTTCACTCATTCTAAGAATTTTGATATGCTTGATCTTTGACTCGGAGGGAATTGGCAACTGAGAGCTTCGGCTTATCTGATAATTGCACAACTTGCATAGTCGCCTTGCGAATTTCATTGATCAAAAAGCCGAGTTGTATTTCCTTTTCTTAGAGAGTTCTTTCGTAGGCATGAGTGTCTCTGTCGTACTGACTATTCTTTTCTTCCAGGGCTTTTAGGAAATTATCCAACTGTTACTGTTGAGCTTGCAGTGTATTTTCTAAATCTCGTACTTTCCCTCTTAGCTTTTGATGTTTAGACTAACTAGTCATTAGTTCTACAGACAAGATTTTTCTTTTTTAACTCTATCACAGCACACGCAGCTTTTTCCTTTTCTTTCTTCGCTTTCCCTCTCTAGAATTCCATCCTACCTTTGATATTGTTAATTTCTTCCTTCCATTCTGCTAACGATTTGCCCAAACTACTATTTTTTTATAGTGTTTCTTAATTTCTTATTTTCCAAATGAAGGTCCCTTAAGTCATTTCTCACGATCTCAGCTTCTTTTTGAGCTTTCATGGTTTTAGATTCTTCAATTTGAACCTCGATATTCAACTGGTAGTTTTCCTCTTGAAGAGAACTAATATCCCGTAACAGCTTGGCCTTTTCACGTTTGAATTCATGTCTTTCTACTTCTAGCTCTGATGGCATTTCTTCTGAGAAAGGATTCTGGAAAGTGTAACTCGTCGGTGAGATTTGTTGACTATTCACTCGTCGTTTTCTCCATATGTCATAATCCTGAGTGATAATATCAGCATAAAGGGCTAACTCCATTAGGTGAATTTCCTTCCAAGACTTTGCAGTATCTTGAACTCTTTTCATGTAGCCTTCACCAGTAAAGGCAAACTCTGATTGTGCCAATCCTCCGGTAGCGGGTATGAACTATCGTAAAGCAAACTGCCTTTGAACCATTAACGGGGCATATCCAATTCCTCCTTATAATCCTAATAAAGGCACCCAATCTTGGCTTCCACATTTGTATAATAGAACTGAAGGACGGATCCATGGTGCTCTCCAAGTTATATCTTCGGTACGAAGGTTCTGAAAAACTGAAACCCAATACTGTTCGGTGACATCCTTTGGCCAATCCTTCTCAAGGTAAGCTTTCAATGGGGAGAATGTTTTTGAAAACATGTGGAAAAGTGTGCGCTCCACTTTCCAGGAATGGCTTAAAATCCAGACATTAAGTAACTGCGCGCATCTGATAAAACGTCCTTCCTCTTTCTTCCTACAACAACTTAGAGATCTAAAAGTCTCGGCCAAGATAATCGGGACGGGGTTGATCTCTTGCTTCAATCTTTCGAAGAAATCCACTACCGCAACTTCTATATGTCCGAGAACTTTTGGGAAGACAATTGATCCGTAAATGGCCAAAGCAAACAAATCCACTCTATTCGCAATATCTGGCTGGTTTTGAACTAAGTCTCACAGAGAAAACCACGGAACACAACTGACTTCATTCTTTTTCTTTATCTGTGTTTCAGCCCATATATCGGTCATTCCCATCAACCTCACTAGCTTTTTCTTGAAAGTCATTGGTTTGGGTTCTTTCACATATATCTTGTTGAAGTGTACGTTGTCAAAACGAAGTAAGGCAGCATACTCTTCTATGGTCGGAGTCATATCTTCCTGATTGAAAGTGAAACATTGGTACGTTGGGTCCCAGAATCGAACCATGGCTTGAATCAACTGTTCGTCTACATTGACGGTAATCAAGTGAGCTATATCCCCGTACTTTTCAGTGAAAATACCCCTAGTATCTGAGTCTCATTGTTTCCAAATCCGAGTCAAGTCTTTGAGGTTATTCTGACGAACGTTCTAAGTTACATGTTCGGGAAGATTGGAGATACATCCTTCCGTTAAACTGTCCCCTTTTGCTTTCTGGGTTTTCAAAGACCAGTCTCGAACCACGACATTTTTCTCGGTTACTTACGTAATTGACTCCTCCATCAGAAACCCGTTTTTGGCAACCAATCTCTAATCAACACCTTTCTAATCAAGATGCCTATGATGCATGATGAAAAATAAAAATAAAAATAAACAACCTTGGTTAGTAATCACAATAAATATGAACAGAGAAAAAAACTATGGAGAATCTAACAAATTAAGCTACCCGGTCCAATAGACCTGATTCCTTTGCAACGTATAAATGTAAAAGAAATGCAAGGTAAGAGGAGTTTCTCCCGTGTACTTATTTTGGTGACTATTAACAGACGGAGGTTCGGCATGACTCTAGTTAAGTGGCTCGTATGGTTCACTATATGCGGTTTCGGTTCTAGACAGGTACTCGAATTGTTCGTACTATCGTCTACTAAGACTAGTACGAAGCCTCGGTCGTAGCCCATCACAGGCCCACGAGTTCAATTCGAGGGATTACATTTACTTATGCCTATGCGGAGGGACAACTTAACTCACGAAAACATAAGTCATATGTAACCTGAAAGTATTCACTAGCCTGTGCGGAGGGACGAGTTAACTCACGAAGGCATAGCGTTTACTTTCACTTAAGCGGACGGAACCCAGTTAGAGAGCTCATATTATGCAAAAATACAAGTGCACAGTATGTGGGGAGAAACTCACAAACCTTTTCATTTTTAGTAAAACTAAAAAAACTAAAAATTAAAACTTATAGCTAAAAAACAAGAAAATTAAAAAGTCAGAAAAATATTTACAACATGATGCGAATGCATGGTTTTCAAAAAAAAATTTCAGGATCACGAATAAATATTAATTTGAACAAGGAATTTCGAAAAAATTGACAACACGTGCTTAACTCCGGACTCGGCTTTCAAAAAAATGGTCCCCAGCGGAGTCGCCAGCTGTAGCGACGTAAAAATTTCGCTTTCGTCGCTAATTGAGGCGATTATTTGAAAATTTGAAAATGAAATTTCGGTTTTAAAGAGAAAAGGGTGTCGCCACTGATCTTTTTTCCTAGGTGTGATCGGACACCTAATAAATCCTCTTTTTTTTTTAAAAGAAAATTTATTTTTGAACAAAAATGAAGGCCGAATTTGGGTCTACATGAAAATCTAGAGAAAAATAGGGTTCAAGAGTCGATTACGCACGAGGAATGTATTAGCACCCTCGCGACGCCCAAAATTGGTATCTTGTTAAACACGCGTTGTCTTAATTCTCAAAAATACAAGTTTAATTTAATATTTAATCGCGATTCAATTGAAATACGAGAATTTAAAATTTTTGGTTTTTTTAGAAAGACGTCTCATTTTTTAACACGAGCCAATGATATTCACCCAACATAGCGATGAAATCAGCGACTTAGTGTTAAAATCAGTACGTTGCCTTATTTATTGAAATTAATTAAAAACATAAAAAAAATATCATTGCAATAGGAATTTGTAAATAATGCAAACGATGATACAATTAATAAAAAAATATTAAAATATAATATTAGAATAAAAATAACAATAATATTCACAATAAGGAAAATAATAATAAAAATAATGTTATAATAATATAATAAAAGAAATAATATATTTGTAATAATAGTAGAAAATACTAATATGTACATGAAAAATACACATGTATATATATGTTAATAATGGTGATAATGAAAATAATACTAGCAATAATAATAAAATACAAAAAGCAAATATAATACAATAATATTAAAATAAAGTAATTAAAAATAATACTGTATATAAATATATATATATAAAATAAAAATATACACTAATATTAATAATAATAATAATAATAGTAATAATGTTAATAATATTAGAAATAATAACAATAATATTTAATAAAGAAACAAAAATAAACAAAAAAAGGACTAAAATTGAACTAAAAACAGAGTTTTTGGGCAAATTTAAAAAGAAATAAAGGGAAAATGATCAAAATGACACGCGTGTAACCTGGAAGGACCGAAACAGAAATTATTCCTTCCCCTCAAAACATAGCGCAACACGGGGGATCAAATTGCAGAGCATAACAAATTTCAGGGCCAAATTAAAATAAATAGAAACTTGATTGCAGAACATAGAAAAAGCGGAAGGGCCTAATGCGCAAATAGACCATTAAGTAAAAACATGCGAATCCTGAGGCGAATTCGGGTCGGACGGATCGAGTATGCTCAAAACGACGTCGTTTTGGGTGTTAATGGCCAACCCCAAAATGACGTCGTTTTAGGGGATTATAAAAGTCATGTTTTTGGAAAAAAATTCATTTGTTAGCATAAGGGAAAAAAAAAGAGAAAGAGAGAAGAGAGAATTCTCTCTGAACTAAACCCCACTCCGCCAGAAGGCCAGAAGTCATTGCTACCCGCTCATCATGCTGTGTGCACCGTACACCGTACTCGATGGTTTAAAATTTGAAAAAAAAGGTACTTTTTTGTGTTTTTTTTAGTTTTTTTTTTTGCTTAATAATATATATATTTAGGTGTAAATTTGCAAATAAAAAAAGGAACAGAAAAAAATAAGAGATTCGGTCAAAAAAGAAAAAAAATAAATCACCTTAGACTTTTAATCTTGATTTTTTGGTACTTAGATCCTCTGATTTGGTATTGTGCTTCTGATTTGGTATTACTCTAGTCACTGTTTTTGTGTTTGAAAATATAAAGTATGTATTAAGACTGCCGAAAAAAATTTGGCTTGGCTTTTATAGCCACTTTTACATGCTTTTATTATTATTTTTTGCTATTTCTTGCTTCTGCCTTGCGTGTTTGCTTTATTTTTGCAGAGTATGGCTGGTGGAGGTGACCGGTGGAGCAGGTGGCGCAGGGGGTGGTTGCGGCTGTCAGTGCAAGTGGCTAGGGTTAGGTTTTTTATTTTTTTTTTGGGTTCTTGGGTTGTTTCTTGGGCTGACCGGGTATTTGGGTATTAGGTTGGTAAATGAATATTGGGTTTTGGTTTGTGGGTCTTTGTATTGGGTTTTGATGTAATGGGTTAAATGAGTTTAAATTGGATGTGGGTTTTATGTATATGAGGTCAAAATTGGCCTACAACATAAGGTATAAAAACTAAATCGTAAAAAATATAAAAATTAATCATTATTGATTTTATTAGTTAATAGGTTTAAATAGAATTTTTTTTTCAAGGGTTAATATGGTAATTAGGTCATTTTAATTAAATTGGACGGTTAGTGCTTGAATATATTATACTTTATATGTTAATTTTCAATTAAAATGAATAATATATGTTAAAACAAAAAAAAAACAAAAAGGTTGTCATCTCCACTTAGTATCCCAATGATTTTGCTAACAAAATAAAGAACCAGGAAGCCATTTTTAAGCTCGATGGTATTCGGCACTCTTGCATGGTAAGTGTAGCTAAGCCTGTTTTTCATAAATTTTATATTTTTGGAATCTCGAGAGCTTGATTTAGTTAATTAAGGATTAGATTGTAAATCTATTAAAGTTTTTAAATGTTTCCATTGATGAATTTTATGAAATTGGTGCTATTTGGTTAGACTTGATGCTTATATATGAAAAAGGAATAATTTGTAAAGTAAAAATTGTTAATTTTGAACATAGAGACTAAAGTGTAAATATTCCAAACTTGGCATGAAATTTTTCTAATTATAGATATTAAAGGGTTATATAAGGATGGAATTGGAATTGGATTGAAAAACAAAGCTTAAATTTGAAAGGTATAGCTATTTCGGTTTTAAGGACTAAATTAAATAAAATGCAAAACTTTAGGAAACTTTTTGTAAAATAAAATTGAATTGATATATGCTTATAATAGGCTGTAATAAGAGGTTTGGAATTGAATAATTGAAATAAATTATTATAGATTGAAAGTTGAATCAATAGGAGAATAATCAAGAAAAAGGAAAAATTGTAGATTAGTCCCTGACATCTTATTGGTTGTTTTTTTTTTTTTTTTTGCTAAATAAGAACATATGAGACTTACTTATTTAATTCATGATATGTTTGTATTATATTTTTTACTTATTAGTTTAAATTGTTATGTAATTTTGGTGAAATTGACATCTAAACGTTTAAATCGTAAAGAATGAATAATATGATTACCATAAATAGATATGATGTATTGAAAATTAAATTGAAATGTATATGTACACGGGTGATATGAATATGAGGGAATTACAGGGTTAAGAATGTATATGGATTGTTATTTGATATGTGAAAAGTGAGTATAAGGTTTCAGGGTTTAAAATGATATAGAAATGGCAATGGTGCCCGTGTGAACTTAGTAAACGATTAGGATAAGAATGACATGCCATTAGGGTTTAAAAAGAAATTGGGTGTTGGCTAGGAATTTTTTATCGATGGTTGAGATTCAATATGTGTTGCAGATTCTCGACAACTCGAGTGAGTTGCAAAAATAAACTTAACCTACAGCTTGAGTAAGCAAATTCAATTATCACAACTCATGTAACCTCATACCTGGTCTTGTCACTGAACCTAAGGCATGGTACACCATATTAGCCACCTAAGTGACTCTCCATTAACACCCAACCTAACCTCTAATACCCCACGAATTAAAGCGAATAAAATAGGTATAGTTTTAAGGAAGCACAAACTCGCAAACTCACTTCGCTTGCCTCATGATATGCAACGACATAAATATGCCAAACCTACTTTGCATGCATAACTTAACTACTCTTTTATAGAAGAATTAAACAATTGAAGAAGGTAATGTGAGCCTTAGGTTTTTCAAAACAATGAACAATTCATCTATCTGACATAAGGGTTCGCACCCTTGCTAGCTTGCACAGTCTAAGACTTTCATAGGGTAAGTTTCTTTAAATTAAGTAGGTCTCATGAACTACCCACAGTTCGCAAAGTCTCTCATGTTTCAAAAGTTATTAAGGGTTTGCATATACCAATTTTCCAAATATAGGGTTCACACTTAGTACAGTTCGTAACCTTATTACTTTGTAGCAATTTTGGTGAACTCTGCATAGTTTATCAGTTTGAATACTTCATGTTATTGCTTATGGCGAACACTATGTTATAAATCAATACATAAGAGTGGACTTTTAAATGTAAGAGAACATCAAACAAATTTGGACTATATTTAAAATTTAGATGTGATTATAAAACATTATCGATTCGCAATTATAGACATAAAGAAAAACATAACATTCGGTGAAGTCAATAGAATTATGTCTCTAAACTGAAGAAAAATTTCCACATTGCCTTTAATCTAGAGTTTACTTGTACTACTTTTACAGCATGTATACTCCATCTGGATCACTTGCCTCGTTGTTGCTCACTTTGCGATCTAGATATCTGCAGTGAATAGAAAGGAGTATGTGAGTTCTATATAGGAAATAATAACCACAAAGCACACACAAAGCATAAGTTAAGCAAAAGCTTTGGAACAATTACAGATATATGAATACGGTTTGTCATACTTATGCAAAGTCTGGTTCACAAATACCTACTATCAAATAGTTTAAAAATAGTAAAACACATTACTTCAGAAAACATAAACTTATTTTCCTGTTGGATAAGCGGATCTCCTTATAACGACTCAAAATGACTCAATGAGTCTAACATGTCCCAGAAGTGTAGCATAAAGCTAATATTCTCCAACACACCAACTTGTCCCAGTAAATGGATGTTAGCTTGACATTCCCTTATCTCTCCAACCTGTCCTAGGGCCTCTTGCCCAAATCACAAAATATGAAGGTGAGTACTCACAATCCTATGGCATGCAATTATATCTAACAGTTTAAAATATATATATACAATCACAAAACAAAGTTTAGAAAGGATTTACTCGTGGAACTTAGGATAAAACCCTAAGCTCTTGATTAATATTACGGTTTGCACATACGAGTGGCGATCCTTAAACACTCACCAGTTTACTGAAAACCTATAGACAAGCTTCATTTTCTCCTTGTCTTTGCTTGTACATGGTTCTATTAAGTACGTAATTTCACAAATATAGACAAGTCACTTACAAACAAAGCACATAAAAACTCATACATAAACACAAGCGATCCTAGGTTCACACATTCTAGTCTTTTGGTGAACCTAGTTCCTTTTGTTGTGAATTCTTCTAAACACAATATAGAAATAGAGTATTACCTTAGATCCTAAGAGATAAGTTCTGCATTTTTAGAACTTGATAATAGAATAATCGATGTAGAATTTGAGAAAGTTTTGTTGTTTAACAGAATATGAAATTTCTAATGGAGATGACCTAATTTATAGGCATTTAGTGTTTTAGTGTGCTTGAGATACCCTAGTCGCAGTATAAGTAGGAAATAGTTAAGTGTACGAATGGTGTTGTGAAGAGAAAAGTAAGTTGACTTCTTAATTTTGGTATAATTACCCTTTGACTACTTCTACTTTTGAGTTTTAGCTTAAAATAACTATCACAGTTTGCCAGGCCCACTGGCGATGTAACACCCCAGATCTGAAAAATCCAAAGTTTTAACATATAGCTGTAAATAGTCTGCCTGGTGTAATGTTATCCACCTAAAAGGTTATTTTAGTGTATACGTTTAGACGTATAGTAACTGTCACAAGAGTAAGAAAGAATTTGATTTTATGATATTTTGCCATGTATTAAGGAGAAGTTCGTGTTAAGAAATTAAGGGTCATTATAGGAGGAGTATTCACCAAAAGTACAGTATGACTGGTTTGTATAGAATATTGTGATTGCAAGACATTTATGATTACCAAGCTGGATAATTATGATTGCAAGACATTTATTAATATTTATCTCAAAAATTGTAGGCTATTAAGAAGGCAAGTTCTGAAACGTATGACACTTGCTAAATTCCACTAGGTAAGTTGAGTCATATTTATATGTGAAAGATGAGTTTTAAAAGGGCTCTTCCTTCTTCTTCCTCTTCCTTAAGTGGTATCTGCTGATTCCTTCCTTAAGTCTGAATACATCTCTTTATCGATAATCTAGAAGCTATGGTTATGTTATGATTAGTGATCATTCTATTTAATGGTAAGTATTACTATTTTGCATGTTAAATTTTGAAAGAGTAAGTTTGTAAGAGGTGCATGAACAGTAAGATGTAAGTATAAGGCATTGTATAAGAGTTTTCATTATTCAAATTAATGGTAAATAGTATACAAATGAGTCTTAATAATGTTTTTATGTTATAAAAGCAGTGGTTGTTACTGGTTCGAGATGAATATCAAAATCTAGAGTTTTGAACTACCATTAGTGAGAATGAGGTGAGTCTCTACTCTGACTCTTACATGTATACTGTTCATACTGAAGTATATTTATATGAAAGTGATCAAACTGGAAACTTGAAATCATGGATAGTATAGTATGAATATGTTACTTATACAACTATAGGAATAAGGATATGATCAGATTAAGAGATAAGGTAGTTTGCTTGAAATTAAGTTCTTAGGGATGTATGAAGAGCGTTATGAAATTATGAAATCTTGGGTCTAGGATGTGTCTGGTTCGTAAAGGTTGTAAATAAGAAAGTCACCGCAGTGGTAAATAAGGAAGTCTATCGGGACTGTAAACACAAACTCTGATATGGAATCCTAAAAGGAAAATTCCATGGCCATGACATACTTTGAAAAAAAACGTTGAATGACATTTTATCTAATGGGGTTCTCTGTGTGTCCTAGAATGATAATGGGAAAACCTCACTCAATTTGAATTTTAGCAAATCCATATCACAAGCATGACAATTTTAGGATGCCTATGTGGCATCTTGTCCGCCTTTGTGGCATACTCTGTATGAATCACCTTTGTGGTATACTCTATATATATAACCTTTGTGTTGTACTCTGTATAGATTTCCTTTATGGCGCATTCTGTAATAAGAACTTATGGTGTTTATGGTAAATCATTTGTTTGCCTCCAATGTGTTCTGTGAAGTCTGCCAAGACAGTAAATATGAGCCTCTTTATGATTGCTTGTATGATGTGTTCTATCAGGCCTTTGTGGCATGAACTGTGAGGAATGTCTTGTAAGATATGGATCTAAATGTTTGTCTTTATTGTAAGATACGATGAAATTCTCTCAGTTCTATATTAAGTTGAGGCTAAGACGAGACATAAGTATGTTTTGGGTTAAGAGTGAATAAATCTTAAGGGTTTCCGTGAAAAAGATATGTGTGTTTGTATGTTAAGAAGGGTATCTGATATGATGATTTGTGAAAATGGAAAGTGAGGGGTATTGTATCTTGTTCCAAAACTATTCTAAATTTAAGTTAATATTATCTTGAGTTATGGGATTCTAATATAAAACGACATGGAATTTGTCAGAATGGTCAAAGAAGTGATTTATCCATATGGATATGTTTGGTACTGAATCAAGATATTGTTAATGAGCTCACTAAGTACTCTTGTGCTTATAAGAATTTTTATTATTTTTCAAGTAACTGTGAGGAGACTTCGCTTGGAGGGATGACGCCAGGAGTAAGCCAATGTGGTGGCGGGGTGGGCTATTATGCATACAGTGGAGTTGTGGTGTAGTCAAGGAATACGCCCTTCGAGTCTAGAATAAATAAAATTCCATATTGTAAGGATTTGAATTGATTATGTTGTAATAAGATTATTTTAAGGTATTTCCTTTGTTTTCGTACAATAAGTTTTTAATTGAAATGCCAAAGAATATGTTTAAAGAAATAAGAAAATTGTAAATTGTTTTTGTTAAATGATTAAGTTTTGTGTAGTAACACCCAAAATTCAAACCTGGTGAATAAGGTCAGGTTTGGGGCATTAAAGGCGACCCCAGTTCGCCAAACCCACTGGCGATCATAATTTATTGAATCTACTGACGGGCACCAACTCACCAGTCAAACTATCGAATACTAGCTCACTAGACCTACTAGCGTACACCATCTTGCCAGGCTTACTGGCATACATCGTCTCGCCGGGCCTGCTAGCGTATACCATCTCGCTAGACCTGCTGGCATATACTAGCTCACCAAGTTTTCTGGCAAACTCGACCTGTAACAGCCCATTTTCAGTGGTGTCGAAAATAGTAATTTTAGGACCACAATTCGAATGAGTAAGTTATTATTTTAACATTTATTTATATTTTACGGGATTATTTTAAGGTCGTATTAAAATTTTGTTAAGAAATTTTAAAGTTGAAATGATTAATTAGGTAAAAATGACTAAATCATAAAATATGTAAAAGTTGAATTCTATTAGTTAAAGGGGTCAAATGGTTATGAAATCTTAAACTAATGGACTAAGATAGTACCTATACCATTCAAAGAGTTAGTGGACAAATATGGACATGAATTTGTTGTTTTGTAAAGTTAATAACCAAGGTTAAAATGGTAATTAAATAATTAAATTAAAACAAAAGAAACTAAAACATATTATCATCTTCATTGTTGTCTTCTCCACCGAAATTTTGAAGGAAATAAACACCATTTTGTGGCTTTAAGGTTCGGCTAGCATAGGTGCTTGCTTGGTATGTAATTTCGATCCCGTTTTTAATGATTTTTATATTTTTGTGATCGTTTTAGCTTTATCTAGCTAGCCCGAGGGTCAATTTGCAAAAAAATTTTAAAGGTTGAGAGACTTGCCATGGTTGTTTTTGAATAGGTTTTGAAGTTATTTGATAGATTATTAATCTTGGTTGTAAAATAAACATGTTTTTTTAAGTGATTTTTGATGAAATTGCATTTAGGGATTTATTTGTGAAAATAGTGACATTTTATGGTAAAATTAAGTGGGTTGGTATGAGTCCCTATGAAATTTGGCTAGCTTGTATAGAGGATTAAAATGGTTAAATTTCAAATTATAAGCCTAATGACTAAATTGTGAAAAGTTAAATGTTGGGGGCAATTTCATAATTTTACACAAATGTGAATTATAGATTAAATTGAATACTAGAAGTACTTAATTGAATGAAATTAACTATTTAGATCAAGATAAACAACAATCGGACTTAAATCGAGGAAAGTTAAAACTTCGGATTAGTGTTTAACTCTACTTCCACGACCAAAGTTATCGAGGTAAGTTCGTATGAATTATAATCGTATTAATGATTAGTAAACTGATTATTTACTATATTATGATAATATAAACAGACTTGAAATCGTATATATATATCGATGTATGAATAATTGATGGGCAACGAATCTCATTTGAACCTTAAGAATTCTTAGGATATAAATGACATGTCATTAGGGATTTCATGTTTCGAGTGTTGGTCTTCAATGTCCTACCGATGGCTGAGGTCCTGCATTTGTTGTGGATTCTCCATAGCTACATTCTGACCCACAACTCATGTGAGTAGACCCATTTCACATCTTGTGTGAGCATTATTGAAAATGAAATGTATCGGTTATATGGAAAGGCACACTATGTGTGTGAGCATTCTTGAGTATCCGATGCAATTCTAGATGGTTCACCGGGTAAGTAAAAGAAATGAAATGGTTCATGATTTTATGAAAAGGTTGTTGAATAAATTATATATCTTGTGAAATCTACTTATGTTATAATTGAACTCATATGTATCATGGATGAACTTATTAACTTGTGAGTTTGATGATGCTTGTATAGGCTTATACTAAGCTTATGGTATTAGTAATGACATTATGCATATTTAATAGTTTGTGCTAAAGAAATGGTAAGTTATGTTTGAATTTATACGAGATTACTAAGCACTCGTTGCTTATGTAGTTACTTTCCTTTGTTTTATAGATTATCGAAAGCTCGATCTGTTGAAAGCTTGTCGGAGACCTATCACACTATCCAGCAACCATTTCGGTAGTTTTTGTGTATTTTGGCCAAGGTTATAAATGACATGTATAGGTCCTTTTGTAATGGTAGTTCATGAATGTGTAAATGGTTGATTTAGTATGTTTATGCCTTTGAAGTTTATGTTTGGTTTAATGGGCTTGTAATGCTTTGTTAAGTTAGGTTATTTTGACCACTTTTAGGTAATTGAAATGCAAGGTCTTTTGATATGTTTGTGATGGCTTGGAAATGATCATTTATGATATGATTTGGTAGATAATTGAACTAGGTTATATGCTTGAAAAGTATCTATGTTGCATTGGTATGATTCATGATGTTTTGATACAATTATGGTGCCTTTGAATGGCATATTGGTTAGATGAATTAGGATGTTTGAAATGGTATGTTTAGTGTGTTTGAATGGTGTTTAAACCCTTTGAATGTGTGCTTAAATGGAATGGTTGGTTAGATATGGTTTGGCCTTGAAATGGCATGAATTTAGGGTAAATTTTGGGATCACACGGGCTATCACACGACTTTATGACACACACGGATTCGCTACACAACTGTTTGCCATTTGTAAAATTCTAGTGTTTTAAGTTAATGAGTTACATGGCCTAGCACACAACCTGGGACACGGCTGTGTGTGGCAAGCAAGAGAGTTACACGACCTGACACACGACTTGTGACACGGCCGTGTAACCCAACTCAGTGAGTTACACGGGTATGGACACGGGCTGGGACACAGCCGTGTCTCCATTATTCGATTGTTACACGGCCTGGCCACATGAACGTGTGACCCTTGTTTTCAAAATTTTGCAACTTTTTCTTAAATCTACTGTTTTGATTCAAATTAGTCCCGAACTACTTCTAAGCTATTTTGAAGGCCTCGAAGGCTTGATTTAGGGACAACATGTATATGATTGATTGGTTTTTAATTAGATTAATTTATTTAATGTTATGATGTTAAATGTTTTCTGATTGTTCAGTAATGCTCTATAACCCTAATCTAGCAACGGAGATGGGTTAGAGGTGTTACACGACCTCACCAAGTCTTCTAGTGAACGCGACTAGCCAGACTCAAAATTCTAGCCTTTTTTTTGGGATTTTACAGTGTGAGTATATCATTTTTAGCAAAAAAAAAATTTAATTTTGTCAAAGAAACCATTGGCTTGGGTAATATCTTCAAATTTTGTGCCCATAAAGGCTTCTCAAAATCCCTTTTAGCATCAAGGGCCCTTTCCGCAGTTAGAGATGCAGGTTGTTCTTCCCTTAGTGCAAGGTCTATATCCATGCAGCCAAGAACTATAAGTAAGTTCCTTTTTCATTACTTGAAATTAGTTCCATTAAGTATGGGTATAGAATTTATATTAGCAGATATTGTTGCGGTAGAAGTTGAACTAGCTTAATATAGAATAACATAAATAAAAACAAGCTCACATGAATATTCATAAGCAAACAGTTAATTCAAAATACTAGCTAATCTCATCTCAAGATTCCAAACACAACATTAATATCAAGTAATTGGAGTAATATTAACTGTAAGCAATTGTAATACCCCTCACCCGTCCTGTTGCCGAAATCGAGTTATAGGATGCTACAGTAAATAAAAGAATTGGAACATGCAATTTAATTCAAGTATTTTATTCAAAACAATCTTAAATCATAAATTCATGAAAAAAATCATGTCTTGCATAAAAATTTGAACTTAATTCGAGCTTACGAAAACTTTAAAATCAATTTCAAAACAAATAGGGATTAATTTAAAACATTTTAGAAAAGATTAAGCAAAAGTGTAAATCAGGGTCACATGGCCGTGTGACAGGCTGAGGCTGTGTGGACCTAAATTTAAAATCTTACAAACATTCATATGGTCATATTGCTAAGCCGTGTGAGAGATTGTAATCGTTTTTAACCAAAACCACCAAGATCATACAGAGCACACGACCGTGCCACTTGTCTATGTGTGACACATGGGGCCATATGTTAACCAGTGTGTGACAAAATATGCATTTTAAATCAAGTCACACAATCAATTAAACTACTTATACCATAAACAAGCCTTTAACCATTCATTAGACCTATACAAAATGATCCAAAAACATACCTTCATAGGCACCATCACAAGCATTAGACACAAGCCATTATAATTCATATATTATCTATGATTCAAATTATAATATAAGTACACCATATGTGTGTCATATTCCTAACTCTACCATAGTCCAAACATCATCTCATCAAGTTAACATATAGAGATATATGTTTATAAGAAAAATCAACCTAAACCAAAACATATATATATCATCACCTCCCAGCCTCTAATTAACTAATCGATTGGTTGATAGTCACTTATCTCTCGATCTCACTTTCTCAACCAGGATAAATTATGATTTACTTGGTTCAACTTATCTCCCTACCTCTTCTAGCCTATGATAACTTATTAGGGTTGTCAAGGTTGGGTAAGAATACATAATTTGTGCCATCTAATCCCTTTCGAAAAACCCTCAATCCTCCATTCATCACATCCTTACCCACTCGTTAATCTCCCCTAAAGGATTTAGCCACTAATGATCTCTTTCTCTCGATTCAATAAACCATGTAAAGAACACGATCGATTCCGAGGAGAAAAGAGAATTAAATAATCGTGAAATGAATACCGAATGGGAAACAATGTTGTAAATCTCTTGATTGGAATAAAAAAATAAAACAAATGCAAAAGAAAATAAACTAGAATACTTGAATAATATAAATAAACTCTTGAATCAAAACTAATTTCAAGAGGAAAATAATAAAGTGTTGAAAAGTCGAAAAGAGAATAAATTAAAACTACTTTTAAACTACGAGGGTTTTTTAAGGCATTTAGGATGACTTAGTTACACTCAACCCCTAATGTCTTATTTATAGAGGTTTTGGTCGCCCAAATTAGGTCTTCGACACGTCTTAGGTCTTCAAATAAGATTGATTGCGTGGACAAAAATAACCCCTATAACCTTAGGTAGCATGTCAACGTGTGTCGTGCCACACCCCTTGCGTGGCATGACACAACACGAACATCTTGCCTTGTGTCATTCATTTGGTGCTTTGATGTCTCGGGAAGCTTGTGCATCACTCGACCTTTGCTTTTATACCAATTAGGCCTTTATATCTTTATCCTACACACTCAATTAAACCAATTAGCACAACCTAAGGCCCGTGTCAGCCTATTGGGTCACAACACCTATAAAATGTGTTAAAAACACTTACTTTTATTAACTTTCTATTCTAAGGTCGAATTATTGAAAACGTAAATTAAAATCCTAAATTTTTTAAAAACAAACTCCTTAAGTGCGGAATTGACTCGAATTGACTACTATATTTGATGACAGATTAATAACATATCTTCAAGAATCTATCTTACTCGCTTAGACTATTCGTCTGTTTGAAATGAAATGCAGTACTAAAATTCAATTTTGTACTCAAAGCTTCATGTAGTTTACTCTAAAATCTGGAGGTAAATCTCATGTCTTGATTAGAAATAATAGATATCGACACACCATGTGATCGTACAATCTCAGATATATGCAACTTAGCTAATCTCTCGAGTGAATAATTTGTTCTGACTGGAATAAAATGCACAAATTTCGTCAATCCATCTACAATGACCCATATGGCATTTTTCCTTTTCGAAGTTAACGGCAATCCCGATACAAAATCCATTATAACTCACTCCCATTTCCATTCTGAAATCAGTACATGCTATAATAAACCTGACCGAACCTAATGTTCGGCTTTCACCTATTGACAAACTAAACATTTAGTTACAGACTCAAATTTTCATGTCTCATACATGGCCACTAGTACATCTGCTTCAAATCATTATACATTTTCGTAGTACTAAAATGAATCGCATAAACATTGTTGTGAGCTTTACACAAAATATCTCGCTTCAATGTTGCATTAATCGGCACACACAAATGACCTCTAAAATGCAAACTACTATTGTTATCGATACTGAACTTAGTAATCT
This sequence comes from Gossypium longicalyx, assembly GCA_025698465.1. Taxonomy (NCBI): domain Eukaryota; kingdom Viridiplantae; phylum Streptophyta; class Magnoliopsida; order Malvales; family Malvaceae; genus Gossypium; species Gossypium longicalyx. The sequence goes on from CM046995.1 coordinate 82,532,859, forward strand.
GACCATTTACAATCAATTCTAACTTCAATTGCAAATCATAATCTTTTTATTTTTTTTACAATTCACAAATTTTCTAAAGAAAAGTCGATCTAACTCTCAATTCAGCCAAAATAAAACCACCGCCTTCTAGAGTCAATCGAGTATTCAACACTTTTAGGGCAAATAAAGATTTCCAGCTAAAAGCATTTGCAACAACATTCGCTATACCTGGATGATAGTCGATGATCAAGTCGTAGTTTTTCAACAACTCGAGCCATCTATGCTGTATCATATTTAAATCTTTCTAGGTCATTAAGTATTTCAGGCTTTTCTGATTAGAGTAAATATGACATTTTTTATAGTATAGGTACTGTCGCCAAATCTTTAAAGTAAAAACGATTACAATTAACTCAAGGTCATGTGTCAGATAATTTCTTTCATGCAATTTCAACTGACAAGAGGCATAAGTTATCACTTTGCCATCCTACATAAGTACATAACCCAATCTGTTTAATAAAGCATCACTGTAAAATACAAATTCTTTTCCGGATTTAGGCTGAGTCAACATTGGAGCTTCAGCCAACATCTCTTTCAACTAATTAAACCTTTTTCGACACTTTTTAGTCTGTAGTAGCTTTGTCAACAATAAAGCAATTATCGAAAAACCTTTTATGAAATGTCGATAATAACCTGCCAAACCTAGAAAACTACATATCTTTGTAACATTACATAGAGGTTTCCAATTCATAATCTCAGAAATTTTGTTTGGATCAACCCGAATAACGTCCGTAAAGATCACATGCCCCAAAAATCCAACTTCGGGTAGCCAAAATTCACATTTACTGAATTTAGCCTAAAGTTGCTTCTCGTGCAAAGTTTGTAACACAACTCTCAAATGTTGATAATGCTTAGCCTCATTTTTCGAGTAAATTAAAATATCATCAATGAACACAACCACAAACTTGTCTAGATAGGACTGAAACACTCTATTCATTAGATTCATAAATGCAACAGGAGTATTAGTCAAACTGAACAACACAACAAGGAATTTATAATGTCCATACCGAGTTCTGAATGTTGTTTTCAATATATCTGATTCTTTGACTCACAACTGATAATATCCCGATCGTAGATCAATTTTTGAAAACATGATAGGCATTTTCAATTTATCAAATAGGTCATCAATTTGAGCCAACAGATATTTATTCTTTATAGTCACTTTATTCAGTTTCTTGTAATTGATACATAATCCCAAATTTCTATTTTTTTCACAAAATGTACTAGAGTATCCTATAATGATACACTCGATCGAATGAATCCAAGGTCTATTAATTATTGCAACTGTACTTTTAGCTCTTTTAGTTCTGTAGGCGCCATTCTTTACGTTGTGATAGGTATCAGAGCAGTCTTTGGTACTAAATCAATCACAAACTCAACCTCTTTTTTAGGCGACAAACTAGGTAATTCTTTTAAAAAAATATCAATTAATTCTCGCACTGTTGGAACTTGATCTATCTTTGATTTGGATGTTTGTGTATCTAAGATATATGTCAAATAAGCTTCAACACCTTTCCTGATCAACTTTTGAGTAATAAAAACCGATACGATGCTAGTAACACAATCAAATCTATCAATTTCGACACTAATCAATTCTTTACTTTGGCACTTTAAAACAATTCCTTTCTATTTGCAACTGACAACATCATGAACTATTAGTCAATCCATACCCAGGATAACGTCAAATTCATTGAACGACAATAACATCAGATCAGCAAGAAATTTGTAACCCCAAATTTTCAATGGAGAATTCTTCTAAACTTTATTAATAATCACACTTTGACCTATTAGATTTGACACCCTAAAATCAAATTCAGTCAACTCTACTAGTAAATTCTTTTTTTGTTACTAAAGTAGTGTATATATAAGAATGTGTTGCCCCAGGGTCAATCAATGCATAAACAGTAACATCAAAAAGAGAAAATGTACCAACGGTAACACTCAATATCGATGTTTCTTCTCTAACATGAATCACATAGGCTTTAGTTGGCATTCGACTTTTAGACCTAATGGTTGCATCACCTGCCTCACTACGGCTAACTCCAGATGTGTTCCCAGGTCTTGATCTCTTATCCCTCTGAGAAACAATCACTGGTCTGGCAATCCGTTCTAAACCTAACTGAGCTTTATTTAGACAATCTCTCAAAAACTGCTCAAATGAACCACATCAGAAACATGATCCTTTTTTTAGTCTACATAAACTGAAGTGATTCTTACCATAATACTCACAAATTGGTGTGTCTATTTTTCGAACACTATCGGCACTCGCTATTGATTTAGCTTGATTCTTCGAGTAATTATGTCTGGGCATATTTTTTCTCGAGCTTCTGGCAATGGAAATAGACTGACTTCTAAAATCTTTCGTCATTTTTATGGAGGAGCTGAAAAAGTTTTGGTTACATTTCTCTCTCTTGCCCGTGCTTTCACTTTTAGCTTTAGCACGTTTCTTCTTTATATAAATTTCTTCCATTTTCTGGGCACGCTCAAACAATACCACAAATTCTTTTATTTTCAATGCACCCACCATCGCTCAAATATTTTCATTTAAACCCCACTCAAAATGAGTACACATCTCTGCCTCTGAATATATCTGATCTCGAGCATACTTACTCAGACTGACGAATTCACATTTGTATTCCACGACAGACATATTTCCCTGTTTCAAGTCCATAAATTCTCCTTTCTTCCTCTTCAAATACATCTTAATATATATTTCTTTTTCAATTCAGTCTAAAAGAAATCCTACGTTACTTAGTCTTTCGGAACTACCAACATCCGAGTAATCCACCACTGATATGCTTTTTCTTTTAGCAAAGATACGAAACATTTCAAACTATCATCAGGGGAACAAGCTAGCTCATCAAGAACTTGTTGAGTATTTTCTAAACAATACTCGATTTTCGCAGAATCATCATTATACAACCCTTGGAATTCTTTTGCTTTGCATTTATGAATCTTATCTATAGAGGGTTCGTTAATAGTTACCTGATTCGAGCTTTGAGGATGAAAGGGTGTTGGGGGAGGCACATTAGGGGGCGGAGGTTGTGGAGCCATTGGGTTAGCTCGCACAAATTAAGTAAACCATTCATTCATCATCTGGAAAAATACGTCACAGTCCTCACTTCTAGGTATATGAGATACATGTTATTGTGGCATGTATTCTCTAAACTCAATACATGTTACATTTAGTCCTAAATCAACTAAATCGTAACTCTGATACCACTAAATGTAACAACCCTCACTCGTCTATGTTTTCATCGCCGGAATCAAGTTACGAGATGCTAGTAAATAAAAGAACCAGAACGTGCAATTTAATTCAAGTATTTTATTCAAAACAATCTTAAATCATCAATTCATCAAACAAATCATGTCTTGCATACAATTTTGAACTTAATTCGAGTTTACGAAAGCTCTAAAATCAATTTCGAAACAAATAGTGACTAATTTAAAACATTTCAGGAAATATTGGGCAAATGTGTAAAACAAGGTTACACGGTCGTGTGGCCAGGCCGCGTGATAGGCTGAGGATGTGTGGACCTAAATGTAAAATCTTACAAACATTCACACAGTCGTGTCACCAGGCCATGTGAAAGACTGTGATCATCTTTAACCAAAACCACCAAGATCATACAGAGTACACGGTCGTGTTACTTGCCTCTGTGTGGCACACGGTCGTGTGTTATCCTGTGTGTGACAAAATATGCCTTTTAAATCAAGTCACGCAATCGATTAAACTACTTATGCCATAAACAAGAATTTAACCGTTTATTAGACCTATGCAAAATGCACCAAAAGCATACCTAAACATGTCAATTTCCTAATTTTAACCAATATGCCTTCATAGGCACCATCACAAGCATTAGACACAAGCCATTATAATTCACACATTATCCATGATTCAATTTATAATATAAGTAGACCATATGCATGTCATATTCCCAACTTTACCATAGTCCAAACATCATTTCATCAAGTTAACATATAGAGATACATGTTTATAAGCAAAATCAACCTAAACCAAAACATATATATTTGTCATTACTTAAGCTTGCCATTCACATTTGCAAATATCATTCAACATGTACTTAAGTTACCATATGCACATGTTCATATATATTCAAGCTCAGCAATGCCAAAACACAAGCACATACTTTACATTTCAAGCATTTAACTCTCCTATGTACATGCAAATAACCAAGCTTGAACATTCAAAAGTCTACCGACTCGAGAGACAGTTATAAATTTAATTTTTCATCTTGGTGTGTCATAATATAGTAGTGTATATTTTAAAATTGCCTAATGATTGGAAAGATAGAAAACTGAAAGGTAGAAAAATAAAAAGATAAAAAATTTAATTATTATTTATATCCATTACTTGGTAGAGTTAAAAAATGAGAAGAAAGAAAATAAAACATTTGAAGAAAAAAATGTATAATATTGAACTGACATACATCATTCTCTAATTTTTTATTCTTTTATCGTTTCAATTTGAAATAATTAATTTTTATGCATTAAAATATAAAGAGAAAATCCTTCTTTTCTTTTCTTTTTTGTTTTTTTTTTTTCTCTCTCTCACTTAAAATTTATTTTCTTTTATCACTTCTTTGCTTTTTCCATCAATCCATCCACTCAACCAAACACCCACGTTATTAATAGAGTATAAAATGTTGATTGATAATTTTCTATAATATTATGGGTCTATATAACTGTAAATCGTGTTTGTTTATATTTTATTCTCTTTGTTTAAAAGATGAAAAAAGGAGTCATATATGACATGGACTAATCATTGGACTTGAACAATATCGTAGCATTCCACTATATATAATTGAGAGAGAGAAGGTATGAAAAGGACAGTGGGCACATGGCATGGGGACCTACTTGTTTTTTCAACTTAACATTTTTATAATTATATAAAGTGTATTTACTAAGCAAATACAGCAAAATCACATGAAAAATTATCAAACAAACATCACTCAAAACTGGAAAAATCCACACCATATCCAAGACCAAGACCCAGTCCGGGTATTAATATTCCCCCCAAAGCCAAATTCCACGCAATAGATTAGGAAAAAGCACAATAAAAATAAAAGAGAAACTTAATTACAACTCAAACCCCCAAAATGAAAATGAATATGAAAAAGGGAAAGCAGGTGGTCCAATACAAGGTATAGGATCTGATGCAGTGGAAGCAGTAGTCGACCACAGGCTGTGCTGTTTAGAAAGCAAAATATATATAATTATGCCAATATCACATGTATTCAAAAGCAACTGACATCCCACACATGCTTCTGCACCCCACCCCCACCCACACCCTACCCATTTGCATTTGCATTTAAGCATTGAACTTGAACTTGCACATGCACTTGCACATGCAGTCTGCCCCCCACTCCCACCCCACAACCTATCTAATTCCAATCCATCTTTTCTTATCTCTAATCATCTTTTTCTTTTTCTTTTCTTTTCTTTTCTTTTCTTTTCTTTTCTTTTGTAGCTAAGCAAATCCAAACCTTCACACCGTTTCTTGAGTCACAAGTCACGAAAACCTTTTCTACTACATACATACATACATATATGTTTAATTATTATCATCATTCATGATAATCACACAAAAGAAGAGGAAAAGAGGTGGAAAAAAAAGGGTTTTAATTAGTTAGAAATTGGGTTTTAGTTACGTATATGCATCTGGACTACTGCTTTGATGTCGTCCCATGCAATGCATTATTGTTGCCTGGATATGTCTAAATGTCAATTCATAATCATCTACAAATCAGGGAGTGAGTGGACCGGTGGCCTTTGGATGGCTAACAAGGCGCAAGGGAGGTGCCTGTGGCATGTGATGAGGTGGTCGTTGGTTAGACCGGCGGCTTGCATGAAGGAATGGACCACCGTTGGTCCAACAAACCTAAACCCCCTTCTCACCATGTCCTTGCTTATGCTCTCAGACTTTGATGTCTTAACTGGGATCCTGTGATCGAATTTGTATTGCGTCGACATCGGCTTGTGATTCACAAATCCCCATATATATTTGTCAAATGATCCTAACTCCCTCTTAACCTGCACTCATATAACATAACACCAAATTTTTTTTTAAGTATTGGATAAATAAAATGCATGTGCGGTGTACTGATCAGTGATCATCAAACTGTCTATGTAATCATGGGCCATGGCTCCCTTATTACTTTACTTTGGGAAAGAAAAAGAGTAATTTTCACATTTTCCTTTTATATTTGTATGGGTAATGTGGGGTCAGTACATGAATCGAGTTCAAGCTTCAAGAGGACTTTGAGAACAGCTAACTTGCAAACTTATTCCCATCACCAACTTTTCACAAAGTAGGAGGACAAGTAAAATTAATAATAAACTAGCAACCAATCTCACATATGTACACACACACAAATCCAAAACAAGAAAGTTATTTTTGGAGTTTGAACTTTGCACTAAGCATATGCTTTTTGAAAGTAATAACGTAAACTGATTGAAAATGAAAGATTGATGAAAAGAGTAATTAATTACCTCGAGAATACGGTTGGAGTTGTCCACAACACCTCGAACTCTGCTTATGTCAATCCCATATTCAGAGCTAATTGTGGTCATTTGTTTTTCAGTGAAGTTGGCTACAGTTTCTGCATCAAACCCTGAAAATGCATCCCTGTGAACATAAAATTTTGTTAGTCTTGGAACTACAACAATAATAATACTTTGTTATTGATTAGGGAAGACTGAAATTAGTGATCACCTGAAGTCCTGACGTTTCTTCAAGATTGAAGTCCAATCCGAGCCTACTTGAGCACCACTTAGAACCAACAACTCGAAGAGCATGCTGTAGTATCAAGTTTAAGATTATTGAAAAAAAAAAAAACCATTTTAGTGGCTTTGGTACGTTTAAAGATATAGGAAGAGATGGACAAAGAGATTTTATTTTTACCTATCATCATGGATTGGAACTCCCCATTCTTCGTCATGGTAAGCCACATAGATAGGATCTAAGATTGAATTGTATATGATTTTAGATGTAAAATCATTTAATTTCTATGAAATTTACTGAGTTTGCAAGTAAAAATTACTATAACAAGTACCTGAGTTGGGCGTAATGAAACTGCACCTCTTCTTTTCCTCGGCAGGCTTGGCATTGTCGAGAGGAACAACCTTAGATTCAAATTTGGCCGATTTTGATCTTCCATAGTGTGCAATTTTCATCTTTCTTTGTGCTTGTTGAAGAGCTACCTGTTCCCTCCTGACTGCAGCAATACTTCCTGGAGCCTCAACCAGCAGAGAAGAAGAATAACTCAATGATGGCTCAATATAAGAAGATAATCCATTATTCCCCATACCCTCTTTGAAACTTTTGGATTTCTTCCTATCCAAGGTTTTTGTGGTGTTTCTGGGAATGGAAACCTTTTCAGAACTTGAGTTCAACGCATTGGGATCACTCCCTCGCTTGGTGGTGGTGAACTTTGAGCTTGGGGATAAAGGCGGTGTGAGTGAGGCCTTAGCCCTGCTACCATTGGCAACAGTTGTAGTACTGGTGGCTGATGGCGTCAATGGTAGTGATGCAGGTGGAGGAGAGATGGGTGGTATTTTTTTCAAGGAATTACGACGATCAAGGCTAGGAACACGATTACAAGTAGGCTGAAGGACAGGACGCCCATTGATCCGGGCGACAGCAGGTGGTGTTATTTCAACATGAGTAGTGCCTGTGGTCACCTTAGCCTTAGAGGTACACATATTTCTTTTTGTTCTCTTTTGTGAGGTGTGAGAAACGGAATTAATGTAGTGTAGGGGTGCAATGCAACAAGAAGAGTAATGATGGAAGGGAAGGGAGGGAGGGAGTGAATAGAGAAGGGAAAGGTGGGGTTATATAAAAGGGGAGAAAGTGGGGACGGGAGGAAGAAGAGAACATGGGGAGGTTGGGGTCTGCCATACAACCTCTTGTGAAGGGCATTACTTTTTGGTAACTACACCACGAGGGGTGACTTTCCTAGCCACTTGGTATTGGTTATTATTAATAATAAATAATTAATGCAAATCATAAGTTGATTATTGTTGATACAACTTAGAATAGGGGGAGAGAATCATGGAAGATAGATAGAGTAGGCAAGGCAGGGGATTTGTTGGGTGGTGGTGTTCTGTTGTGTTTTTGTATTGTTGGGGCTGGCTGGCTGGCTGGCTGGCTGGGTGTAGTTAACATTGGGAAGCTTCCCTTCTCTTATATGATATCTAGTTTAAAATGACATGTAAATGTAATGAGGGATATAATAGTAAATGGGGGTGTGAATGTGAAGGCCAGGGAGGGAATTCAGGTGGGGTGGTGGATAAGGGAAGGTTAGTATGGAAGAAAAAGACTAATCGTTGGTGTATTCTTTTTAGCTGGAGGTGGAGGTGGAGGTGGAGTTGCAGTGCAGCACAGGAGGAATCTCCCTCACCTTTTCAGGGAATTTCACAAAACTTTTCAGAGGAATAATCTGGTTGGTATTCTTCATTTGTTAATAAACCCGTGGATTACAAGTCCAAAACCATATTTTATATTTGGTAAACCCTTTAATTCTACAAAGGAGATTTTATAACCATTATTTGTAATCAATTGAAAATGGGACGACATGTACAACTATAAGTAAAAACTAACATACTTATCTATAAATCTATAATCTATAATTCTTAGTCATTCTATTAATTAAAAAAATTAAACCACAACTAATTGATAGTTGAAATTCAATTCACGGTTTAGGGTTGTGATCTTAGAATTGTGAAGAGAAATCATGAATATCATATGACCCCTGCAACAGATTCTTCTTCTTTTTTTTCACAATAATAAATTCGATTGAAAACTTTCTGCTTAAAATTTTACTAAAAGTTTATGTACAAATGGAACATATATAATGGATAATTTTAAATCTTAAAGTTCAGTTATTTTAAATAAATTATGTCAATTAATTAAATAAAAATTTTAATTGAGAGGTTTCATGAAATTATATCCATTTATTTTGATTTAATTTTCTAAAAAATTATATCTATACTATTATTTAAGCCCTAATTAAATTGGTTTCACAAGTTAACTGAGAATTAACTTTGTTAGAAAAATTATGAAAATGTCATCCCGTAATTAAAATAAATTATATTATTCAAATGTATTTTAGCCTTTATATTTAATATATATGCATATCTACATATTTGAACACATGTTAATAGCATTGGTAAAACTTTAAATTTACCATCTAATCAAAGTTTTATTTTATTTTTATTATGCACGTTTTACTACATTCATTAATTGTATACTATACTATCATTTAAGCCTATGATTGTGTTGCAGGTGTCACGAGTCAACCAACGCCAACTCAGTTAAAAAAATTATGAAAATTTCTTTTCGTGATTAAAATAAGTCGTGTTCTTCAATGGTATTTTAATATTTTTATTTTAAAATAATAATAATAAAATATGCATGTGGATGGATTTGAACCAACACTAATAGTATTGGTAAAATCTTCAATTTATCACTCAACCAAATTTTTACTAGAAACTTTATGACAAGTGTATGCATGTGGAAACTATGTATTTAGAACATAGATTTATGATTAAAAAATTAGATTGAATTGCATATATTTAAGTATGGTTTGTATTTAAAATTTTGGTTTTACTTACAATTTAATCTATTTTTTTATTTTAATATTGTACATATTTCATGTATTATTAATTAATTTCAAACCATACTTTTCATCATTTATTGTATGGTACTTTTAAATACAAATTTTAGTTCTAAATATGTTAACTACAACAAAATAGGCCTATGGTGACACTTTTTTTTTACTTAGAACGACGCAAAAAAAATAAAAATTTTAGGTGAATAACTATTATCAATTACAGTTATCACATATTGTTTTAAATAAAGGTAAAAATTATTACCATGTAAAAAATTAAATATATCTAAAATTATGTTCTATCAATTTTATTTAGTTTTGGCATCAAAGCTTAATTAGAAGATCCTATGCTATATATTAGAAATCACATTAAAGCCATAATTGGATATGCTAGAGTTAAGGAAGAGGAAATCAAAGTTTGCAGATAGAATTGTCTCAGATGAGACATATGATTGAAGAATTGTCGCAATATGTATAAGTTTTGCAGTGATAGGGACATGCGAAAAAAACTCAAATGAAAAGTCTATAAAATCCCACGATCTTTTAAACCTAAAAAGTGGTCAAATGAATCTAATAAAAAAGGTTAAGAACCCTTTTCATAATGTTAGACCTGGAAATTTTGTAGCAAGAGATGGATTGAAAGAGTAGTTGTTGCATGACTTAGAAGTGAGTGGTAGAGGAGTGAAGATCTAAATAATTAATTTTCATGAATAGTTACATATTGAGGACTATTTGGATTGGGAAGTCATGGTAAAATACTTTTTTGAGTGGGAGCCCATAATTGAAACTAGAAAGGTTTTATTTGTGAAGTTAAAATTAAAAGGTATTGCACTTCAATGGTAGAAGAGGATATAAGAATAGCGACCTTTCAAGGAAAGCAAAAAGTTAGAAGTTGTGAACACATGAAAGGAAAGATGCAAGAATAAATTCAACCAAAAAATTATGCTATGGAATTTTATAGAAAATTTTACCTACACAAACAAATTGTTAAGTATGTTGATTTCTACATTGAGCCTTGTGATATTTATAACAATAAGCTCTTTGTAGAAATTATATATGTGATTCGTATAAGACAGTTTAAGTCAACCTCAGCTTCCTACTGAGCAATTTTTTTTGTTATTCTCGAATTCGAATTGCTTTGAGTGTGGGTTTAAACAAAATGAACCAAGTGCATAAAATGAAATCTTTTATTAACTTTTAGTAAGAAATGTAATTCTCTTTATAAATAAAAAACTATGAGTTTTTCTCTTGAAAAAAAATTATTCTACACAAATAAATTGTCATTATTTTCGACATACTAATGGTGCTCTCAAAGTTATGTAAATAGGTTAGCTCATAATTCCTATTTATAGAAAAATGGTACAAGAGTTATGTTTGAATAAGGTTTAATTAAATAATAATACTTTAATAGAAAATACAAATTCTACTTGAAGTAGAACAAGGGAGCACCGACATGCCTTAAAAAATACTAGGGTTTGTCACCCGTTACATTAATATTTGGATCTTTCATATATTAGGTACTATTATATGTGTTATTTAGATTTTTATCAAACACTTATAATCTCCCAAAATATTATTTATTTAATCAATTAATTTAACTTAATTAATTTTCTAATTAATTTCTCAACCCAATTCTAATTTCGTTAAAGTCACAACGATTTTATTATATTAGAATTTATGAGGAAATATATTTAATTGTCTCATTAAACAAATCCTCAATGACTAATTATTTTAATTGTTACTTCAAACTTCAATTTTTTAATTACAATTAATTAAATATTAATTTAAAGAAATCAAATTAATTTATAAATCATCTTTTGTACCTGGCGAGAAAATGCATTTCTTACAGATAGTGATACCTACAATATATTTCTCTTACTTCATCATTTTCATTCATTCCATATTATTTGTTTTACATGCAATTTGTTTCAGGTTACTTTGAGTTAGCAGAGGACCTGGTTGAACATATATAATTAGAGCTCAAATAATTTGTAATTAAGTTTTGTCTTTTCGCATATTAATTACAACATTACTTAACCATTGAGTCATCTCACTAAAGTATCATGATTGAACTCCCCCTTATCATATACCATTGCGAAAGCTACTCAATAAGTGATAATCCAATAACTTTGTCATAAGTGTGTTACCCTTATAGGATATCCTTAATCTTTTGGGGATAAATTTGTTCTCCTAATATGATATTATTTTATCTCATGGTAAGTATCTTTTTTCATAAAAAGTCAATTACTAACAAATAGTAATTAAATCATTTATCTCTAAGACAAATTATCCATGGTCATATTACTTTTCATCTATCATGTAATGTCGATGATCAGGAATAGCCTATTATACCTAATATTGTTCAAGCGATAACTCCGGATTAAGATAGTATTATTTAACCTCCCAATAACGTACAAGAAATTGTTCCAGAAGAACAAATTCTACAACCTCAAGAACCAATGTCATTAAGAAGATCTAGTAGAGAAAGAAGAAGTACAATACCAAATGATTATATTGTATTTCTCTAAGAACATGAAGTTGACATTGGAGTGATGGAAAATGATCCAATCAACTTCCATCAAGCCATGGAAAGTTCTAATTTTCAAAAGTGGATAGATGCCATGAATGAATAGATAAAGTATATGGAAAGCAATGATGTGTGGGACCTTGTTCCATTGCCAGAATGTACGAAACTCGTTGGTTGCAAATAGATATTTAAAATTAAGAAGGATTCAAAAGGCAATGTGGAGAGGTACAAGGCACGTCTTGTTTCTAAAGGCTTTACACAAAAAGAAGACATAGAGTATAAAGAAACTTTCTCTTCGGTTGCATCAAAAGACTCTTTTAGTATTATGATAGCTTTAATGGCACATTTTGACTTTGAGCTACATCAAATGGACGCTAAGATTATGTTTCTCAATAGCAACATTGATGAGACGATTTATATGGTGCAACTAGAAAATTTCGTGTCTAGTGGTGCAAAGTCAAATGGTTTGTAAACTAAAGAAATTCATCTATGGGCTTAAGCAAACCTCTCGTCAATGGCATTACAAATTTCACCAAGTGATTATCTCATTTGGTTTCAAGATAAATTTAGTTGATGATTGTATATGCCACAAGTTCAGTGGGAGTAAGTATATTTTTTATAGTTTTATATGTCAATGACATACTGCTTACCAGTAACGAAATAAGCATGTTACATGAAACCAGGAGATTTCTAGCAAAGAATTTTGAGATGGAAAATCTTGGTGATGCAAATTTTGTATTAAGAAGTCAGATACATCGGGATCATTCTCAAAGTATTCTTGGATTGTCACAAAGGGTTTATATTGAAAATATATTAAAAAGATTTGGTATGCAGGATTGTAAACTAGGTGATACCTCTATTGTTAAATGAGACAAGTTCAGTCTTTATCAATTCCCCCAAAAATGATTTTGAGACTAAGGAAATAAAAAAGATTCCCTATGTTGGGTCGATATTTGAGCAATTCAGGTATGGATCATTGGAAAGAAACCAAATGAGTTATGTGGTATATTTAGAAAACCAAACATCACTTGCTTACATATCGGAGATCAAATAAGCTAGAGATTGACAAGTATACAACCTTCGATTTTATAGGATATCGAGATAGCATGAAATTTACATCAAGTTATGTCTATCTACTTGTCAAAGGAGTTGTCTCTTGGAAGCGTGTTAAGCAAACACTCGTACCTCCTTCCAATGGAAGTTGAATTCATAACATGTTACGAGGCATATAACCATGGAATATAGATGTGAAATTTTGTCACTAAACTGCAAATTATGGATAGAATAAAAAAACCACTTAAGTTGTTTTTGTGACAATAAGAGCACATCAAAGTTGAAGCATATAGACATTAAGTTCCTAGTTGTTAAAGAAAGGGTTCAAAGTGGTCAGGTGTCTAACGAGCATATTGGTACAGACTTTATGATTGTGGATCCGCTTACTAAGGAACTACCAGCCAAGGTTTTTTATGAGCACACTACTCATATGGGTGTAATGCCATTTGAGGATATTTAATTTTAGTTGGAGTTTGTGATTTTAAATGTTTTTCTGTTATAGACACATTTTGGTTATTTCAGTTTAATGATATTTTAAGGTTATTTTTTTTGCTGAAATAAAGTTTATTTGGTTTATTCACACTTTGATTTTGGTAAAGTTTGACCTCACTAAAGCTAAGAAAGACCATTTGGAAATAGATATGTTTAGATTAAACTTGCATGTAATTTTCATGCTATATATCCATGCTTGCTCTATGTCATTTGGTTGTGTTAATATACATGATCAGGCATGGATTTAGTTACCATATATGTAACAAAAGTTGCTTTGGTTCCTTATTAACATAATTAATGGACAAAATTGTTCTGAATACCTTTTGAATATGAATATAAGGTTTTGAGCTCATAAGATTATATAATAAAATGTAATTATAAGACAATTAGTATATACATGTGGTCCAAGTAGAAGATTGTTCGATAATATGGACATCACACATATATAATAAGATTAGTTATATGGTATTAGTTATTATAATAAAACTTTAGCCCAAATTAAAAGTGATTTAATTTAGTTAAGGCTCATTGACTTCAATTATTAAATAAAATATGAGCTAAATATATGTAGATACTAGTAACTAATTTTTAAATGATGATAGACTAATTAAAAATTAATGTTAATGTGCAAAAGTTATACATTAGAGTTATGACATAAATTGCACACACATAACTTTTCTAATCAATCTTCAGAAAAGAGAGAGTTACCTCATTTGAAGTTTTCAAGAAATCAATAGATTTTGGTACACTTTCACATCTAGTTTTTGTTCTTGATAATCTAACATGATAAATGGTGTGGGGGATCCAAATGCGGAAAAAATGAGGATGAAAAGATGAGTGCTAAAGCGAAAGAAAGGAAATGGACGAAATCAATAATTTCATCAGCAAGGGGGAATTGATGGACTTGCCTATACTAGGAAAAAAAGTGTTGTTGATTTGGAGCTGACGGCAAATGTGCAGACTCATATCTCGATAACAAGATAAAGATGACTTGTAAGGAGGGGAAAGAAGCGTGGAGTATTGGTAAGAATCTTGGACTTTAGGCTTCTGGTTTTGAGAATACTATAATTGATGAGCTAGTTGAGATTGAGTTGAACCATTGAAACACTGTTTTGTAATTCGGTATACGATAGTGGAAGGTATAGTGGCAAGTGTTTGATTAGCTGTGTCCGGTATATATTAAAATGAAAAGATTTCGTGGGAAAAGTAGTTAGGTGAATATAAGAGTCCTAACGAAATTGTTGAGTATTAGGAATGTAGTTAAGATTCTTCTACGAGAATTGAAGCTCATTGAAGTTGTGCAAAAGGAGTCGATATTAGGGTTTAGGCAACGAAACATAGTTGTAGTTGTTAACGTTGATTATGTTGGTTCGAAATGCTTTGTTATTTTATTTGAGTTTTTTGGGTGTCTTAGTGCGAATTGAATTTTTTTTGTTGTCAATAAATATCAGATAGGTTTTGTTTGATCTCATTAGAGATTCATGATTTTAGAAAATGGAAATTTAGATTTTCTATTGGAAGAAATCGAAATTACAAATAAGGGTTGTTTTTGAAGTTTTAATGGTGATGGTGCTTTTAAGAGGTGGTGTTAAGGAGGGTTAGAAAAATGAAGGTGGCAGCAGGGGAGTTGTTCAAATGGTGTCATACGTTACAAATACCGGGATGTGTATTCTATGTTTTCAAACTGATGGCTTTTGAGTTTGCCAAAACTATGATGTGGTGCTGCATCATTTGGATGAGGTAAAGTCCATAGTGGAAGGATTTTAGCCTTTTGGCGATTCTAGATCCGTTTATATTTTGGCTTGGGGGTGCTTTTCGTTTAGAACTTCGGTTCCCCTGCTCTTGATTTTGATGATTCTTTCTTATGACATTGTGCTTTGATTTTCTTTTCTTTTGTTTGGTTTTGTATTTGATGTTTTGGGTGCAGTTTTTAGATTTCAAATTTAATCATTTGAAAATCACTTATTTTTGGAAAACTGATGATCTAAATGTATTAGATTTTGTAGCTGTACTTTGTTTAAATTTATTTTATATTAAAGAGTTGAATCCTTAAAAAAGGGAACACTGTAGATGGAATTCAAAAATCTTACACTAACTGTAACCAATACTCACCCATCATATTTAAAACCCAAAGATAGCTAATAATCTTAGAAGTCTATCGATATGCGTAATAATAATAATAAAGTGGCAATTCCAAAACCACAAACAACTTAGATATGCAATAGAAGCAATGCCTACAAATGATCGGACCTGCACTTCTGATACATGACAAATTGAATTATCAATTGGCATGAAGGGCTTGAACAACTGAATGAAAGATTGTTGTTTCCTGTTTTAGAATTTTGGCATTATCAAGCAACATCAGTTAAATTGAGGTGTCTTTAAGCACCTAGAGATGACATGATAACCTTTATAAATTCACTATATACAGCTTGTAGACTTACAGGTCTTGACAAAAAGGCTTCGAAGATGTTGGGTTGTTTGTCAACTTGATGCAAACCTCACTGTCATGTTATATTAAAATGAAAAAACTGCTTAAAAGAGTAGAAGTATTAATTTCAGAGAACTCTGTGGGTGTTAACGTAGGATTCTCTTGGTTTACTTAAGAAAGGCTATTCAAGTAGCATCAGAAGAAACACAACCAGAAAATATCATCTATATCTATGAACATTTCTTATATAAAGTTGTCATGAAAACTACAAAATGCAATTCAGAAAAGCTATGAAATTGAATCACACTAGGGGGAATCAGCAAGATCAATGCTGCTGCTATATATTACCAAGAACAAAATTGGATGTGAATCATACAGTGTCATCAGACTATAGTATACAAGTGAGTGAATATTTGGCTTTCAATCATACGAAAATAAAACAGCAAACAAACACAAATGTTATGTGTCTCTCAAGGGTCAAACGCTTGCCAAGCTTGCTGTAAAATCATTGGGGCGACTTCAAAGGCTTTGATGAGATTCAACAAGCAATGCATTTAGCATGACCTGAACGGCAGCCTCATAAATGACTAAATCGTAATGCATACCATCAGATGTACATCGCGGTCCGCAATTCCAAGTCAAGGACTGGATGTCCAACAATACCAGGGGGCCACCAGTTTGGCGTAAAAGCCTACTGTCACCAAGAGCTCTATCATAGGCATGCCATATTCTATCACTCATCTTCTCCCTTTTCTCCTGCGTATTCAGCATCCCATTGATCAGCATGGGCATCCCCAGCCAAAACAAATGGGATGACTTAATGGAGGCGGAAGCAGTGAGTGGCAACAAAGAAACCACGGAACTTTTCAACATCCGCAAGGCGAAATCATAATTTGATGCATTGTTGACATGGAGCATATGCCAAAGACCAGCCCCCATGACCATTACATCAGGGTAACTCTTTTTGGTCTTAAAACCCATCATTGAATTGGTCAAATTCACAACATAAGGCGCCCAAACAAAATCCAATTTCATACCAATTTCATGAACTAAAATGCTGTAATCACTATGCCTCTTAAACAAATCAGCTCTAACCGAGCCCATGCGTTTGGCTTGGGGACCCAAAATCAAATTTAACAAAGAGAGGGTGAAGAATCGAGCTTGGGAATCACCTGCGACCACCACCCAGGAACCATTTAACAGGTCGGAAGCATCTGATTTGGACAACTTTTGGAAGTCGCAGGCGTCATGCTTGGGGGATTTGGACCAATCCCAACGTTTCTCATACAAATTGAGAGACGATGAGACATTGTGGGTGGGGTTGAAATGGTGGAGAGAGACATTGGGTTTGACCTCCCATGCAATGTCGTTAACCAAATTGATGCACGTACTACGGTGATCAAAAACAACAACGGAAGAAACAGAGGTAACGAAATCAGAAACGGAAGGGAAATAGGGAGTCAAATGAAGGCAGACAGCCAGAGTAATGAAAAGTACACCGCAGTAAAGCAATATCCTGTTTCGGCTTAAATGCCAACCAGCCATTACCATTGGGATCAACACCACCACCACGCAGGCCGCCGCCGCTCCCAACTGCACTGCCCCAAGCATCGTCATCAGCGTCATCTTCTTTTTTTCTTTCCCCAATCATAGATCTAGTGAATTCAATGCCTTTTTTTTCCTTCCTTAATCCGCTTCCCAACAAAGGTTCTTTTTTTGTTTTTTTCAAATCTGAAATCGCATCGGCTCTTTTGCCCACCCAAAAATAAGAACTTATTTAATTCTTTCTCTTGGATTATTTTTATCCTTATTTTACTTTCATAACTAGGAATCGAACCCCGCTTTGCGGGGCTAACTTTTATTATTTTTAAGTAAAAAATTTTAAGTTTAAAAAGTAAAATTTAATTCTCTAAAAAATATTGTGTTATTTTACATTATCTTAAGTAGATTAAAATACTCATAAATGTCGATTTTTTTAAAAAATTATTTTATTAGACTAATTTTTGGAAAGTTTAAGCGAATAAGTCGTTTTAACAAAAACGCTTCTAGCTTGAAACATTTTCAAGTGGAATGCAGAAAAATGTTTCTTGTTGGAAGTGTTTTCAGCGTGTTGTCAGTAAAACGTTTCCAGCTGGACGCGTTTTTGCTAACTCACTCAAAAAAAGGCTTCCAACTAAAAGCATTTTCCTCCACATTTACGTCGATCAATTGCAAATGGTAAGAATATATTTTATTATATTTCAATGTTGTATTTAAATTTAATTTTGTTTTATAAATAAGCGGAAGATAGAATTTTAGAGTGTTATATTCGTAATCTACCCGCTCCTCCATCACCATTGATCGAATCGTACTTGATAGAAGCCGATTTTTCATACATGGTTGTTGTAGGTCGGGGGTGTAAGTTGGACTCGGCACTCGTAAGTGCGTTAGTGGAAAGGTGGAGACTTGATACACGCAAATTCCATCTTTCATGTGGCGACTGTACTATCACTCAAGAGGACATGCAGTTACAGTTGTGGTTACTAGTGAATAGGTCGGTAGTCATTGGGTCTGTTCAGGCAGCTGATTGGAGAGGTGCATGCAGTAAACTTTTGGGTTTGGTCCCGAAGACGATTTATAGAGGCCGAATCAAAACCAATTGGTTTAGAAGAAATTTCGGGGGGCTAGATAAGGATTTGATTGAAGTTGAAAGAGAACGACACGCTCGAGCGTACATCCTTCAGATCATTGGAGGTATCCTAATGCTGGACAGGTCACGAAATCTTGTCCATCTAAGGTGGTTGCTTGTAACACCCAGAACCCGACCCGGACGTTATGGCCGAATCCAGCCTGTCACATTGAAGTATTTTCTGGAAAACCTTGTTTTCATTGAAAACCCTTCAAAGATAAACTTAAGTAACGTTTAGTTTGTATTTAGTTTCCAAAGCGTAGTAATGACAATGAAATAATATCTGACGAATAGGTCTTATTGCAATCCGGACTGAAATAACTTTAAATACTAGAAATGATATGCTAAAAAAAACAAGTCCAAGTCGTCTTGCTAGTTGGCAACCTCGGAGTCTCTCCAACCATCGAACCACCTATTGAGGATCACAAAAAATAAAAAAGGGGGTGAGTTTTCGAAAACTCAGTGTGTACAACCCTCAAAGAGTCTTAAGCAATCATCAATCACCATATTATCATACATGCAATGTTGTGCAACCCACCCCAATAATCCAACCGCTATACACCAACTCCGTCCCCCAGTACACATCATATGGGGATATAAATATCGACTCACCCATCCGATACACATCAATGGTAGCCTGGTTGCGGTACTACCTTCATTGTAGCAAAGCTGCTAATCATATATTGGGCTTAATAGCTATTGGTGGATCCACGGTCGTCAGGCAACCATGCGATCCTCATATACTTTCTTCGTTGCATAATTCCCAACCCATATGCAACCTAAACAGAATATCATATGAATGCAGCAGGTATACATGTAACATCCATAAGTCTTACATTCAATACATAGGAGTATTTTAGTCATTTTTCGCCCTTAGGAGCATTTCGGTAATTTCCCTCTATTATGGGTTTATTACTTACCTTGGCACATTAACAAGTCCTCGTTAGCTAAAGTGAACAGATACTATGCACCAGGTAGGATTCTAGAGAAGAAGAGGTGCGTCATTAAGACCGCTTAAGTACCAAGCTCTCCTTAAATCCAATCCTAGACATGCATATACCCATTGCCACACCTTAACCTTATGACTCATCCACGGTCGCAATTAATTATTTAAGTTTTATGTCTGTTTTAGCAGTTATCAGATACTAGGCCCAAAACCCCTTACAAAGCCCAAATAAGTTTACATATCTGCATATGGCCCACTAGGCCCAATCTCATTCATATGGCCCGTCGGCCCCAATCATATTCATATGACCCAACAGGCCCAAACACATTCCTATGGCCCATCAGGCCCAATCATATTCCTGGTCATGCAATCATATAATTTTTTATTACTTAGTATCAAATTGCCAATTTTTCCTATTATGGGCCCTATAGCCCATCGGCCCATTTAGCCCATTCTAGCTCGATTAGCCAAAACACGGCCCAAGACCATGAAATTGCTCACGAGGCCTCTAATAACGTATCGGTCCCCCTTTACGTGTGTTCGCACACTCGCAAGACTACCGTAGCCAAACTTTTAACTTTTTGGCATTTCAGCTTTTCGGTATTTCGGCTTTTTGACATTTCGAGATTTGCCGGTCTATTATGTGTGTGCAGCGTATGTGCACACCTGGTACTAAAACATGTCGCGATCTCCTTAGCCACGAACCTACAAACGATGTCACTTAATGATTAATCACCCACCTATCAAATACGTTCACCAAAAATCGAAAATCTCACCTTTGCCTTAC
Source organism: Gossypium longicalyx (assembly GCA_025698465.1). NCBI lineage: Eukaryota > Viridiplantae > Streptophyta > Magnoliopsida > Malvales > Malvaceae > Gossypium > Gossypium longicalyx. The sequence continues at coordinate 82,553,431 of CM046995.1, forward strand.
CTTGAATGACAAGCCTTAACAACCCTTCCTTGATCACTAATCACGAGTATTTCCTAAATCTGTATCAATTTTAATCATTAAGAACTAAACAACAAGTGACTCGCAATCATCTTAAGTCACTCTTAAATCATCCAAGACCATTCGGCCAATCTTAACCAATAAAAGAGGAATACTTACCCAAAACCCTAAAATGCCTAAGGAGCGATTTGGCAGAGATTTGAACTTCAAGATTCGATACTAATCACCTACCAAACTGATTTAGAAATAGTGAGGGAGAGAAGAAATCGGTACTAGGAAAATCGACTGAAAGAGCAAAGCACTTACACAATAATCGGCCGAAGTAGAGGGAGTAGTGGCGGCACAGAGGGTCTTCAACCAAAGAGGTACTCAGCTTTCGAGATTTGTATGGTGAAAGGGGTTATTCGGTACAAATAAGAAGAAGAGGATAAGGAATCAGCTAAAACCAAAGGTAAACCAAAAGAGAATTTGAGTAGAGAAAGAACGGAAAATCGGTACAAAATAAAAGAGGAAGAACAAGTGATTTCGGCTTTTAGATCTTTGGAGAGAAAAGTGTTTTTGGTAATGTAAAGAGGAAAAATTCGGCATTAGCCTAGAATCCCCAAAATCGGCACCTATATATACACTATTGCCGAATTTACCTAACCCAAATTCTCAATTCGGCTCCACTTCTCTACACTCCTCATCTCCTAACTTTTCTCCCTGATAACTCATTAATTCCTTCCTTAAATTTCTCCTCTAATCTCTCCTTTCAGAATTCACATCCAATGCCACTACTTGCCATTCATTGAGCAAAAATAAATCCTTCTTTTGAGCAAGAAGGGATTCGAACCCCAAACCTCATTGCCATGCATGTGACGCCACTTCTAAGCCCCATATGTGACGCTACTCGCCACTCTAACACAAGGCTCATTGTCTCCAATTCCTCCTTCATTTATTTAAAAAAAACCAACCTACTTGTCATAAATGTTCTTTTAATTATTAAACTATAATTTCCTTCACCCCAAAGTTTGAACTCAAAACTTAACCAAAGCCTACTATCCCATAAATAACACTTGACTAGGAATATTAAGCACACATTTTATCAAAACCGAAAATAAAAAAGAAAGTTCAGGATTTTTAGGGCGTTACATTATTTAAACTCGTCAACTTTAGGGAAGTAGGGAAACTGAATTAGAGGTTCACCATGTTGGCGACATTACATTGGAGATGCGTCGAGCGACGCAATCACAGAAAGTTAAAATTATTGGTTACATTTTACTACTGCAATCATGAGTGCAGTATCGATTGTCATTTTTACGTCCTCGAGCGAACTACCCGTATACATTCCAAATCATAATAAGGTAAACTTCATTGGATATTATTGTGTCCATAATAAAATTAATTTAAATATTATTATGCTAAAAAATTATTTCAATAGATGGAACCATTGACCGAGTTACACAGGATTACCGAATGAGCTATGAGATATACAGCTTCTATTAGACCAATGATCGAAAACGGAGGTATGAATTTATTTAAATTTGAATTATATCATATTAATTAATTTAGTCGATTAGAGATTTTGTAATACATATGTATAACTAATGTTTTGATTATTTTAATATAGTTTGAATGGACACCATATGAGAATCCAGCAATTCGAGAATGTATCATTGAGGAATTCTTTGTGAATCCAAACATCTAGCACATGAAGGTGTCATTGGTAGTGTACGCTACTATCGAGATGCACGAGTAAGATAGAGTGTTGCAGCAGTTTGGGCTCTGACAATTGATTCCCGTAGCACCTCAAGACCTTGATGATCTGCACAATATTGATTTGCGGGAGCGGACGGATGAGAATTGGCCAGTGTTCCACGCCTAATATATTAACATATGGAATAATATATATGATTTCTTACCTACTCGTGAAGCTATTGTCGTTCTGGAGTTAGCCTACGTTCTGGAGTACATGCCATAGTCTAGGATCCATGGCAAGCTATACTTGTATTGGAAGAGGCGAGGGATTGGCAACCGCAAATGAGGATGCCACAACGGGAACCTATACATCCAAAGACTGGCGAGGCGAGTCCATCATCAGCACCTATATCAGAACTTGCATCGACGATCGCACCATCGATGGTTGCACCACCTACTAGTCAGTATGTACCATCTTATTCTGGTATCTATACTAACTCTATCATCTTCACACAAGTACCATATATTCCACCACATTTTTTTTACTTCTACTTCTATGCTAGGTTTTATTTTTGGAGCTCCGTCCCTAATGTAATACATGCCAATGTCTTCTACATTTCTAACGACAATGTATAGCCCGTCTATGTTTCAAGCACCGATCGAGAATCCACTCGTTATGTCATCTATGTATGAGACACAACATAGTTATACTCATTCGTCGTTTGTGATGCAAACACCTCCAAGATCATTGTTCTACCAAGGTGGATCGTCTTTCCAACCACCTATTCTTAGACCGGAGGATGCTTAGTGGCAGCTAAAGATGCACGAATTGCAATCAACCAAAGGCGAAGATGATGACCTACTGAGACCACAACTCCAATCGGAGGTTGAACCAAGAAGGAATCTGGTATGCAACTATTGACCACCTCGATGTGGCACAAATTCTGACCGACATTTTGACTATTTTGTTTTATCATTTTATCGAACTTTTTTTTCTGTATAAGTACTATTTTTATTATTATGTTTTTAAAAGAGTATGATTTTTTCATCCAAGTTGGTATTTTTTTTACCATTTTACATAATTAAAGTTGGTATTTGTTTATTTCAAAAAAATTAAAGTTGATATTTGTTATCATTTTACAAAGGCACACGTTTACAAATTACAATAAAATTGATGCTTTGTAGTTATCATCGTCCCTTCACTTTGGATATGACAGTATTATATGGCTCAGGTTCCTACATTAACCTCATAACTTCAGTTGGTTTGTCCTCTCCTAAATATCCATGTTGTCGCGTATTCGAGTTGACATCGGTCGACCTTTTGGTTTGCGATGCAATGACCTGTCGGGTAACAACTTAAATGGAGCGCTCAATACATACAACCACATATATTCATTTAGGACTGGTGGGAAAACCTGTCTCCACACATTATACAAGTTTTCCAATTTGTACACTTTATCTACAAAGTTAATGGGATCCAAGTGTTGATTGCTACATCTACAATTGCATGAGTACATGGAAAATAAAGTGCATCAAATCTACCACAGTTACAAGTCCTTTGTCTCAGATGTATACGGTACACTCCCCCAAAAATACCTTAGTTCGGTTTGTCAAACTCCATTACCCAAAACCATAGTTCTTCGCACGAGTGACACACTGGATGCATACAGTTCGCTTGTACCATAGCCTTCCTAATTTATTTAAGTACATTCGGGCTCTGTATATGGCCTCTCTACAGTTGCCCAACATAATTTGCCGCTCACTTTGGGAAAATTTTCACCAAATGGAAGTATGTCTCTCTCACAACGGAGGTTATCGGCAAATTACACGTTCCCTTCAAAATTAAATTGATGCATTCTGTCATAAAAGTTCATGAAGTGGTAGAAATAGCTTAATTTGCCACAATAAATTGTGGCAGATCATTAAAAATGAGTATTCAACAAAAATTTAGTATAAAAACATGTCTCGGTTCATTTGGAAATTATTGGTTGGTGACTATTTGGTATCTATAATAGACGATCATGTCGTGACGTCGAGTATTGGTCATCACGATAAGACCTAGTCAGTATGTTGCGTCGCGACAAGAAACTCTTGAAGTCGTGACGTCAACTTGATATTTTGATTTTATTACAACTTGATCTTAAATCAACCTCAAGTTAGTAATAGTGCTTTCGTAAACTAGTATAATACCAGAAAATGAATACATATCATTTTAAATTCTTGTTTTACTTATATTTGAATGTTTAATAATTTTAAATTGAATGTAATTTGATCATAGTTGCTTCAGCAACGAATGTGGCACCTTGCAGCTCGAACTTCGCGTTCAGGTTGAGAATGGGGCGTTACAACATAAGCATAAACAGAATATGAATAGAACTACAGAACCCCTTCAACCCACCATTACCCCCATTTCACCAACCTTGTTACCAACCAAACTCTTGGCCCCTCATTACACCAAAATCATAATACAATTCGTACATAGATATATCATTTCAAATTCGCGACACCAAGTCCTAGAAGTTGTGACACCTACATGAGATATTTTCAAAACTTTGTAGTTTAGTCCTTATTCATCCCCGGAATGGTATTAAGCTTTCGTAATCTCGTATTTGACTCGAAAAAATTTATATAACATGTTTTATAAATATAATACTTGTATTTGAAAGTTTATTGATGGAATGCGAATATAGTTTATCGTATTTACTCTAGCAACGGATATGGCATTCCATAACTTGGACTCAACTATCGGGTCAGGTATAGGGTATTACATTTAGTGGCATTAGAGTTGTAGATTTAACCGATTCTCAGGCTAAGTCTAGCTCGGGATTGAGTCTAGAGGTACATTCTAAAGTCGATTTTGAGTCAATGCTTGGATGTTGATTATGAAATTCATTTGTTTTATAGCTGAAATGTCTGAAGAATCAAGAAATGTTATTGAATAAGAAATCAACAAACAATGATCATTTTGTTGAGGGCAAAAATCAGGTTGGGATTAATGCACACGGTGTTGATCAAGCTAGTGTTAAACAAAATAGAGCTAATAGACCTCACTGTGAAGGTAAAGGTGATGAAGATTTTCTCCGCACAATAGTTGAGGTGCTTTAGAGAATAGTGGTAGCTGCTCCATGAGCTGCACTAGTAGCCGCAGCCCAGTAAGCCCTGATAAAAAAGTTGCAAAGGTATAGAAAAATTAAATTTAAAGGAGTGATAGGTGTCGACCCTTCTACATTTAAGAACTGGTTAGATTCAACTAAACGAGTTTTCCAATAGTTAGAATGTATGTCAATTGAGTGTGTCACTTGTGCGGTGTCACTTCTAAAAGAATAGGCTTATTAGTGGTGGCTAACTGTCACTTTCATGTTAAAGTTAAAAAGAAAAAATTTGTATTGGTAAGTTGTATTTGGAGGTTAGAAAGCAAGAATTTATAATGTTGAGGCAATGAGACATTTTAGTAACCGATTATGAACGAGAATTCTTATGACTCAACAAGTACGCTCTCAAGTTAGTGCCAACAGAAGAAGAGAGTTGCAGGCGATTCTTTTAGAGACTGTAAGATGAGCTCCGAGTTTAGTTTGTCACGTCCCAAAATTGGGTCTAGAAGTTTCGAGAGTAATTTTAGAATTATGGCACGAAATGAGTTCAGAAATTTAGAATACGGTAACTCGAAAATATCTTTGTCTATGGCTTTAGAAAATTTAAACTAATTTATGAAAATAGTGTGAAATAGGCTTTCAATTCTGAAAGATAATTGTTTTATAAAAGGGTTTAAATCAGGAGTAACTTTAAAACAATTATACCAAGTTTTAAAATTAGCCCATATTTTCCCCGTTTTTACTCTATCTTTTATGTGGAAGAAAAAAAAGAGAAACACATCTTTACCCTTTTCTTTGTGTCCCATTAGAGAAAAAAATCCCTAAGCACCATTCTTCAATCTTTGGCCTTCACCACTCCAAACCCTTGTTTTTTATCATCCTCCAAACATCAAATCTCTTTTAAATACAAGAAAAACACCAAAAATACCATCAATTGCATTGGTATTCTCCAAGTGAGTTTTCTCAAATTTCAATCAATCATTCGTTATTTTCTTCAATCGGTGTAAGATTTTGTATTTTTAATAGTTTTTAGTATAGTCTAGCCATTAAATCAAGTTTTAATCAATTAAATCAAAGATTTTCCATGTTAGCTGAAATTGGGGCTGTTAATGGTAGATTTTATATTTATAAATGAAAATACTGTTTCTATGTAATTTTTAACTTGTTTTTATGTGATTAGAAGGTTTTTAAACTTGCTTTAAAGTTTCGTTAACAAATTTGAAAGTTTTATTGAGTTTTTGTTAAGAAAGGTCATGGATATCAACATTTTCAGAACCGTGAATCTAAACAGTTTTGGGTGTTTTAAAGGTTGGGCATTGTTCTCAGATAAGTAATTAGATGTTTAGAATCGTTTGTAAGTGATATGAATGAATGTGGATCAAGATATTTGGGTTTCAGCTATGCTAGTCAAAAAATTCAGTTCCAAGAAGAACTAGTATTAGAAATGCATTTTTGTTTGTTTAATGTGTCTTATGGCTGTTAATTAATTGTGTATATTGTGTGTTTAATATGTGTGAAGCTTCGGCATTGTTGGAACCTCCTTCGAGTAAGGCGAAAGGCAAGGAGAAGCTAGTTTAAGCTTTTGGAAAATAGACAAAAGCGTGAACAGTGAGTGTTTTGGAATCGCTACTTGTAGACATGATTCATAGCATTAATCGAGAGCTTAGGAATAGCCTAAACCCAATCCATTCCAACAAATATCTAATCAACATGCATCATTTACCTCTGTAAACCAATGTCAAAATGACCAATATAATAGTTCAAAACATCAAAAACATATCCTAGTAAGAATCAACATACCAAAGTCCAAGCCTATAATTCTTAAGAACAATTAAGCAACAAAATATCCAAAACATCATGGCAATATCATACAACGTTTCTAGCACATTGCCTTTATTCTTCTAAAACATAAACAAATAAATGAACACCTACGGATAATGTAAAAGTCTCACTTGGATCACCCTTCGGAACCACCACTCACACCGGAACTCAACTAGTCTGCAATGGTTTAAAAATGAGTGGGTGAGCTTAACAAGCTCAGTGAATGTTCAAAAAAACTATCATGCAAACGTATCATCATGCAATATCAAGCAACCATATAGCACAATTACAACATATCAACCCTAGTGTCATGTTATTTTTTCATGCATTATCTATTGATTTCGTTACATAATAATCACATAACATTTAAGCATATATCACAATACTCATAAACATATTTATGAATAATTTGGCACTTGAGCTATGAAATGTAAAAGTGGGCTCTACTACCACTCATCGGATACACAGATATCTAATATACCAAAAGGCTCATAGAGTCAAACATATCCCAAAAAGTGAAACATAAAGTTGACACTGTCCAGCATACCAAACATATCCCATTGAATGGAGCTTAGCTCCCATTCCCTTATCTTTCCAACATGTTACAGGGCCTCAGTACCCAAAATCACAATACATATAGGTGAGTACTCACGTCTCAACGTTTACAAGGCCAAAATATATGTTATTAAACATACATATTACTTACTATTTTCTGCACTTTTCTCTGCATAATCACATTATAATCACAACATATTCACTATTACATGGCAAGTATAACATTCCCACAGACAACTCTTTCGCAATAGTCATTATAAGCTTATTACATATATCACAAGATCACATTTTAATCCACAATTTCACAATACATTTTCACATATAAAATCATGAGCATGAGAAAGGTTACACTTAAAATTTAGAGTAAGAGTTTAGGTTACTTCTAAATTCCCAATTAACGTAATGAATCGCGTCTACAAGCAGTGATTCCAAACACTCACCAACTACTTTCCCCTAGATACCGAAAGCTTCAACTATCCTTTCCTTAGCTCGTAAAAGATCCTAATGAATCTAACACTTCAACACAATAAATCACACAATAATACAATCAACAATCAGTTAAGGACTTACCTCAAGCAATTTAAAACAAGCCTAAGCTAAGTTCTCAAATAAACAAAACCTTCGACATACCAAACTTAAATTCCAAATATCTCAGTCTATACTTAATATTTTAGCCAAAACCTTATTTCGTTCATCTAATTATTCACTTATGATAGATTCTTAACCTTTAAACAATGCAAAACTACCTAATTCATGCTATCAAAATTTTTGACATGTTTATGATAATTTTCATGAAATTCATTTAAAACCCAAGAAATACTTAACGAATCTTCAAAGTAGATTTGGAAACTTTCTAATCTAATCAAAACTAATTGAAAAACACCTTGAAACCACATTTTAACTCTAAATCTTGAAATTCACTATTAATGACCCAATTTTTGGATTTTATTTAAAACATTCAATTTTATGGCCAAAAAAATCAGTTTAAAAGACTAGATAACATTTAAAAACAAATATGAAAATGATTTGTTACCTTCAATGATGAAAAATTGAGTGTTTGATCAAAAACTCCAGAAACCCGAAAGTTAAACAAAAAACAGAGGAGAAATCTATGGTGTTTTTGGATGTTTTTCTTGAAATACTATGGAGGTTTTTGGCTTAGGTGATAATAGGAATAAAAAGGATGAAGATTTAACAAATAAAATTGAAAGAGAGAACTTGAAAGAGAAATGAACCGCAATAAGGGGTAAAAGAGATGGCTATCGTGAAAATAAAACTATAGGTGGGGGATATTAGGTTGGTTTTAGAATTTTGGTTTAATTCTTCATAAATGCACAGAATTTTTCCCATTTTACAAATCAGATCCTATTTCAAAATTGAAAGTCTTTTGAACATCATTTTCAAAAATTATTTTAATTTTCAAAATGCCATAGACAAAAATATTCCCGAACACCATGCTAATGAAATTCTTGAGCTCACTATAGGTAAAATTACTAAAATACCCCTAAAAGTCTTAGGTCTAATTTTGGAGTGTTACATTCCTAATGAGAATATGTGAAATCAGTTTTTAATTTGAAGCTAGGAATTGAAAGATATGTTTGTCTCGAGTTTAGGTACTAAATTGAATAAAACGCAAAATATGTTTAACTTTGTATTTAAGTGTGAATTGGATGAAAATTGATAATGGTTTATCTATCGTATTATTGCAAATAGTTATTGACAACGTCGGGCCATCAAGAGGGAAAGAAAAGCGAAAGATGTCAATAAGCGACGCAAGATATCGATTTATACTTTTATGATTTGAGATAGATATAATTGCTTACATATACATATTAATTGCATGATTGAATATTGAGGTGAAAATATAATTTTTGTATGAATTTATTTGCTTTGATTGTTATTTAATATCATGATGATGGACTAAATTGAATAACATGGAAAGGAAGTATGATTTTATGAAACATGGTTGTAATATTTGAATGGACTGAATCATGTTATATGATATGAATTAATTATGGATTGATGATGTTTTGAGATATGATTCTGAAATTGAATGTGAATATATATAAATACGAATTGGTTTGAATTGAATTGAAATGAAATGTAAATAGCGATTGCTATGTGATTGTACAATGTACAAGGAATGTCAAGTAAGTATAAATAATTATAGAATACAATTATAAAAATACGGATGGATTACATGATATGAAAATCAAAGATGTGCCTTTTTACTAGATGTGATATGTATATATGAGTAATTACAAGGACGATATTGATATAGGTGAAATTTATGCCTGTGTGAACTTATAAAATGTTAGGGTACGATTGGCATGCCAATAGGGACATATTCGCGCTTGTACAGTTTATAACGAGATCTAGTATTTATTGTAGATTCTCAAGTTATATGTAACATAGGTTTAGGTTCGGATGGGTAACTTGATGAAATGTCAGCTTGTGTGAGCACCTTAATTCACCCGTGTATCCCTATTTGTTTTACTAAGGTTCTATTAAGCGAAACATTATAAATGAAATTGGAAAATTGAAAATATAATGAAATAGGTTGATAATAGGATATGGAAATGAATTGAATTGTATGAAATTATTATGAGTTGTAAACTGAAAAATATATAGGAACTATATGTGTGCTTTTATATGACTTGTGATATATGTGATTCATGTTAAAGATAGTAAATAAAAGAGATCGTGAAAATGGTTGGAAACGAGCTCTGGAGGCTGAAATGAGTACGAATAGATCGGTAGACTCCAGATAGGTATTGAATAGTAAGTTAAAAGATAAATGGTATAAGTTAATCATGGAATTGAATGGCTTAATGTTTATGGCATATATGTGTCATTTACGAGTGGTATTGAGTATTTTAAAATGGCATAAAGTGTGGCACTTGACAAATAGCATGAATTAGTCATTTCTTTTGCAAATGTTGAATGATTTGATTTTTCCATTTGCCATATGTATACTCACATACACACAGAGACATATATATATGATAATGGAATGAATTACATAAGCAGGTGGTGAATTTAATGGCAAATGGTTAGGTAAGTATTAGAAAGTATAGTACGTAACAATCATATGTATTGGTTGAAAAAACCATATTTTCATTTAAGGTGCTATGAAATGAAAGTATTGGTATCTTGATGTGGAATGGCATGACATGGTAAGTTTAAATCTTAATATGAACCGAGTTGAATTGCAAAAAGGGTTATTTGTATGCTTCACTCGATAGTGGAAGTTTTTGGAATGAAAAAGTCTGTGAAATAGCTAAAGTTTGAAATTGAATTGATTGTATGGATTTGATTAATGTTTGGATCTTATTGACTTGAATCATGAAAGTACTATTGGGCGGTTTGTTTATTTTGTGCGCAAGTACAAGTATATTTCAAGGTTACAAGAAGTAATTCCAGCATCCAGACAGTGACTTTCGACTTTACAATATTTGTATAGTTCCTTTCGTTTTGCTATATGGCATATACCTAGGTTGTGAGTTAGTTTTGCATAATATATAGTTATGTGGATATTTTATATTATAAATGGTTAATTATGATGTGGTCATATGGTGAGTTGAGTAAATGAAATCGGTATATTATTTGAAAAGCTAAGTTTGCCTATGTATATATATGATGCCTAAAGTTTGAATGGTTCAAATGATAGAATGGTCTTGTATGATAAGTTTGTCCTTGAATTGAATGGTTAATTGATGAATTGGTTAGTTATGAAATTTCAATGAAATATTTGAGGTATTGGGTAAATATATAGCTTATGTTAAAACATATTGAATGTGTATTTGGCCAGCTTGTTAGGCCATTGTGAATTGGTTTCATTTGAACCATTTAAAATCAGGTAGCCACGTTACGACATCGGGCCCCTTAACATCGTAACGAGGCCAAGTCAGTAAGTTACATTGTGACAAGGAACACTCGAAGTCATGACGTCAACACGATATTTTGTAAACTTTACAATTTGGTCCTATTAGACCTCGAGATAACAAAAGAGCTTTCATAAGCTCGTATAAGACCCATAAATGATGAAATTTTATATTGAGATTTAATAATATTGTTAATAACATATATAAAAAGGTAAATTAAATCGTAGTTGCTTTGACAATAGGTCATGTATAGCTTATTATAAAATGCCATTAGATTAAATTAATTAAGGATTAATGTTTAATTAAACATGATTAAAATAATTAATTAAGCTTAATTATAATCTAATATAGCTATATAAGTGAAATTAAGTAGAGAAATGTGATCATCTTCTCCAAACTCTACCATTCACAATAGCCAAGAAGAAAAGTAGAAAGCTTTAAAACTAGTTTGACATTCGACTAATAATTCCATGTAAGTCCCTAGCAATTTCCTTTTGATTTCTATAGATTTTTTAATCATGAAAGCTTGATTTAGCTAGCCCATGTATCAATTTGTTCAATTGGTGAAATTTTGATAAGTTTCCATTGTTGAGAATTTGATGAATTAGGCGTGAAATTGATAGAAATTAAGCATAGAATATAAAATTGACTAAATTGTAAAGCTTGATTGTTAACTTTGTACATTAGGGATCAGAATGAATAAAATGAAAATATATTATGAGATTGTGGTAGAAATAGAAAGTATAAGGTCCCTAATGAATAAATGTGAAATCAGATTTTAATTTGAAGCTTTAGATTGAAAGTTATGCTTATCCCGGGTTTAGGGACTAAATTAAATAAATTGTAAAAAATGAATGATTTAGTATTTGATTGTAAATTGAATGGAAATTTATAGTGTTATATGTTTTGTGACTTTACATAGGTAACGTCGATGTTGAGCCATCGAAAGGGAAAGGAAAAGCTAGAGTTGTCGACGAGTGACGCAAGATTCCAGTTTGTACTTTTATGACTTGAGATCGATTTAATTGCTTGGATATACACATTAATTGCATGATTGAATACTGGTCTGAGTATACAACAATCATATAAATTAAATTGGAGTGATTGATATTGAGTATTGAAATTGTGAACTGAATTGAATAATGTGATGGTGTTGAATGTCGGAACTGTGAATTAGTCAGAGTATAGTAAAATGAGTTCAATATGAATTGCTATATGATATGAGATGTATGAATTGAATTAGTGTTGAGATTGAAATATGATATCTGGTTATGATGTTTATTGATTCGTCGTCACCCTATTAACGAACTCGAGTACCGTTAAATTAGTTGGCATGACTTAGGTTGAAAACTATCATTGCTAAGCCATCCAAGTTGGTAGAATGTGTATATAGTGAAAACCATCATTGTCAGGCTATCTGACATGGTAGAATGTTCAGATATTGAATGATATCATTGTCGGGCTATCCGAAATGGTGTGATATGTAAATTGTGAGAACCATCATTGTCGGGTCATCTAGGATGGTAAAATATAAGAATAGTGAAAGTCATCGTTGTTGGGCTATCCGAGATGGTAATATATTGAATGGTGTGAAGCATCAAGCCACCCAGAATGGTATAATCAGTATATAGTAAAAGTCATCGTTGTCGGGCAACCCAAGATGATAAGAGTAGTATAAAAAGTTATAGAATGTTGATCAAATTGTTATATTGTGTTTCTATGTGTAGTTCATGATAGATAAGGTGTGTAAACTACTATGTGAATAAGTTGAAAACGAGATTTGGGGGTCGAAACGAATATGAATGAGTCGATAAACTCTAGAAAAAGATTTGAATGATAAGTTAAATGGTTTATTGATGCTGAATGAATATGAAATTGAATGTCATAATGTCAAGGATATAAACTTGTGATTCATGAATGGCAATGAATGATTGAATGGCTTAAAGATAGGTATTTGGCAAGTGACTTGAATTGGTTCTATCATTTGTTAACTATATGCTCACATGTGTACATATTAATGGAATTGCTTGGCATTATAGGGTATGGCTTAGATAGCCATTAAGATTTTATGCTTTTTGAAAATTGTTAATGTTTTTGTTATATTATCTTGAATCATGAAAGAACATCTAAGCTTTATCACTCAATGTATGGTTTGGTTGTTTTGTGCACAGGCATAGGTAACTCTGGAAGCCCAGGAAGTGAATCCAACATCCGATCGAAGCCTTCGACTCAATGAAGTTTTTATAGTTCCTTTCATTTTGTCAAATGGCATGTACCTATGATTAGCTAGTTGGAATTGTAAATGGTCAACTTTTGGTAATGTTGTTGTGATGGTAAATGTGTTAATGGTTTGAAAATATTATGTTGAGCATGTCAAATTATGTTGAATGGTTGATTAAGGCCTTGAGGCCAAAGTATATTATCTTATGTTAGGTTGTATGAAATGGATATTTTGGAGATAGTGGACTACTGTGGAAGTTGTAACATCACACTCTGAATGTCGACATCAGGCTATGTCGTCGCGACGTCCCCTATTTAAGGTTGCGATGTCGACTTTGTTTTATTTTTGAAACACTTCAATTTACTCCTCAGGTTGGAAAGCTTGATTAGTATCTTCAAAGTCGTGACACTAAGCCTTAGAAGTCGCGACACCTACTTGAGATATTTTGAAAACTTTACAGTTTAGTTCTTATTTTCCTTCAGGATGGTATTAAGCTTTTGTAAGCTCGTATTAGACCTAGAAATGTTTATATAACGTGTTTTATGCATATAGTGCTTGTATTTGAAAGTTTATGGATGGAATATGAAATATAGTTGACTGTAGTTGCTTTGGCAACGGATGTGATATTACGTAACTCGGACCCGATGATCAAGTCGGGTATGAGGTGTTATATTTTTTCCTCAAATAACACTTTTTTTTTTACTTTGAGAATTTTGTGGTGTTATAGTGTCTCCTCAATTGGACTTCATAAATGACATATTAGTCTTTCAATTGATTTGCTCAAATCTTATTAGACTAAGGACGTGTTTAGATTATTTACTAATATAAGTTGTCTTTCCATACTATGATCTGATCACGTAGTACCACTTTGTATTAGTTAAATGTTAGATAATCAATACGTCAATATTTACTTTTATTTTGCTTTGCTCGCAAAAACTATTGAGGACAATATACAAAGATATTAATGAAACTAATGGATATTTTATTAAACTAATTTATTCAAAAAACACCAATACATATAAACACTAGATCCTAACAATTCTTTATAATGACACAACAAAAGTAATTAAATAAAAACATGTCTCCAACCATTTGACCAATCATGTGGTCATTTGCACTAGATTGATGGTAAAAGAAAAAACACATGGATTTGTTTTCTTTCGCCTTACATTTTAAGTCCCTTAAAATTACATTTATTTTGGATTGAGTTAGCTCGATTAGCATTAATATTTTTATAAGTGCAGGAGAATATGGGTTTGAGTGCGCTGAAACGTATTATCTTCTTATTTAATGGTTACCCCATTCTATTCACTGGTAAGGATCGTTGATACTGAAAAAGTTGTTTCTTTTTTCTCAGCCTATGATCTGAACAAGTCGCACATACACCCTAGTACATGTTCCTACACGCTGAGGACATCCCCCAAGAGCAGGGGATTTCGTGACATTTCTAATTGGCTGTCTTGCATATCTAATAAGTTGTTTAATAGTTGGCATACTGAATCATATACATAATAGACTGGTTTAGATCAATCCTAACCAGATGAGGGAGAGGCTATGAATAGTTTTAGGCATTATATTAAAAAGAGCATATATGCACTAAGTTGTTTATTTATTTATTTATTTTTTACATTATACAAAAATGATTAAATTTCAATTTTGATTTTTTTAGATTTTAATTTATTACATAATTTGGTCTCTATATTTTTATAGTCTTATTGATTACTCCATATAGTTAATATCGTTAACTTTAAGATTAAAATGTTAGGTGGTTATATATGATTAAAAAGTGGATTTTTAAATATGAAAAGCAGATGGATTGAATTCTTAAAAACAAAAGTAGTGATACTAAATTCTAAATGTTCAAAATGTATAGAAATTTATAGTCATGGTTTTTTGAACCGAACCGGATTGATTGGTTGGACCAATTGTATTGGCAACGCTATGTACTGGCATGGAAAGAGGCATTAGAGCGGTTGACCTTCAAACCGGTACGAACTAGTTGAACCATTTTTTTAAAATATATTGATGGTTGTTTGAACAATATCAAATTAATTGATTGGACCAGTATTGACAATATTAATGTACTAGTTTAAAAAGTGACATTAGAACGGTTGATCTTTGAACTATACAAATCGATTGAACTATTTTTTAAATATTTTTTTTATAATTTTTTAATAAATTTATATAAATTGATTGACCAACAAACCAATCACTTGATCGATTTATCAATTTGAAGTATATTTTACTTTTAATTTGATACTAGTTTATTTATAAAAAGAATGAATTAGAAGTAGAGGCGAGCATGAGTCGGGTTGGGCCAGGCTCGACTAAAAATCCAAGCCCGATTGTTGGGCCCGGACCTGGCTCAAAAAATAGGTCTAAAATTTTGCCCAAGCCCGACCTGGATAAAAATGCTAAAACTTGGGTCTAACCCGGTCAGCCCATATTAATTTTTATATTATTTTTTATATAATTTTAATATATATAATAACAAAATTAACAAATCGCTTTAAAATAATAACAAAATTAATAATAAAATAAGTTTTATATAATATCCAAACAATAACAATAAAATAGTAGCAATATAATAATAAAATAACAAGAAAATAATATTTAAAAAATCAAATTTTTTATCTTTTAATAAATTCAAGCCGGGCCTAAGCCAAAAATACATTATCCGATGCTCAACACGTTTTTTAAATGAATTTATTTTTTTTATCTAATTTATTTTTTCAGCCTATATTTTTAATATTTCAGACAAGTTTTTAGTCCGGGCCACCTAACCTCTAATTAGAAGTAATATACATGACATTCTTATAATTTATAACAAAATAAATAAAATATGAATTAAATATTTATACGACATTTCTAAAATTTCAAAAGATGTCTTCTTTCATATATTAAGAACCAGTGTACTATATAAACAGAAAAGACGGGAATGAGGAGACAGATATAGGGTTCCCTTAATTCACAAAAAACTCTCAAATTCTTCTTCTTTCTATTAAAACATCACAACAAGATTTCTCTCGTCAGCCATTCGCACCAGTAATCACCTCAAAATCCCCCTACATGCCCCTCTTCATCTCCGACGATGAGCTGTCGCGGCTCTCCAATGATGCCGCAGCGGTGGCGGAGAGGGCCGATGCCTTCATAAGGGAGCTATACGGAGAGCTGGAGACGGCGAAGGCCAAGGCCGATGCCGCCGCCATCACTGCCGAGCAAACCTGCTCACTTCTCGAGCAGAAGTTCCTCTGCATCTCTGGGGAGTTGTCGGACCTCCAGTCTCAAAACGCACAGCTTCAATCTTCTCTGGATGAGAGACACGCCGACCTCGCCCAGGCTCAGGCTCAGAAGCATCAACTCCAAATCCAAACCGTAAGAATTTAGTTGCTAGTTACAAGTGTAATATTTTTTTATCAGTTATAAATGGATTTTTCCCTCCTTTTACTTCTCTACAAATATATTTAATGAAGCAAATAAAATGTAAATTTTATTAGATTGGAAAAGATGGAGAGATTGAGAGGTTAACGACGGAGGTGTCGGAGCTACATAAGTCGAAGAGGCAGTTGCTTGAGATGATTGAACAGAAAGATTCGGAGATTGCTGATAAGAACGCTACTATTAAGGCCTATCTTGATAAGATTGTAAATTTCTATTTTTATTTGAAACTTTTGCATCTGTATATTAATTAACTTTTGCTAGAAAACTAATGGCTGGCTTTTATGATTTCGATAACAATATCAAAGGTTAACTTGACCGACAACTCTGCCCACAAAGAGGCTCGATTAAGTGAAACCGAGGCTGAGTTGGTTCGAGTACAGGCTACTTGCACACGTCTTTCTCAGGTTTTTCCAAGAAAATTTCCATTAGGCTTTTCTTTTTCAAGTTATATGCATTCAAGGGTGTCTTTTTCCTTTCTCTTTGATTTGAGGGGAAAAGAAAAATAAAATTTGGATGTGAACAGGAAAAGGAGCTTATCGAGAGGCACAATGCTTGGCTTAACGAGGAGTTGACTGCCAAAGTTGACAATCTTACTCAGATTCGTAGAACACATGCTGAACTTGAAGCTGATATGTCTACTAGGCTTGCTGATGTAATTGTTTCTATGAAACATTGTTCGCAAAAAAAATTATGCCCTTCATCTTTCTACTTAGTTGTTCTTTTAATTCTTTCAGGTCGAGAAGCAATACAATGAATGCTCCAGCTCCTTAAATTGGCACAAGGAAAGAACAAAGGAACTAGAAACTAAGCTGACATCTCTACAGGAGGTTTTTTATACTAAATTTTCTTTATTTGCCTTCTAAAATTGTTATTACTGTTATATTCTAGTATCAGCTGTCAACAATCCTAAGCCATTGTTTTCTTTTAATTTTTGAAGGAATTGTGCTCATCGAAAGAGGTTGCTACATCCAACGAGGAGAGGTTCTCTGCTGAACTATCAATTGTGAGTGCCACAAGATTTATATTTCTTGTATTTAAACTGCCTGGAACAAATTATTATTGAAAATGGAGAGACCCTTGAAAATAGCTACAATTCCATCTCTACATTTCTGTTTGCTTTTAGTTACTTGCAATTTTTGGAGATGCAGTGTCTGATGTCTCCATTCTTGGTTATGTTAAAATTGATACCTAAATAGGATTACTTTGTGAATGGACTTGACACACTGTCGAAGAATGTGCCATATTGTTTTTCCCGTGGGTAATTGCATTAGTCCTTTCTCTAAATGGACTTGACAAACTGTTGAGGATTAGCAATTTTGTTTTTCCAAGGGTATTTAATTAGTTTATTCTTTAATGTGATATTTTATCATGATATGGACAACTTGTCTTTGCTAGTGTGGTTATGAACTTAGATTTTGGTAAGATAGTTATTTACTAGTGCATAAACGTTTCTAGTTTCATTCTGTTTAGAGTGTGGCCCTATGGCCAAGGTGCCAGTAGCTGATACTGGATTCCAGTTTTATTCTATGTAATTGGTCTAGAAGGGAAGTTAAAGCTGTTTTGGGTAATCAGCTGTTAGCAATTCATGGGGATGACTCCCATATGAGATAATGCTTACCTATCCTTTCAACTGTTTAATTATTAGTTTAACCTTTGGTGCAATTCATATGTTCTTATGAGGTTTTTAATAAGTCAAGTTCTATTTTAAATATATTCAAGTCAATTAAATGACTTCAGCCGGTTAATCTTTCTTTAGAGTTTTATTTCTTTTTGCTCTCTTATTCTTTGATTGTTGTAAAGGACAGGGTGATTGCTCACTTTGTATTTTGCTTTATAAATATTATAAGGATATGTCTATAACGTTTTCTCTTTTGTAGTCTCTATTGGCACTAATTTGCTTATTTGTATGTTACAATGCTCTGTAGGCAAATAAGCTTGTTGAGTTATATAAGGAAAGTTCAGAGGAATGGTCCAAAAAGGCTGGGGAGCTTGAGGGAGCCATAAAAGCTTTAGAAGTAAGATTTTAGTGAATTTAGTATATAAATTTTCATATATAAGATTGTGTTGTTCTTTTTGTTAGTTTATTGTTTATTGTTATTGCAAAACAGATGCACCTTGGTCAAGTTCAAGATGATTACAAAGATAGGCTTGAGAAGGAAGCATCTGCCAAGAAACAGGTTGAAAAGGTATGGTACTTTTTTGTTGTATTCTGGTGATTTATATATCTGTCTTAAGCAACAATCTTTTTCTTGAGCCATAAAAATATCTTCTCTTCCCTATTTCCTATGCATATTTATGGCTTTTTGCTCATGAACCGGTATTTAGCCATCAACGTTTTCCTTTCGTCTGAGAGGAAATACTTGGTTTCTTTGGAAATCAAACTTTTTGTCCCACTTGGTTTTAAATTCCTTTTCTGTATTGACACTTATAGGAGATGGCGGATCTGAAAGAGGAACTTGAGAAGTGCAAAGCTGAAATCGAAGCTGGTAGGAAAGCGAATGAGATGAATCTACTTCCACTTGGCAATTTTACATCAGAAACGTATGTTTTTGTTTTATTTTTATTGTTATTATTTTTCAGTGAAAAGAAGACTCTAAGGAGCATTGATGTATCAATGCATGTGTACTTCATTAAATCAGTGAATACTCCTAGTTACTACTGCATGAGTATGGAAATTGAGGTCATAGATGGTTGGATTTTTTTTGAGAGCAAGGTAGGAATTTATTTCAAGTTATGAATGTTGGGTAAATCGTGGTTTGTGACTGCAATAATGGAGAGAAACATATTTAATATAACAGAATAAATATTAGCTATTTATCAGGGTTTTAAGAATGAACTAAGGAAGACTGCTGCTATGTTTGTTAGCCTAAATGGTAATTTTGTTTGAACCATACAGCCAGTTGCTGGAATTTGCTTGAGATTATGGTTTCTAAGTGCAATTATGGACAAATATGATTAATTAAATCAGAATAAAATATTATTCTTTATCAGGGTTTGTAAATGAACTACTGAAGACTGTTGTGATGTTTGTTAGCCTAAATGGTAATTTGTTTGAACCATACAACCTGATGCTGGAATTCACTTCAATTTATGGTTGCCTTTTTGGCTTAAATTATTGATTCTTGTTCTGAATTTATTTGATATCAGTTGTTTACTTGATTCAAATGTACTCTTAAACTTCAGATGGATTAGTTCATATGATGCTAATGACATGGTTGAGGATAATCATGCGCTTGTCCCAAAGATCCCAGTTGGGGTTTCTGGAACGGCACTAGCTGCTTCTCTTCTCCGTGATGGCTGGAGTGTGAGCTTCTTGTATATTTAATTTTTCACTCTTTTATTTCTTTTATGTCAATTTTTATTTATTTTGTCTTTCTTTGGGTCTCTAGCTGGCTAAAATGTATGCAAAATATCAAGAGGCTGTTGATGCTCTTCGACATGAGCAATTGGGAAGGAAGGAATCTGAATCAATATTGCAACGGGTATTGTGTACCTTACCTTTTATGGGTTTTTTTTTTTTGAAGATACTCTGCTTTTTTTGCTGTATCCTTTTTTGCGTGGTGATGCTTTGGTATACAATGGTATTCCTTTAAAAGGGTTTTGCCATCTCTACTATTTTTAGAAGGGTTTTAACTCCTCAACAATCCAATACTTGTGGCTTTAGCCCCACTTGACCTAAAAATCTCCTATACTGATGTATGCTCTAAACTTCCTTTGTAAATAGATTTTCATTGGCATCTTGCTGCATGGTTGAAGTTGATGAAATTGTTTAGAAACAGTATCTACCTTGATTCTTTGATGACAAGAAAGAACAGAAGGGCTGTAGGTTCAGCTTTTGAGTGCATTGTGATTTTCAAGTGACATTTTACTCTGCCACCATTGTTAACTTGGTCATGCACTTTGCTAAATGAGTTGTTAAAGAGTCATCATCTCCAATTTCCCATTCTATACTTTTCAATACTCTTAGATAAACTTTTGACTCTCTTAGAGCTGGTAAACATCGTTCCCCTCATTATTTTTAGGGTTAAGTCTCAAAACTATGCATGAACATTGGACCAATGTGCAATTTGATACATGAATTTCGATTTTTGTGCAATTCTATACATGACTAACCCCAATATTGTGTAGAACCATTTTACGTTTATGTAATGCATTTAGAAATAGTTACATTTATTCAACTTGAAAATAAATGGATGCATTTACCTTTTCTCTGTGTACAATTGAATCAAGTGTCTTTGTTTGTTTCCGGATAATAAATTTAGTCAATGTAAAAAGTTTTACAGGTCAACCCAAATTCGCCTTGTTTCTTGGTAAAATGTTTTACCCTTTACGTAAGGGTAAAACATTTTGCAAAAGCTCCTCTCTCGTGCTTTTAGACAGCCTGGTTTTTTTTCTTTTGTTAATTCTTTTCCTTGCCTTTTTACAATTAATTCATCATATTTTCTTTTTATTTATTGAACAAAAAATAAAAATGATTGAAGATTTTCTCAGAGTTGAGTTTTGATGAATTGACCTTAAATTAAATTTATGATAACAAACCAAACAAATAACCTTTCTATTAAATTTGCTAATCGAATTTGAAAAAAAGAACTTGCAAAATAAATCAAAATTTTAATTTATAAATTGGATTGAGATTTGCTGTGAATCCAAATTTTAAGGGTAAATTCAATTTTCTTTTAATTATATAATATTTACCTTATTATGTAATTTATATATAAAATTTGGCTTCAAAGTTTTACCCAAGATTAACTTTGTTGTTTTAATGTTGTTCGTATATTAAACAAATTGTGCTTGAGGACAATTTCAATATAGCTGTAGTATGCACTTGGACATTGTTGTTGTATTATATTTCTGTGAACTGTATGATTATAGTAATTTTGTTCAATCTATGCATTTGATTATTTTTCTAGTTATGCTACAAAATTTATACCTACTACTTAAATATTTTTTTATATTATTATAGAAAATATCATATAAAATCAATGTTTATTAATTTTATTAATTAATAATCGAACTTTGTTTTATAGATCAATTATGAAAAAAAAAATTCTTGTTAATATTGTATATGTTTCACTCAAAATAACTTTGGAAAATGATTTTAGGAAGATTTACCAAACAACAGAAAATATATTACACAGATTCATCCAAACATTGAAAAATATCAGTTTTTCAGAAAATCAATACATCTTTCAGAAATCGTTTTCTGTAAATTTTTTTTCACCAAATAGACAGACCCCAAAATCAAATTTTTATGTGTATAATTGAATTCAAATAAAATTTTTTTGAATCAAAATCAAAATCAAATTTTCATGTGTATGATTGAATCCGAATCAAAGTTTCATGTGTATAATTGTATCAAATTAAAGTTTGTGTATTACATTGCATGTTGAGTCAAATTTCATGTATAAATTTGAGAGCCCTTATTTTTATCATAATCATAATAAGTTTTTTGTTACCCTATGATTTCTACAAATCAGGCAAGTTCTACTTGTTTTTGTGGTCAAGCATGAGTCATCTTCTATTCTACCATAGTTAAACCACTGAATTTCACCTTCTCCTGGCTTGAAAAATACTGGAACCAGAACTTGTTGTACTGCATAATTTGTTGCCTTCTTTCCCTTGTCACCGCTCCCTCTGCTTGGCTTGGCAGGTATGGTGGCTCCTTGACCATCCATCCTAACTGTTAGGTCATTCTTACTGTTGATCATCTTAAAGGTTAATGTCTAGTTCACTCCCATTGATCTCTAACAGAAGTGACTTTTTGAGCCGACACTAGTATGAAGGTTGTTTAAGTTCAATGTTTTCTCCTAAGTGACCTGTTATTTTGGTTTTAGTGAATGAAAATTTTGATTCCACTGTTTGATCAGCCAACTTAAGTTTCTTCCTAATCTTTTCTTTCCCATATTTTGAAATTCAAACTTTTAGCTTGCTTTATTTTCATTATATTGCAGTCACCTTCGATATGAGCTTTACAAACAGTAACTTTCTTGCTTTAGGTTTTTAGCCATTTCTTTCGGCTTAACTTGCATTCAAGTTCGTGGTGTGTGGCGTTTGTTCGTCAAATCCACCACCGATAGCAAATTTCTTAGTACTGCATCAGGAAAAGGACTTTAATTTTCTCCTTATTTAGTTTCATTCTTAAGCCTAGCCATTAGTAAATCTAAAAGGTCATGCAAGGTTCTCTATTGATTGTGATGGTGGTCTTGGTGTGGCTATATCGTGATAAATCGATCTTCAAAAAGATGCCTCGTCTTAGTCAGTTATGTTAGCTAGGCTTGAGTTATCCTCCCACACGGTTGCTCTTCCACTTTTTTAAGGATGTGAGATGTTTATTTATTTGTTTGGAAATTTTTTGGAGATGGATAAGCTTTACTTTTGGGTGTTCTCCTTTTCATTTTGCTTCAAATTTCTTTTGAATAGAAATCTAAGAACTTTTTTTGTGGTGTTTTTACAGGTGCTACGCGAAATAGAAGAGAAAGCAGTAGTCATTATGGATGAAAGAGGTACAGTACTATTCTTGGTTGATGATTAGTACTTGTGAGTTTATAGATGAACTTTTCTTGGTCCTTCAAAGGACTTCTTGCTTGTAATGTCTGGTGCTATTTGAAGGGGGCATCTGGTATGTCTTCACATGACTGAAAGTATTGGCAACATCCTATCTATGATAAAAGTTGTAAAGTCTCTTTTTCATAGAGGAATTGAGTTACTTGATCAAAGTTTGGATATTATTGGATGATGTCCATCAGGTTCTTGATCTTGACGCTTGATTTTTGTGCAGCTGAGCATGAGAGATTGCTTGAGGCATACACTGTGATCAACCAAAAATTGCAGAATTTCACATCAGATCGCGCAAATCTAGAGAAAGCAATACAGGAATTGAAGGTATGTGAAAATTTTCCCTTCAAAGGAAATACATGCCTTAATTTGTTGCTGCTTTCGTCTTTTTATGGATGGTGTGCGGATTTGTTCAGGTTGATTTGAGGAGGCATGAACGAGACAATTCCTTGGCTCAAAAGGAGATTGCTGATCTTCAAAAGCAGGTAACTGATGCCCTTATTTTGATGCTTAAGCTGCAGTTAAATTTGTTTTTAGCATTTGAGATGGAAATTATATACATTATAAACTATGAGGATTTATTCTCTCATTTTCATATTCTTTTTCCCTCCCCTTTAAGGGAAAAGTGGCCTTTTTTTATGCTTAGTTTACAACTAATCTTCCTTTTTTTTACTCTCTTTTTATTTTCCCCTATCTGGTATGGACCTTTGGAGGACCATATCTTGTACTTTCAAATATGGGATTCAAGTCTCTTATTCCTTGTCGTTAGGCACATAACAGGTTTCTCCTTTTTTTTTTTTTTTCTCTTTTTTCTCCTGACTTTTTTCTCTGCCCTTTCACTACTTCTAGTTTTCCTCTGTTTTCTGTTCTTTTCTTTCTTGATCTTTTGTTCCCAATCTTTACTTCTAATCTTTTTTTTAATAAAAAAAACTATGTTCCAGTGATTGAAACAATGACCATATATTTTCAGGATGATAATGTACTTGATGTGTTGCAAACTTTTATACATTCTTGATGTGTGTATTCAGTCGAATTCTTTGGGTCTAAAATTGGGTGCTACTTTGTTATCTAATCAAAGCGCGAAGTTGGTTTGGGATTATGTCTATGATGAAAGATGCGATATATTTGTTTATGTGACATGTAGTTGTGTCAAGAAGGGTCTAGGGATGCCAACATCGATCCGCTTAACCTATTCTAACTGGATCACAATGCTGTAGGTGACGGTTCTTCTTAAGGAGTGCCGTGACATACAACTACGTTGTGGATCTCTTGGGCAAGATTTTCCAGGTGGTGATGCAACTGTTGCTGCTGCTGATATGAGTCTGGAGCCTAATGCTGACAAAGTTATATCAGAAGTGAATATTAACTTGAAACTCTAGCTAGAATTTCACTTCTCCTTTTTTAGAATATCTTCCTCTCTTTTCTTACCCTCCAATATAATGATCTTTATCTCACATATGTTCCTTTGTTTAATAGTTGACATTCAAGGATATAAATGGCTTAGTCGAGCAGAATGTCCAACTTAGGAGCCTTGTGCATGATCTTTCTGATCAGATCGAAAGTAAAGAGATGGAGTTCAAGGTAACTAGAATTTCTTATCATTCTGTAGAGATATCGATTTGTTTAGTGGAAATACACAAGTAGGGAAAAGAGTGATAATATGGAAATTTATAGGGAACATCAGAAACAGAAAAGAAATTAGAGTGAAGCAAGGAAACAGGTATAGAAAGAGAGGATTTAGGGAGAAATGAGAAAGAAGGAATTGATATAGAAAAATAACTATACTCAAATGTTTCAAAGTAAAAATATCCATCACCCAGAACCTAACCAAAACCGTGAATATCTTTGTACTGAATACCAAAACCCTGAAAAGCCAAAGTGATTCTCCATCTTTAGAACCCAAAATTACATGAATACCAAAACCCTGAAAAGCCAAAGTGATTCTCCATCTTTGGTTCACAGACATAAAAAGCACTATTTGACAAGTAGGTGTGGTTGAATATATGGTATTGCAGGAAAAACTGGAGTTGGAGCTGAAAAAACAAACTGATGAAGCGGCATCGAAAGTTGCTGTAGTGTTACAAAGAGCTGAAGAGCAGGGGCGCATGATTGAATCACTGCATACCTCTGTGAGTCTTTTATGGCCTATTATTTTCTGATCCTTTTTTTCTTGAGTTTGCATCCAGTTTTTCCTTAGTTAATCCTTGTTTTCTCATCTTTTTTGTAATGTATAGGTTGCAATGTACAAAAAGTTATATGAGGAGGAACATAAGCTTCATCTGTCTTATTCCCCTGCAGCAGAAGCCGCTTCAGGTTTTGTTTCTGTCCATCTTGTAATGTTTTCTTTTCTATAGCCGGGCAACCATTTGATCAGGAGCTCGCATTTTAGGGGTGTGTTGAAAGCCACTAAGTAATTGAATTTGGATGTTGCTGTAATTAGACATAAGTGGCATGTTTGGGTAACCATTGTAGTTAGTTTTCATCTTTTCTTCACCATAAGTTATAAAAAAACCTTGGTGATGCATTCTCTTGTAGAAGGGGTGTGTGGTAATTTATAGACTTGGATTTTGAACTTGTTTGTGGTAACTTCTGTGGGTATAACAATTGTGGTAGTTAACATGGCAATCTGCTGTAAAATTTTCATCTTCTGCCATTTTAGGGTTATATCATAGGACTATCTGTACAAGGTACATTTAAATTTATTTAAATCTAGAATATAACCTCCAATAATGCCAGGTCATCAGTGGTTTTATTTATTTTTTTATTCCATAGATTAAACATGTAACTATCCTAAATTGATTGCTAGGCTTGTAGCAGTGGGGAAATAATAAAATTGAAGGATTCACGTGCTTTTCTGTGGGCAAACTTGATTGCTTATATTATAACCTAATGTGTCAGATTGCTTGCATTTTTAGTAGCCTGACTTGTCTATTATTTAGCATTTGCGGTTTCTTAGTTTTTATCATATTTTGTATATTTATATACATATTAGAATTTCTTTTTCTCTTGGTTTCCTTCTTTTTGAAATTTCTGTTTGTATGATGATCTTAAGCTTTGCTTGGTATGGAGGATGGAAAAGAGGGCAGATAGAAAATTTGTTAATCAAACGGTCAAGATTCATAATGACTTTCTAACTTTGTAGCTTAACCATTAGGTTGACAAATTTTCTATCCTCACTCTTTTCCATCTTTCGTACCAAGCAAATCCCTAATGATATAATTTTCAGTTATTGTTTTATTTCTGTTTTGCGTTCTTTTTGATTTGCACTACTTTTCTTTAGGCAAATGCTTCCCTTTTTCATTTTTTTCTTTATAAATTAATATTTAGAATTAAATCAATTATTTCAGATACTGGAAGGAGGGATCTCTTGCTTCTTCTTGAAGGTTCCCAGGTATCAATCTTATACCATTGTATTTGTTTTTATATTTTGTAATTTATATTACATGAACATGAAATACATAATACCATAATGTGAACGGTAAAAAATATTTTAAGTTGTCCATGTTTAAAATTTTAATAAAAATATATAGAATTATTAAATATTATATACACTTTTAAAGTTTTAAAACAATATGGGTGTGCCTAAACTAGTTGGATTAGTCATTTATAAACATGGGTGGGTTTGGGAATAGTTTGAGGCCCATATTTCAAGTTGGGCCGGCTTGGGCAACCATATACTCTGCTGATGTGATACACAGGTCATGCCTGAATCTGACCTGGCCCTAATCTGGTCCGACTAGAGATCTAACCAGGAAATACAAACTAACAAAAGGAAATTTGGGCTTTCAGACAAATCAAAGCTGAGGATTAAGGGGACAGAAATTGTTTTGGGTGGGGGAAATCCGGGGTGATATTTTTGGGAGAGGAAATAGATGAGGAAAAGAATGGGCTGAGGATTCACAAAGAGAGGGGATGGGTGGTTGGGTGGGTGACTAGAAATTTCAGCCTATGAAGACAATGTTTATAAAGTGGATGGAATTTGGTAATTACATGGGTTTGGTGAAATGGGTTTTTGATTGGCTGGTCTTACCATTTATTAGGTAACAACTTTTGAGTGTATGATCATTGGGTTAAATTAATTCATAATCCAATACAACTATAAAATTGCCTTCATATTTACAATGACAAAATACTGCTAAAAGTAAATTTTATGTACATTTTAAAATAGATCTGATTATTTTTATTTTTGAATAATAAAATTCTAAATACGAACATGGGGATTTTTAATTTTGTCTTTTCCGTTTTTTAATCTGCATATCCTTGTAATGTTGTATCCCAATTTGTAACAAATGTGTCATTACATTTGTTGTGTCATACTGGTGTCTGTGTCCATGCTTCCTTGGGGGGTGAATATGCCTGTTCATTTAGTTTCTGTTATATTTGAGCTGACATATTGTATCATAATTTATAAAACAGGAAGCTAGTAAGAAAGCCCAAGAAAAAGCCACTGAACGTTTAAGGTGTCTTGAAGAGGATCTAGCTAAGGCCAGGTATGTTCTTGTTATATTTTTCCTGACTAATTTATGGTTTTTGTTCTGAACATTAAAATAGAATCTTTTGGGGAGTTTATCTATAAACTAGGTCCATATGTCATATGGTCAAACTAGTGTTGGTAGGAGTTCCTATTTCATTTAGGATTAGGATCCTAAGACTATTTGAACTAATATACTCTTCCTATTGAGATATAGTTTACTATATAGCATAGAATTTCCAGCATTATTGTTTTGTGATTGTCTGATGCAATCAACCTTAGACTTGATTTCTAGATAACTCTAGGTGTATCTAAATTTTCCTGCTTCCTCACATATCCTGATTGGAATAGCCACAAATCCTGACATCCTGGCCATCATATGTCAATTGGTCTCTTTATTTCTTTGTTATTTGTTGCTCTCTTTAAGCAGGGGATCAGTATGTATGTTCTATAGCCATGTAGTCTATGCATAATTGTTTCACTTGCGTTACGAAACTTGTGTGTACTAGTTCAAAGAATTGAACAAATCATTTTCTTTTAATTTTAATAGTCTGTTGATATTCATTTCCTTATTGTTACAGACAGTTTTTGTTTGCTACTTTATTAGAGCAGTGAAATGCTTTACTGTACTAAATCAACAACTTTTATGGCCACTAACCAGCAGCTGAAGCCTCCTTTAGAAGCTATTTAAAATACAAAGAACCTACATAAAATTTATTTAAAAATCCTTGCAGTTACTGAAGATTATTCGTCATACAATGACCAGTTTAAATGCACCAGTTTAAAGCTATTTATCTTGTTTAAGTGTATCAACTAAGTACATTCTTTTGATTTAAGCTTTGTAGCTTCTTGTCTATGGCAACTTCCGTACTTTTGCATTATTGAAGTGTTACAAAATTGCTGTGAATTCTTGTAGCAGAATTCAGTGTTGGATTATTTGGGTCATTGCATACCTTTGATGTGAATATAATCCTAAAAGTCACCTTTTCTATTTTCTTTTTGTTCTTACGTGTTGAAACATCTTATTGTTAACTTTTGTCTTGTCTTTGATTAACAGGGGCGAGATCATATCTTTACGGTCAGAGCGTGACAAGTTGGCTCTTGAATCTAATTTTGCTAGAGAAAAACTTGAGAGTGTCATGAAAGAAGCTGAGCATGAGGTGATTAGTTTTAGCATACTCTTTATTTTCTCATTTTATGAAGCATGTTATCTACTGTTTGTGATTCTGTTTTATTACATCTTTAGTTTATGGTCATTTACATGTTAGTGTGATGTTCTGTTTCTTTATTGCATTTGGAACATCATAGAGGGATAAAATCAATGGTATTCTGGCAAGAAATGTGGAGTTCTCGCAGTTGATTATTGACTACCAAAAGAAGCTACGTGAAAGTTCTGAATCTTTAAATGCTGCTGAGGAGTGTTCTCGGAAATTGACAATGGAGGTAACTATTTTGTTGGCAACCTTGTCATTATGACTTGCTGATGTTGCTGTTTATATTTTGTGTTTGGCAAAACTTTGTTGTTCTGACTGTTGTAAATGTTGCTATTTATACTTTTTGTTCTCAAATAGGTGTCTATATTGAAGCAAGAAAAAGAGATGTTAGCAAATGCTGAAAAGAGAGCCTGTGATGAAGTTCGCAGCTTGTCAGAGAGAGTTTATCGTCTGCAGGTTTATAGTGTGATTGATTTGGGATTTGTTTCCTTGTTGCTTTTAAAATGGATTTCACTTCTTTAAAAATTGCTATAAAGCTAAAGCAAATGATGAAAAACAACATAATTGATTAAGAATGAACAAATGACAAGTGAAATACTAATTGTGACATAATTGTTCTATACAGAAGTCAGATAAAAAATTTTCCCCTTGATTGTTTGCCTTTTCTATTGAAACACAGTTTTTTTTTTTTGGTTTCCAAAAGTGAAAGTCAAGAAACAGAAGAAACAACCCAAACTTTCTTTTCTTTCACATTTGGTTGGTACCAGTAAAAATTCTAATGGTATTATATGCAGGCTAGTTTGGATACCATACAGAGTGCAGAGGAAGTTCGTGAGGTAACAAGTTTTAATTATTTTGTTACGAGAATACGTCTGTTCCCTCATCTGTATGTATTTGACATGTATGTTGGTTTGATCACCTTATCTAATTTTGTTTTAGGAAACAAGAGCTTTGGAGAGAAGAAAGCAAGAGGAGTATGTTAAAAAAATAGAGGTGATTTATTTTGCATTATTGAATATACCTTGTAGAAGTTAGGTTGCAGATGCATCACCTGATGATTGGTCATATATCTTTAGCTGATTATTGAAAAATTTTGTACTTTCTCAAGAAATGCTGACATGTTTGTTTTCGTGACCAACTTCTTGGCCTGACCAAATTTTGTAGAAAGAATGGGCTGAAGCTAAGAAGCAGGTGCAAGAAGAGAGGGATAATGTTCGTACTCTCATATCTGACCGTGAGCAGACTCTGAAAAATGCTATGAAACAAGTTGAAGAAATGGGAAAAGAACTGGCTAATGCTTTGCATGCTTGTGCTGCTGCTGAGGCGAGGGCTACCACTTCTGAGGTAATATCATTTGTCTAACTCTTAGCTCTGCTTGTTCTTATTCACTCTTGGAGTTATATGTGCTTTACAATCATCCCCCCCGGGTTGAGTTTCTGATCTGATTTTTCTATTGAAATATTTTATCAGGCCAGACTCGCTGATCTGGAGAAAAATCTTAAATCTTCTGATGCTAAGGTAGTGTTGACTATACTCCTCTGTTTACGAAGCACTATTTCCACTTTAGATGCTAATCTCTATCTCATTGAAGTGCACTATATCTTTTTTATTCTTTCTACTGTGTATTTAGAGGTTTCTCCATCGATAGTGTTGTTTTTGGCCTCCACACTTTGCTATTACTAATTCCTGAAATTGCCATTCAACCTGTTTAAAATGTTGGGTAGAATCTTTCTGTTCATATCATTATCGCCTGCTAAGCTGGATTTCAATTTTATATTTGAGATCAAACTTGGGTCTTGAAGCGCTTTTGGTTTTTATTCTAAGAGATTTGCGGACTGCTATTAAAATCATCATTTTCTGTGCCAATATGTCTTTTAAATAATTGAAAGAAAAGTATTATTTGTTGCTCGTAAGGAATTAAATGGATGTAAACTCAATATCAACATGGGGTTTCTGCAGGGCTTTGAAAAATTGCGAAAAATGCTTTGCTTTTATGAGTGTAATTAGGAAATCAATTTAGGGAAAGTTGTTATTTATAGCTTGTCAGTGTAACCATTGAGTTGTCTACTTTGGCACTGCATCTGTATGTTGATGGAACTCTTTTTGGAATCATTTTATGAATTAGGAAATATTTAAGATCACCATTTCTTCCATCTCATGTGCAATATAATCTTGATCTCTCATCACAAATTGTTAATTTGATTTGTTAATATACAAGATTTGGATATTGGTCTAAATGGTTACTTTTTTATTCTTTCCTTTACTGTTTTTGACTGCTTTTGCTCCATCCTCCTGCTGTCTACTTTTCCTTTCCTGCTACATTTTTATAATTTTGTTTGTTTAGTATTTTACTTCAGGTCTGATTTGGATTTCTTGCTGACTATTTGCTGGTACTCTGATGCAGATTTTGGCTCTAGATGGTGGTACACCATCCGCTTTTTCAACAAACGAGGTTAGCATTTTTCATTTATTGGTTTGGTTGTCTTTAATGATGCTCTCGCTGAAGTGTATGTGTTATGTTCCATTTCCACTGCTTACTGCTTGTTACATTTTGGATGAATACTCTGGCATTTGAATTGTTAGAAGTAACAAGTTTTGGTTGTCCAGTAAAAAAAGAAATTGAGAACAAATGGAAAGGATGTAGAGCTATTTTAGGACAACCCTTCAAACTAACATCCAGTGTACCATTTAAAGGACAGAATGGTTATCTTAACACTTCCATGAAGGCATCATTTTCCTCAAAATAAAAAAAAAAAAAAAGAAAGGAAAAAGAGGAAATGATAGTCTGACTCTTGGTTGTCTGGGAAAAATAACTGAGAACAAACGGAAAGGATGTACAGCTATTGTAGGGCAACCCTTGAAACTAACATCCTATGTACCATTTAAAGGACAGAACAGAATGGTTAATGTTATTACTTTCATGAAGGCATTTTTACTCAAAAAAAAAAAAAAAAAAAAAGAACAAGAAAAGGAAAGGAAAGGAAAGAATAGTCTGGCTCTCTTTGTGCATGCTACTTTGGATAGCTCCTAGGAGCCAACACAAATGCAGATCCTTTTTCTTGGTAAAGCGAGAGTCAAGTGGTGTTTACAGTTTCTTATCAAGATTGTCTTAAATCAAAACAATATGGAGGACTTTCCATTTTTGACAAATATTCCCATGCCTACTCATGTCCAATTTAACTTTTAAAATATTTATTAGAAGTAGCATAGTCATTTTGGGTTTAAAATCTGGCTCATTTAGTTTGAGCTTCCGTATTGTAGAGACGAGGTTCTTTATATGGAACTGCATACTTATGGTTTTGCTATGTTTATCCTGTGTTGTAAGACCAAGTATGTTAAATAAAACTTGAGATGGAAAACGCTGAAGGCGAGTCATATCTGATGCAGCCTGAAACTTGAAGAACTAATACCAAGCAACGGCAATTGAAAGTTGGGGTGAATTAATTCATGGAATTTAGACTTCATTGACAAAATCTGGAACGTTGCATCTTGTTTATTTGCTTGACTTAGTCAATTATTGTTTCACAGTTCTATAAAATATATTTTTTGGTTGCTGAGAAACATCTTAAATTACCTCTCTAAATTCACTAAATTTATTCATGGAATCTAGACTTCATTGATAAATCTGGAACAGCGCATCATGTTTATTTGCTTGACTACATCAGTTATTGTTTCATGGTAAATATTTTTTATTGGTTGCTAAGAAGAAACAACTTAAATTGCCTCTCTGGGTTCTTTGTGGAAATTCCTTTTTTTTTCATATGAAAGTCTTTTCTGATTTGTATTTCTGGATGTTTTCCTGAATTTTCTACTGATTAATTGAATATTGTGTTGATTTTGGTTCTATAATTTGTTTCCCTGGTTTGGCTAAATGTCTGCAGGAGACAGAACTGCCAATGACAAAGGAAGAGATAGAGAAACTAAAGGAGGAAGCAAAAGTTAACAGGGATCACATGCTACAGGTTCTCTAAATTTGAGTAAATTAGATTTTAATTTGTGGTAGAAATTATGTCATAATATGCCATGTTGCTTTGCAGTATAAGAACATAGCACAGGCAAATGAAGATGCATTGAAGCAAATGGAACTGGCACATGAAAATTTCAAGATTGAGGTATTTGCTGTATTTTAACTTTTGGCTGGTGAACTTTTTGTGATTGGTTGGCTGATCTGCTCTATATGTTAAATCTTTCTTTTCAATTAATTTGGCAGGCGGAAAAGTTGAAGAAATCTTTAGAAGCGGAGCTTGTTTCACTTAGAGAGAGGGTTTCTGAACTTGAGAATGAATCTTCTTTGAAATCAGAGGAAGTAGCCTCTGCAACTGCAGGAAAGGAAGAGGCTCTCTCGTCTGTATTAGCAGAAATTACAAGTTTAAAAGAGGAAACTGCAGTCAAAAGGTCAAATTTTTCTGCTGTATGTTACATGGGGACTTATTTTAATCATCTATGAATTGGTTTCTGACATTCTGTGCTTTGCATATAGTTCTCAAATTATGGCATTGGAGATTCAAATTTCTTCTATGAAAGAAAACCTGGAGAATGAACATGAGAAGTGGCGTGCAGCTCAAGCCAATTATGAAAGACAGGTTTGCTCACTGCACACAAAGTTGGCTAGATAATCAATATCTACTTTGTTAATCAATGAATATGTAAGTATTGAGCCGTGCCCAGTTTTCCCTTGCTCTAGCTTTTCCACATCTAATTATTAATGAGCCAAGTAATAAATGGCCTCATATTGAAGTCTAATATTTGTTCTCTTGGTTGAGTTGGCTAAGTTAGAGGTGGTAGCATGGATGGGCCAGGCCGTCTTATTACCAAAGCTTGTTATTGGTCAGTTTTGTCGGTCCAATAATAGGACTGTGATTGGCAAGGCCCAGATGTTTATAGACCTTAAGCCCAATATTGCTGATGGCACACTATATTGTGGGATGTGCCAAGCCTGGCCTTGTACTTAGGGCTGAATATTATATTTTAAAAAAAAAATATTATTTTCTCTAATGCATTTACTTTTTAGTTTCATAATTATTAAAAAAGTTAAATTTTTTAAAGAAAAAAAAGTAGTCACATGTTACGTGTCTCAGCCTAAAATTCCCACATTCATAGGAAGAGGAAATTTTGAATTTTGAGAAGTGAAGTTTACTGACATAGAAGATATGAAAAAAAGAATTATGAGTATATCATATGAAAAGAGGGAAAGGAAAAACGGGTGGAGCTATTTCTCATTAGTCAACCAAAAAAATATTGAAGATGTGATGGGTGTTGATCTAATAAAAAAGAAGATGTAAGGGTTGGGTTGTGCTGGACTGTGCCACGTGCTAGCCTGTGCTCATCATGGGCTTTGCTGTTCCAGCTATGAGCCAAACGATTTTGACTCAGCCTGGCACTATAATAAGTACCATCCTGAGCATGATCCGCTATTATATAGCAATATGATCTGTGTTGTGTCGGCTGTACTGCCATTTTGCCAGTTCTAGGCTAACTTAATTGAGCTCCAAGCTGAACACCAGCTATTATCGAGCTTCACTCCAAGCCATAAAGATTGGCTTAGGCTCCACTTGGCTAAATTGATAACTTCAAGATAAAAAATCCACTAAGACCTATAAAAATGGCCATCTTGAAGTTCAATGGCATGGTCCCAATCTTGCTGATATCTATAACTGATAGCATTAGGAGATAGCCCAAAAAGTATTTATGAGAAATATTTCTCCTCATCTTGTAATAATTTTGGTTTTTAGTACAAAACTAAAACAGCAAATTTTTCTTCCCCAACTCTTTAACATGTTTATGTTTTCCACTTTTAGGCACATTAAATCTATCAACAGTAATAATATTTTAAACATCATCAAAGTTTTTGACATATCTTAAGTGTATTTCTAAATGATGTAATATTAACTAGCGAGCAAGTCTTGTTAAAAGATATTTATAGTAGTCAACATAAAGAGAGTGAGAACAAACTATAATTTAGTTCATTAGACTTGTTCACAAATATTAAATGAGCTTGCTCATGAAAAAGGAAGAGCTGAATGCACCTATGTTATACAGCTTGTTTATTAAATGAAACTTGAAATCTTGTTTGAAGTCATTTGTTTGACCTACTAAACCACTGTAAACAGAACTTGAGCTGAGCTTGCTCTTGAATAGTTCACCAAATACTTAATTCATTTACAGCTATAATTGTTTTGGTGGTGCTAGGGCATTGTTCTTAATTAAATATGAAGTATCGTTTCCTTTAATATTGACCTGATATGGTTTATGTAGCATGGTCAAGGTGCTTTTATGTTCATCTTAAGAAGCAGAGTACCATTTATTTTTGGAAATATGAATCAGAGTATCTATTATGCTTGACACTCAACAGTGGCACAGTCCAGCACAACCCGTTTGGCAATTTACCTCTGGATTAATACAGGGGTTTCTAGTCTGTTGATGGTTCTTTTCAACTTTGACCACAGTGGTAATATGTGAATATGTTCTTATGTATTTGCATATTACCCTATTAAACTCGTATTGCCTTGGGTTGTCATCTTCCATTTATTACCATCCCTGAATTTGAATTTCTTGGTTATGATCTCAAGACACCCAATTAAATAATGTAAAATGCTTGTGTGTTGGGTATTCATTTGAAGGGAGTCAAATCATATGCTTGTAAAGAAAGATCTTTGTTTCGAGTTTGTCTGTATGGGGGCTTTTTGAGTTTCTACAGCTTTTATGCATTCTATTTAATGAAAACTGTTTGGGGCTGCGTAATAGTCTTGATTGCTTTAGTGACATCCTCTTTGAACAGGTTATTCTACAATCAGAGACAATTCAGGAGTTGACTAAAACTTCACAAGAGTTGGCTTTACTGCAAGAGGAAGCATCTGAGTTGCGCAAACTGGCCGATGCACATAAAAGTGAAAATGTATGTTATTTTTACACTTTCTATTTTATTTTTGTTTGTTTGTTTTGTATGTTGAATTTTTTGCCTGCTTTTTTGGGCTGGAAATGAGTGCCCCATTGTTGAGCTTGGTTGTGTTGAGGCTAATGTTATCTTACTAGTATGGAGTTTGAACTTGTTTGGGCTTTAGTGATTTTAATGTTTGGTTCAAGCTCAGCTCAAACAGGAAAACCACGAATCAGATGCAAAATATATCAAGAAATGTCTATCTCTTCCTTTACATCCTAAACCCGTCTTCACCAAGAATGCCACTTTTAAATTGAGACCAACATTGATTTAATCCAATTGCTTGCAGAGACTCAAATAATCTCAAGAGCAATTTTGAAGTTAGTGAAATGTCTTTAAGATGTGAAATTACAGAGGATCACAGGTATGAAGAATATTTTTGAGGAACTATGTGGGGTTCAAACTGAGTAGAATGAAGAGAAAGAGTAGTCTAGTTGGGAGAGAAATAAAGGGCTCTTATTGCTGATTGTTGTAAAAAAGTGGTGAGATGAGATGGTTCTGGAAGTCATGAACAACGGAAAAGAGTATCCTTAAAATAAAAGGAAAATAATATTAAACAATGGGTAAAGAGTAGTCTAGTTGGGAGAGAAATAAAGGGCTCTTATTACTGATTGTTGTAAAAAAGTGGTGAGATGAGATGGTTCTGGAAGTCATGAACAATGGAAAAGAGTATCCTTAAAATAAAAGGAAAATAATATTAAACAATGGGTGCTAGCTTCTCTAATCAAGACTTGGTACAAGTGATGTCCAATCTGGAGCTTATGTCAGCAGGGCCTGTCAGTGTAAAAACACCTTTTTTTGTATTTTATTTTTCAGGAGCTTTAACATTTTGTTTATATTTATTTGTTGATAATTCTAGATTATCATAGTTGCTCCTGCCCATATAAATAAATTCAATTAATTGTTTTGGATATTCAGAGATTCATAGGAGACTCAGGAAATCCAGAAATACTATCCCAAAACCCACAATACTAATAAAACTTAAAATGTTAGGTGTTTATTATTTACTAACCATATTTAGACAAGCCTACTATATTCGAAACCTATTTTCGGCATAGTTTATGTTTGGTAATTATAGTGGCCTGATTTGAGTGATGAGATGGCATGTTATTGTGATGGAAAGCACTTGTGGTTCAATGTTCTGAGGCAGCTCAGTGGTCGGATATGAGATGATAGGGGGTGGTGAAGTGCTGTAATAGTAGGGCAAGAAAGAAACAGTTAAGAGGTGAAACTGTTGAGCTGCAAGAACCCGAGAGTTTAGGGGAATTTAATTCGAGCTTGTGTCGCAATGTGGCTAATGAAACCCAATTACCTGCAATGGCTGGCACCAAAAACATTTACCGGAGCTTTAATGGGTTATTATATAAGTAGGGGCAACTATGATAATCTGGAACAGGAGCTTTAACATTTACCGGCCGGTTCATTAGTAACCCATTAAATAAGGCCGAAACATTACATAAATCCAGAAATACTATCCAAAACCCATTAGCAAATAAACAATTCCCTTTCTTTTCTATCGAACCTTCTCTTTTCCCATGCTTCCTTTCTTTCAGTTTCTGTCGCTCTCTATCTTTCTCCATTGAACCCTAAGCCTCTCATTCTCATTTGTTCTTAGTTCTGTCTTTCTTATTAGCTTTTCTTCTCTTTCAGTTGCCCCTTTCTCCCATTATTTTTACCAGTCAACTTCGAGCTAAGAGTTGCATTAGTTACCCATTTTCTCCAACCTTTTCAGTCTAAAAAATATGGATGAGACCACTGTTTTCTCTGTTAATGGTTTCGGCCAATTTTTCTCCATGTTTTCCTAGATTAATCACTTTCTGGTTCCAGTTTATTATTGGCTCTTGCTGGTTCACTCATTTTCTGGTTTTAACATTATAGTTGATTTGGTACATCCACTATTCCTGGTTGAACTGGCCGGTCCGGTCCTGTTTTTACAACACTAGGTGACATCCAACAAATTATTTATTAAATAATTGTAAAAAGCTTCAAATTCATACAAAATAAAAGGTCAGGTCTTTGCATTCTTACTTTTTGGGAGTTTTTATGAAACCTAAGTTTAAGTAAGTGGTTAAAAAGCAACAATGATTTGAGCGTGATAATTGCATAAAATTAAAAATTATGCTTCCTTGTTAGTCAGGGAAATCAAATTTAAATTTATAAATTCTTCATGGTTGTGTATATTATTCATCTACAACGTTTTTTCCTTTTTAAAATTTTGTTTCAAGAGCAAAAGGAAAATGGTTGATAACCAAGTAGAACTTATATAATAGATCCCTGCTTAACATTGAAGTTGTTTGCATGCTGTTAAATATGATGCATATTTTTATGATTGTCTATAGCCTTTTAAATTGGGGGATTTGAAATTACTCTGCTTCAGTAGACATTTTCATGTTACGTCATACTGTTCACTGCAATTTGTCAAGTGGTTTATTCTATGAGTTACTCTTTCTGTTTTATTTATTTATTTATTTATTTTTATGTTGGAATTTGTATATTGCTAAATGCATTGATATGACCTGGTTACCTGAATATGTTCTTTCCAGGCTGAACTTAAGGCTAGGTGGGAGATGGAGAAATCAGTTCTCGAGGAATCAAGGAAAGAAGCTGAGAAAAAATATGATGAACTTAATGAACAGGTCAGTGTTGGTGTGAGTTCCGCTTGTTTATTTCTTTTTGTTCTTGCTCCTTAGTCCTCTTCTCTCCTCTCTGCATTCATTCTCACTGGTGCAGTAATATCGGTTCTCCTCTTGTAGATGGAGTTTCAGGTTGTATAATTCAAACTCATGATTTGAAACATGTACTTTTCCTCATTATTCCCAACTTTATATGCAAGAGTATGATGTGTTCAAGGAACATTAACATTGAGCAACTAGCTTATTTGATGAGAATAGGGAAGAAGGCAATTTTACTTTCAAACCAACATTTTTCCCTTTCAGAAACTTGATAGCTTCAATGCTAATTTAAATAATAGGGTAGATACAGTCACAGCAATTGCATATTAGGCTACTCAGGTGTTAATTCAGACTATAATCAGCATTTCCAATGCTGTGGTGTCCTGGCTAGCATTATCTGTTGGATAGTTGAATTGATGGGTTGCAGTGTTTGGCACTTAGAATTTATTGCCCTCAAGTATAGGCCATTCTAGTGAAGATTTGAACCATTGGATGTACATTTTGATTTACAACTTGTTTCTTAGACAAGACACCTGTGAGCGAACTTTGAAAGGGTTGAAGCATGTCTTCCTTCTACTATTATTTGCTCAGATTGAAATAATGTATTTGATGCTATCTTTTTCTTGTTTGTTTTTCTACTCTAGAATATATTTTGTAGTTTTATTTTAATGCAAGAGTAGAAAAATGCAGTTTTCTATGATTATTAATATGATCTTTTGTCATATGTTCTTCAGAACAAGATATTGCACAGCCGGATTGAAGCTATGCATATTCAGTATGCTGAGAAAGATCGTGGTTCTGTACTTGCTGAAAGTTCTGTTCCAGATTCACATGGTGATTCTGGTTTGCAGAATGTCATCAATTACCTCCGACGGACAAAACAAATAGTATGTTCCATTTTTTTTTTTTTGGGTAGATTATTTCTCCTTTTGTCTTTCTCATGCTGCTTGTACTTTCTGATGTTTTGTGATTTTCTATAGGCGGAAACAGAGATATCTTTATTGAAGCAGGAGAAGCTACGGTTGCAATCACAAGTTAGTAATTCCTTTACGTAATATTAACTGAATTGCATATTTGATGTTCTGAGTCATATTTGTTGTAGTCAAGTTTGGCTTCCTATCTATCTATTGTGGTTTTATCCTTATTAAAAAAATGATGAACTTTTCAGGTTATTTTCCGAACTTTTTATAAGATACCCCTCACTCTGATGACTTAATGAATTTATTTTATTTTTCTTACTTGAAAACTCTATTTGAATTGCCTATGATCACAACTACAATGTAGATGGATTCTATATATATTAAGGAGGCTAAAGGTACTTTAATGGAAGTGGTTGGTTCAAATTTTTTGTTTGCTCAAAAGAGCTTTGTGAAATCAAAGAATATGTAGAAAATATGGTTTTGAGATTAATATGTCATCAAATGTGGTGTGTCCTCTTTTCCTTGTTTAACTTTTGTGGTAAAAGTTTGTATATATTATAGTGTTGGCTTCAAAATGGAACAGCAGTTCTCCTTTTTCATGGAATTGTTTAATGTCATAAGTTTCCTTGCATTTGTTTTGTAGCTTGAGAATGCTCTTAAGGCAGAAGAAAATGCCAAAGCCACACTTAATGCTGAGCGTGCCAATTCAAGAGCAGTGTTGATGACAGAGGATGAAATCAAGTCTTTACAGCACCAGGTTAGTCTTTACTTCCTGCCAAAATTATGTTAGTTCATTCGGCTGTTTTTTTTTTCCCTATGTTTTTGTCCCCTTATATAGTTTTCTTTTCCTCCAAAATATGTTGACACCTTGTCAATTCCAGTACCCTTTCAGAGACCTAGCATTTATTAGTTTATCCCTATTTCTTTTAATGTTGCCCTTGTTAATATTT
Source organism: Gossypium longicalyx (assembly GCA_025698465.1). NCBI lineage: Eukaryota > Viridiplantae > Streptophyta > Magnoliopsida > Malvales > Malvaceae > Gossypium > Gossypium longicalyx. Next base: position 82,593,859 of record CM046995.1, read on the forward strand.
TTGTTCCAAAAACCTGATAGTTAGATCATGTTATTCTTTTTTTTTTTTTTTTTTTTTTTTTGTTTTTTTGCAGATCAGGGAAATGAATTTACTCCGTGAAAGCAACATGCAGCTTAGAGAGGAGAACAAGCACAATTTTGAGGAATGCCAGGTATCCTGGCACTCTTGGCCTAAGATCATTTTGGAAAAAAAATATCAATATAGTTACTTTTCACAATAAGCTGTATTTATTTAAATTTATTTATTAAATTTGTCTTTTTACAAGCTTACCTGTTTTGCTTATAGAAATTACGCGAGGTGGCTCATAAACATAAGATTGAATCTGAAGCTCTAGAGAGCCAGCTGATGGAGAGGCAATTTGAGGTTGAAGCTTCTAGAAAGGAAATTGAAAAGCATCTGACAGAGAGAGAGATCTTGGAAAAGAGGGTCTCTGAGGTATGAACACAGGTTAAAGAGTACTACTGTTTTTTGTCTTTATTGCGACATTTTAACATATATTTCTTCTGTTGTAGTTACTTGAGAGATGTAGAAACATTGATGTGGAAGACTATAACCGTCTGAAAAATGATGTTCTACAGAAGGAGGTAGGATGTACTTTTATGAACATGTCACCTTGTTATAAGTATTTGAAATGCAATTTGTGAATGGGAACTTCTAGAATTACGTTGATACTGCCACCTGCAATAGATATAGTTCTGGGGGAATGCAAGACAGAATCAGACTTAATGCGGCGAAAATTAGGACTTTGGGTAGATGTTTTCTTTTGCTTACCTATGGTGCTGGTTTGTTAAGAGATAGCCTAAAATCTCGAGTTAAAGCATCCTAACGCCAGAATAATTTTCTGCGTAACTACTATTGAATTCAAACCTTAACTGCTTGGTGGTTTTAGGGTTTAGGGAATGAAAGGAAAAAATGTAGGCATAACCTCCTAATGCTACTGGAATTTGAAAGTGGAGGGATATCCTCCTAAGTAACAGACATGGAAAGTAGGAGATGATAACAGAAGATGAATTCATCAATACTTTTGACTTATTAAATTTAAATTTCTGGTGTTAAATGTTGGTAAACTAAAGGGGTACTAACACATTCTTTTAATTCCTAGTTAAACATTCGAGTTATTCCGTTTTTCATCTTTGGTTTATTTCTATTAATAATTATTCTTTTTTTATCCCCGAGTCTTTTGTGTGGTTAAGATTTTGCTATATGCTATTTGTTTTTAGATAGATTGCCCATTGTCTTAAGGGCAAATTGAACAACATGATTGGACCTGCTTGTTAAAAAATGTTACAACATTTTTTTCTGGAAACTGAACTTTTGTGAGTTCAATATTTTACCATTTAAACATCTTTGGAGGCCTTCATGTGTCAGCGATGAAGTCCTACAATGACTAATACTTTATTGTTACATTTTATTGTAAGCCTTGGTTTTACATTTTTAACCAAAAACACTGTTTTCATTTAATTTGTGTTTAGACTCTAGAAATTTAGAGTGTTTTTCAAGGCGTGCATCTTGCACCATGTGCCAGACAACAAAAGCACGTCAATCCCTTTCAGGCAAGGCACATTAATTAAACAAATTCCTGGTTTGCCCAGGCATGGGTTTTGTAAAGCGGTAGTGCAAAAAAAGTTAGCATGATTGAAGTTCTTTATAAATTTCTTTATTAATTGTAACTTTAGTAGTAAACAAAGGGAACCATATTAAATTTTTTACAGCTTAATATTTGACTATCCAACTGTAACAGTTGGAACATAAGGACATAGTGCATGTTTACCAACAATAGAGAAACATAATTTTGCATGTTTTGTAGGAAATATAATCGGACAACCTAGGGTTTATTATCAGAATTATATATCTTAAGCTTATTTTGTATACATAGACAAATACATACAAAATATACATACATATTGCACCTTCACTTAGGGAAGCACTCTCTTGGTGTCTTCCACGACAGGCGATAGTACTCAAAGTTTCTTGTGCCTTTGATGGCACTGGAAATTTATGCTGGAAATGACATGCTTTAAGAATTTACTTCTATGCTGAAAAGGGAGAAACCAAATCGGAACTGGCATGCCGATTTTAAGGTTTCTTTAGTAGGCTGATCAGCTAATCTATCATTTTGTTATAGTCTTATTGACGGCGGTTATAATTTTCTATTAGCTTGTATTACATTTTTATTTGATTTCTGATGTGAATATATCAATCCAGGAAAACTTGAAAGAGAAGGACGCTCAGATTGAAGAGATCACAAACCTTCTGTCTAAGAAGCAGGATATTATATCAAAATTGGAACAAGATCTTGCAAACAGCAAGTTGGAACTCAATGAGAAGGATAAGAAGTTAAACGATATTTTGCAGCAAGAGGTAAAACTCTCCAATTCTCTGTAATTTAAGCTATAAACTTTTAGGCTTCACTTTAGGTGTAAAAAAGTATTTCACTGTATTTCTTTTTGTGTAGGCAAATTTAAAGTCAGACATTGAGAAGCAGAAGAAGCTTGTCGTTCAATTTAAGGTGGTTATGAAATGGAAACTGTTACTTAGATGTATTTTCTTGCTCATTTTGACTACAATGCTTTAAGAAATGGAGTTGTGAATTTCGCATTTTGTGTTCTGGTTCTTATTTTTACCTGACTTAAAAAAAAAAAAAAAATTCTCCCAGAGGAGAGCTGAGAGTTTCGCAAAAGAAAAGGAGCAATTGAGCAGAGAAAATCAAGGTCATTTGAAACTGGTGGAGGAATTGAAACAAGGTAGAATTTTTCTTAGAATTATCTTTTATTATCTAAGCATCTTGTTGTTAACATTTGAATTCTCAAAGCAGGTAGAAGGTCCGGTAGTGATATTACTGGTGACCAGGTCATGAAGGAAAAAGAGGAGAAAGACACTAGAATACAGGTGCTTAAGCTGATTTTCTTCTTTTCCCTTTTTCTTCTTTTCTTTATTTGTTCACAATTTTTTCTTCCACACTATTTGCACAGATTCTGGAGAAAACTGTTGAGAGACAAAGAGAAGAGTTGAAGAAAGAGAAGGATGAACATCAGAATGAGAAAGCAAAACGTATCAAGTGTGAACGGACTATTATGGAAGCTGTCAGGAAAACTGAAAAGGTTTGTCTATTTGTTCTTCGAGCATATTTTGCCTCATGAACTGGAAGGGTTGTCAATGGTTAATATACATGTTAGCTACCTGAAGTCAACTTGGACGGCGTCATGCTAAGCTTGAGCTTGAATTATTGAGCGGATTGAGTTCAATGATCTTAATCTCTGGCCCTAGTTTTATTATTTTTAAATATATGTTTTTGTCATATTATGTTGGACAATTATCATGTAAACTGCCAGTGGAGTTTTTTAACTCCACAATTGGAGTTGAAGAAAACTGACATTCCTTGGATTTTATTTAGTAAATAAATAATATGGTACATGCTGTAAATATGGTCTGCCTCTGGAGTTAAAAATGCTTAACTGTCGGTGTACCTAATAATAATATTTTATTATATTTTGCAAGTATTTTTAATTTATTACAAAGATATTTGTATATGAAACGTGTCGACCTCAGTATAAAGAATCAAGTTTGAGCTTAATCAAATTACTTTATCTTGGCTAGAAAATCTCTCTAAAGTTCAAGCTGAGATATGTACTGTTTCTGCTCAATTATACCCCCAAGCAGAACACAGTATTGTGCTGTGAATTTCACCCTTCGGTCTTGTTTATGTTTGTTTCTCTCTTAATATTTTACAGGGAAAGACAACCGTTTTAGGTGAGCTTGAGAAGTATCAACTCTCGGTGAAGCGAATCTCAGAAGAACTAGAAAAGCTCAAACATGCTGAGGGCAATCTTCCTCAGGTAAAAGAAGTTGTGAGGTGTATCAATTTATTAGTTTCCTTAATGTGTTTTGGTGAGCAAAGGGTCTGGTTCCTTCTATCAGTCATACTCCGTGTATGGTGAAGGATCAAATAAATTGCTTTCAAAATCGCACTAACTTCTTTTATTTCGTAACACTTGAAAAAAATAAAAGGGAACACAAAGTGAAAAACCTTTTGTCAGAACGATAACTTCTTCCCCCTTTTCTCCCTTATTTATTAATGCCAAATTAGAGATTTATTTATTGTTTATTATTATATGCTCCTGACTGCCAGTTTGTTAATCGCTTTTAAAAGAAGATAGCTCTTGAGAGGGACTTGGGGCTTCAGTCTTGCTTTGAATGAAAAGGCAAAAGCAGCCTTTCCTATGATTTTAGCAGTTATGTATGATTAGTGTTTACATATATTGAAGTTAGTTTTGAACAAGAAAGGGGGACAAATACTATCTTTTTCAGGCCTGCTTATATTAAGTACTTTTGATTATTGATATTGTAAATAGTAACTGATATCTTGCTGGATTTAACTTTTCCAGGGTACCTTAGTGGTTCAGCTTCTTTCTGGCACCATATCTGATGATCATGCTTCATCATATCTATCTGCTGCAGAAGATTTTGAGAAAGTAGCACGTTCAATTCTAAATGAGCTTGGAACTGGCTCCATATCTGGAGATGTTCCTGCAGTTGACAATTCTACACCAGTCTTAACAGGTGACTTTTCTGAGAATTATGGCTTCTTTTCTTCTTTCTTTTTCTTCCCTTGGTGTGATAACCTCATTTCCGTTTCAGGCACAGTAGTTCCGGATCAGGGTCCCGTTATTGCATCCTCAACAGTTCCTGTAACAAGTCACCAGCAACCGGCCAAAACATCTGAAGAGAGGAGATCTATTTTACCTAAAACCAATACTGACACTCGTAAAACAGGGAGGAGGCTTGTTCGCCCGCGTTTTGTCAAACCCGAAGAGCCACAGGGTGATGTGGAGATGTCAGAAGCTACATCACACGATGTTGATGCTCAAGGAACTCTCACTTCACAAAACCAACAATCAGTTCGCAAACGTCTGGCTTCTGCTACATCTGAGTTGAGTGAGGATTTACCAGTTCCCGGGGAGACCAGCACGGATGTGGTTGTACCTGCTCTTAAGAAATCAAAGGGTCCAGATTCTGGACAAGAGGCTGCTGAAGGTCAAGCTGCTGCACTCTCAGAAAATGTTGGTTGTCCACAAGTAACAGACGAAGCTTATGATAATGTTGGTGATGTAACTCAAGGTTCAAATGAGGAGCTTGTTGATGTTGAGAAGGAAGAGGCTGACACAATGGAGGAAAATCTTGAAGAGTCAAAAGAACCCCAGTTAGATGGCGTGAATGAGGTTGGATTGCAGGAAAATAAGAACAATATATCGGATGAGATCTTGGATAAACCAAGTGGAAACGAGGTGGTAGCTGATGAAGATTCAAAGAATCCAGCTGAGCAAGAAAATCTGCAGCCCGTGCTAGAAACTGAGAGTGAGAGAGAAGAAGGAGAGCTGGTCCCTGAGGTAGCAGCAGATACTGAAGGAGGTAATGATGCGCACAATGTGGTGGGATCCTCTGAGGTTGGCGATGGTCAGGCAGAGCTAGTTTCATCTCCTCTGGCTTCACCTTCAAGGGTTGATGATGAAGCTCTAGTTACCGCAGCAGAAGGCGATAACTCTCCTGATGCTGTAAATGATGAGAAGAATGAGGAAGGTTATATAGGTGAAGAGAGTGTTGCCGAAGGATCTGAAAAGTCGAATGATGGTAATGAGCAGAGTGTAGTGGAGACAGATCCAATGCCTGAAGCCGCTGCCACTGCCGTTGCTACCTCTGGCACTAATGAGAGTGGCACAACAAGTGGTACACCTGAGGGTGAGGTCTCAAAAAGCATAGGTAGTTCAAGCGGTGCAGCTGCAGCAGAAGCAGAGGATGTGAAGCAGATGTCTCCCATAAGTGGGACTGGGAGCGGGAGTGGAAGTATTGCAACCTCAACGTTGGTAAATATTCAAGATAGAGCCAGAGAAAGAGCCATGTTAAGACAGGCAGGAGTACTGGGTTCTACTACTTCAGGTAGAGGTCGTGGAAGGGTTGCAGTGCGTGCTCGAGGTGCTAGGGGGCGCAGTGCGCGTGGTGGACGAGCAGGTGGGGGACCACAAAATTCTGATCAACAGTGACCTATTTTTATTATGCTGGAGACCGGAGAGGTAAGAATAGAGAAGATGAGATGAGATGAGATGAGAGGATGTACTTTTTTTTTATTCTCTATGAATCTTATTAAAAATATTTTTGTGAAAGAAGTTAGGAGATGCGAAGTTTTTAACGTAATATATTTTAACGGACATAATATTGAGCAGTGGCTGCTAAATGAAGGAAAGAATGAAAGACAAGCTTGGGCTGGCAAATATCTTTTGTCTATAGCTCTTATGCTAATAAATTGAATTTCAAGAATACACAAGACGAAAGCTGAAATACATTGTGGATTACTTATTTTTCTCGGGCAAGAATTTTGTTTCTACTAGTTTGTTTTTATTTCATTTAATAATAATAATAGCAGCAGTAGTATGTAACGATCGATCTTTTCACAAGGATTGGTTGATTAGCTCGGACTTTGTAAAACCCATTTTCAGCAATGCACTTCCATTGTTTATTAGATTGAAGAAACAACATTCGGATCACAACCATTATCAATCAATAGTTCGTCGTCTTGGTCGGAACTAACAGACTACATCTCTTTTCTCCTTAGAGGTTTTAAGTATCCAGTTTCATCACCGTTTGCAGGCAGTTTTTCCTTTTGGATCTGCTGTGTTAACTACTCATAAATTCCGATTATAACGTTGATTGTATCTGTCATGGAACTCATAACGCTTTTTAGGATTCTTTGACTCCAATCTCTTTCTTAGGTGGTGGTTCCACAACTAATATTTTTTCCTTTATTGCGTATATTAAATCGATTCACATTATGTTGAGTGGAGTATACTGTTCAAAATTTTGAGTTTGATGAGTTCCATTCCCGTTTCTTTCCTTCGACGTTTTCTTTGGATGAGATTGTTCGTATTTTCACTGGATTTTGTCGGCTTGCTCAATCTTTTTCTTTGCCAGTTCTACTTCTACTCCAGTCCTTATAAAATTGATAGACAATTGTGCATCTGTTAATGCATATCGCATGCCTAACTCCAAATATAAATGCCTGAATGACTCATTCTTGCGGTGTGGAATCATCTAATGTACTCGTATAAAGTACCTTCTTAACTTTGAGCGATGGACATTAAGCTTGCTGAAGTTCTGGATGTCACCATGCAATTTCCAAAGCGGGTCATAAAGTCTTGATTCAACCCATTGAATTTACTATTTACCCAAGGGTGAGAGAATGCCACTATGTTTTGGTTGGACCATTGAGAGTGGTTGGGAAAACTTATCAAATTGGGAACATTCTTGAGGTTATGGAAAGCCCTGAAATGATTTAGATTGTTGGTCGAGTTTGTGGAGCCATCGTAGATTTTTGGGAAAAATTTCACTTTGGTTGATACATGGATTTGTCGTATGACCAATGGTAGGGCGTTCTGTGCAACATTTGAACACTCAATCGTTGGATTGCCTTGAGTTTTATAGCTTTTGTTTTAATGCAGCTACTTATTTTGCGCTATCGACCGGATTTGGTTGACAAAACTTTATCCTTCATTTAGATGGTGGTTGGAGAGTGTCCGTTGTTTTAGCAGAGGTTGTGTGTTGATCCCTCTAGAGGAGGTTGAACTTCTATCTGATAAGATCTGTCTAGAAGGTTGTGCGACGTTTTTTGTCGGCGGATTTGCTCCAATTCCTTCTGTGTCTTCTCTAATATCTTTTGTTTTGCATCAAAGGTGTTGGGAAGGAGTTAAATTACGAGGCACATTGTGAGTGAGAATCAAGTTGTTGTGGAATGGATGACATGGCACTTGCAATTAATGACTGTGGCAACATCAATGGAGAATTTTAATATTTGCTGGTCTAGATGTGACCAATAAAGTGCTCATTCTAAGAATTACTCGGTTGGTTGCAATTGCATTTTATAGTACTATTGTCGTGGCTTGACTATACCTAATTAGTAAAATAGGCTAAAGGGATCTCATAATAAATGTACTACATCGGGAGGTTAGTGGTTTGGGTTGGACTACTAGTTCCAGTGCTAGCTGGTTCGGGTGGATGGCTAGTGCTCCAAGTTACCATGGGCGGTTGAAAGACAGTTGTCTACATTTATGACCTAGGCTTGTGATTTTGGGTATTTGTGATAGTTAAGTTGGGTTGTTTGGTGGGAGAGTCTGGCTATTGTTCAAAGAATTCCCATTAATGGCGTCACTTGTTGATGTCTATTTGTAAAGGATGATCTGGAATGCGCTAGATTGCTGTCTTAAGTGGTCTGCAAGGTAGAGAGTTTATACTCTGGGACACCTATTAATACTCTTAAAGTCAGTAAATATAAAATGGTGCAGGCTACTTGGTTAATGTCAAAACATTGGTATTTATGTATCTTTATAGTGCTTGCTTGATGATGTGTGCTCGGTCACATCTTGTGAAGATTCAAATAGAAGGGCTCATGAGTGGACCAATGATACATTTTCATTTGCAAACATGATTCGTTTTGGATTATTATGGAAGAATGATTGGGCCTATTGCGTGAAGCCCAATACTAAGATGAAACGTTACTTTGGATTAAATATTTGTGCCCTATCACTTACCCATTTAGTTTTTGGGTTTAAGATTTCGTTGGTTTAATTTATGATCTTCATGTAATAATGTATTGTATCTTGAGGTGTCAAATGTGTCTTCAATTTATGCTTTGCATTATATTTAGTTCCACAACTTTTGTGTGTCCATATCATATTTATATCGTGTCACATGATCGTTGACTTTAATGTGTCATGTTTATTATGTTTTAATTTCACAGCATGCATATTTTTATTTATATTGTGTTTGAATGTTTGAGTGATATTTGTTTTTTGTGATTTTAGCAAATGAGCTAATGGTTTCTATTTTTAGTGTGTGCAGGTATATGGCCGGTCACAAAGGGGTGCCTATAACTGTTAGTATTCCCATGCAAATTCATGCACATTCATTTTCTTAGCCAATAAGAATTCATGTATTTCTTCAAACATTAAGTGACCATTTGAGTTCTGCACACAAGTGCATTGTTCTTGCCAAATTCATGAATGGCTGAATTCATGTACCAAGGCTCTTAAATGAATGTTTCTTCAAGGGGAAATAATGTGACTTTTGAAACAAACATTGAATATGTAAGTTCATGTATGGTAAGGGGAATACCGTTCGTTGGTTCATGTATTTCCCAAGTGCATGTATGTCACACACTAAAATAGGGCCTAGGAGTTTTAGGGGTATTTTAGGAATTTTAGCCTTCGAGTGTTAAGAATTTTGTGACATGGCATATCGGTAATGTTTGTAATTATGATTTTTATAAATTAAATCAATTTCTAAAAATGAGTTTTAAATACCTTTAATTTTAGAAAAATGAGTGATTTGTAAAAGAGTCAAAATTGTGAGTTTTTAAGAAGCAATTAAACCAAAATTTAAAAAAAAAACCAACCTATTTCTTCTTCCCACTTACAGTTTTTCAGGTTAACTCTTCCCCAAAATCAGAGTTGCCATCCCTTGATTCTCTCTTACTATTTCAATCAATTTTGAACTCAAATTTCTAATCCTTTTTTATTTCTATCACCCTTAAACCTTAAACCTCTATAAAAGACCAAGAAAAACACCAAAAAAATACCATAGTTCTTCCATTGTCAAGTTTTTGGATTTCTCGGATTCTCGATCAAACGCATAGATTTTCTTCATCTAAGGTAATGATTCAATTCCTTATGAGTTTTTAATGTTATCTAGTATTTAAAACTAAGTTTTTAGCTGTTAAAACGCACGTTCTTGATAAAAGCCAAAAATCGGGTCATTAATGGTGAATTTCGGGTTTGTGGATAAAAACGTGATTTCAAAATATTTTTCAATTATTTTTAATATGATTAGAAGGTATCTAAATTTACTTTAAATTTTCGTTAAGGATTTCTAAGGACTTGATGAATTTTCGTGAAAATTACCATAAACATGTCAAAAATTTTGATACCATGAATTGAGTAGTTTAAATAAGAATCAGTCATAGGTGAATAATTAGATGAATGGAATTCGTTTTAGGCAAAAAGATTAAGTATAGACCGAGATATTTGAGTTTCAAGTTTGTTAGTCGAAATTTCAGTTTCTTGAGGAATATAGCTTAGGCTTGCGTTTTTGGTTGGTTTAAGTGAGTCTTTGGCTAAATTTTGATTGCGTATATTGTGTGGTTAATATGTGTAGAGCATCGGAATCATTGGAAACTTTTACGAGCAAGGTGAAAGACAAGGAAAAGCTAGTTTAAGCTTTCGGCTTTTCAACGAAAGCCTAATTGGTGAGTGTTTTGGAATAGCTACTCGCAAACAATCCGTTGTGTATTTGGGAATTTAGAGATAGCCTAAACCCCTTCTCTAAATTTCGAGTGTAAGTGTTCTTTTACCTATGCTAAATATGTGATAAATATAGTTGTGAATTGTGATAAAGAGGATTGTGATGTGATGAAATATGAACATGTTGGGATGACTATTGTGATGATAAATATGATGGTATGTTATTCATGTCATGTGACAGTATGTATAATGTGCTAATGATATGATTATGCGGTGAATAGGTTCAGATAATCGATAAGTAATATTTGATGACATTATGAATATTTTGGCCTTGTGACTTTATGAATTGGATATAGTTGGGATGTCATAGGATTGTGAGTACTCACTTATTTGTGTTGTAATATATGGGGCACTGAGGTCCACTGACAGTTTAGGAAAGATAAGGGAATGTGAGCCAAGCTCCATTCATTGAGATATGTATGTGTGGTGTGTTGGAGAACGTTGCTATATGCTTCGCTTATGGGATATGTTTGACTTTACGAGTTTATGTGTGGTGTGTGGAGATCCATGTACCCGATGAGTGGTGATAGAGTCCACTTTATGTTTCATAATCTCAAGAGCCAAATTATCATATACTGTGACTAAAAGTAATTATATGTGCTTATATGTGATTGATGTGTGTCAGAAATTAATATATGTATGCCTAAACGTTCATATAAATAATGTGTAAAAGAATGCATGGAATATGACTAAATATGTGAATCATGACACTTAGATAAGGATGTTTTGGGAATATGCTGCATGTTGTTTGGTTGATGCGTGACGACTTGTTTGCGTAGTGGTTGTTCTAGGCATTCACTAAGCTTGCTAAGCTCACCCACTCCATTTTATCTTTTGTAGAGTAATTGTGTTCCTGGTGTGAGAAGTGTGGCTGTCGAGGGATTGGTCCAAGCCATTCTTTACTCATTATAGTAGGGATTTTGCTTATTCTAGTTCTAAGGAATAAAAAGGTAATGTGGTAGACATTATATTGGTTTATTAAGATGTTTTGGGGATTATTTGTATATTGCATATGTTGGGAAGCTTGTGAACTTGGACCTGGTGTTTGGTTTATTATTTAGTCATTTTGATGCATATGTGACTAAAGGAAAAAAACATGATGTTTAGGGACTAAGTTTGAATGATTTAAGTGCTCTTATATGCTGAATTTTTGTAATTTGAAGCAGATGTATCGATATTAAGGCTTTCAGAATGATACCTCTTTATTTTTAAAAGTGTAGGGAGTCAGAATATCAATTTGGTATCGATATCTTGGTCCGAGTATTGATACTCGGGGTGTAATTATCGATACCTTGCGAAAGGTATCGATATTTTCTAATGTTTTGAAATTTGGCGAGAAATAGAATATTAATTTGGTATCAATTTTCCTAATGGTATCAATACCACTTAAAGGAAATAATGGTACCATAGTGGTGGTATCGATACATACGTAACATTTTTTGGGAAAATTTACTAAGTGGTTCCAATGCTCGAGATATGTACATTTTATGTTTGTTTGTCATATGTTAGTATTATTAATCGCTAAACTAAGTTTGCATGACTTGATATTCTCATAAATGCTAGAATAATTAAAGTAAAATGAAACTGCATGTATTTCAACTCTGATAATTACAATGAAGTCGACATGAGAAGATGTTGTGGCATCTCGATATTCAGCCTGGAGTTCAGGCTGGGTATTGGGTGTTACAATGCACGTCCAAGGGAGATGTTTGACCTTTCATTCATTCATGAACACCAAGAAGTTGTTAAGGGGGAATGCATCGCAAAAGAAGATGAACATGACCATTCGGTCATACATGGAACCTACGAATTTACATTCATGTACGACTTGATTCATGTACAACATTTATGGCTGAATTTGACCATTTGTCTGCCTAGGATAGTCTATAAATATTTTGCATTTTGCAACTTTGAAAGGTTAGAATTTTGATTTTAATCAAAAGTATATTTGAGAGTTTATTCTCTAAGATTTCACGAACACCCACGAACTTATCCAGACTTCGTCTTGTGGCTTTCAACCCTTTTAATCTTATCACTCCCCTTCTCATCTATATCCGGAGTGTGGTGATCAACTATATCGGTGGTTCCTAGCTCTCTATAGTTGACGGGTTTTAATTTTTAATTTTTATACTTTTTGATTCCTTAACAACTTTATAAAAAACGTGACATGATCTCCTATATTGTTAGTTCTTTTCTGGGTTCGTTATTGTGTCAAAACTCCTGCATTTCCTTATCTTGTTATTTTAATTTTTTCTTATGTTTTAACTTGTTTTCATATATGTTAGAAACGGTTGGGCAACAAAAGTGATCTTGTGATCATCTAATGATTACGAGCTCACGTTATTTGGTATCAGAGCTATTTTTCTGATTAGGTATCGTATCTTAATTCTTGATATTATTTAAAAAAAACAGTTCAATATATGTATCTGTAGCAAAAAGAGAAAAAGTACGACAGTAAAAAAGAAGTTTGGAGACCCATCAAATTTTTTTCAGTGAAATAGTGTTGTAGACGTTCTACACATTTTGGTAAGTTTTGGTGAAAGAAAATTTCTTTCTTTGTTTCAAGATTTTCCAGTTTGCCCGAACTACTGAATTACTTTCCAATTTGTCAATTTGAGTCTATCTTAACAAGATAGTATAAGCCTTTTTCGCATTTTTATTTCTCGTTTAAATTTAGTTTATTCGAGTCATGTTCATCATTTTCACCATCTTATTTCCATTTCCTTAGATTGCCCCTACATGCACGCTTACAAGATTGATTTTGATTAAGTTCTTCTCTAACGTTCTAAAGAGCTTAAGAGAATCGGGAGGTAAAAGGCAAGAGTGGTGAGCACATTAGAGCAAGTAAAAGCTAAGATTGAGTGCAAACACGATAATAGTGTTTCAATCAATTGAGTGAAATTGTGAGGAAGTTAAACGTGAGGTTTTATTTCATTTACTAATCTTTTCTTATTTTATAACCATTATGTTGCAAAATGAGCGTGAAAGAGGACGAGAAGGCGTACTTAATTTGGAAACACAAGCTTTGATACGCGAAATGCGGAGGTTGTTAGATGAAAGACTTGAAACAATCAATGAAAGGTTGGAATAAGTAGAGGCACGAACTTGATGAGGAAGATCTCCAAGAACCCTAAGCGTGGAGAAGGAGATGCTTCAAATATATTCGATAACTATGGATATGATGGTAATGAAAAAGATGATAACGAAAGAGGTTTTGTCATTAGCATGAGGCAAAATGAACAAGACCAAGGGAAAGACGAGGCCGGGAATAGGTTGATGAAAACCTTGGAAATATCACATTAACAATTCCTCCATTCTAAGAAAGAAATAACCCGGAGGCGTACTTAGAATAGGAAAAGAAGATAGAGCTTGCCTTTGATTGTCACAACTATTCTGAACTCAAGAAGGCTAAGTTAGCTACCATTGAGTTTATGGATTATGCCATGATTTGGTGGGACCAATTAAACTTGAGTCGGAGGAGAAATAGAGAAGGATTGGTGGAAACTTGAGCCGAAATGAGAGCTATCATGCGAAGGATGTTTTGGGTCGCTGGGACATCCTGTGGCGCAGCAGAAAATTATTCCCGCTTTCTTTTGCCCTTTTTCTTGCGAACCATCAGAACGGGCTTACGTCCAGCCTGTTTCATGTTACTTTAAGCAATTTGTAACATGTTGAATAAATGTGGCAAAGTCTTATTAATCTCATTCATATTGAAATTAAGCAAAAATTGGCTAAAACTATTTGACAGCGATGGCAAAATAACACCGATGGCTAATTCCTCACCTAGAGGGAATCCAAGTTTTTCAAGGCTTTCTATATAGCCTATCATTTTGAGAACGTGAGTTTCCACAGGAGTTCCCTCCACCATTTTGTATCGAAATAGAGCCTTAGAGGTCTTATACCTCTATTGACATGCTTGCCCCTCATATAATTCCTTGAGGTGCTGGATTATATCATAAGGAACCATATCCTCATGTTGCTTTTGAAGTTCAGGAGTCATAGTAGCAAGCATTAGACATCCTATGTCTACCATGTCATCAATGTGCTTCTTATAAGCATCCTTTTCAGCTCTAGAGGCATTAATCGCTGGTTCATTAGGAACGGGTTCTTCAATGACATACAATTTACATTCTTGCTTGAGGACAATCCTGAAGTTACGGAACCAGTCAAGGAAGTTTAAGCCATTCAACTTGTCATTATCAAGGATGGATCACTGTGATAATGAGTTTGTGTTGTTTGCCATAATAAATCTACAGGAGTGAAATATGTGCATGAGTAAACTTACGAAGTTTATTACAATCATTAAAAGGACTTTATTAAATGATGCTCCTACTATTTTATTCAAAATTAATAACCCTCATGTATTAATTTCAAAAAATCCTTTCTCTCAAGTTTTTCTAGCGGTTAAGGATCTATATTTTACCTCCTGTCAAGTCATCTTTAGCTTTACTCTCAAGATTATGGTTATTTAGATAAGCAACACTTGCTAATTACATCAAATGTAACTCCTTACTATTTGGTGGACAACTTTTGTTCCAATTATATCATGATTATCCAAATCTCTTACCTCTAGATTTCTAATCCTATTAGAGTAACCCAGTTAAGTTATTAACCAATATTATAACCGACGAATATCACTTACTTATTCTTAGCGTTTGACCAAGATAGATACAAGTACTTCGCTTTAGCATAACCCACATTGTATCGATCGAGGCTTTAACGAGGGTAAATATTGGAAGGCTATCTTAACTTAATATTTTATTGAGGGTTTTAAATAACAATTATCTCACCATTAATAGTCAATTTGGCTTATTAATATTTTAATTGATCTCATCAATTTTAATAACATACATGTTAATATATCATCCACTGCATCACATACATGAAAAATATAAAGTAGTAAATAAAATGCAATGGTTATAGCACATAAAACTAATATGGTTCCTCTCAAGCCAATAGGAGAACTGAAAGGAATCCTAAGGGTGCAAGATGCTTCTCAAGCTTCTTCTCTGCATTAGGTAGCTCTACCTTCAACTCCTTTAGTCCGTAGCAGCTCGAACAAATTTACAAATTATAGAAACTCGTTTTACATACGAAGGAGTAAGATGATAAAAGAAACACAATAGGAAGTATAGAAAGACATGACACACATACCATATTAATAAATTTACAGCCTTTGTGAATAATAAAATAAATGTGTTATCGGGCTATAACTAAGCATTCCCAAACACCATGCAAATCAACCACAACATACAACATTTAAAATAAAAATATGTTATGTTTTATTTTTTAGTCGATTGTTAAAATTAGAACAGTGATAAATCTGGGGATTTGTGTGTAATGACTTTGTCGCACAAGTAAAAATTCCAAATAGGATTGTTTTTTTTTTATGACCTTTCTTACAGGAACAACCATTGTTCCTTTTCAAAAATACTAGTAAGTTAACTGTTAATTCTCGATCAGTTAACCGACCTAAACTACTATTAACCGAATTAACTGACCCTTTTAAACCCTTAACTGTTAACCGAACTGAAATTTTTTCAAAAAAAATTAAACGAACTGAAGTTTTTCGGTTAATTCTGTCAGTTAACGGAATTAATCGAAATTTATATATATTTTTTATTTTTGGTTAAAACAAGTATAAAACATATAAAAAATTAACCGACTTAACTGACCAATTAATTTATATTTCTAAAAAATTAACCAAACCGACCGAATACTTATATATTATAATATTATTTATTAAATTCAGTTAATTCAGTTAATTGACCGATTTTGAACCGAATTAATCGTTAACCGAACTTCTAAAAAATTATTAATTGACCTCCAATCGAATTAATTAGGTTAATCAACCGATTAATCGAATTCGATCTGTTAACCAAATTAATTCGATTTTGCCCGAAATTTACACACCCCTAGTGGTTCTGTGCTCTACTTTTATGTTTAAGGTCTAGAGTTCGAGTCGCATTGCTAAAAGTTTTATTATTTTAAAAAAAACCCTTATCCATGCATTACATAGTTAAGCTCAATTCAGTGTAAACTTGTGCCAAGAATGAGCCTGCTGGTTCACTAACTAAGCATCCGTCTACTCTTTGGTCTTGTGTTCGAGTCCTAGAGAGGAGAATAAGGAATATTTTTGTCAAATGCTAGAAGTTTGCTAGGAAGTTAAATTTTAATTAACATTAGTTCCAGATTTTAATTTTTTCTTAAGTTTTCTTCTCTTCTCATTCGTTACTTTTCTTTCTTTTTATTCTTTGTTCTTTTTTTTTTCTTTTTATTTTGCTGATCATGGTCGTAAGAAATACAGGATTAGTTGAAATTTTGTTGTTAGCCGTTGGTCGGAAGGTTATCGAGTAAGTCACTGTCAATTCGTACGTTTCCACGATTTTCCTTTGTTTTCATAACTTGCTTTGAATTGGGTATTTTGTGTGTTGTGAGAATATCTGATAAACGATTGGTTGTTTCCCTATTATGTGAGAATATTGAAAGTAGGGAATAGCAACACGATAATTTCAGTGATCGTCATTGAATTTTTGGTAAGTTTTGGTTCTATTGAAGGTCTCGTGTCAAAATTTTTGACATAAGCATTATGCCCGAAATCGAGAAATTTTGTTGATTAAAGGGCTTAATTGTGTGACTGAATGATTGTTTTGGGTTTCAGAGATCCTTTATGTTGTTATTGCTTTAAAATCCCTTTCGGTGCGTACCAAAAACCCTTAATTTTGTGAATTTCAGATGCCGAAAAATATGGCTATCGACGCCATACGGCCAGAGAAATGGGCATGTGGTTGGCCGTGTAACTTACTATTCATCAAATTTGAACACACGGGCAAGGGACACGGTCGTGTGTGCAGGTCGTGTGTGGCCATGTTAGTATAGGGTTCACATAGGAAATGGACACGGGCATGTGTCTAGGCCATGTAACTCACTATTTATGATTTAGGACCACACGGCCAGGGACATGGGCATGTGCCTAGGTCGTGTAAACCACATGGGCAAGGATATGGGCATGTGTCTAAGCCGTGTGAGCCATACAAACAAGGACATGGATGTATGTCCAGGCTGTGTGAGCAACACGGGCAAGGACATGGGCATGTGTCTAGGTCGTGTGGCATATAAATAGGATTTAGATCTTGTTTCTGAGGCCGTGAGTGTTTTCCAACACGAGTATTGACCTCCACAATGTATGCATGATCTAAATTTGATTGTATGAGGACTCTCTGATGCTCTAAGACTGATATATGGATGATATAAATGTATGTGTACTGTTATGGCTATTTTTGATACTGATCTATATTTTCTATTTATGAAATGAATTAGAATGACTGAACACATATTATGGATATTTGTAATCTACATTTGCATAGGTTGTGATTTTGTGAAGAAAGAAGCAATTTTCTCTGAACCAGTGGCTAAGCCACGATGTGTATAAATACTAATCTAGCGTATTGTTGCATTTCCATCAAGTAGCTAGGTTGCATCTCTATAAACATATCAAATAGACACTCTATGGTGTGTAGGGTTGGTTGGGCATTGAAAGCCCTCAACAGTGTGTTGGGATGCCCAAAGATGATGTGTAGCAGATGGGGGTAGGAATAACTGCATATGAATCTGATCTGCTCTGTATATGAAACTGAAATTGCTTCTGCGTATGTAACTGAACTATTCTGTATCTGAGATGAAATTGCTTTTGTTATCTAACCGAATCTTGGGATTCGGGAACTTTCTTATATATGTGTTTTAACTGAACAAACATCTTTTACGCACTGAGTTCACAACTTATTTCGTTGTTGACTGGATTTCAGGTGGCTCTCAGACTTGAATGGGTCGGCACTGCAGGAGCTCAGTCAAACACTTTTAGCTTTCCTTTAAATTCTACTATTAGTAATTCTAGCATTTTATGCTATTGTGATGTTGGGAGGATTATGTAGTTAGTTAATTGCTGTGATGGATATAATATGTTGAATGGTTTCATTTTGTCTGCGTTATAAGTGTGGTTTCCTAATATTGATAATTTAACTCTCTGGACTTGGTCTGGTCGTGTAGGACAGGTTTAGGGTGTTACATGAAATCTAAAAAATACGAAGGAACCACTGTTGGTTTTATCCCCTTTGCACGTTGTCGATCCTAAGCCGCAATAGAATCGTCCCAGCCTCTACGTAGTCTACCTAGTTACGAACGAACGGACAAAAACTCTCTCTGAATGTTTTAGAAAGTTTTTTTTTTAAAAAAAATGTGGCTGCTAGACCTAGGTTTCTTTTCCTTTTTGTGGTTAATATTGGTAACCTTAGGGTTTTTATAATTTCTTTTTATTTTAATATCCATATTAAAACTGGAATCACCCATTCTTGGTTCCAGAAAACATAAGGAAAATATCATAATGTAATATCCTTTCCAAAAAGATATTAATTTCCATATATTTTATATTTGACTGAAATTATTATAACACCTTATTTTAATAATTTCGGTAAACAATACATAATTAATATTTTATATGAATCAAATTCATATATTTATTTTAACTATGTTCTCTATTCTTGCACAACGAATTTTTACATATACTGTGTTTATTATTTAACTGTCAAATTAAATTAATTCAATAATTAATATAATTCTTGTGACTGTTAAACTTAATACCAACTGTGTTTAGATTTTGTTCGTTTCAACCATAAGGTGTGACCCTGTAGGCTATTATAATATTGGTAGTAATACTAGAACACTTCTAATGTTATAAGTAATGAGTGGCATCTAGCAATGCATCATCGTTACCCATGTTATAGGAAATCATGGTTCGACATAACATTTATGTGATAAATTTTCATGTATTATATCTTTTTATCCTTTATAACTCGATTGGACACAAGTCATGAAATAGTCACACTTGCAAAGTCCAATCTCATATTTCTTGATACCTGAAGTAGACTACAATAAACAAATAAGTGTAATATCTCATATTAACTTATTTGAGCATGGCCACGCATTTCTAATTTCACTTTATCAAGTGGCCTAAGATATTGCTCCCATTATGTAGGAGGGACAAATTCTATCTTGATCAATCATATCCCACTACATAGATTGTGGCATACTATAACGCCCCAAAATTCTTATTTCGACTTTTGTGTAAATGTGACACAAATTTGTATCTGCTTCAGTGGTTAAGTGTTCTGGGAGTGTGTGAGAGGTCCTAAGTTCAAGCCTTACATTTGGCAAATTTTGGTATTTTTTTGACTTAAGCCTTATACTTGTTCAGCGGGCTTATAATTAATTGTCTATATTTCCATACTAGAATGAGCCTGCTGGTTAGATTAGTAAGAGTGTGTTGTGTTGTGCTGGAGGTCTTGTGTTCCAATCTCCGCGTTAGCATGGGTATTTCTTTTGCTCGGTTATCAGATAGAATTTGGGTTGAGCTAGAATTCTGAGAAGTGGGTTAGTGGGAGAATGAATTTAAGGATTTTGGGGAAAATCTAATTAGTTTTATTTTTTTCTCTCCTACCGAAAATCCCTGTGTTTTTTTGGTGTCTTCTTCTAACTTTCGTCTTTTTTCAGACTTTTCTTTTTGGCTGCCATCATTTTGATTTTTGTTCGCTTTTCTATCGTGCAAATCTTCGTGGTTGGGTACTTTACGTAAGTTCCATAAAAGTTTTGGAATTTTGGAAAACGATTTCGATTTTGTTAATGTGCCGATTTCGTGTTTAGGTATTTCTCAAGGGAGTCAAATAGCGTTTTCCAGTGAGTAGGGTGTGCAGGCTTCCGTATTCACTCCGGTAAGTGATCGAACCTTCATTTGAAGTATTTTCTTGAGTTTGTCATTTGGGGGTGACGAATAGTTTGGCTTCGTTAGATGGAATTAATCAGGTTTTGGTGTTGTTTTTAGGTATTGGCAGGCTTGGGAGTGGTTTCGCATCGAATCGATAGTAGGTGTGTACTCAAAAATGCAGAAAATGAGATTCGACGAAAACCGAAATTAAAAATTGTCGATGCTATACAGGCGCGTGGTCGCCCGTGTGGTAGGCCGTGTATGAGAACATGGCTGTATGGTCGATGAAGACGTGGCTGTGCGCAGCACATGGCCGTGTGGTGGCTGAAGTGTGGCCTTGTGGGCCACACGGGCAAACCAAATTGGGTCGTGTGGGCCACACCAGTGTGTGGGTCCACACGGGCGTGTGGAAATTTAGGTTAGGCCTTGTGATCCACACGGGCCATGGCCAATCTGAGCGTGTGGGCCAGACGGGCGTGTGGGCCCACACGGGCAAACCAAATGGGCCTATGGGCCCATTTTGCTAAAATATTTCCTAGGGTTGCACGGGCCACCCAAGTCGACTGTGAACCTACTGTAGGGTCGGTAAACGCTATTTAGACTCTAAATTATGTGACCTGAATATAGTATGTATGTATTGAGCACATTAAATTTATGCATGTTTACTGATCCATATGTATGACTGATAACTAAATTTTAGCATGAATTTTTGTATATCTGCATTGAGCATGTTTAGTTGCATCTACATTGGGGTGGGATGATTGATTATTGGAGGAAGTGTAATAAAATACTTTCATGCCAATTATCTGACAACTCAGCTGCAATATTAATGTTATGTGCCGAATTCGGTACAATTTGGTGTGTAATGCTGGGTGGGTGTTTTAAACCCCATATGGTGTGTAGGGATGGTCGGAGATAGTGTGTAGAGGCTGGTGTGTAGGATACTGATTTCTGTTACTGTATGCATACTGTATCTGAAACAGGCCAAGGCCCTAAATATTATCTGAAACTGTATCTTAACGGGCTAAGGCTTAAACTGTATCTGAATCTGTAATGGGCTTAGGCCCAGACTGTATTTGACTGATAACTATTGTCTGACTGTATGCATGTCTTCTGTGGGGATTACACACTGAGTTTACGTAAACTCACCCCTTTCTGTTTTATCTGTACAGGTAATCCCTAGACTTAGACGGATCGGTACGACGGAGGACTCAACGGTGACCACATGTCTATTGAACTGTTTTAATTTCATTTATGGTTTTTATTTCCTATTTGTTTTCTAGGGTATTTTTGATGTAATTTGGGACTTTTGGACTGTTTGCCTTTGTTTTGGATTTTAATTGTTTTCATGGACTTTTAAACTGCAAAACATAACGAAAACTCAGTTTAATTAAACACAACATTTTTCCTAAACGCGAACAGTTTTCTTTAAATATCACGATTTTAAAAGCTTCCACTACAGAATATGTTTTTAAATGAATTAAATTAATGAGAGATAAATACAAGCTAAAAAAAGGGAAATGGTTTGAACTTGATAAATTCGATTTCAAATCCCATTTCATGTGACATTGCTAGTTCGACCATAACGTTTAGGCTGAGTTTGGGGTGTTACATTTAGTGGTATCAGAGTCAGGTTGTAAAACTCGGTTGTGGATTTTGGGTTTAAAACTTGGTTTTTAAGAACTGATTTTCAAATAATTTGAAATGATTTGACTGGGAATATGGTACACCGAGTCTCTGGTGCCGATCTAATAAGTATTCTGATAAACTATTATGGTATTATAGATAGTCTGTTATGAAAACACTCTAGTTAGTGTATACTAAAACTGTAGTGGAACTGAAACTGATAGAGACTGTACTTGTGAAAAACAAACTTTAAAATTATGAAACTACTTTACATAAATCATTTGTTAATAAATACTGAAACTGTAATTGATTCATAAAATTCGTAATACAGATAAATCTGAATAGACATGAGCACACGAGGTATACGTGGATGTGGTACTAGAGGCCGAGGTAGAGGCCGTAGGGTGGCTCAAGTTGAGTCCTCTTCTTTGGGCAGCATGCTGAACCTAGATTCGAGTGAGACGCCAGTGTCACCTGTTACTGAGACTAGGCCCCAAGATCGCATGGTTGGGGATGACGCATTGTCTCAAGCTATGTTAAAGATACTGGAGAGGGTCGCTGGGCCCAACTCTGGATCTGGGGGCCGAGGGTCGGTTACAGAATGACTCCGGTCCAGTAGAGCTGAACTTTTTAGGGATGTCACTGGAGTTGCCCCTAATGTGGCTGAGTACTAGATGGAGGCTATTGAGAGGATAATGGATGATTTGGACTGTATCCCTGAGTAGAAATTGAAGGGTGCAGTCTCGTTGCTTTGCGATGAGACCTATTAGTGGTGGCTGATCGTTAAGGAGGGCACTCTGCCCAATTGTTTATCTTGAGAGTTCTTTAAGTCTGCCTTCCAAGGGAAGTATGTGGGAGTAGGTTACATCGATGCTCGTAGGCATGAGTTTCTGAACCTCACTCAAAGAGACCGATCAGTAGCCAAGTATGAGGCCGAATTTTTGAGAATAAGTCGTTATGCGCAAGGTATGGTGGCGTCTGAATATGAGAGATGTGTCTGTTTCGAGGATGGCCTTAGGGATAATTCGAGGGTGCTGATAGCTCCGCAGAGGGAGCAAGAGTTCTCTGTTATGGTAGAGAAGGCAAAGATCACCGAAGAGGTTAAGTGCACTGAGCGCCAAAATAGAGATCGTGAGAGGGGTCAGAACAAGAGGGATTCGGAGCCCTTGAGTTCAGTACAGAGGCCTAAGAAAAAGGCCAAGACTGATGGGCCGGTTAGAGCTAGGCCCCTTGTTGCCTCTACTGAGTTGCAGCCATGTGGAGATTGTGGTAGACGCTATCAGGGTGAGTTTTGGAGGAGGACTGGGGCGTGTTTGAGGTATGGGTCATTAGAGCACTATATTTGAGAGTGTCTGCTGAGGGCCGATCAAGTGCAAGCACCGGGTTTTGGTACTGCACAACCATATATGGTAGTTCAACAGCCACCGAGGGGTCGTGGTCAGGCTAGGGGTGGTAACGGTATGGGCCGTGGATAGAGAGCACCTGGCAGAGGTGTTGGACGGACTGAGGCAAGGCAACCTACTTTTGTTTATGCTGCTCGTCACCGAGAGGGCAAAGATGCTTTAGACATCATTACCGGTACATTCTTAATTTATGATGTACCTTATTTTGCTTTGATTGACATAGGTTCCACACATTCCTATATAGCTAGCGCTGTGTTTGAAAACTTGGAGATTTTGGTTGAGAGTACTTCTAGTGAGGTGACTGTACTGAGTCCACTTAGGTAATCTGTTCGGGTTAGCAAAATGTATAGAGATGTTCCGCCAGAGGTTCAAGGGTTGGTGTTTCTGGCTAATCTAATAGAGCTTCCGTTTGAGGAGTTCAACCTGATTCTAGGTATAGACTGGTTGGTCAAGTACCATGTCAATCTGGACTGCACGACTAAGAGGGTTGTCTTGAGAACTGAGGAGGATAATGAGGTAGTCATGATTGGAGAACGTCAGAATTATTTGGCTAATGTAATCTCTGCATTGGTGGCTGAGAAACTAGTTCGTAAGGGATGTGAGGCGTTCTTGGCCTATATTAGTGTTTCTGTTTTTAGGGGCTCTTCTGTAAAGGACATCAAAACTGTAAGGGATTTTCCTGACGTCATTCTTGAGAAGCTACCGGGTTTACCTCCAAATCGAAAAGTGGAATTTGGGATTGAGCTTTTTCCTGGTATAGCTCTAGTGTCTATCGCCTCCTATCGAGTGGCACTGAAGGAGCTTATGGAGCTTAAGGCTCAACTTCAAGAGTTTTTGGACTGTGGCTTCATCCGTCTGAGTGTGTCTTCGTAGGGAGCACCAGTTCTGTTTGTTAAGAAAAAAGATGGGACCATGAGGATATGCATAGACTATCAGCAGTTAAACAAGCTGATGATTAAGAACAAGTATCCACTTTCGAGGATAAACGACTTATTTGATCAATACCGAGGGGCTTCTATGTTCTCTAAGATCGATCTCCATTCAGGGTATCATCAGTTGAGGGTTAATGAGGTGGATGTGTATAAGATGACATTTAGGACTCGTTATGGGCATTACGAGTTCCTAGTCATGCCTTTCGAGTTGACTAATACTCCGGCTACATTTATGGATCTGATGAACCGAGTATTTTAGCCTTACCTGGATTAGTTCGTTGTGGTCTTCATCGACGACATTTTGGTATACTCTAAGACTGAAAATGAGCATGAGAAGCATCTTAGAGTTGTGTTTCAGATTCTGCGTGAGTAGCAACTATACGTTAAATTCTGTAAGTGTGAGTTTTGGCTTCGTGAAGTCACTTTTTGGGGTCACGTAGTGTCTGCTGAGGGGATTCGAGTCGATCCTAGAAAGACTGAGGCTGTACTGGACTGGAAACAGCCTAAGAATGTATCTGACATCTGCAGTTTTTGGGTCTGGCGGGTTATTATCAACGGTTTGTGGAAGGTTTCTCACTGATTGAAGCGCCCTTAACTAAGCTGCTACATAAGGGCATTCCGTTTGTCTCGACTGATGTGCATTAGGAGAGCTTCGAGAAGCTCAAGACTGTTCTGACTGAGAGTCCTATTTTGATACAGCCTGAACTTGAAAAGAAGTTTGTGGTTTACAGTGACGCGTCGCATGTGGATTTGGGTTGTGTTCTGATGCATGATGGTATGGTTGTGGCCTATGTGTCTTGTCAGCTCAAGACGCATGAGGCAAACTATCCGACCCATGATTTGGAATTGGCCGTCATTGTTGCTTTGAAAATCCAGAGGCACTAACTGTACGGTGAGAGATGTATTATCTACATTGATCACAAAAGCCTCAGGTACCTCCTAATTCAAAAGGAGTTGAATCTTAGGTAGCGTAGATTGGTTGAGCTGCTTAAGAACTATGACTATGCTATTGAGTACCATCTTGGCAAGGCCAATGTAGATACGTTGAGTCGTAGGGCGATGACTGATCTGAAAGTGATGTTCGCTCGACTTAGTTTGTTCGACGACAGAAGTTTGATGGCTGAGCTGTAGGTTAAATCGACTTGGATAGAACAAATTCGGAATAGACAGTTAAAGGATGAATTGTTAGGTCTTCGGTTCCGTCAGGTTGAGAGAGGTAGCACTACGGACTTTGGGATGAATAGTGATGGGGTACTCTATTTCCGTGGTCAGATTTGTGTATCGAATGATACTGATCTGGGCCAGTCTATTCTAAGAGAGGTGCATAGTAGCCCTTATGCTATGCATCCCAATGGGAATAAGATGTACCGTGATCTTCAAGAACTATACTGATGGTCGAGATTGAAATAGGAGGTTACTAATTTTATGGCACGATGTCTGACATGCTAGCAGGTTAAAGCTGAGAATCAGTTACCTTCGGGTTTGCTGCAATCGATTAGGATTTCACTATGGAAGTGGGAACGGGTAACGTTGGACTTCGTTAGTGGGTTGCCCTTAACGCCCACAAAGAAGGATTTAGTTTGGGTCATCGTGGATCGATGGACCAAGTCTGTGCACTTCATTCCAGTTAGGACCGACTATTCTCTTCAGAAGTTGGCGAAGCTCTACATTTCTGAGATAGTGAGATTGCATGGGGTTCCAGTGTAGATTATTTCTGACAGAGACCCTCGTTCACTTCTCGGTTCTGGAAAAAGTTGCATGACGCTTTGGGTTCGAGATTGGACTTCAGTACTGCATTCTATTCTCAGACCGATAGTCAATCTAAGAGGCTGATTCAGATACTAGAGGATATGTTGAGAAGTTGTGTTATCGATTTTCGAGGCAGTTAGGAGGATTATCTGCTGTTAGCTGAGTTTGCCTAAAATAATAGTTTCTAGTCGAGTATTCAGATGGCACCTTACGAGGCTCTGTATGGCCAATAGTGTAGTACTAATTTATGTTGGATTGAGTTAGACGAACGTCGAGTGTTGGGTCATGAGTTGGTTTTCGAGACTGAGGATAAGGTTCGACTGATTAGGGATCATTTGAAGGCGGCTTCTGACAGACAAAATTCCTATATAGATCTAAAGAGACGTGAGATTGAGTATTTTGTGAGGGACTTCGTGTTTCTTAAGGCCTCTCCGTGGAAAAAGGTTATGAGGTTTGGTCGGAAGGGCAAGTTGAGTCCTGGGTTTATTGGGCTGTATCAGATTTTAAAGCGTGTGGGACCAGTTGCTTATCAGCTGGAGTTACCTTCAGAATTGGACTGTATTCATGACGTATTTCACTTCTCGATGTTAAGGCACTATCGCTCTGATCCTTTTCACATAGTCTCCGTGGAGGATATTGAGGTTAGACCAGACTTGACCTTTGAGGAGGAGCAGGTTTAGATTCTGGATCGTGATGTTAAAGTTCTGAGGAAGAAGTCCATTCCACTGGTAAAAGTTCTGTGGCAAAATCATAGCACTGAGGAGGCCACGTGAAAGCCTAAGGAAGCGATGCATCAGCAGTATCCTCATATGTTTTGATCAGGTAAATTTCAAGGTCAAAATTTCTTTTAGAGGGTAGAGTTGTAATGCCCCAAAATTGTTATTTCAGCTTTGTGTAAATGTGACACAAATCTGTATCTGCTTCAGTAGTTAAGTGTTCTGGGAGTGTGTTAGAGGTTCCAAGTTCAAGCCTTGCATTTGGCAAATTTTGGTATTTTTCTGACTTAAGCCTTGTACTTGTTTAGCAAGCTTATACTTAATTGTCTGTATTTCCATACCAGAATAAGCATGCTGGTTCGATTGGTTAGGGTGTGTTGTGTTGTGCTGGAGGTCTTATGTTCGAATCTCTACGCTAGCATGGGTATTATTTTTGCTCAGTTATCAGATAGAATTTAGGTTGAGGTAAAATTCAAATAAGTGGGTTAGTGGGTTAGTGGGAGAGTGAATTTAGGGATTTTGGGGAAAATCTGATTAGTTTTGTTTTTGTTTTTTTCTCTCCTACCAAAAATCCCTATGTTTTTTTGGCGTCTTCTTCTAACTTTTGTCTTTTTCAAAAATTTCTTTCTGGCCACCATGCTTTTGATTTTTGTTCGCATTTCTATCGTGCAAATCTTCGTGGTTGGGTACTTTAGGTAAGTTTCATGAAAGTTTTGGAATTTTGGAAAACGATTTCGATTTTGTTAATGTGCGGATTTCATGTTTAGGTATTTCTCAAGGGAGTCAAATCGCGTTCTCCAGCGAGTAAGGTGTGTAGGCTTTCGTATTCATTTCGGTAAGTGACCAAACCCTCATTTGAAGTATTTTCTCGAGTTTGTCATTTGGGGGTGATGAATGGTTTCGCTTCCTTAGATGGAATTGATCAGGTTTTGCTATTGTTTTTAGGTATTGGTAGGCTCAGAAGTTGTTTCGCATCAAATTGATAGTAGGAGTGTACCTGAAAATGTTGAAAATGGGATTTGGTGAAAGCTGAAATTGCAAACTGTCGACGCCACACGGGTGTGTGGTCGCCAGTGTGGTAGGCCGTGTGTGACAACACGACCGTGTGGTCGACGAAGACGTGGCACACAGCTAAATTGAATTGACCCTTGTAGTCTACACGAGTGTGTGGGTCCACACGGGTAGTTTACTTGGGCGTGTGGAAATTTAGGCTAGACCGCGTGATCCACACGGGCCAAGGCCAATCTAAGCGTGTGGGTCCATTTTGCTAAAATGTTTCCTAGGGTTGCAAGGGTCGCCCAAGTCGACGGTGAACCTACTATAGGGTCGGTAAGGGCTACTTAGACCCTAAATTGTATGAACCTAATATATTATGTATGAATTGAGCACGGTAAATTTATGCATGTTTACTGATCCACATTTGTGACTGATAACTGAATTTTAGCCTGCGTTTCCGTATGTCTACATTGAGCATGTTTAGGTTCATCTGCATTGGGGTTGGATGATTGATTATTGGAGGAAGTGTACTGAAAGGCTTTCATGCCTATTATTTGCCAGCTCATCTGGAATATTACTGTTATGTGTTGCATTCGGTACGACTTGGTGTGTAGGGCTGTGTGGGTGTTTTAAACCCCACATGGTGTGTAGGGATGGACAAAGATGGTGTGTAGAGTCTGGTGGGTAGGATACTAATTTTTGTTACTGTATACATACTATATCTGAGATGGGCCAATGCCTTAATTATTATCTGAAACTGTATCTTAATGGGTTAAGGCCTAAACTGTATCTGAATCTGTAATGGGCTTAGGCCCAGACTGCATTTGACTGATAACTGTTGTCTGACTGTATGCATGTCTTCTGTGGGGATTACACACTGATTTTACATAAACTCACCCTTTCTATTTTATCTATACAGGTAATCCCTAGACTTAGACGGATCGGTACAACAGAGGACTCAACATTGACCACATGTCTATTGAACTGTTTTAATTTCATTTATGGTTTTTATTTCCTATTTATTTTCTAGGGTATTTTTGATGTAATTTGGGACTTTTGGACTGTTTGCCTTTGTTTTGGATTTTAACTGTTTTCATGGACTTTTAAACTACAAAACTCAATGAAAACTCGGTTTAATTAAACACAACGTTTTTCCTAAATGTGAATGTTTTTTTTTAAATATCACGGTTTTAAAAGCTTCCGCTATAGAATATTTTTAAATGAATCAAATTAACGAGAGATAAATAGAAGCTAAAAAAAATGGAAATGATTTTAACTTGATAAATTCGATTTCAAATCCCATTCCATGTAACATCGCCAGATTCGGCCATAATGTCTAGGCCGGGTTTAGGGTGTTACACATACCCAACATCAGCCTTTGTAGTAAAACCCGTTACAGTAGACGTTTGACTATACAAAAATATATGACTCACTATGTTGGGACAATGAGGATCTCAAGTCTAAGGACTGTATACATAGTTATCACTTTGAGTAATGTTGTGACTATTATATAATAATCCAAGAAACATACTCATAGTGGGTCAGTCTAATATATCGTTCTCTAACATGTACTCATGTATTGATTTTGATATCCCTATGTCAATGACAACACTTTGTCATCAATCAACTACATATTATTCTTAAAGCATTATTGTTGTCCAAGCCCACAATAGTACTTGACTAAGTACCTTTCAAGAATAATACTATTATTCATGGGACATTATTATAAATCAGTTTATTTTACACACACAGAAAGTGAAACTAAAATAACAAGGCAATGCCTTTTATTAATAAACAAGGTAGAATGAATATGTGATTACAATAATCTCATGATTGGTCTTTAAGCATACTCTAATGGAAGGTTCATACCTAATCACTACTAAAGGGACCTTTACCAAAAGCATTAAAGTCTCACACAAGGAAACAAAAGTGTGGAGGATTACCAAAAAGAAATAGAAGTCGTGATGATCTAAGCCAACATCAAGGAGGATTGCGAGACCACCATGACGAGATTCTTAGCGGGGCTAAACCGTGAAATTGCCAACATAGTGGAGTTACAACATTATGTTGAGCTAACCAATATGGTCCACATGGCAATTAAACTAGAGAGACAATTAAAGAGGAAAGGAATTGCTAGGGTGGTACACAACTTGGGCTATACCTTTACATAGAGCGAAAATGCAAATAGAAAGGAAGTTGTACCTCAAATAAAAGAAAAATCTAATAATTTTAAAATAACAAAAGAAAAAATCATGTTTCAAATAAAGATAAAAACAACGTGAAAAAAGGATGTCAAGAGACTTTTGTTGTTTCAAATGTTTAGGGAGAGGACACATTGTGAATCAATGTCCTAACCGAAACGTAATGATCCTCAAAGACAATGGAAAGATCGAAACCGTAGCTGAATCTGAAGAAGAAGCATGCCACCATTGAAAGAGAAGAGTGAGTTAAAATATCCGGTGGAAGGTGAACTTCTTGTTGTCAAAAGAAATTTGAGCATGCAAGCTAATGAAGAAGATTCGCAAAGAGAAAATATTTTCCGCACCCGATGCCACATCAATGGAAAGGTATGTAGTATGATCATTGACGAAGGAAGCTGCACTAATGTTGCAAGTTCAAGTTTAGTGAAGGAACTTGGATTGTCGACATCAAACCATCCTCAACCTTATAAATTGCAATGGTTGAACGATGAAGGTAAGATTAAAGTGGTGAAACAAGTTTTGGTATCATATTCTATTGGTAAATATGTTGATGAGGTTTGTTGCGAGTAAAGATGATATGCGAATTGTACAAGTGTACAAGTCGAACAAGTAATAAAGTGATGGGTGAGATTGTCTCCATAGGGATTAGATAGGTGCAATTTGGTCAAGTTATTAGAGTTAGGCTTGATTAATGCTAAACCAAAATAACAGTGAGAATGTAGTGGTAAAATGAGAGAATGATTATGTATAAAATGTGCAAAACAGAACAAGTAAACGAAACAAGAATGTCACGACAAAGCAACTACAGAAAAGAAGATTAAAGAACTACAATGTTGATTAGGACGACTAGGATCACTAATGCATCTCCTTCTCTAACTATTAATGCCACAACAGAGTCTTGAACATTCTACTGCTCGATAGGTACTTCTTTCGAGAGGAAAACCTTGGGTTACCTCCCCTAGGGTATTATATGTTGATAGACTTGAGTTAGGCTATCTCTAATATTTTCTACCTTCTTTCGTATGAGGGAAGGCTCTATGTCTAGAAGGTTGCTGCAAATAAATAATTTATCATTCACTTATATTATCCAATGTCTGTCTAGTTAACCTAAACCTGTCAGAATTAAGTTATTTTTAAAAACCTGCTGCACATTTGTCAATACACAGCCTGTATAAAGCATGAAATACCATTGGATAAAATAGCAGAATAATTCCAACTTAAACTGTAAACATTAATAGAAATTAAATGGTTTAGCAAAGTAATTTCGAGCCTAAGAGATTTAGCTCATAGTTGGGTAAATCAAGTTTGAGTTTAATGCAGTAACCAACATCATCAATAACACATAAGTTCTAAAAGAAGCGCGATAAGAATCAAAGGAGAAAATCTGATATGATAGCTTTCACCTATCTAGCTATCAACACCGGCAACGCAATTTCTTGCAGTTGCCAAAGATGATGTAGTTGTTTTCTCCTTCTTCAGCCGCCTTCTTTCTTAGTTGTTCTCGTCTTTCCTATGAAAAGTTTCTTCTCATTTTTCCCATAAAAATCTGCTCCCTTTTCTATGGTTCCCCTTATGGCTTTTATAAGTTTGACTTTCTAGGGCAAGTCCATCAGCCCATAATTCTTTCCCTTTTTTAGGTGGATTTATCTGGTACAATTACAGCTAGAGCTGAGAACGGTATGCATTGAATGTTGACTAGGCATTTTCTAGGCACTGGCACAGCATTTGTGTTGGCAAACTATCCAAAATTTGTCACGACAAACCTTCAATCCTTTACTCCTTTTCCTACACTCTGCACCTACCAATTAACCACCAACCAAGTCCTCCACATAGGTAATTAAAGGCAACATGTAATAAAACTTAAGTACAATTCAAGCTCTTTAATGTAATGCTCTAAAAATACCAATCACTATAGCAAATAATGCTTTTAACAGCGTTTTTAGTGGCATTTGGATCGAAAACACTGCAAAGTCATACCATTAGTAGTGCTAATAAAAAAATGCCGTAATAAGTAAACCAATAATGGTGTTTATGAGAAAAATGCCGTAAAAGGTAAAGTTGTAGTGGCGTTTTTGCTTAAGCGTCGTAAAAGGTAAAACAATAGCGATGTTTTTTCATAAACGCCGCTAAAGGTAAAGTAATAGCGGCATTTTGCCCATAAATGCCGCAAGTATCCTTTTATTTTTATTAAAACAGCACCGTTTTGATAGCCTTAGTTTTTTCCCCAGTTTCCCAAAATTCTATAGTTTTTTCCCCAAATTAATCATTTGCCCAAATCCCTTATTTTTTTTCCCCAAATCAAATCCCTTAGTCCTTTGCTATATTGCCGTCGACAATCCTCTGCTGCATCATCATCGACAGTCCTCTACTGCATCGCCATGTAAGTTTTTATTTTTTTCATTTTGTTTGTTTGTTAAATTATTTTCTCATCTTTCAAATCCTAACCCTTTTCTCTTCTGTATAAACACCACACTAGAAACATCTTTTTTGTATAAATGACCTACCGTTCTCTTCGCTTTCTCTAAAAATTTCTCCCGATCTATGCAAATAATCTGGTAAACTTTCATTTCATTATGTATTTTTTATCTTTTTTTTTAATTTGGTTAATGTTATTGGGTTGTTGAATTTTACGAGTTGAGACTGTAATTTTTTAAGGTTTTATTGACTTATTTTTTTGAAGTATAATTGATTATGAGAAGCTCAAATCTCTTTTTTCTTTGGAGTATTTTTTGAAGTATATCCCGACCTACCTTTGTTCATGCATTGGTATATGACTGTTAGATATTGAGCAACGAATTGGTATATGATTAATTTACAGTAATCTGTTTATGCATGGTTTCTGTTTTTCCTTATTTAGAAGAACACAATATATGATTGGGGTAGCAGATAAATCCATTTGATTAATTTTTAGTATTAGTCTTGTACCATATTTGTAGGTTTAGTTCATTTTTCAAAATTCCAAATTTGATCATTTTTAGTTAAGTGCTTAGAAAATTGGGGTAATAGGAACATAAGTGCTTGATTAACTAAATTATTTAGTAGCATTGTTTCTTTTTAAGAACATAAACATTTGTTTTGGAAGAATTTGTGTGAAAGGTAAACGATTTCTTATATATATATATATATATATATATATAAACAAAATACAAATATAGAATATATTAATCTACCTTAAATATATATATATATTTTGTTTTGGAAGAATTTATGTGAAAGGTAAACGATTTCCTATATGAGTTGAAGTCTAAAGACTAATTGGCATGCCCTGCAACTTGAATTTTGTTGAGGGATGGACGAAAATCATTCTAACATATAACCATTCCAATTTTTGTGATTGATATACTAGTTAATGATATATTCACTTATAAAAATTCATTTTTTTGGAAACAAAATAATAAAATTTTATTTAAACATGAGAGTTTCGATATAGATATGTGTAAATAGTAATCTTCTAATTATATGATATAACACATAATAACCCAATCTAGCAGTGTGTTATTGTTGCTGATATCTTCTACCCAAATGCTTCCAAGTTTAAAATTTATCTTATAATTTGAGATTTTATCACACCGGTTTTAAGAGGTGGTACTAATGAAGGTTTAGTAATTTCGATGTTTAGGAATTATTTTAGTATTTGAGGAAGCTTCACAATTTTTTGTTTTCTATTTGCAAGCTGGTTTAGGTAAATATTTGCTAGCGCTTGGTGTGTGTATCTACTGTACTGAGTTTATGAATGTTAATTTGTTTTCGTGCAGGGTTTTGGTTTGGGGAAACATTAAAGTTTGGGTTTGGAGATACGTAGTTATCAGCATTAGTTGGCAGATAACATTGTCCCAATGCAGGTCATAGGTGTTCCCCTCTCCACCCACCAAACATAATCTTCTTTGCCAAGGTGCGCTATCCTTTTTAACTTCTCGACCCAACTTTTCCGCATTTCCAGTATTGTAACAAGTTTCAACTTGGTATGTCCACCTCTATCTGTCACCTTCATCATAGTTTAGTTACAGCTTGATATTGAAAAGTAGAAGCATAATGCTTGGTGATATGAATGCATTAGAGTTCATCTTTTGATAGTTCGTGTCCACAGCTTTAACCTCTAAGAGTTCATTATGTACTTCTGATTGTTGCATAAATGGAAGGCAAAAATTTTATTAGGAAATTTTATTAGAAAATAAT
This sequence comes from Gossypium longicalyx, assembly GCA_025698465.1. Taxonomy (NCBI): domain Eukaryota; kingdom Viridiplantae; phylum Streptophyta; class Magnoliopsida; order Malvales; family Malvaceae; genus Gossypium; species Gossypium longicalyx. Next base: position 82,627,758 of record CM046995.1, read on the forward strand.
TAAAATATTTTGTTTGTTATTCTGTTTATGAAATAGTTTATGAAAACAAGCTGGAAAGCTTGATATTATGTTTGTTACTTCATGTTGGTGTATTTATAAAATAAAGAATAATTAAAATATTTTTATAATAAATTATTACTTATTTGTAAATTTTAATACTTTAAATTATAATGAAGGTGTATCTCAAGATGAAGATAAAGTGTAATCAATATTAATTGGAATTTGTCTATTCAATTTTTTCACTTTAATATAATTATAAAAATAAAATTATAAATTATAATGAAAATGTAATTGAAGACGAATATAATGTGTACTTCAATATTTATTGGACTTTATCTTCAAATGTTTAATTTTAACATAATAATATCCACTTTGACTAAACAAAAGACAATTTAAACTAAAAAAATTGTTTATTTATAAATACGAACAATTTAAATTACAACAAAAGTGTAATCAAACATGAATATAAAATAGTATAAATTAATTTCGAGAGAAAAATAACGTATCCATAATAAATTTAATAGGTTTCAAGTCACCAGTTCATTTTTTCTAATTTTTAATGTACCTTGATCAAACCACTGCAATCTACTTATTTGTGTCTTTCAATCACAACTGTTAATTTAAAAAAAATTCATGAAATCCCACTATAATAAAATTTTACCTTAAATATTAACGATATTTATAATTAGTTGGAATATAATAATTTTAAATTACATTGAATATAACTCAATATGAATGATGTAATTCAATATTTTATAAGAGTTGATGTATTCAAATTTTCTATTTGCTTTTAATATAATAATATATTTTATGTTGAGATGTAATTTAAGATAATAAGATATTATTTTTCTGATATTTAAAATTATAATAAAATTGTAATTCAGTCTATTTAAATGACTAGTATAATTATAAATTTAGTTTTTTAAGTTTAAGTGAAAAAATAATAAGGCATTGCTTATCTATAAATTTAAATGGATTAAATTACAATTTAAGATGAATATAAAGTATAAATCAATCTTTATCTTTTTAAATTTTTATTTAGTGTTAATAGAAATAATAGTTCAAATTACAGTAGTAGTGTAATATAATATGAATATAAAGTATAATTCAATATTTATCTAATTTCTCGTATTTTTAATATAATAACAATGATTTTGTATTTTAGTTAAAAAGTCATTAAATAATAAGATATTACTTATTTATAAACTTTAAATTATAATGAAAGTGTAATTCAAAATAAATATAAGATATTACATTAACTTAATATAATTACAATATTATTGCTTCATAAAAAATTTAGACTTTGGTAGAAATGAGAAATTTATAAAAAACTTTCAAGTCTTTGGGGCAACAACAATGTATTGGATTGTTAAATATATTTCTTTCTTTTAGCCGGAAATCAAATGGAGTTGTTGGTGAAGAAGAAAAAGCAGTGTTATAATAATAGGCACGACATCACCTGTTTTTAACCATTTATATTATATATTTTAGTACAATGACGTGATTTAAATCTATTTAGAATACTTAAGTAACTGCAATTTATTGTCAACTTTAGACTTCAAGAACTATGAAATGGATAAGAGTTGGATGGATTTGTCAAGGGTAAGTAACGACTATCGAAATGGAGTATAAACTTTTCTAAATTTTTCATTTCAAAATGCAAGCCAAGAGAATATGATTCTTTGCCTGTGTAAGAAGTGTGGCAACATCAATTAGCATATTCGTGAAGTTGTGTACGAACATCTATTTATTAATGGCTTTATTCGGGGGTATAAAAAATGAATTTTTCATGGAGAGTGTACACCTCGTAGAACCTCTTCAACGATTAATCCAGCTTATCCTGATAATGTTCACTATCAGTCTGTCAGAGAAGATGACATGGAAGGTATGTTACGGGATACATTTAATATGCACAATTATGGTTTGTAATCGTTTCCACCTGAAATTTTTGCATCTGATGATTGTGATATTGGTGGAAATGCTTTTAGCGAAACAGGAAAAAGTGCACCTGATCAAGAGCCAAATGGAGAAGTGGCAAAGTTCTACAAGTTACTTAATGAAATGAATGAAGAACTTTATGAGGGATCGAAATTTTCAAAACTATCCATCTGCATTCGTCTTTTTCACTTAAAATACTTGGGAGGGTGGACCGGAAACTCTTTTACGCTGCTGTTAGAATTTTTGGGAGATATGTTTTCGTTTGCAAAAATCCCTCATTCATGCAAAGATATGAAGAAACTGATAAAACATTTAGGCCTTTGGTATGACAAAATTTATAGTTGCCCAAATGACTGCATGTTGTATTGGGATGATCGAAAAAATCAACAGTCTTGTCATATTTGTGGTAAATCTCATTGGATGAATAGGAATGCAGAAGATGTGAATAAGAATGAAGGTGAGGCACAATAAAGAAAGAAGCCAGTAAAGATTTTGCGATATTTTCCACTAATACCAAGGCTTCAAAGACTTTTCATGTCGTCAAAGACAACTGAGTCTATGAGGTGGTATCATGATCAATGAACTGATGATGGATTATTAAGGCATCCTGCAGATTCTTTAGCTTGGAAACCATTTGATAGTAAATTTCCAAGCTTTCCAAGCAATCTTCGGAATGTGAGGCTTGGGCTAGCATCTGGTGGATTTAATCCTTTTAAAATCATGAGTACTTCGTACAATACTTGGTCTGTAGTGCTTGTTCATTACAATTTGCCTTTGTGGATTTGCATGAAGCAATCTTCTTTTATCTTATCTATGATTATCTTTGGAGAGAAAGGTCTCAGGAATGATATTGACATTTATATGCAGCCACTTAATGAAGAGTTGAAATAGTTATAGGCGGGTGTTGAAACATACGATGTCTTGAGAAAGGAGAACTTTTATTTACGTGCAGCTTTGTTGTGGACTATTAATAATTTCTCAGCTTATGCCAATTTATCTGGTTGGAGTACCAAAGGATGTTATGCTTGTCCTTGTTGTGCTATGCAAACATATTCGAAGTGGTTATATAATGAGAATAAGTTCTCTTATATGGGGCATCATCAGTGGTTAGATAGAAATCATAGATTTAGATTTTAGAGGAACTTATTTGATGGTACTGAAGAGTTCAGAGAAGCTTCTGAGCAGACTATTGGATCTGAAATCTTGTTCATGTTAAAAGATATTAATTTCAGTTATAAGGAGATGAATCAACCACCTAACATGCAAACAAAGGGAAGACCGAGGGAGGCGTATGTTAGCGATGTTGACCGGTAGAGTGATGATGAATCTGACGAAAAGGATGAGCTTAATGAGGCGGACTTGTGGAAAAAAAGAAGTATTTTTTCTAGTTGTTGATGGTCGTAAAACTAACTAAAAATTCGACTAAGGCAAGCGCACCTATAGAACAGTAGTATAGTTACGGTGAGACCGGAAATATCGTATCCACGAGGACTAAAAGTACTAGTAATTACTATCTTTTTATTATCTAGCCTGAGAATTAAAAGAGTGTTTTTAAACTAAACTAATTTTCTAATTTCACTAAGATTACGATAGAGATGGAAGTTGGAAAATACTTTTAGAAAACCAATGGAGAAGACAATACCCAAGAAAAAATCCACCTAGACTTTACTTATTACCTTTGACTTAGACGATTTATTCACTTGACTTATTCCGTAGGAATCCCTGATTTATGTTAATATCCCTTTCGAGACTAGAAACAACTGACTCTAGGTTGATTAATTGAAATATCTTTCCAATTAAAACCCCTATTGTCGCATTAACTCGATCTATGGACTCCTTTATTAGATTTGACTCTAATCCGGCAGATTTATGTCGTCCTATCTCTAGGATTGCATGCAACTCCGCTTAATTATGAATGATCTACTCTTAAATAGAGACTTTTTCTCTACTGAATAAGCACATCAAAAACTTAATTTAATATCTTGGAATATTAAAACAAGGGTTAAACTCACAATTAAGAATAAGAACAAGTATTTATCATATAAATCAAAGAGTAATAAGATTCGTTCTAGGTTTCATCTCCCTTAGTTATTTAGGGAGTTTAGTTCATAATAATAATGGAAAACATCTCAAAGTTTAGAAAACAACAAAACATAAAGAAACCCAAAAAACTTCTAGGAAATTGGAGAGAAATCTTCAGTCTTGATGTAGATCCTCTTTCTGAGCTGATTCTGATGGCTATCATTCAGTGTTTTCTACCTTATACTCTCCGTGTATCCCTCTAATCCTCTTCTAGGGTGTTTATATAGGCTTTAGAATGCTTCCAAACCCTCAAAAGTGCCCTTTTTCGAGTAGAACTAGACTTTGGCTCGACAAGGACACGGCCGTGTGCCACGCCCGTGTGCCACGCCCGTGTGAAGGTGCTTAGGCCGTGTGCAATACTGACTTGGTTTAATGTCGACACGGCCATGACACACGGGCGTGTGGTCTACCCGTGTGTCACACATGGGCATGCGACTTACCCGTGTGGAAGTGCCTAGGCCGTGTGAAACACTGATTTAGGCTTAATTTGCCCATTTTTGGCCCGTTTCTCGCTCTTTTTGTTATCCTAAGCTCTCCTGAATGTGAAACATGAAATTAAAGGATTAGGAGCATCAAATTCGATGAAACCAAGGAAAAATCATCCATAAATATGCCAAGCATGGGGTAAAATATATGTATATATTATGGTTTATCAAATATTCCCACACTTAAGCATTTGCTTGTCCTCAAGCAAAATCCTCAACTCACGACTAAAATAAACCCTTCTAAACTTATACTTCTCATCAATAGTGTTCGAAATAATTCACAAGTAATCATACATTAAGAGTTTAACTAAAAAAACATTAAAGTTTCAAACAATCCAAGTTGAGCATTTTAATCATAAAATCATAGGTATCCCCCTTTATCTAAATAATTACCTTTAATTTCAAATTGACAAGGGTTGACATCCTCACTAAAGATTCACTCAATTCACTCAAAGTGTTTAATAATTAAGCACTCGATAGTCAAACATGAAAAGTTATTACCATAAGCTTGCATGAAAATCAAATCTCTACCACTATCAATGAGATGATACACAAATCAAAAGGTATTTAACATGGTTGTAATGGGGCTTGGGTTAAAGGTGTGGATAAAGGCTAAAAAAGAGGGTTAGAATCAACATTAATTTAATAAATTACCTAAACTTAGAAAAAATAAAGCTAATCACTGAATTACAAAAAAGTGCCAAAATTCGAACTATCCAAAACTAATGATGTGAGCTTTTTCTCAATATAACATTTTAATTTATCTAAGATCTTTAGAACAATATGTAACTGAATGAATATACATTTTTTTAAGAATAAGAACAAGTATGGGAAGTACATAATAAGAAATAATTCAGGGACTTAAAAGAACGAACATAGCTAGGTAATTAATCAAATTAAATCTCGATAAAAAGGGAGTCAATAAAAAGGTAGAAATTCTTTATGAATCAAAAGGGGTTAAATTAATGGTTAATATTAAGGGAAAAATCAATAAATAATAGTTAAGGCTCAAAGGGGTTCACTAGGGGTCAATTGTGTGGGTAGGCTTTTTATGGGGTAAATGGGTTAAAACCTAAGTGCCTTTATCATTTTAGCATATCAAATCAAAGGTGTGGTCTCGACATGTATCATCAATGCAAGTTCTAGAATAACAAATCAATGTTGACACACTCATAACCAATAAAATTAGTGAGCAAGAAAGATATATGCTCTAAAAGGCTCAAAATCTCGCGAAAATTTATGGGCATTTGATGTCAATCCTGTAAATTCAAAACTTCAAGGTAATACCTCAATTCAGAGAAATAACCTAGCAATTTTACTTCTCAAAGATCAACTTATCATACTTGATTCTCTAATGTCTTAAAGTTTAAACAATCAATGCACAGTTACTCATGATTTAATTCAAAACATATCAATAAAAATCATAAGTCAATCAAAATTCATTCTAATAGTAATATGAGAAAATTATTTGAAGACAAGACAAAAATTCAGGGACGTTTCTAATAATCAGATAAATAGCCTCCCCACACTTAAGATGTACATTGTCCTCAATGTACAAAGATAGATTATGGTAATATAAGCATAATATCAGAAGAGAGAGAGAGAAGTGAAACTACCCTGAATTTTGGGATGAAATCCTTGGAAGAGCGCAAGCAAGAATTGTAGAGAAAGTCGAATAAAAGGCATGATTCTGAGGTACTAATAAGAAAAATAAACACCACTATGGAAGAGAGTTAAGGGATCACTCGATAAAGATAGATAGAGGTGAAAATATAGTAAGAAAAATAATGCTAAATAGAATGAATATTCATAATGAAGATTACTAAAAACTAAGTAAAAAAATAAACTAAAATTAAAAATTGAAGAACAGCTAAGAAATAACACAAAAATAACCTGAAATAAAATAGTTGAAGGTAAAAGAGGAAACCCAAAAGTAGTGGACGGGGTGTGAATGGCGGTGGGCGGAGCTGCTGGTCAGATGGTGGGTAGTGGGGGTGGTACATAGCCGTGGGGAGTTGGGCCATGTGGCGCGATGTGGAGGGAGGGGGTGGAAGGGAAAAAGAAAGGAAGGGAAAGGGAGAGGTAGGGAAGGAGGGGGTGGTCGACCGGCGATGCTGGTGGCCAGAATAGGGCGACGGTGTGGGGGGAAGGTTGGAGGGCTGCGGCGGCAAGGGGGAAAGTTGGGGAAGAAGACAAGGAAAAAATTAGGGTTTGAGAGGGAGGTTTAAAAAGAGAAATGATCGTGGGAGACCCGTGTTAGGCCACATGGCCGTGTCACACGCCCGTGTGGTTCGCGTCCAACCCGTGCTTTTCGCGATATTTGGATGTGTAGTCGTCACACGACCTGTGGACACGCCCGTGTGTCCAGGCCATGTGGTGCAAACTGTCGTATGGCACCCCCGTGTGCTAAGTTCTTCATTTCTCCCACGCCTATGTGATACTTCACATGTCCGTGTGTCCGAACACACAGCCGTTTGCCTTGCCCATGTGGCTCCCTAACTTAATTAAAATTTGAAAAATTAGCTCCAGTTTTCACACGGCCTCAGACACGCCTGTGTGTCCAGGCCATGTGACATGTCGCACGATTGTGTGGCACGACTGTGTGGATCGAATTCATGAACGTGTGGCTTGATACTTGGGGTATTTTTAGCCCTGTTTCCACACGGCCTAGGACACGCCCGTGTGTCCTGGCCATATGGGTCATTGCACCTGCATAAAAATACTAAAATAGCTAAAATAAACTAGTTATTGGTGTTAGTGCTCGGGTTGCCTCCTGAGAAACTCTTATTTAGAGTCTAAGCTCGACTTACCTCTTATTTGCATGATTACGGTTGATCACGGAGTCGAGACTCCTCTTTCTCACTATCAATTCTATTATCCACATAAAGTTTGAGTAATATTTACCTCAAAAGTGCCGATTTGAGAATGATTTACCTCGACTGTACAGTATGGGAAAACATTCAGTACCGTGAAAGGAGTTGCTCCGTTTGTATTAAGCTCTGAAGTAGCAATTCGGGGGGTCCTTTTCATCTAACAATACGTTATCCCTAACTTTAATTTGCTTTGTTTCATCCCTACGCTCATCGTGATGTTGCTTTGATTTTTTGTGTGCTTTTGGTTTCTCCTTGACATGTGTTCGTCATTCATCTAGTTCATCGATCTGAAGCCTTCGTTCTTCGTGAGTCACTCTGTTTTGTGGCATGGATTAGAATGAGGCTCCATCACGTTCTTCCTAGGGGACTCCTACAAGGAAGTTTGAGTTGTAATATTATTTGAATTAACCGAACTTAGACAATCATCTTGATTACTAGATATTTTAGCAAAATCACAAGCTTGGAGAGTAATCATGTCATCGCCTACACGAAGTATCAATTCACTTATGCCAACATATATGATAGTTCTAGCAGTTGCTAAAAATGGTCTTCCTAAAATTAAAGGTACGTCACTTTCCTCATCCATGTCTAAAACAACAAAGTCAACTGGGAATATAAATTTATCAATTTTAACAAGAACGTCTTCAATAATATCCCTATGAAATCTGATTGTTTTATCTGCCAATTGAATGTTCATCTTAGTTTGTTTGGGTTTCCCAAGACCTAGTTGTTTAAACATTTTATAAGGCATGACATTAATACTTGCCCCTAAATCAACCAAAGCATTGTTAACATTTAAACTACCAATTAAATAAGGAATCGTAAAACTCCCTGGATCTTTCAACTTGTTGGGTAGCTTATTATGTAGAATGGATGAACAAACTACGTTCAACTCCACATGCGATGCCTCATCCAACTTCCGCTTATTAGCTAAAAGCTCCTTTAAAAATTTAACTGTGTTTGGCATCTGCGAAATAGCTTCAATAAATGGTAAGTTAATATGTAATTTCTTTAATAATTTAAGGAATTTACCAAATTGTTCATCCGTGTGGCATCTGTATGTGGTCGTGGAGTTAACCCACCTCAGTACAGACTCATCCAGTCTGCTGACCAGGATGAGCTAGAGGACATTACTGATGATGTCCCTCCCATTCACGAGGACCCACACCCACCACCACCATCGAGTCACCGACCTCCTGCTGCCACTTTGACAGACTTTTCTGAGCGATACACTCGCTTTGAGCAGCAGTGCTTTGAGCGATTTGATAGCATCGATGCCAACCTCCGACAGATTTGCCACCACCTCCACATTTCTTCTCCAGCGCCGTCGGCTCACAACTCCGATGATGAAGACCTTTGAGTCCATTTATTTTATTATTTTTATTTTTATTTTATTTTTAATTCTATTTCCCTTTATTTATTTTTGAAGCCTTTTGTTTTTTTTATTATAAACTCTGCTTATCTTTATGATTATTATTGAATTACTCCTTAATTCTCCTCCATAGTTGTGTTTATTTTCTTATTAGCCCTTCAGAATCATGCCTTTTATTCGGCTTTACCTACAATTCTCGCTCTCGCTAATCCAAGGATTTCATCTACAATTTCAGGGCAGTTTCGCTTCTCTCCCTCTCTTTTGATATTATCTTTATATTGCTATTACATATCTTTGTACATTGAGGATAATGTACATCTTAAGTGTGGGGAGGTTATTTATGTGATTATCAGAAAATCCCTGAATTTTTATCTTGTTCTCAAATAATTTTCTCATATCATTATTAGAGTACATTTTGACTGATTTATGATTTTTACTGATATGTTTTGAATTAAATCATAGGTAATTGTGCATTGATTTTTAAATTTTAAGACATTAGAGAATCAAATATGATAAGCTGAAACTTTTGAGAATTAAAATTGCTAGGTTGTTTCCCTGAATTGAGGTATTATCTTGAAGTTTTGAATTTACAGGTTTGATATCAAATACCCATAATTTTCGTGAGATTTTGAACCTTTTAGAGCATATATCTTTCTTGTTCACTAATTTATTTGGTTATGAGTGTGTCAACATTGATTTGTCATTCTAGAACTTGCATCGATTATACAAGTCGAGACCACATCTTTGATTTGATATACTAAAATGATAAAGGCACTTAGGTTTTAACCCATTTACCCCATAAAAAGCCTACCCACATAATTGACCCCTAGTGAACCCCTTTGGGCCTTAACTATTTTTTCTTAATTTTCCCCTGAATAATAACCCACAACTTAACCATTTTTGATTCATTAAATTTTTTTTATTTTATTGATTCCCTTTTTATCGAGATTTAATTTGATTTATTACTTAGCTATGTTTGTTCATTTCAGTCCCTGAGTTATTTCTCATTATGTACTTTCCATATTTGTTCTTATTAAAAAAAACACATTTTCATTCAATTACATATTGTTTTAAAGAGCTTAGATAAGTTAAAGTGTTTTATTGAGAAGAAGCTCACATCATTAGTTTTGGATAGTTCGAATTCTGGCATTTTTTTTTGTAATTCAGTAATTAGCTTTGTTTTTCAGTTAGGTAATTTATCAAGTTAATTTCGATTCTAACTATCTTTTTCAACCTTTATCCACACCTTTAACCTAAAGCCCCGTTACAACCCTTCAAAGACCTTTTGATTTGTGTATCATCTCATTTATAGTGGTGAAGATTTGATTTTCATGCAAGCCTATGGTAATAACTTTTCATGTTTGACTAATGAGTGTCTAATCATTGAACCTTAAACACATTAAGTGATTTGAGTAAACCTTTAGTGAGAATGTCAACCAATGTAAATTTGGAACTAAAGATAATTACTTAGATAAAGGGGGATGCCTATAATTTTATGATGAAAATGCTTAACTTTGACTATTTGAAGTTTTAATGTTCTTGTAGTTAAATTTTTAATGTATGACTGCTTGTGAATTATTTCAAACATTATTGATGAAAATTATAAGTTGAGAAGAATTTATTTTGATTGTGAGTTGAGGATTTTGCTTGAGGACAAGCAAATGCTTAAATGTGGGGATATTTGATAAACCATAATTTATACATATTTCTACCCTATGCTTGGCATATTTATGAATGATTTTTTCTTGGTTTTAGTGAATTTGATGCTCCTAATCCTTTAATTTCATGTTTTACATTCATGAGAACTTAGGATAACAAAAAGAGCAAGAAACGGGCCAAAAACGGACAAATTGGTCTTAAATCAGTGTTTCACACGGCCTAGGCACTTCCACACGGGTGATCTACACGTCCGTGTGTGACACACGGGTAGACCGCACGCCCGTGTGTCATGGTCATGTTGACATTAAACCAAGTCAGTATTACACACGGCCTGAGCACCTTCACACGGGTGTGGCACACGACCGTGTCCCTGTAGAGCCCAAGTCTAGTTTTACTAAAAAAAAGGGCACTTTTGAGGGTTTGGAAGAATTCTAAAGCCTATATAAACACCCTAGAAGAGGATTAAAGGGGGACACGGAGAGTAGAAGGCAAAAAACACTGAAGGATAACTATCAAAATCAGCTCAGAGAGAGGATCTACATCAAGACTAAAGATTTCCATCCAATTTTCTAGAAGTTCTTTGGGTTTCTTTATGTTTTATTGTTTTCTAAACTTTGAGATGTTTTTCATTATTATTATGAACTAAACTCCCTAAATACTTAAGGGAGATGAAACCTAAGACGAATCTTATTACTCTTTGATTTATATGATAAATACTTGTTCTTATTCCTAAATGTGAGTTTAACCCTTATTTTAATATTCCAGGATATTAATTCAGGTTTTTGATGTGCTTATTCAGTGGAGGAAAAGACCCTGTTTAAGAATAGATCATGTTGGAACATCGGTACCCCCATGGCACAGCGAAAAAAATATATTCCGGCGATCCAAACCATGGATCCATGTGCGAGGAACGAATCAGGGTGAAAAAGGTTTCGAAATTACTGAAACTTTAATCTGAGTAGACAGTGAAGCCTTGGCAATGAGAATACTATTTTGCTTTTGAATTCAAGCCGCAATCTTTATGATCCCGACCTCTATGTAATCCACCCAGTTGACAATGAACGGAAGAAATCCCCAAAACTATTTTTAGAGATATTTTTCTTGACAGCTGCTAGACCTAGTAGCAAAGCTTCGGGTTTGTATATATATTCACTTTTTAGGGTTTTTTCCCTTTATATATATAACTCCTCTTATAATTGGTATGTATATAACGAATTCTTAATTTATTAAATTTTAATCCGAATATAATAATCATAATTAAAATAAATAAATATAATAATGTTTTAACCGAAAATTATAATTACATTAATTATAATAAAGATTTCGATAAATTATATTTATTTAAATTTATATACGAACCAAATTCATATATTAATAGAATTATGTTCTCCTTATGTGTACAACATCCTTGTACATATAATATGTTCGATATTTGATTGCCAATTAAATTAATTCTATAATTAATTTAATTCATGTGACAACCAAATACAATACCAACTATGTTTTATTCCGTTCATTTCAACCATAAGGTGTGACGCTATAGGTTCTTGTAATGTTAGCAGTAATGCTAGAACGATTCTAATGTTACAAACAATGAGTGGCATCTAGCAATGCATCATTGCTACCTAAGTTACAAGAAGTCATGATTCGCCATAACCTTTTGTGATTAACTTTTCATGCATTAATCTTTAAGTCCTTTATCTCTAGAATGGACACAAGTCATGGAATAGTCACACTTGCATAGTCCATCTCATGTTTCTTGATACCTTGAGTAGACTATGATACACAAGTAAGTATGACATCTCATATCAACTTATTTGAGCATGGCCATGCATTTCTAGTCTCACTCAATCAAGTGGCCTAAGATATTACTCCCATTATGTAGGAGGGAGTTATCCCATATTGATAAACCATATCCCTCTACATAGATTGTGGTATATCCAATATCAGCCTTTATAAAACAACCAGTTACGGTGTACGTTTGACTATATCAAAATATACAGCTCACGATGTTGGGATAATGATGATCTCAAGTCTGAGGATCATATACATATTAATCACTATGAGTGATGTTGTGACAATTACATAATAATCCAAGAAACATACTCATAGCGGGTCAGTCCAATATGTTGTTCTCTAACACACATATTCATGCATTGATTCTAACACTCCATATCAATGACAACCCTTTATCATCAATCAACTACACATTAGTCTTAATGCATTATTGTTGTCCTAGTCAACAATAATACTTGACTAAGGACCTTTTAAGAATAATCATATTATTCTCAAGACATTATTATAAAACAATTTATTTATACACACAGAAAAGAAACTGAAATAATAATGGCAACGCCTTATATTAATAAACATGGTAAATCAAGTATGTTATTACAACCATCTCATGATTGATCTTTGGGCATACTCTTACAGATCATTCATAATTAAGCAGAGTTGAATGCAATCCTAGAGATAGGACGGGATAAATCTGCTGGATTAGAGTCAAATCTAATAAGAGAGTCTATATATCGAGTTAATGCGAAAATAGAGGTTTTAATTAGAAATAGATTTCAATTAGTTAACCTAGAGTCAGTTGTTTTTAGTCTCAAGAGAGATATTAACATAAATTAGGGATTCCTACGGAATAAGTCAAGTGAATAAATCGTCTAAGTCAAAGGAAATAAGTGAAGTCTAGGTGGATTCTTTCTTGGGTATTGTCTTCTCCACTGGTTTTTCTTAAGTATTTTCCAACTTCCATCTCTGTTGTAATCTTAGTTAAATTAGAAAATTAGTTTAGTTTAAAAACATTCTTTAATTCTTAGGCTAGATAATAAAAAAATATAGTAATTACTAGTACTTTTAGCCCTCGTGGATACAAAATTTCTGGTCTCACCATAACTATACTACTGTTTGATAGGTGCGCTTGCCTTGAGTCAATTTTTTAGTTAGTTTTGTGATCATCAGGTATAAAACACCCACCCAACCCTACACACCACTTAGTGCCTTTACGACACTTATCAGAATAATTTGCAGCCAAGCTACCAGAAAATCAGCGAAATGTCGCCATACAAATCACTTCCTCCACATAAACCAATCCCACCCCATATATAGATATAAATGATAGAAATATAGAATTAACATGTCTGCATGCTCACATACATATATCATACATGTTTTTACAAAATAGACAAATCATACATATCAATTTCTTAAACTCAAATCAGTCTATCAAAATAGGAATGTATCATGCATTAGGGTTTGTTTGCCCTTACCGACCTTACAGAATGCCCACAGTCAATCGAAACGACTTATGTGACCCTAGGGAAAAATTTAAAAATTTGGGCCCACATGCTCGTGTGGGCCCACATGCCTAAATTGGCCTTGTTCGTGTGGCATACACGCCCAAATCGGCCTAGCCCGTGTGACCCACACGGCCACACACTCGCCCATCACATAGCCGTGTGTGACACATGACTGGCCACAAGACTGAGCACACGCCTATGTGGCGTTGATAGGCCACTTTTTTGGCTTTCACCGAACCACATTTTCTCTTGTTTCTGTTACACACCTGAATCGAATTTAATGCCACAGAAAACCTAAGACCACAAGAAACCTAGAAATGACATTACCGCAACTAATTAACAACCAATTATGAATTTAACATCGTAAGACCGAATTACGCAAACAAACTTACTGCCGATAAGAACAACCACTATCGCGATTTAGGCTATTGGAGTGAAATTCGCAGGTTCACTGACTACTCCTGCACAATACACTCATAGAGAATTAATTTTCCTTACTTCACACCATTTAGAAATTCAAACGGAAAGAATAAATCCAAACAGCTTACAGAAATCGAAACCTACAGACAAGTGAAATCCCTACTTACCCAATCGCACATAAAACACCAAATTTTGGATTGCAACGAGAAGAAAACAAAGGTGTGAACAAAATTGAAGGAGAAAACGAAAAACAAAAAAATACAGAGAAGGGAAAAAAAGGAAAAACATTAGACAGAGGAGGAAAACAGAAACTGATGTCAGAAAGTATTTGGAAAGAGAGAGAAAAATTAAAATTTACTAAATCCCCACTCCATCCACTAACAACCTTATCTCCCAAAATCCTACCCACTAACCACATCTAACTACTTCAGAGTTTCAGTTCCACTGAACCTCTATCAGACAATCGAAACAAAAATTAACATCCATGGTCACACGGGGATTCGAACACAAGTCCTTAGGGTAGCTAACATCTTACCATTTAAACCAGCAGACTCATTCTGATATAAGTTTACTGAAGTTAAAATATAAGCCAAACTACCAAGGGATAGGCTAGGAGCAAAATAGTAAAATTTTCCAATTGTGGGACTTTAACCCAAGATCTTATACACACACCTAGAACACTTAGCTACTGAAGCAGATACATATTTATGATAAAATTTACAGAAACAAAAATAAATCAGTCAGGGCATTACAAGCAGGATTTTAGTTTGCCAGGGAATAGTTTCAACCTTGAGTTGAATAACAACACTTGTTGTCCTGGTTCAAATTTTCGTGGCATAATCCTCTTATCATGCCAACTTGGGATAATGCCAAGTATGATTTAAACGTTTTAGGTGGCTTGAATTATGTTATTGAAATACGACAAAGAGACTAAATTATTGTTGCATTGAGCATAAAAATATGTTTAATTGATGATCTTTTGAAGAGTTAGCATGATTTATTGGTTAATGGTTTTATGTTACAAGATTGGCTTTTTGCTAGCACCACTGAGCTTTAAAAGCTCAGTGTGCAGATTGTTTGTTTTGTGCCTAGGTATTTGAAGTGCATACGAAATTTGATTTAGTTGTTCCCAGCATCCAAGGCTTCAAGCTTCAACTACAAAATCACTGGACTTTATAATTTATTGCTTTTGAACTTAGTATTAGGCATGTACTTATTTCATTTGGTGAATTGTCCAATCTTGAGTATATTTTTATATGGATTTGATATAATTAGCATATTTGGTATGTTGGTACATTTTAGGACTCAGGAATAGTTTTGATTTGGATTTGTAATACCATCTCCTAAGATAAATGTATGGTTTATGGTTTACATTTTACTTGCCCAGTGAACTTTTGATCTATTATGTTAATATAATGATTTTACATGTTTTAGACTTGTTTTAGTAATGCCAAATGTGTTGGCATTGGTTTGGTTGCATGTGAAATATTTTTAGGTGCTTTTAGAAAAACAATTGCATGACTCACAATCCTTAATTTTTGTATTTAATGACATATGTCTCGAGACATCAAGAATATGTCTAGAGACCTTAAGATCAAAATCATGTGATTCATGCATTTATGAGTACATGTCTCGAGACATGGTGAAATTATCTCGAGACACAAAACATAGATGCTAAGTTCCTGAAAATGAGACTGAAGTGTCGAGACATAAGGGTCAAGGTTTTAAGATATGGGTCTATTGTTTTGAGAAATGAAACTTCAAAGCTAAAATTGAAAAATAAGGCATGTCTTGAGACATGACTTTGCTATCGCAAGACATAGGTCTGCATTCTGCTATTTTGACCCATATTCTTAATTTGACTCCATAATTGACCATCTTTAACCCCAAATTATTGTGTGTGGAACCAATTGAGTTCATTTATGTGCTTTTAACACTTACAGTATCTTTTAATTAAATTTCCCACTATCACGCCCCAAAATATAAGGGGTTTATTGAAATAATTAATTAAGTAATGACTTAGGCTAAATAGTTAAGTAGTGAGTACACTCCTTAGAGGTTTTAGGTTCAGGCCATCCCTCACCCATTTATTATTAAATAGTTAAGTAACAACCCGATAGTTGTGGGTGTCAAAAAATGCATATCCAGGAATCTATTTTTATAAATTGGATTCGTAAATATTTAATAAATATTTAAGAAGTTAATTATGCAGTTAATTAGGTTTCGGTTAAGTGAATTTGCATGAATTAAGAGTAATTAGGTATAAGGACTAAAATGTATAAAGGGTGAAAGTTGAATTATAGATTAAAGAAAAATTAAAGGGACTAAAGAAGTAATTATGCCATTGTCTTAAAATGATGCAGCATAAGGGGAAATTTAATATAAAATTTAAAGTTAAATATATATTATAATATATTTATTAAGTATATATATTATATTATAATAATAAAACAAATAAATAAAAGAAAAAAAAGAAATAGGAAAAGAAATAGGAGAAGAAACAAAGCAAAAACGAAACAGGAAAGAAAGAAAGAAAGAAAAAAGAAAAGGGAGAAAGAAGGAGACGAAGGCCTTGGGGGATTCAAAAATTCAAAGTTTAATTGGTTAGTCAATTTAGTCATTTTTTCTTGTAATTTTATGTTTTTGGAATCCTGATGTTAAATACTACCCGACCCATGCCAAAATTTTAGAAATTATTGAGTTTTTAAGTGTTGTTAATGTTGAATAATTTTAGTATTAGGGATTAAATTGATAGATTTTTAAGTTAGAAATGAAAAAGATTAAATTGTAGAATAAATTGTCAATTTTTTGTAATACCCCGAATTTTGGGCTAGAAGTTTTGAGTTTTGTGGTTAGGGTTAGTGAGAATGTTGCGCTATTGTGTTTAGTTGTGCGTTTAAGAGATAGAATGGGACTGTTGGTCTGGTGGATTAGTGAGTGTTAGTATATCTCAAGATTTTGGGTTTGAGTCCCTGTGTATGCATGTTAAGTGATATATTTTTATACATTGTTTGTTAAATAGTAAGTTCGCTTTATGTTTAATAATAACTTTTTAGTCTTATTTGTATGTTATTATTATTTTATTTATTTGATTTTTATTTATTATTCTTTATTCTTTTAACGTTCTTCTTTCCTCTGTTCTTTTGGAGTTTTTCTTCTTCTTTCTTTTTCTTTTTTGTTTGAAAACAGTGGTGTTGTGATTTTTGAAGAGCTTCGGTTTCCTGGTCATTGAGTAGGCATCTGGACGTTTCCGATCACTAATCAAGTGTAGGTTTCGAAACTTTTCTCAGCAAAATAGGTTTTTAGTGGCGTTTTTTTGGGCGCCACAAAAAAGTCGCTAAAGACAACGCCACTAACATTTTGCGTCATTTATGTAAAAAAAAACGGTGCTATAGAATATGACCTTTAGTGGCGCTTTTACAACAAACACTGCTAAAGAACATGACTTTTAGCGGCGCTTTTACCACAAACACCGCTAAAAAACATGACCTTTAGCAGTACTTTTCCGCTAAAGAACATGATCTTTAGCAGCGTTTTTCCCACAAACGCCGCTAAAGAACATGACCTTTAGCGGCGCTTTTAGCAGCGCTTTTCCCACAATTGCCATTAAAGAACATGACATTTAGCGGCGCTTTTCCCACAAACGCCGCTATAGAGCAGACCTTTAGTGGCGCTTTTCTCATAAACGCAGCTAAAGAACATGACCTTTAAAAAAATATTTTAATTAAATAATATTTATTTCTATGATAAATATTATACTATGTTTTATTTTTGAAATTTGAATTTTAAACTATATACTTTTAAGGATAAAAAATATTAATTAAATTAAAATTTTCTATTAAAATTTTAACTTAAAAACTAAATATAAAAATTAATAAATTTAAATTTAGAATCTAAAATAATAAATTAATAACACAATTAAAATCCAAAAATTAGAACTCAAGTTATCTTAAATATTAAAATAAAAATAAAAATTTAGAATCAAAACTAAAATAAATAATAAAAATTAGATTAAATATAAAGATATCAATAAAATAAGATATTATAATGAAGTTACTTAAATGAATTAATGACTTAAATCATAACCATGTAAAATATAAGATTTGAATATCCATTCCCATTTGAAATATCAACATTGATTATTTAAATTAATTAAACTGCTAATGAATATTCTCTTTTCTAAGTCAAAATTGCAATTCGTGTTTTTCTTCTTTCAACTCAAATAAAAATAAAATGTTGAAAACAAAACAATTAAATAAAAAAAGAATAATTAGTTGACACGAAATTATTATCAAGTATATGCAAATATGCAAGTAGACGATTACAAAACTGGGTATAGTTTTTGATCAACTATTTAGTTGATCCTACTGCAGGTTCTATCTATAATCTACTTAACTAACATACAAACATAAGTCACTCTAATACTTTTTTGCACATAAAATATTTGAAACTTACACCTGAATTCGGATTCAGAGCACATACGATGTCAACTGCATGTTGATCAAGATCATTCTTATTCGTTGCTGCAATGCCTCCCACAAGCATTTATAGACGTAGGAGCCAGTCATTATGTGCCTTCTGCAAATTGTTCTTGGACTGCAATCTAGTGTAGTTGGTTTTTCCTATTCCATTTGCCACCAGTTAAAACATAAAAGAGCTACAGTATGGTAACTCCAACAGCTTACACAGTAAATATCAAACCATAAATGGGACAAATCTTAAATCTTTTGACAGACTAGGATTTGAGTTTTGGGATCGAGAGCTTTAAGAATAGCATTTATTGCAACAACAATCATATTTCATTGTTTAAATCATATAGCATTGCTAGTAGTTTGCTGATAAGATGGAGAAAGCTACAATTAGTGAATGTGTAGTAATTATTTAAAAATCAAACTGTATGGCCACTACTCAAATGGCTACGTAAAGAGGCTAAACTTGGTAACATGAAGATGCTATCTTAAAAAGAAAACAAGAAATGCACTGCAAGCAAGAAGAGAAGCCTTAAGTTCTCAACTTCAATAAACCAGTAACTTATGTTTTACCTGCTTCTTTTGTGATCAATACAAATCTGTACAGTTAAGGGTAGCTAGAAATTACAGAACATCATAAGAAACTATTAAACACAACAAATGCCAAGAGACAAAAGAAATAGCACAATCCAAGCAAGATAATAACACAAACAACCATTCAAATTCTCTAAGCAATATATATCAAATAATTTAAACATAAACAAGCAAAAGAGGCAAAGAAATACAGCATCACTATTTTCAGGAAGGATTGGTGGTGGTCCTGTGTCAGGCCTGATTTAAGTCATATGCTTATGAGTTGCTAGTGCTAATTAATAAAAACAACAAAACATCTAAACGTTGCAAGACAATAAGTCAAGAAAAATAGGGCATGCTTTCAATACTTGGCTAGCTCAAAATGTTCCTAAGTTGCCAAAAGGACTGTTAGAGCACTGAAATTTAGTAGGGACTTGAGATAGCTAGAATTCCTTTCTTTCTACCTTTTTCATTTCATTTTGTCCTCCATATAAATTAATTAGAGTCATAATTTCTCTTGCAAAAAAAAAAAACCAACTGTTATCATGAACATTTAAATACTTGTGCACATAACGAGATGAATTATTTCAAGGAACAATTAGTATAAAAAATTAAAGAGTTGTTTCAAGGAACAAAATAATAGATACAGAGCATGTTCTGGGTAAAAAATTAACTTAAATTATTACAAAATGAAAAGTGTAACAAATAGAGCATCATCAAAAGAGAGAACATATTAGCCAGGAAACCTTAATAAAGGTGGAAGCCACTTACATAGAATCTTCAATGACTAGGCAGCTTAAAGGTTCTCTATTTAGCCTTTTAGCAGCTTCCAGGAATCTTTAATAGGAAATCGAGAGTGTTAGACTTTTATAAGGTAAAAAAAAAAGAAGCTAGAATTTTATTTATCACAATAAAAGATAACAGGAAACTGGCTTTATTTATTTATCACAATTTCAACTTTTTAACTAACAAGACACTAAAACAAAGTTGATTCAACATGTAAGCATCAGACAGTAATTCTGAACAAGCAACTTTCTTGTACACCCAACAATAAATCATTCTAGGAGATTCTGTTCAGGTATTAGTACAGACAAGGCAGACATTTCATATATGAAGAAAAAGTACACATTCTCCCAAACACAACAATCAAGATGTTCAGGTACTGACTTTAGCATTCTTTTAGAGCTCAATGCCTCATGTTGAGAATGAAAATAGAGTGTCTCTCTGGTTTTACCAGGATGCAATATGCTTCTTTGGGTATGACTGAAGGAGAGGATTCATTGGGAAATTAATGTTCTTATTACTGATTGACAATGAACTGCTGAGATTATGTTGTTCTTTCGAAACCAACACGAATATGCAACCACTCTGGTGATGCACCGCGACTGTATTCCCTCGTTGCTTGTGGACCAAATGTCATTCCATTAGCATCAAACGTTTGTTGGCCATACTGAAATGACAAAGCAGTTGTTATAGTAGATGTAAGTCTGGGGAAAAAGGAAAGAATCTTTTCGATGAAACATTCTAAATTTTTTCCCCCTAACATGGTCAATGCTGCTGTTGAATAGAATTATTTCATTCAACACAAAGCAGTTCAGGGACTACCTAAGCAAGTTCGACATGACTTACGAGCATCTAACTTTAGATAACTGAAACTAGAAAATAAATTGAAGTAATTAAATAAAACAACAAAGTCAACAACAGATTAAATACTAACATCTTTAAGAGGAAATACTTCAATGGTAGGATTCATTCTTGAATTAACTGCTTCAAGCTTCATTGACAAGAACTGCAACAGCAGTAATAATATTTCAGAATAAAACTTCGAGATTACTGAGGGCAAAATGTAAAATAAATACAATGATAGATAAGCAGAAGGATACACACACCTCAACCTGACGCTGTAGTGACTGAATGTAATTGATTATCTCATCAAGAACAAGAGCCTTGCCAATGACCTGAGTCCAATAAACGACTTAGTATGTGGCGTAAATATGCCATGCTCAGGCAAACTGAAGAGAAATTTCGATATGGTTTCAGTCATCGACCAAGTCACCACATAAGTTATCAATTTACCAATATGCAGAGACAGGTACAGCAAACAGGGACTAGTTTTTCTTATACACAAAACATTCAATAAACAAACATAGAGTTGGTAGCAAGACAGTTTACAAAATTTTCATTGCTATATAACCTATTGCAACCAGGGACTAGTTTTTCTTATACACAAAACATTGAATAAACAAATATAGAGTTGGTAGCAAGACAGTTTACAAAATTTTCATTGCTATATACCTTATATGCTGCTGGAGAGTTTCTTGATTGAAAAGAGCAACGCAGGGGTGAGATTGGGGGTGTTTTGAGGATACCAATTTTAGGGGGCAAATTTTGGAGAAATTTGGGGATAAAACGTGCCTTTTTTCAAGTGAAAATATTTTTTTTTTGTGCGTTCTTATAAAAAATCCCACTATTGCTTACATTTTTGCATAAAAATGTCGCAAAAAATCATTTTATTTTAAATAAAACGACGTCGTTTTGCACTGCTAAAAATTCATTTTGTCTGCTAAAAATTATTAAGTGATTTTATAAAACATTTATTATTACTATTTTTTATAAATTGGTTTTTATAAATAAAAAAAACTAAGTACTCTCAAAATAAATATCGTATATTTTAATAAGAAAACAAATGATTAAATGATTGTAATTAATTATTAAATTAGAATTATCCAATGTATGCAATCAATCTCTCACATAACAAATTTCTATTAAAGATTGAGACGTTAATCATGATTTTATATTATTCTTTTCCGATCTAATCTCCATTTCATTAGGGATATTTCTTCCTAACTAAAATATAACTATTTTACTAGATGTTCGATGTGGAATGATTTTAGTTTTTGTATTTCATTTTTATTTGTTATAATTTGGTCCTATCCAAAATAGATAGTTACCTATCCATATCAATCTGTTACTTTTATTTATTTATCAATGTTTTTTTTTTAAATCTAATATTTAAATATATCAAATGGTTTAGATTAAATATTTTTAAATATAAAAGTATTAATTGATTGTATAAAATTTCATCATTTAACAAATCTTAAGTAAACCTTAAACCCTAAACCATTTAATATATATAGAGTTATCTATTATCTCTTAAATAATTTAAACTATAATCATAATTATAATATATTAAAATTAATATTATCTCTTTTACAATTATATAAGAAATTATTTACTATATAAATTAAAAAACACTAATTAATCTAAACCCTAAACCCCTAACCCCTATCCCCTAAACCCTTAACCCATAAACCTTAAACCTCAACCCTTAACCCATTAACCATAAACCATAATCCCTAAACCCATAATCCATAAATCTTAAAATAGTAACTAAAGCTCGCTAATACCACTAAAGCTCAACATAAAACGACGGCATTGTGCTTAATTTTTTTGCGGTGTTTTTCCAAAAGCGCCACTAATAATTGACCTATAGCGGTGATTTTCAAAAAGCGCCGCTAATGCTCGATCTATAGCGGCGTTTTACAAAAAGCACCGCTAATGCCACTAAAGCTCAACATTGTGCTTAATTTTTTTGCGGCGTTTTCAGAAAGCGCCGCTAATGGTCGACCTATAGTGGCGTTTTTCAAAAAGCGCCGCTAATGCTCGATCTATAGCGGCATTTTTCAAAAAGCGTCGCTAATGCTCCATTTATAGCAGCGTTTTTTATCCAAGCGCCACTAAAAATGCCGCTCAAAACCTGTTTTGCTGCAGTGTCTATTTTATTTATGAATTGTAAATTTATTTTTAATAGAATGTGGAAATCTTGGTATCTTTCGGAAATTGGTTGTTGAAGTTCGATAGTACTGTTTAATAACACATAAATCCACTCTAATTAGTGTGTTTCTGAGTCCCATCGATTGAGGGTAAATTTAGTGACTGAAAAACTCGATTTTCAAGCTATTTTAGGGTGGTTTCATGACCACATGGGTGGCCACACGGGCGTGTGCTGGTTCACACAACCTTGTGCAATTATGAATTAGGGTTTTCCGACAAGTGTTGGTGCCACACAGTCGTGTGGCCGATTTGGGAAATTTTTGTCTATTTTCACACAGTCGTGTCCCTTGGGTACACGAGCATGTACATGGCCGTGTGTGATTGGGAATCAAGGATTTAATGATTTGGTACCACACGGCCGTGTGGCTAATTTGGGGATTTAGATATCCCACACGGGTGTGTGTTTTGGACACACGGTCGTGTCTAGTCAGCACATAGGTGTGTGAAACCCTCACACGGTCATGTCTATCCCGTGCTCTATTTTAGCTCAATTAAATAATGAGTTACACGACCAGTTCACACAGTCGTGTTCCTGGTTTACACGGGTGTATGTCTCTGCCACACGGCTGTGTACCTCTCTCCACATGAGCGTTTTGAACCCTACACGGCCTAGGTTAATCCACATGGTCGTGTGCCTCCCGTACTCTATTTTGGTTTTGTGTGTGTTTTTTATCTGAGAATGTGTTTGTGTGTTTTGGCCTTGGCTGGTCCTTAGTTAGGGTGGCTAAGAATTCTAATTTGGGCTTCGGCTTATGTGTTATCTGTGAGTTGTGTGAGATATTTGATTCTAAATCTGATCTGTTGAGTGTGTGTGCAAATCTACTTCTGTTTGATTGTCGATTGACGTGTTTATTATTTCTGTGAGATTGAATGCATTCATGCACTTGCATAAAGTATTTTGGGTGGGATTGCAAAGAAAAGGGAAACTGATTCTAATCTGATCTGGCAATTTTATTACAACTTATTCGTACAGCGATTTATTACACTGTACTGCATGTGCGTCAACTTTGTTGCGTACTATTATCTGATCTGGCACTTTAAACTGCAACATGTCTATACAGCAGATTACTGCATATACACTAGCTTTGCTATGTATTAATATCTGAGTGGCTTAGCCCACATATATGATGTATAGGGTTGGATGGGCCTTTCGAGGTCCTATGTGGTGTGTTTTGGATGGATGAGCTTAATTAGCTCTTATGGGGTGTGATTGGGGGACAGAGAGGTGTGTTGGCTAGATGGATGGGTTTTATTACTTAACTACATTTTATACGCATCTGCTTGAGAGTTCTAGGTGTAATATTATCTATTTGTATTCTATTTGACTCAACAACACTTGTGTTGAGTTTTCTGTGTGAATTTGGTGTCTCTGACTGTTACTTATGTTGAGGCATTAGTTCCATGTTGGTATCTGTTTCTGCGTATTTCTGTAAATATATTTTACTACCGATTTGTCATATGGAGTTCTTTTTTGTAGTATATTATTATTCGTTTGAACTCACACTGAGCTCGAGTAGCTCACCTCTTTAGTGTTTCCCCTTGCAGGCACGCTCGGTTTCGGTAGCTGGACTCGGTATGCGGAGGTCTTAGACAGTCTAGGTTGTAAATAATTTATCAGTTAACTTTTCAATTTTAGTTTTGATTTACCGTTTTGATATGTAGGATTTTATAAAAACTGCGGTACAAGTTCTGTTTGGAATTTTTCGCTCTTAAATTTTATTTTGTTCATATATTAAACTTAACGGTAATTTTTTTCTGACTGTATTCTAAACGGTTTATTGTTCCAGTTCATTGTGACAATTGTTTTTGTAAAATTTTCCTACGATCACTTCGGTGATCAATGTAACATTCGAGATTTGACCTAAACTTCTAGGCTGGGTTTAGGTTATTACATTTACTGGTATGAGAGCCAGGTTTGCAAAAACTCGGCCTGTGTTTTTACGTATCCGTGTGTACGCGTGCTTGTTAAAAAAACTTTGAGAAACTTTATCGCAATGAGCAAAAATGATTTGTGTTTGGAAATGTTTTATGAAGACAAAATGTTTGAGACTCTGATGTTGGTCTAGGTAAAAATTCGAAACTGTAAGATTAGAAATATAGATTTTTGTATTTAAATTGTGTTCGTTTCTAAAAATATCGCTATTCTAAGTTAGCCACAAGACGGTTATGGATTCTGAAGGTAAGCAAGGTCACGAGGAGTCATTTGCTTCTCTGAACGTGTGTCTATTCACGAGTTAGAGGTCAAGGAAATTTTGCCAACTTCGGTAGCGATAACTTGGAGCTTGGTACTGAGACATTGACTCAGGTAGTGAGGGAAGTACTAGAGGAAGTGTTTGAAGCTAGGATAAGGGAGACTAGTGAAATGTTTCAAGCTAGGTGTGTAGATTGTAGGAAGAAAAGAGATCGCAGTCCTATGAGGTTGGAGCCTCATTTTGCGAAGCGTGTTAAAACGCATTTGAGTGGTAATAGTGGTTTTGAGGAGGATGTTGGTAGTGGTACGAGCACTCTATTTTGTGAGCACTGTAAGAACTGCCATCTGAGAAATTATTGAAAAAAGGCAGGAGCATATTTTTTATGCGGATCCACAGAACATCAAGTCCGGAAGTGTCCTCGACGACTTTGAGGCATGTATGGTTGTGAATGTTTCGATGTTTTGATTAAGAGTATAGTAATTGTGTGAGATAGGTCAACTGTGTATCTGCTTCAGTGGTTAAGAGTTCTGGGTGTGTGTATGAGATCTTAAGTTTGATATGGTTCTGCTCGAGCTAGAGTGCGCAGCGAGAGCGTAATGGTTTAGCTTGTGTTATACCACTATTCTGTTGAATTGGAAATTTCGAGGACGAAATTTCTTTAAGGAGGGGGTGACTTGTAACACCCCAGATTTTGGGGTTAGAAGTTTTAAGTTTTGTAGTTAGGGTCAGTGAGAAGGTTGTGCCATTGTGTTTAGTTGTGCGTTTAAGTGACAGAATGGGATTACTGGTCTGGTGGATTAGTGAGTGTTAGTATATCTCAAGGTTTTGGGTTCGAGTCCCTATATGTGCATGTTGAGAGATATATTTTTATACATTGTTTGTTAAATAGTAAGTTCGCTTTATGTTTAATAATAACTATTTAGTCTTATTTGTATGTTATTATTATTTTATTATTTTATTTATTTGATTTTTATTTATTATTTATTATTCTTTTCACGTTCTTCTTTCCTCTATTCTTTTGGGGTTTTTCTTCTTCTTTCTTTTTCTTTTCTGTTTGAAAACAGTGTTGTTGTGGTTTTCAAAAAGCTTCGGTTTCCTGGTCATTGAGTCAGCATCTAAACGTTTCTGATCACTAATTAGGTGTGGGTTTCGAAACTTTTCTATTTTATTTGTAAATTGTAATTTTTTTTTATAGAATGTGGCAATCTTGGTGTCTTTCAGAAATTGGTTGTCAAAGTTCGATAGTACTTTTGAATGACACGAAAATCCACTCTAATTAGTGTGTTTTTGAGTCTCATCGATTAAGGGTCAATTTAGTGGCCAAAAAATTCGATTTTTAAGTTATTTTAGGGTGGTTTCGTGATCACATGGGTGGCCACATGGGCGTGTGCCGGTTCACACAGTCGTGTATAATTATGAATTAGGGTTTTCCAGTAGGTGTTGGTGCCACAGAGCCGTGTGGTTGATTTAGGAAAATTTTGTCGATTTTTACACGACTGTGTCCCATGGGTACACGGGCATGTATGAATGGGAATTAGGGATTTAGTGATTTGGTACCACACGGCCGTGTGGCTAATTTGGGGATTTAGGGATCCCACACGATAGTGTATTTTGGATACACTGTGGTGGAAACCGGTGGCACACACAGCGTGTGAAACCTCACACACGATCGTGTATCCGCCTGTACTTTATTTTAGCTCAATTAGACAGTGAGTTACATGGCCAGTTCACACGGCCATGTGTCTCTACCACATGGCCGTGTGCCTCCCTCCATAAGAGCGTTTTGACCCCCACACGGCCTAGGTTAATCTACACGTTCGTGTGGCTCAAAGTTACTTATTTTGGTTTCGTGTATGTTTTTTATCTGAGAATGTGTCTATGTGTTTCGGCCTTGGCTGGTCCTTAGTCAGGGTGGTTAAGAATTCTAATCTAGGCTTCGGCTTATGTGTTATCTGTGACTGTTGTGTGAGATGTTTGATTCTAAATCTGATCTATTGGGTGTGTGTGCAAATATGCTTCTATCTGATTGTCGATTGACGTGTTCATTATTTTTATGAAATTGAATGCAATTATGATCTTGCATAAAGTATTTTGGCTAGGATTGTGAAGACAAGGGAAATTGATTCTGGTCTGATCTGGCAGTTCTACTGTAACTTATTCGTACATCGATTTATCGCACTGTACTATATGTACGTCAATTTTGCTGCATACTATTATCTAATCTGGCAATTTAAACTGCAACATGTATGTACAGTAGATTACCGTATTGCATTGTACTGCATTTACGCCAACTCTGTTGCGTATTAAGATCCGAGTAGCTTAGCCTACATATATGGTGCGTAGGGTTGGATAGGCCTTTCGAGGTCCTATGTGGTATGTTTTGGATAGATGAGCTTAAATGGGGTGTGATTGAGGGACGGAAAGGTATGTTGGCTGGATGGGTGGGTCTTTTTACTTAACGGCATTTCATACGCATCTGTTTAAAAGTCCTGATGTAAGATTATCTGTTAGTATTCTATTTGTCTAAACAACACTTGTGTTGAGTTTTCTGTGTGGACTTGGTATGCTCTAACTGTTATGTGTGTTGAGGCGTTGGTTTCTTGTTGGTATCTATTTTTATGTATTTCTGTAAATATATTCTGCTATTGATTTGTCAATTGGAGTTCTCTTCTGTAGTATGTTGTTATTCGTTTGAACTCACACTGAGCTCGAGTAGCTTACACCTTTAGTGTTTCCCCTTGCAGTGACGCTTGATTTCTGTAGTTGGACTCAATATGCGGAGGTCTTAAACAGTCTCGGTTGTAAATAATTTATCAGTTAACTTTTCAATTTTTGTTTTGATTTACCGTTTTGATATGTAGGATTTTATAAAAACTATGGTACAAGTTCTGTTTGGAATTTTATGCTCCTAAATTTTATTTTGTTCATATATTAAACTTAATGATAATTTTTTACTGTATTCTAAACGGTTTAATGTTTCGATTCGTTGTGACAACTGTTTTTGTAAAACTTTCCTACGATCACTTCGGTGATCAATTTAACATCTGAGATTTGGTCTAAACTTTTAGGCCAGGTTTAAGGTGTTACATTTTGAGTAATAGGGACTAAATTGTGAAAATTCAAAATTTATAGATTTGAGTGAAAATAAGGAGTTAAATTTAGTTTAAAGTGGAATTTTTATGAAAATATAAGATTAAATGTAAAGAAATAAAATTACTGTTGGTTTAGGGACTAAATTAAAATTTAGGCAATATTTGAGTAAAAATTGAAATATTCAATATGAAATTGAATTGTGTTGTATTGATAATTTTTAATTGTTTTAATTCCGTAGCTAACGTCATACTGAAACTTTCGACTAGAAAGGGGAAAGATAAAATCAACAAGGGATAGCTCGAAATTTCTAATTTATATTTCTATAATCCGAACTTAGTTATTAATTGTTGTATTTTGATTAAATGTTTATGGTAAGTTATTAAGGTGAGTATTTGGCATTTTGATATTGAATTGAATTTATATGTATATGTGATTATATAAAAACTGATATTGGATATTGATTGTTTTTTAAATGTGAAATTAAACCCTATTAACTGTATCGGACTGAGTCAGATATAGATGACATGCAATAGAATTGGAAGAGTTCAGGGATTTCTTCGACTTCGAGTCGATGAGACACTGGGTGTCAATTTACTACATCGGATTAATTCGATGAGGCACTTGGTGCCAATTTACTTCAGTTTAGCCGATGAGATAGTGATTGTCAAATTATTACTTTGAATTCTCCGATGAGGCACTAGGTGCCAAACTAGTGTGTTTTGGTTGGATTTGTGTATCCATTAGAGTCTGAGTCGTGTTAATAGGGGTAAATGAATAATAAAGTTTTATAATTGATATTGAAATGGCATGGTATGATAAATAGAAGTGAAATAGTGAATTGAAAATAGAATGTGAAATATGTTGCAAATATATAGAATATATGAGTTATATACTCATGAAATGAATATGGAATGGATAAAGCAATTGTATAATGAAATGTTAAATAAATAGTGAAAAGCTATTTATATAGCAAGTATGAGAATTGAGATATTTATGAAACAAATGAAATATGATAAGGTTGTTGTAATATTTAAATATTAATATTTTTTTATATTTTAATTGTGTATTTGTAATTTCTTATTTTTAAATATTCGGATTATAGAAATACCATTGAGTTTTACTCAGCATACGATTTTGTTTTTCGTGCGCAGGTTAGGTACTTAATTTTGATCGTCGATTTAGCATCCAACAACGATCTTGAACTCAAACATGGTGATGTCTATCCTTTTGTGTCGGCATGTGCCTAGGGTGTCTAACTATTAATTATTTTGTGAGTTGATTGTAAATGAGGTTATAAATATAATGTTAGTTTGGTGTGTATATATATAAATATAAACATGTGAAATTAAGTTAATATTTAAGTGATCATGAATTAGGCAAAATAGATTGAAGTTGACATGTTTACAAATTGGACTTAAATGATGTTTAGTTGATATGAATTGATGATACAATTGTTGTCGACTAACTGGGCCGTGTGAGACATACGGTTAGTACACGGGCGTGCAAGGCTATTTCGAAAGGGCACACGGTCTGGCATACAGGCATGAGGTTCGGCTATGTGACCCAAGTCAGAGTGTTACACGGGTATAGACACAAGCTGGGACACGGGCCTATGAACCCTACAGCTTTGAGAATTTTTAATATTTTTTGAAAAAATCTTTGAGTTTTCGAATTAGTCTCGATTTGTTTCTAACGCATATTTTGGGGTTCGAGGTCTTAAATAAGGGACAGTATGTATGAGTTTAATTGGTTTTTGACGTGAATATAATATGATAAGAAATGTTTGTAATTTATGTCTGTTTGATCGATAAGCTTCAGTAATGCTCTGAAACCCTATTCTAGCAACGAATGTGGGTTACGGGTGTTACATTTAGTGGTATTATAGCTTTGCAGGTTTAGTCGATTCTTGGACTAAATCGAGCTCATAATTGAGTCTAGAGGGACATGCCATAATTTAGTCAAATCGAGTCGAGATTTGGATGCTGATATATATATTGTTTTTGTTTTAAAGTTGAAAATGTCGGATGATTATAATGATGATGTTGATCAAGATATGTACACCGGAGATGATGTCTCCAATGAATTAGATGAAACCGAATCGGCAACACCAGGTGTTAATTCAGTTAGTACTCAACAACCTAATGTTGAACGAGGTAATATTAAGGAAAGAGATAATTCATAGTTACTTAGAGCTATTGTTGATGCTCTTCAGCGTGTGGCGGGAACCACATCCGCTACGACATCTACCCCTATTGTTCGTCGAGCTCCATTAAAGAATTGTATAAATATGGTGCAACTAAATTCTTGGGATTGAAAGGAATTGATCCTTCCACAGCTGAAATTTGGATTGAATCTACTAAGACAATCTTGCAACAATTTGAATGCAATTCGCATGAAAGTTTAATATGTGTTGTTTCTCTACTGCAAGGAGAAGTGTATACCTGGTTGCAGTCAGTGACACGTCATGTACCTGCAGATCAAGTAAATTGGGAATTATTCCAAAAGGAATTTCAAAAGAAATATGTGGGTGAGTTGTATATTAAAGACGGAAAACAAGAGTTTTTTATGTTGAAACAAGGTAAAATGCCTGTGGTTGATTATGAACGAGAGTTTTCGCTACTTAGTAGGTATGAGTTCAGGTTGTGCCGACTGAAAATGACAGTTGCAAGCAATTTCTACGTGGTTTACACGATGAGTTGTAAGTACAATTGGTATCGCACAGAATTACTGAGTTTGGAGATTTAGTTGAACAGGCAAGAATGGTGGAGTAAGTTCTGGGTTTTGACAAAAGACTGAGAATACTCGGATTGTTGGAAAACGTCCTGGAGCTGCATGTTCAAATCCACAACCAAAGAGATCAAAAGAATTTTATGGTAGCTGGAGATCAAATTTTAAGTCAGATAGAACTGATAGAAATTGTGATAGACAACCGACTATGTCTACGGGTAGTGTGCGAGGTCTATCCAGGCATATTGATATTTCAAATTGTGAGTATTACGGGAAAAAGCACCATAGTGAGTGCTAGAAGTTAACTCAAGGCTATTTTTGCTGTGGATCTACTGAACATTTTGTTAAAGATTGTCCGAAGAACGAAAATGTTACACTTGCTACTTCTCAGAGATTTATGTCTACTTCTAGAGGTCACGGGTCGAGTTGAAATGGTTTATTTTTTAGAGGTGGTCCTAAAAAGGAAAATGATACTGTTACTCAACAATCAGAGGTCAGAACTAAAGTTCGAGCTTATGTTGTGTGGACTCGTGAGGATGGTGATGCTAATGATGTTGTGACAGGTATATTTTTATTACATTTAGAACATATTTATACTTTGATAGATCCAGGATTTTCATATTCATATGTTAATACTAAATTGCTTGAGTCGGGAAGTTTAAAATCTGAGACATCTAGAGTATCGATAGTGGTGTCTAGTCCATCGGGACAATCTGTGTTAGTGGATCAGGTGTGTAAGAGATGTCCGCTAGTGATACAGAATATGACATTCCTTATTGATTTGTTGATAATGCCGTTTGGCGATTTTGATATGATTTTGGGTATGGGTTGGCTTACGAAGCACGGAATGATTCTGGATTGCTGTAAAAAGAAGTTTGTTGTTCAGAGTGAAAGCGGTGATAATATTGAGGTGAATGGTTTTTGAACAAGTGGTTCAACTCGTATTATTTCAACAATTCAAGCTAATAAACTTCTTCATTAAGGTTGTGAAGCTTTTCTAGCCTATGTTATAAATTCAAATTCTGTTGATAGTCAGTGCAGTAAAATTAGAACTGTTTGTGAATTCCCTGATGTGTTTCCCAAAGAATTAATAGGATTACCACTAGATCGGGAGGTTGAGTTTGCAATTGAAGTGTTTCTTGGTTCGGCTCCAATATCAATGCCCCTTATCGTATGTCACCTACGGAGTTGAAAGCATTAAAAGTACAATTACAAGACTTATTGGATCGTGGTCTTATACGCCCTAGTGTTTCGCCTTGGGGAGCTCTTGTGCTTTTTGTTAAAAAGAAAGATAGTTCAATGCGGCTTTGTATAGACTATCAACAATTGAATAAGTTGACGATTAAGAATTGATATCCTCTACCCTATATTGATGACTTATTTGATCAACTAAAAGAAGCTTCTGTCTTTTCAAAGATTGATTTGAGATTGGGTTACTATCAGTTGAAAGTAAAAGAAAGTGATGTACCGAAGATGGCATTTCGTACACGGTATGGTTATTATGAATTTTTAGTGATGCCTTTTCGATTGACGAATGCTCCGGCAGCATATATAGATCTCATGAATCGTATCTTTCAATCGTATTTGGATTAATTTGTGGTAGTTTTTATTGATGATATTTTGGTATATTCGAAATTCGAATCTGAGCATGAGCAACACCTTAGAATTGTTTTGCAAGTGTTACGAGAGAAACAGTTATACGGAAAGCTTAGTAAGTGTGAATTCTGGTTATCAGAGGTTGTATTTTTAGGTCATGTTATCTTAGCAGATGGAATTAGAGTTGATTCGAAAAAGATAGAGGCGATTGTTCAATGGAAAGCACTGAGGAATGTGTTAGAGGTTCGTAGTTTTCTTGTAATAACTGGTTATTACCAAAGATTTGTAAATGGATTTTCAAATATAGTTTTGTCGATGACAAAGTTGTTACATAAGAATATTTAGTTCGTTTAGGATGATCAGTGTCAAAAAAGTTTTGAGAAATTGAAGCAGATGTTGACTGAAGCATCAGTTTTGACTTTACCAAAATCGGGAAAGGATTTTATCGTTTGTAGTGATGCTTCTTTAAGCAGTCTTGGTTGTGATTTGATGCAAGACAAAAAAGTGATTGCTTATGCGTCTCGTCAGTTGAAAGCGCATGAATGCAATTATCCGACACACGATTTAAAGTTAGCTACTGTGGTTTTTGCTCTAAAGATATGGAGACATTATCTGTACGGCAAAAAAATTTATATTTATACCGATCATAAGAGTCTCAAATACCTTCTATCTCAAAAGAAGTTGAATTTGAGATAGCATCGTTGGGTCGAGCTTTTGAAAGATTTTGATTGTGTTACTGATTATCACCCTGGTAAAGCTAATGTTGTAGTTGATGCATTAAGTAGGAAAACAGCGATTAAATTGCGAGCAATGTTTGCTCAGGTTAGTATTAATGACGATGGAAGCCTATTGGCTGAATTAAATATCAATTCGATGATGTTTGATTGGATCAAGTCAGCGAAGTTAGAAGATGACAAGTTGGCGAAGAAAAGAGAAATGGTTCAGAATAGTATATTAGAAAATTTCAGCATTGATGATTATGGTTGTTTGAGAATTCATAACCGAATTTGTGTTCCGGATGTTTCTAAACTGAAAGAGTTGATACTTTGCGAAGCTCATGATAGTCCTTTTGCTTTGCATCCTGGAAGAACAAAAATGTATCGTGATCTATGAGAATTTTATTGGCGGCCAAGAATGAAAAGAGATGTGGTTGAATATGTGGCTAAATGTTGAACTTGTCAGCGAGTTAAGGCAGAACATCAGGTTCCCACCGGATTACTTCAGCATATTTCTATTCCTGAATGAAAATGGGATTGTATTACGATAGTTTTTGTAACGGGGTTACCTTTATCGACAAATAAAAAAAAATAATGTTTGGGTAATTGTTTATCGACTTACGAAATAATTTTAGAAATTAGTGATTTTTTAAGTGTTATTAATGTTGAATAATTTTAGTATTAGAGATTAAATTGATAGATTTTTAAGTTAGAAATGAAAAAGGATTAAATTGTAGAATAAATTGTAAATTTTGAGTAATAGGGACTAAATTGTGAAAATAAAAAATTTAGGGATTTTAGTGAAAATAGGGAGTTAAATTTAGTTTAAAGTGGAATTTGTATAAAAATATAAGATTAAATGTGAAGAAATAAAATTAGTCTCAGTTTAAGGACTAAATTGAAATTTGGGCAATATTTGAGTAAAAATTAAAATATTCAATATGATATTGAATTGTGTTGTATTGATGATTTTTAATTGTTTTAATTCCGTAGCTAACGTCGTACCGGGACCCTCGACTAAAAAGGGGAAAGATAAAGTCGACAAGGTATAGCTCGGAATTTCTGGTTTGTATTTCTATAATCCAAACTTAGTTATTAATTTGTTTTGTTTTGATTAAATGTTTATGGTAAGTGATTGAGGTGAGTATTTGGCATTTTGATATTGAATTGAAATGAATTTATATGTATATGTGATTATATGAAAAATTGATATTGGACATTGATTGTTTTTGAAATGTGAAATTAAACCCTGTTAACTATATCAGACTGAGTCAAATATAGATGGCATGCCATAGGACTGGAAGAGTTCAGGGATTTCTTCGACTTCGAGTCAATGAGACACTGGGTGTCAATTTACTACTTCGAATTAATTCGATGAGGCATTGGGTGTCAAATTATTACTTTGAATTATCCGATGAGGCACTGGGTGCCAAACTGGTATGTTTTGGTTGGATCCGTGTATCCGTCCGAGTCTGAGTCGTGTTAATAGGGGTAAATGAATAATAAAGTTTTATAATTGATACTGAAATTGTATGGTATGAGAAATGGAAGTGAAATAGTGAATTAAAAATAGAATATGAAATATGTTGTAAATATATGGAATATATGAGTTATATACTCATGAAATGAATATGGAATGAATAATGTAATCGTATAATGAAATGTGAAATAAATTGTGAAAAACTATTTATATAGCAAGTATGAGAATTGAGATATTTTTGAAACAAATGAAATATGATATGGTTGTTGTAATATTTAAATATCAATATGTATTTATATTTCAATTGTATATTTATAATTTCTTATCTTTAAATATTCGGATTATAGAAAGACCACTGAGTTTTACTCAGTGTATGGTTTTGTTTTTCATGTGCAAGTTAGGTACTTAATTTTGATAGTCGATTCAGCATCCAACAACGATCTCAAACTCAAACGTGGTGATGTCTATCCTTTTGTGTCGGCATGTACCTAGGGTGTCTAACTATTAATTATTTTGTGAGTTGATTGTAAATGAGGTTATAAATATAATGTTAGTTTGGTGTATATATAAATAAATATAAACATGTGAAATTAAGTTAATGTTTAAGTGATCATGAATTAGGCAAAATAGATTGAAGTTGGCATGTTTACGAATTGGACTTGAATGATGTTTTATTGATATGAATTGATGATACAATTGTGGTACCTATGAGGGTACATTAGTTAGGCACTTACGATGTTTATTTTGATATGATTTGGAAGTATTTAATTTGTGTTTTGAATTGGTTAAACGAATGATTGTTGAGTTGCTTATTGCCCAAGCTTGCAGGGAATGGTAAACTTGTTGTTTAAGGTATATTTTGAGTCCACACGGCCAGACACACAGGTGTGTGACTGAGCCGTGTGAGACACACGGGCGTGTGACTGGGCTGTGTGAAACACATGGCTAGCACACAGGCGTGCGAGGCCATTTCGAAAGGGTACATGGTCTAGCACACGGGCTTGTGGTTTGGCCATGTGACCTAAGTTAGAGAGTTACACGGAAATAGACACGGGCTGGGACAAGGCCGTGTGAACCCTACAGCTTTGAAAATTTTTAATATTTTTTGAAAAATTCTCTGAGTTTCCGAATTAGTCCTGATTTGTTTCTAACGCGTATTTTGGACCTCAAGGGCTCAAATAAGGGATAGTATGTATGAATTTAATTGGTTTTTAACCTGAATATAATATGATAAGAAATGTTTGTAATTTATGTCTGTTTGATCGATAAGCTTCGGTAATGCTCCAAAATCCTATTTCGATGACATATGTGGGTTAGGGGTGTTAAAAAAGTAACCCTGAACTTTTCCTATCCTGTGGCATGTCAACTATATCCGACTCTACCCAACCAGTTAATAGGGTTTTTCATTTCATATTTCATTATCACCCAATATCTCATTTCACATCCATAAATATCATAAACACATTTTCAACATATGGCAGCAACAAAACATCTCGATATATACTCATTTTCACATTTGTATAACTATATGCCCTTTTCATACATATTCAATTTAATCCTCTCACTCACCTTTTTATATTGAACTGTATATAGTTACAATTTCAATTAAATATAACTACAGTTATAATTCTAAATGCATAACAATTTAACACAAACATACTGTATGAACTTACCTAATACAACCAGCAAGCAAATTTGTTCGTAGGGACTATTCTGCAAATTTCTTTTTTTCCAGCTTTCCTCCGTACAAATCAAATCTTGATTTGTAATAATTAAATTCAATCTTATCAAATCCAAATACATATTCCAACACACTTTTATGCATATACCCTAAAGTTTTTATTATTTACACATTTTCCATAAACTTTTACATTTTCTTTCAATTTAGTCTTTAAACCTGAATTTCCAAATTTAACAAAATTTCACAAATACCTATGTTAACTGAATTTATTCCTATTTTAGTACAATCCAAAATTACTCAAAATTTATAAGAGTTCCATGTAAATTTTAATATTTTAACAACTTAATCCTTCAACTAAAAACTAACTAAAATCTAACTAAAATCACTTTCCAAAATAGTTCTAAACATCAACCAAGACTAAAGTTTCATCATTTAACTTCAAAAATACTTAGAATTCATCAATGCTAAATTTCAAAATCTTAAACAGTTTCGAAAACAGAGATACAGATTAGTTGGACTTAATTGCAAAGATTTCTAAAACATAAAATTTATGAAAAATGGATAGAAAACTCATTTACATGCAATGGAAATATCAAAGCCGAAGCTTCCAACGTTTCTCCCATGGTGGTTTCGGTTCTCAAATTAAAACAAGAAGAAGATGACAATGCTTTATGTTTTCTTATTATTATTTTTTAACTTTACTTATTTTATTACATTATTATTATTTAACTTATAATACAACATATATAATTTATAAATAATGTCTTAACCTCCACTTATATAAAAACATGGTATAATTACTCCATAAGTCCTCACACATCCACTAGTTAAGTTATTTAACCATTAAAATTCAATAGTGATTAGATTTTTTCAAATTTTACGATTTAGTCTTTTTTAATTAATTAACTAATTAAACATTAGAATTTCTTAACCGAAAATTTACATACCAATATAATAAATCCATAAATATTTAGTAAAAATATTTACGATCCCGGTTTATAGAAATGAGGTCCCGATACTTCATTTTCAAAAACTATTTGACTTTTGGTAAGCACTATTTGTACCTTGAACAACTGACCAATTAAAAAAATCTATTAAATCATAATTCACTATTATACTATATTTAACTCATAAATATTAATTAAATAAATCATGGACTCTTCCGTCAAAATTATGGTCCCGAAATCACTGTTTTCGACACCACTGAAAAACAGGTTGTTACACACATGGTCGTGTGTCCCCTACTTTACAGTTTTGCCTAGAATTTTATGTTTTGATCAATTTAGTACCTGAATGGTTCCCGAACTATTTCTAGTGTTTCATTTTATTCAAATATACCCTTGATAATATGAATAATACTAGAATCCATGATCTAATTGATTGAATTAATATTATATTTATATATTTGCATGAATCGTGATTAATATATATGGCTATTGTATTTGTATTTGTGATTGTACATACAACATATCTTATGTTATTGTACGTACAACATACCTTATGTTATTGTTAAATCGAACACATAATAAGCATGAATTCTACTACTGAGTTGATCTCTTGTAAGCATATTAATGGCTACTGTAACGAATTATTATAAGCATATTAATTGCAACTATATTGTTTTATTAAAAGCATATTAAATGCTACCGGAATGATATGTTTTGAGCATGTCATATTGCATTGCATTGGGTGGGACGATATGTACAGAGGAAGTATTGGTAGTTTATCTGCAAAATTTGTTTGTGTACCCACAGCCAGAGGCAGATTCCATCTACGAGTTATTTGTTGTGTATCCACGGCCAGGGGCAGATTCCATCTGTGGGTTATTTGCTGTGAAATCCACAGCCAGAAGCAGATTTCATCTGCAAGATTTTTGTTGTGTACCCACAGCTAGAGGCCCATTCCATTTGTTGGATTTTGCTATGTGTCCACAGCCATTGGCAGTTTATCTGCAAACCATTAGTGGCTAAGCCACAACTCGGTGTGTTGGTGGTTGAAGTTCGGGAGAACTCCTATTGTGGTGTGTAGCAGTAGGGTAGGATCTTTTCTGTTAAAACTATAACTATATAGCATCCATAAAAACATAGGCATACAAAATTGGAATTTCTGATAATGGCATAATTATATATGTACATTGTTGAATGATCTGAAACATCGATATTCTAATATTGCCACTGTAAATTATTTCTGTGTAACATGTTTTCGTATGTTTAATCGTTTGCATTGATTTTCTGGTGATTCACACTGAGCGTCATAGCTCACTCCCCCTTTAATTTTCATCCTTAAAGATAACCCACCAGGTTAAGACGCGGACACGACATTCGGAGGGTCTCAATTCAGTTTCATTTATTGAAAAATTATAAAATTATTATTTGATATTTTATTTATTCAGATATTATACTGCTTTATTATGAACTGTGGCATGGGACTTAAAATTTGTTTTCTTTTAACATACATGACATTTAAATTTGATTTTAGGATATTTAAATATGAATATTAATTAATTATGCTTGAACTTTAGTTTTTATTAAAAATATTACTTTTTCATTGCTAAATTTATAATTAAAAACTTTAAGTAAATAAACTGGTAATTAACAAAATTATCTTCCAAAGATAAACAAATGTTTTAAAATGGTTGTTTTATAAAGCGTTGTTAGTTTACCAGGCCATTTCGGTGACTAATGTGATTTTTCGAATTCGGTTCTAACGTCTAGGCTGAGTTGAGGAGGTTACAGCCACACTTGACATGTTTTTAGCTTCAGTGATCCTTTTATTGCTTATTTGAATTTTTTTTTGGCAACGAATGTGACGTCTTGCATTCAATCGACTTATGATTTTAGTGTAGGGTGTTACACGAACTCTAAATATGTATCACAAAACGGATATGAAAGATTCCAAAAATAATCTTATGTAGTATTTTAGAAATCGCCATATTGGCTTCTCACGTATTATTCATCCTTATATATAATAGATTTTTGGCACACCCACAATGTGGATGAAAAAAATTTATATAACAAATATATGTATTAAAAGTTCATATAAAAACTAATTAATGTATTGGTCATATGGTAAAGTTAAATGTTTATTATGTAAAGTGTTTTGGGTCAAATCTCTTTATAATTAAATTTTTATTGATTTATTATAAAATAAACTGACAAAAAAAAACTCTTATAAAATATAACTTAATTTATATGATAGGATAATTTAATAATTTCACAACTGAATTGGTGGTTTGTTGACTTATGACACTAATTCAGTAAAAAAATTAATATAAGTATAGATAAATATCTAAAAGAGGTGAAATCCAGTTACACCAATATAAATTAATAAAAAAAAAATTAAACATTAAACTGTTCTCGTCTTTCTTAATTTTTCTATTTTATGAACATGGAAATTCTAATTCAACTCTACCCACTCAACTCTTTCTCTTTATCAATTTAATCTTCTGTTTCAATACATTTTGTATGAATATTTTTAAATACTAAAAATTAGAATCTGAACCAACAACTAATCATAAGCAGCAGAAGAAGATATAATAAAAGAAATCTTCTCCCGTAAAACAAATTAATGCTGCTTAGGATTTTGAGTATTAATCAGTTAGTAACCTATTTTTCTCCATTTTGAACATATACAATATGCTTTTATTTCTTACTTCTCTACATGTCCCTTATTTATTAGAAAATGAGAGAAACGTCAAATTTATTCCTATCTCAAATCAATACATCTATACACTAAGATAACAAACCAACGGAGGCTTTACTAATTGCAACACAATCATAGTCAGCTAACTTAACTAATTCAACTCATTTCCATCTGCAATCTTTTGCAACTGCTATCTAGTTGTTAATATTATTTATTTTATTTTTAATAAAATGTCAAAAAAATAAATAAATAAATAAAAGGTATCCATTAATTCAAATATCTAATTCTTCTTTATTATTTCTTAATTTCAGCCGCTATAGATAAAATCTAATTCTATTAAAATAAGATCAAGCAATCAACCTTTTTTGAGTCAAATGGTAAGAAATTTAATATTAGGTTCAACTCTTGCTCTTGTGGATGAAAAAACTACGGTAAGAGTTGTTTAAGGCTCTAACCTGATTTAATTTCTGAGTTAATTGGATATCTAAAAGTTTTTAAAGAAAAAAGAAAAAACAATTTAATATTAAAAAAGGTATCACTAAATTATTAGTAAGTTATTCAATATTAAAAAAGGTAAATTATATTCAAGATCACTAAATTATTAGTAAGTTTATGTTTTAGTCACTCGACTTTAAAAATGTTACAAAATTATCATTGAATTATTTAAAAAATTTTATTTATGTCACTACTATTTGAAAGTTTTTATTTAAGTCACTGGACTATTAAGTTTTTTCTTTCTAAAGTTCGGCTAATAAGCTCCAAGTAATAATTCAAAGACTGGTATAATGGATTAATATTCATCGATGAGTATAAGAACAAATTTTAGATTTAAGTCGATTTGAAGTTCATAATCGGAGATCAGAGAGGAAAGTTGTTTGAAGTTTTGCTCATAATTTACGACGTTCAAAGTTATTTCATAAAAATAAAACAGAACCATAGAAAAGAATGGGAATGAAAACTTTCGATTAGTGCAGAGATGCAAACATAAAAAAGACTATATATTAAAACTTTTGAATAACTTAATTTTCTTGAATGAAATTTACCCAGTTTTTTTAATTAAGACAAAAATATCTAAACCGTAAATAACCGTCACTCCCAACTCCCAGCTCCACCAAAGTAAAAGAACCCAAGCGAGGGAAAATAACAACAACATAAAGGTAAGGAGAAAAAGTTGGGAAGATGTAACATAAGTAAAGGATAACGTAGAATATTAATTGTACAGCATCATTTGGATTAATTAAAAAGACCCAATTTTTTTTTTTAAAAATAAAATAAAATTTAAGAACGTAAATGCAGTTGATTGATGTATTGGCTTTATCCCTTAGCATTTAGTCATTAGTTAATAGACATTGTTTGTCCATTATGTTTGGTTTTTATTGCTTTATGTTAAAATGTTAGGTTTGTCAAAGCGTGGAAAAGTCCCCTTCCATTCTTCAACTTCTTATCTTTGAGAAAAACTACCAATGCAATAGCATGCAGGCTTAAAAGGGAAAAGGAAATTAGATTGCTTAGCTTTATGCATTGCCCAGCTTCACCTTTCACATATACTCCGCCTGCCCAAATCTATATAGCTACAGATTGAGACTGTCCCAAGGCTTATATATTCGTCATTTTTTTTAGATTATACAATAATGGTAAAATTTTTTATATTTAAATGTGTGACTTAATCTCTATATTTGAATATATATAAAAGGGATGACTTTTGGCATTCCTTACATGACACGCATCATTTTTTTAGGGATTATATAATAATAATAATAATAATAATAATAATAATAAAATTTCAATCTTTATATTATATTAAAATTTGTGATTTAATATTTTTAACTACACTCTCTATATAAAAAGAATGCTATTGACATTTCTTACGTAACACAACCTTCTGCTCTTTTTTTTTAATTATATAATAATGGTGAGATTTTGTTCTTTATACTACTCTCAAATGAAGGGAATTTTCAATTTTCAATTTTCATCTATTAAGTACAATAAATTTTTTTTTAAAGATTTTAAGAGTTTATGTAGAAACATCACAAGACAGTTTATAGCTTTGTGTTATATATAAGGATAAAAAGTAACATTTAGCATTTAAATTTAATAATTTTTTTATTTTTATCTTCGAACTTTTTTTTGTCATCATTAATCCTGAAATTTAATAACTTTTTTAATTTGATCTCTAAATTTGAATTTTGTTAATGTATAATGATGTGACACTTTGAAATTGTGTCATTTTATCATCTAATATATTTAAAAAAATAAAATTTTTAATATTTTTTTATTTTTTATAAATTTTAAAAAATTTCAAGTAATGATGTAAGATAATCTCAGAGTATCACATCATCAGACCTTAACGTAAAATAGAGAACAGTTGCTAAGTTCAAGACTAAAGGTTGCTTTTATCCCTTATGTATTTATATATAATAAAAAAGAAAAATAGGAAGAAAGATGTAAGAAAAATATTAAATTAAACTCGCCACTAATGAAAATTAATAAATAAATTTGAAATTGATACCCATGTAAATTTGTCAATTGAAATTCTGTTTCCATGTGCCTTATCCTAAGAAAATTCAGTAGACACTAAACGCAATAGGTATGGGTAAAAGAAATAGAAATTAATAATATAAAAAAATATTGATAAGGTAATAAAAAAGTAAATAATATTATTAATGAAGCGGTGATTGTGTGGGCAAAGTTAAAGATTTTTAAATCTTAATTGCTTAAGATTAAATACTTGTATAATTTTGGAGTGTGATTATTTTAAAATATACATTACCTATATAGCGCTGTATTAATATATTACTTTTATTTTATAATTTTAGCTTATCTCTATTTTCTAAATTGTTTTTATAGTTTTGTGTTTCAAGCTTTATAAATTTGTATAAATTTTTTACATATCAATAATTAATTCTATATATGTTTTAACATATTGGTGTATTTTTATCATATTTATATTATTTGTATTTCATGTTATTTTCTATATTCTGTCTTAAATAATTTCAATTTTGAATTTTTATCAAAAAGTCTTAAAAAATATTAAATAATAATGCAAGGCATACATCAATATAAATATTATATTTGAAACTTTAACCTAATTTCTCAAAGACGTTACAGACCTAGGACATATTATAGTAAAGGTCAAAGACAAGTCGCAGTCACGTTAATGGATTTTAAAAATTGCACACGTACGCATGAAATCAAGAATATTAATCTGTGGCATAGTTATTATTTTAGTAATTAAGTGTACTTTTCTTTTTATTTAAGAGATGAGGATGAGGACAGTGGCAGAGTTAAGAGTTAGAAATTGGGGGTGTAATTTTATTATAATAAAAATATAATTTTATTATTTTAATAATTTATATTTTTATAATTTTTAAAAGATTAAATTAAATTTTTATTATTTTATAAGAGTTAAAAGTATAATTTTATTATTATTATTTTAAATTTTTATAAATTATAAAAAGTTTAAATAAAAAAATCATTTTAGGGGACTTTCCAACCCTTGGCTCTGCCACTTACTGAGCTATTTTAATAAAATTATCAGTACTATTCACTCTCAATTCTTTGGTTTTTTTTTTTTTTAAAGTTAGTAACATAAGGTATTTTAAGATTATTTAATTATTTTTAAATTTATAAATATAATTACAATCATAAACTATATCTTCGAATAAATTATAATTAAAATTAAGTGTTACGAAACACTCACAAACTAATAATCAGTATATATTTAATTTTAAAGCTAGATGAAAATGTCTTTAAAGAATACCTTCAGTATACTTAATTAGGTTTTGTAGAATCAAAACTACATTTGATTTCCGTTCCCGACGCGCAATGGCAAGGGTACATAAAGGAGACAGTAGCTTTGGTTACCAAAATTTATAGATTTATTATATATTCTATTCAAAATTTATAAAATTATAAGTTAATATAATGATTAATTTATATTTTAACCCTTTAAAAATTTTACTCATTTTTTGTAACGCCCCAAATAATTTAATTTTGCTTTTGTAAATATTTGACAAAAAAATATTTATTTGCTTTAGTGGTTGAGTGTTTTGGGAGTGTTTG
The DNA here is from genome assembly GCA_025698465.1 of Gossypium longicalyx. Taxonomy (NCBI): domain Eukaryota; kingdom Viridiplantae; phylum Streptophyta; class Magnoliopsida; order Malvales; family Malvaceae; genus Gossypium; species Gossypium longicalyx. The sequence goes on from CM046995.1 coordinate 82,671,954, forward strand.
AGAGGTCTTGAGTTCAAGTCTCATTTTTGTCAATTTTAGTTATTTTTAGATCCAAGCCTTATCCTTATTCAGTAGGCTTATATTAAATTACTTGTAAATTCATATTAGAATGAGCTTATTGGTTCGAGTGGAAAGGGAGTTGGTGTATTGGAGGTCCTATATTTGAATTCTTGTGTGAGCGGGGGTATTTATTTTTGCTCGGTTGACTGATAGAATTTCGATTTAACTTAAATGCTGAAGTGGTTGAGATTGTGTAGTTAGTGGGAAGTTGAGGAAATATCCAATTGAATTTTATTTTTATTTTCTATTTTATTTTTCCCAAAAATCCTTTTTCTTTTTGACGTTCTGTTTTTCCTCTTCTCCTCTGCCGAATTTTTCCTTCTTGATTATCCAAATCCGCCTCCTTTTTATGCAACGTTTGAATGTGTTTGTTGGGTAAGTTTTGCATTGTTACAATCTTTTTGTTTCGTGGCTAGTGTTCTAATAGGGGGTTTTTGTGGTTTCTCTTGGCTAGAGGAAGGTCAAGAAATAGTTGGTACTCCTTCAGCGATTTGATCATTCAGGGTCTCTGTTTGTTGGTGGTAAGTTTTCGAACTCATTGGTTGATGTTGTAAGGCTGCTTATGTGGATTGGTTTTGGATTGAGTTTCGTATTTGTGTACTGAATTAGGGTTTTTGGATGCGATTTCTTAGGTTCGGTGGTCCCAGGAGTGTTTGTGCATCAAATCAAAAAAAGGTGTGTACCCAAAACGTAGAAATCGAGGTTTCGACAAAAGCCAAAAAATTGCACTGTCGACACCACACGGGTGTGTAGTAGCCAGTGTGGATGGCCGTGTGCGAGACACGGCCGTGTGATCGATGAAGGCTTGGCCGTGCGCAGGACATGGCTGTGTGGTGGCCGGAGTGTGGTCGTGTGAGCCCATACAGGCATTTTACACAGGCGTGTGGATTTTAGGCCAGGCCATGCAGACCACACGGCCAAGGCCAATTTGGAAGTGTGGGCCCATAATTCTAAAATTTTCCCTAGGGTCGTGCGAGTTGCTCCGATCGACTGTGGGCTTACTGTAGGTTTAGTAAGGGCTATTAAACCCTAATTTATATGCTACGATACTTTGAAAGACTGATCTGAGTAGGATACTGAATGTATGTCTAACTGTACTACTATGTGTATATCTGTTATCTCTACATAAGCATGTCGAGCATGTGTAATCTGTTATATCTATATATGATTTCTGTATCTGTTATTGGGGTGGGATTTGTATTTGAGGAGTAAGTGTTCTGTTTGGCGTTAAACGCCTATATTCTAGCAGCTTGGCTGCATATTATCTGATGTGTCTTAACAGCACGACATGATGTGTAGGGATGAGTGGGTGTTTTTAACCCCATATGGTGTGATGGGATGGACGGAGTTAGTGTGCAAAGGATAGGGGTAGGATTTTGCATATCTATTTCTGTAATTTGAATCTGAATCTGTATCTGCTTCTGACTGTGTGTCTGTGATACTGTATGTTTGCATACTTAATTCTGTTGGGTTACATACTGAGTTTACGAAAATCACATCTGTTTGTCTATTCTGTCTAGGTAATCCACAGACTTAGGCGGATCGGTGCGGCGGAGACTCAGCGGTGGTCACTCATCCGTAAACTGTTTTAATTTAATAGATTATGGTTTTTATATTAAATTTTAGATTATTTGAGAGTTTGTAATTTCGGGGACTCTCTGGACTATATGGACTCTTAATCGTTGATTTTTGGTCTTGGATTGTTTGTTAACTTACATGCTTCGGTAAAATGTTTTATGATAACGACAGTTTTATACAAATAAAGTTTTTCTAAAAATAGAAATTGGGATTTCTGAAAGGTAACAGTTTTACTAAACTTCTGCCCTAAATAAGTTTTGGCAAAGAAAACAATTAGTTAATGTTTTTTTATCATGGTTATAAAGGATTTTGAGATAATAGACTGAGATGATTTAATATAATAACTCCATTTTCAAAACCTCTATCTTGTGACACTTCTGGATTTGGCCATAACGTCTAGGCCGGGTTTGGGGTGTTACATTTCTAACCCTTAAAGCAATTTTTGACTCCACTTGATCAATGGAGCAATTTTTGACTCCACTTGATCACTGGTCGTTCATTGATAAATGATATGTGATTCAAGGCTTCAACTAAATAATTTCTCTACATCTTAAACTTACTAGTCTCAAAAAATATTATAATATTAAAAATTAGAGATAAATTCTAAAAATACATGTTTGTAGACTTTCAATTTGGTGTAAATATATATTATTTTGATTCAATTGTAAATATAAGGTTTTGATTTTAATTTAATTGTATATATATATTTTAAAAATCTAGTGTTGATTGAGTCTTAGTTTGGTTGGTATCAACATTATTGTCAATGTAAGAGAACATGGGTTTAAGCATATTAAAGCACATTTATCCCTTTTTATTAAAGGTTGAGGAGGAGTTATGCCTTTGTTTGAGTTAGATTCTAAACTTTTTTTTGGTTGATTCGAGTACCTAAACTATAATTTCGTCCCTTCTATTAAAGGTTAAGGAGGAGTTATGCCTTAGTTTGAGTTAGATTCTAAACTTTTTTTTTGGTTGATTCGAGTACCTAAACTTTAATTTCGTTATTGTTAGTACCCATTGTTAGTTCCATTAAAAAAATATTCTAGCCAATGTAATTGCACCACATAACACCGCTTTAAAATATAATTAAAAATAATTTTATGTTAATAATCATATTAATATTACGGTGCGGAGGGAGGAAGATGGGAGGGTATTTTCTTTGTTAAACATCTTCCATTTGAAGATGGAGATAGAGGAAGGGGTAAGAGAATGATGTGATTTCTCAAACTCAAATAGAACATCGAAAATATACCAACAAGACCCGTATTCGATAGATAGAAAAGTTTATGAGTTAATGACCGTCTTGATTTAGGAACAGTGAGATGGAACCTTGACCCGAGGTACTTGAAGCTTTAAGGAACTGAAGCTATAGAGAACCCGACCCGCTGAAAGACTTAACAAATTACCCGAACCTTGGTATGTGAAATCGCCACACTCAGGGATGGATTGGAACAGAATGATAAGACAGGGTTGAAAGCCACAAAACCATTAAGTTTTGATAAGTTCTAAAGTTCAGTTAAGAATCGGAGAGAAACTTCTCACAAAGTAGTTGTATATTCAAAATTAGGTAACCTTACAAATGAAATAACTTGAACTGTTCACAGACCCAGGAGACTAAAGGCCACATTCGGCCATAAAGGCTTTCATGCATGATTCTTAATTACATTCATGTATAAAATCAGATTTATCGAACTTTTAAAGGGACACTTTTTTCTCTTATTGATTGTGCATGAATTGTAACACCCCTTACCCGTGTTCGACACTGGAACAGGGTATGAGGCATTACCGAACATAAACACATGCAATCGTATAAAACCGGGTCATGAATTTGTGTTCAAATTTAAAACTTTTCACATTTCATCTTAAAGTCCTTAATATGGGCCTACGAAGCCCAAATCATGCTTTGGAAACTGTTGAGGACCAAACTGAGAACTTTAGAAAACTTTAAAAAATTTCATGAAAACAGGGACACACTTCCGTGTGATATTAGGACATGGCAGTGTGGCTCGCATGGCCATGTCCCTAACCCGTGCACTAATCTGACTTACCGGTGTATACAAATTTATGTCACACATAGATATCACCACTCATTCATCCACATATGTAAGCATACACATCCTTGAAATGCATCATCATGGACTTATAATATAGTCAATATACCAACATCAAATGGCCTTACAGAACAATGAACTTTCAAATACTATAGGCCAACATTTTAGGCCAAAACAATTATGACACATACAAAAATAACCAAGTCCCCTATACATGCCATGACCTTAAGTATAAGAATCATCAATACCCAATTTGTTAGTTTGATAGTGTGATAGGTTCTCCGGCGACTTCCAACCCGAGCTAACCTGAGGACATTATAAACATAGAAAATAAATGGAGTAAGCTATATAGCTTAGTAAGTTGGTATGTAAATAATAAGAAATTTATTAACATGCTTTTACCAATTCTTACAATATGTTCTCAAGATAATACAATCATAATTGCACATAGTTCCACTATTTACTCTTGTTCATCTCAAGCTATTTACTCAAGTCATAGTCACTAAATTATTTATATCTTGAGATACGAAACTCAAAATTAAGATCCACTAATTTTCGTTGAAATTAAACTCACATATCTTCTTACCATAAAATTTTCAGAATTTTTAGTCAAGCCAATAAGTACAGTTTATTCTTTAAATTCTCCCTTGTTTTGCTATTTGACAATTTCAACCCTTCTTCACTAAAAATTAATTATCTCATCGTATGAGATTCAGATGATGTTCCCATTTGTTTCTATTGAAAATAGACTCAATAATAATTTTAAAAATATAAAATCTAACCAATAATTATTTTTATACAATTTTTAATTATTTTCCAAATTCAAAATATGGGATTTCGAAATTATTCTGACCCTATCTCACAAAAATTCAAATATCTCGTAATATGAAATTATTTTGCTTACACTGTTTCTTTTATGTGAAAATAGACTCAATAAGATTTAATTTTATATCTTATTCAACCTCTAATTCGATTTCCACCATTTTTTATGATTTTTCAAAGTCACACAATTGCTGCTGTCCAAAATTGTTTTATTGCTAATTTTACTCTCTCACGTTTTCTTTATATTAACTTTCATTCAACATTCACATAGATTTTGTACATACCTGTATCACTTAAATCAATTATACTTTCATTTTTCATCTTGGATATGTCAGTTGATACACTTAAACCTCAATGAAAACAAATTATTTTAATTCAACATCAAATAATATTATTGGTTCATAATTCTTTCACATTTAATCATCACATAGTCATATTCGTTTACACTTAGTCATTTCCCATTGAACACATCGGAATAATAACGGATACACGGTGGCCTTCACATAGGACCACCCTTGTAGCCAAAGCTATTTTATTCACAGAGTGGCCTTCACATAGTACCACACTTGTGTCCAAAGCTAGTTTATTCACAAAGTGGCCTTCACATAGTACCACACTTGTGTCCAAAGCTATTATATTCACAAAGTGGCTTTCACATAGTACCACACTTGTGTCCAAAGCTATTTTATTCCTAAGGTTCAACCAGGAAATTTCTCACTTAGCACCATGCCATGGACTTATTTCACTTAGCACACTGCTACAGACTTATTTCACTTAGATGCCATGGTCTTATTTCAGTTAGCACAATGCCATATCCTAGATATGGTTTTACATTCGAATCACTTATTTCACTTAGCACATTGTCATGGTCTAACCATGGTCTTTTACCGTCAATTCATATTACACTACGCAACGATCGTGATCGATCCTGCCTTTTTACTCAATTCAAATGTTTACTTTAATTTTCACAATTTAATCAAATATATAACAATATTGCATAATTAACACAAATCAATAACGCTTATTAACATACGAACTTACCTCGACCTAAAATGGCGAAAAGGACTAAATCGTCTAATACTTGTTTTTCCCTCGTTCTAAGTCCAAACTTCGTTTTTCTTGATCTATCGACTTATTAAATTATTATAATATTCAAATCAATCCAAAAATAATATTATGGAAAAATTATATTTTTGCCCCTAAAGTTTCACATATTTACAAATTTGCCTCTAGGCTCGTAAAATGAAATGTATCCATTTTTCGTAATACCCAAGCCTAGCTGATTCATATTCCCTCTTATATTAGCCCAAAATTTTCACTAAATCACATTTTCTACACATATTTTACAACTTTTACAACTAGGTTCTTTTATGAAATTTCATCAAAAATCACTTAGTAAAAGTTGTTTATCACACTCCAAACTTTTATATTCTTCCATAAAACATCAAAACACATGTATGTAATCTATGGGAAAATTTTTAAACACAAAATCTAGCTTAAAATAATGGTAGAAATAGCTAAACTAAGTTATAAGGATCTCAAAAATGTAAAAATCATTAAAAACGGGGCTAGAACGGACTTACAATCGAGCTTGGAAGCTTGAAAAACCCTAGCCATGGTTTCCCCTTGTGAAATTCGGCCATGGGGTTGAAGATGGACAAAAATTGGCTTTTAATTTTGTTTTTAATTCATTTTAATTACTAAATGACCAAAATGCCCCTAACTTAAAAATATTCTATTTCATCTATTTCATGTCCATTTTTGTCCAACAAATTAATCAATGGTCTAATTACTATTTAAGGACCTCCAATTTAAAATTTCATAACAATTGGACACCTCTAACATGTAGAACTCAACTTTTGCACTTCTTACAATTTAGTCCTTTTGACTAAATTGAGTACCCAAACGTCGAAATTTTTGAACGAAATTTTCACAAAATCATTCCATAAAACCGTAGACCATAAAAATAAAATAAAAATAATTTTTTTTTCTCGTCGAATTTGTGGTCCCGAAACCACTGTTCTGACTAGGCCCATAATCGGTCTGTTACAACTCTCCCCCCTTTAGGGATTTTTGTCCTCGAAAATCTTACCAGAAGAAATTGCTTTCAACTATCATGAATCACTTTCACTAATTTTCCTAGAATTACAAATCATATCAACCTCATATATCTCTTTCTAATCACCTTTGAACTTTAACACACAGTGTCGGAGCATATCGTCAAAGTTTTGAATTACTCTCTCAGACTTATCACCGATTTACAGGTGTATTACCGTGCCAAGATGCAACTGCGTACTCATAGTTTCCTGTAGCTCTTTCCATAATTGGGATATAGCTCTCGGATCTCTATCCGTAATAATGGAGACTGATACTTCACATAATCGAATAATCCCAGAAACATCTTACTTAGCTGGTTTGTTAAACAAGAAATCTGTACACAAACGATCAATCACAATCCGGAAACATCTTCCTTTTTGGAGATAAAGATAATTCAGATGCAAAATCTATAGTAATTCTATCTCATATCACATCAAGTTATCACTTACTGCAATAGACCTGAATGCTCTTGATATTTGACTTTTATCCATTATCAAATCGACATTTGAGCATAAACTCAAAAATATCAGGTTACATACCCAATCACCAAAACATCTATTTCAAATAACTGCACATTTTTATTACTCCCAAAATGAACCAACGAGCTACTACTAATCCTCGTACAAAAAATTCATGCATAAGCTCTGAATTCATCTGCACGCAATTTCTAGCTCAGAACAATAACATCAATTATCAAGTCAGACTTGAAATTCAGAATAAAAAATCGACTCATACTGAACTTGTTTAACTTACCATTCATTAACACATTTCTGATATTCTCAATCTTGCAATGAAAACATCACTTTAGCTTTTAATCTAACTAAAATCAGATCATCATCAATTAAGATCAATCGTGTAACCCACTCACAAAATAAACAAAGATTTTTCCATTCAGTATCTGTAACTATAACTGCTTTCCCAGAGATTAATTAATAACTACTCGCGATCTTTCAATAGTTCAAATCTTTAACACTATCTTAACTTCAGATCTTTCTATGACATTCGATACTTTAATTCTTGAAATCAAGGAACATGTGACATCTTTCGTCGATTAAACGATATCACCAAATCCTCAATACGGACATAAAAGTGACCATCTCTCAATCACTGGTCGAACAGTTCTTTTTAATGTGACATTAACCGTATTAAAACATGAACCATCACTTTACATTCTAGTAATAAAACACATTCCAATCCTTTCAATAGTGCATCACTAAAAAATCATAAATCCATTTCTCAATTCAAACTGAACTCAGAACCAGAGCTTCGATTAAGAATATCTTCAACTGTTTTCAACTTAGCTAACATGTATAGACCATCCAAATTTTCATAAATGTGATAACCATTTCATTCAGAACAGCTTTAACTCACAATAACATCATCATATTAGAACAAATCTAATAGGTATAACTCGGTATCATACTCTCTAGAATATCAATCCTTCATTCAGACTGTCCATCGATATACTCGTGAATGTACAAAATTTATTACCATAACTAAGGATACTTTAACTACATGTAACTCAAATCATATTTCAACTGACTAGCTCACTTTGATAAAAACAACCGGGTCGATTTCAACTATCAAATAATAACATAACAAAATGCTCATTTCTTCACGCTATTAAAACAACTCAAACACACAATCTTTCAAAATTCTCTTATCATGCTAATCCAAGACCTTTATGTTTGCATTTGCTCAAGGAAACAAAATATCTTGATTGAACTCATTGGCTTTAATCAAACTTGCCAGAGGAAAGAAAACCATTATACCATTTGAGTTTGAACTTTCACTATCTATACCTCTTTCGATAGCAATTCTTTTCACAAAAATTTAAGAAATCCTAATGCCAAAATCACCATGTTCCCGTGATCAAATCGGGATAACATCCATAGCAGGCGAAGACATCACAAGTTAAAGAATACACATACTAAAAGCCCAAGAACACAATTCAGAAGGAAAAAATAATAAAGACCTTGACGGTTCCTCAAATAAATCTAGAAGAAAATTATGCTTACTCGTTCTGGAATCAATTGTAACAAAGGTAACATATTTACAAGTATACATATCTTAACTAAATCAATGCTCAATAGTAGCAGAAGTATAGCCTCACATAATTTTCACCATTAGTATAGCCTCACATAATTTTCACCATTAACTTTTCATACCAAACATATTAGAATAGACTCCAAAGAGAATGGTAAGATATACTAATCATCAATCAGCCAAACCATAGTGCTTTCATCTAGTATTATTATCAGCCCTCATTCTCATACTGTAAGAATTTCATCAGATAATGAACAATCACACATATATATATAATACCCAGAAGAGACTATCATAATCTACTCAATCACTATTGTCATACTCAGTCATCTTTACAAGTAGTAATTCGTTTCTCTGACCATTTCTGTCATTACCAATCCAGTATTATTTAATTCACTAACGTAAATCAATCCAGAAGAAATTCCATCAAACACATACTTTAGTCATCATACCTATTTAAGCCGATTAACCGAGATTAACTTTTTCTCTAACCATGACTTTGCAAAGTCCAAATAGTCTTTAGAATAACCTGGCATCCTTTTCAAAATTGTATTTACTTACTCAATTATTTTCAACTCTAGCCACATTATTAGCAAATCCGCTACTGAACTCTTTAATCTTTCACTGGTGAACTCATGCAGCACAAATCTTATGAAATTTCATTATAAGATATTACATTAGTAAGGGGGTGAGGTCGTAAAGCCTCAAACTTGACTCTCATACATACACATATGGCTTAACATTCATCATCATCATCACAATTATAAAATTCACTTCAGGCAATTTAACACACATATTTATGTTACACTGACTTTCCGATTATCTTATTCAAACAAGTTCACTTATACATGCATTCCACAAATATTGAGTAAGTTTACTTACTGCATTCACTTAGTCATACAAGTCAAACACATAACATCATATGAAGGTCAAACAAACATGAATGTTTGTCATAATACAAATTTGCATTTTATGTTACTTTCCCATATTTCAAGAATAATTCCCCTTTTACACTATTTTAATTTCAAGGAATATTCAGATAGTATGCTCAAGGTATGTATATTATCAATCTATCATTTCATTTTAAAAAATGCTCCTTTTTGGCACATATTCATAATACACACTCTAGAGTCACATACAATATAACAATACTACTAATCCAGGTTAAAGCCTTTTCATAACATTTATAACATTTTACCCGTTTCATAAAATCATTACAATCAATCGAAATACTATATTCAACCAAAATAATAACATCTTACTCATAATTCTCAAATTATGGATGTTTCATTTTTGTACCTCATCACATACACGTCATGAAGTATTATTCATACCATTTCCAATTTCAATTTATCACAAACACATTTTCAAATATCCCAATGTCAATTGCAGTGTTTTCAAAAATAGCTCAGTTGGAAAGCACCTTTGTCTCAACAAAATAATTTCATCAGAGTCGGGAGGTATCACACTATCACGGTTCATATATGGCATGTATAGCTAGACTCTTACACATGCTAGGTTAGTCCGAGAACCAACTAAACCATAGCTTTGATACCATTAAATGTAACATCCATTACCCGTGTTCAACACTAGAACAGGGTATGAGGCATTACCGGGCATAAACACATGCAATCGTATAAAATCGGGTTATAATTTTACGTTCACATTTAAAAATTTTCACATTTCATCTTAAAGTCCCTAATATGGGCCTACGAAACCCAAATCATGCTTTGGAAATGATTCGGGACCAAACCAAGAACTTTAGAAAACTTTAAAAATTTTCATGAAAAACAGGGGCACACTCCCATTTGATATTAGGACATGGCCGTGTGGCTCGCATGGCCATGTCCCTAGCCCATGCACTAATCTCACTTGCCGTTGCATACAAATTTACGTCACACATAGATATCACCACTCATTCATCCACATATGTAAGCATACACATCCTTGAAATGCATCATCATGGACTTATAATATAGTCAATATACCAACATCAAATGGCCTTACACAACAATGAACTTTCAAGTAGCATAGGCCAACATTTTAAGCCAAAACAATTATGACACATACAAAAATAACCAAGTCCCCTATACATGTCGTGACCTTAAGTATAAGAATCATCAATACCCAATTTGTTAGTTTGATAATGTGATAGGTTCTCCGGCGACTTCCAACCCGAGATACCTGAGGGCATTATAAACACAGAAAATAAATGGAGTAAGTTATATAGCTTAGTTAGTTGGTATGTAAATAATAAGAAATTTATTAACATGCTTTTAACAATTCTCACAATATGTTCTCAAGATAATACAATCATAATTGGACATAGTTCCACTATTTACTCTTGTTCATCTCAAGCTGTCTACTCGAGTCATAGTCACTAAATTATTTATATCTTGAGCTACGAAAATCCAAATTAAGATCTGCTAATTTTTCCTAAAACTAGACTCACATATCTTTTTACCATAAAATTTTCAGAATTTTTGGTCAAGCCAATAAGTACAGTTTATTCTTTAAATTCTCCCTTGTTTTGCTGTTTGACAGTTTCAACCCTTCTTCACTAACAAATAATTAGCTCTTCGTATGGGATTCGGATGATGTTCTAGTTTGTTTCTATTGAAAATAGACTCAGTAAGAATTTTAAAAATATAAAATCTAACCAATAATTATTTTAATACAATTTTTAATGATTTTCCAAAGTTAGAACAGGGGATTTCGTAATCATTCTGATCCTGTTTCACAAAAATTCAAATATCTCGTAATATGAAATTATTTTGCTTACACTGTTTCTTTTATGTGAAAATAGACTCAATTAGATTTAATTTCATGTCTTATTCAACCTCTAATTCGATTTCCACCATTTTTTATGATTTTTCAAAGTCACACAATTGTTGTTGTCCAAAACTGTTTTATTGCTAATTTTACTCTCTCACGTTTTCTTTATATTAACTTTCATTCAACATTCACATAGATTTTGTACATACCTGTTTCACTTAAATCAATTATACTTTCATTTTTCATCTTGGATATGTCAGTTGATACACTTAAACCTCAATGAAAACACATTATTTTAATTCAACATCAAATAATATTATTGGTTCATAATTCTTTCACATTTAATCATCACATAATCATGGTTTCCCCTTGTGAAATTTGGCCATGGGGTTGAAGATGGACAAAAATTGGCTTTTAATTTTGTTTTTAATTCATTTTAATTACTAAATGACCAAAATGCCCCTAACTTTAAAATATTCTATTTCATCTATTTCATCTATTTCATGTCCATTTTTGTCCAAAAAATTAACCAATGGTCTAATTACCATTTAAGGACCTCCCTTTTAAAATTTCATAACAATTGGACACCTCTAACATGTAGAACTCAACTTTTGCAATTTTTACAATTTAGTCCTTTTGACTAAATTGAGTGCCCAAACGTCGAAATTTTCGAACAAAATTTTCATGAAATAATTTCGTGAAACGGTAGACCTTAAAAATATAATAAAAATAATTTTTTTCCTCGTCGAATTTGTGGTCCCGAAACTACTGTTCTACTAGGCCCAAAATCAGACTGTTACATGAATTCTTAGTGTGGAAGAATCCATTGTGCGTTGAATGCTCATCAAAACCCCAAGTGATTCCCCCTTAGTCATTCATGTACTAGTAAAGATCATGCATTCTTCAATAAACCTTGCATTAGTACCTTGCATGTGCATGAGAAGTGGCATGCATCTTTAGGTTCATCCATCCAACAAGTGCATGAATATTAAGGTTCATTGTGCCACATTAATTGTTGAATTCTTTCCCCTTGGACATTCATGCATATAGGCATATATGAATGTAAACCAATTAGTCACATTAAGCTTCGATACTCTCAACTGTCCATGCACCAAGATGAAACAATATATTTGGCCAAAGATCAAGTGCATGAATCAATGCATGTGGCCTCTCTATATGAATAGTCATAGGCACCAAAATAATTGCATGAATTTGATTGATTCTATGAATGACTCTTATGCATGCATTCAGCCTTAAATGAAGGTTCATGATGGATTTAAAGTGGCTAGTCGAACAGTCTCTACAAAACCATTATAAATAGAAGATGAGCTCACTTCAAGCAAGACATAAATTGAAACACACAAATGAACCCAAAAGAACAACATATGACACTTTAGCTTATCATTACAACATGACAAACCTCTATGTAAGATACTAGACTTACTACATAAGCAAGAATGACACAGACATAAATAAAACAAACCTAATGATAGAAACTTACGGCACATTTGGTTTATTGGAATGGAATAGGGTTGTAATAGAATAGAGCTGTAATCAGTAATTCAATTGTTTGGTTGAATGTAATGGAATAGAACTGTAATAATATTCTTATGTTTGGTTGAATAGAATAGATTTGTAATAGCATAAGGAAAAAAAACTAAAATGACCAGAGTACCCTTAACAGAAGTTTTTTTAAGGAGATATTATTATTAAATTTTAATAGGATTATTATTAAATGTGATTTAATAAAAATAAAATAAATAATTTAATCATATTTTAATATAATTATTATTAAATATAAATTAATAAAAATAATTATATATAATTTAATAACATTCTTAATATTTATTATTCATCTTTATATATTTTTTAAATCAGTCCATTTCTCCTTTTATTTAACAAAATTATATTTTTATGACATCCTTACTTACATGTGTTTTATCATATAATTTTTAGTTTTATGATTTAGCTCCATATAATTGTATCAACATAAACATTTCATTATTTATTTCCTTATATAATTTTGAATTAATATGGAGTCTTAATAAATAATGCAACTAATTTGTATGTTCAACAAGTCAGTAGAGTGTTTGCTATCTTTTTTTTCCTTTGATATGAAACAAAACTCGTATTAATTTTTTAATTAAAAAAGACTAAAAGTTTGCCAATACATCAATCAAATAAGCACATTCATCCTCAACCCAAAACCAAATTCCAATGACTAAGTTTTGCAAGACAACGAGCTATATATCAATAAGTTGTTTTAAAATTTCATTAAAAAGAAAGGAAAAATTGAACACCCTCATTTTCTGACAAAGAGAACTCACATAATCTGATTTTTTTTTTTACAATGAGCTACATCAAGCAGGTTTATGTATTTTAATCTTCCCTTCACTCAAACCCTAGTCTCAACTCTATGTCCAAATTGTCGCAACTGCTTCAACTATAGGTTTGACTCGGAGCAATAACAGATTCTCCTTGTTCCATCAGATGATTCCTAAAATTAGTATTAGGAGCAAGATTAGGTGGGGTTCTCTCAGAGGATGTTCTCAGCCCAAGAAAACCACTTATGGACTTCTGTTCACTAAGAAAATTTTTGGCCAGATCCTCAATGAGGGACTTCTGGTATTTGTAATTATAAGAATGATGGTTTTGAGGCTCTCTTACTCTAATCTGGCTCGGTCTTGGACCCTTGCTCCAATTGTGTGGCAGAATAAGGCTTGTATATGGTTATTAGGTGCTTACATTGTTTTAACCCATTATATACTAGACCAAGACCACAATGTCTATTTCACAACATGGTTCTTAAAAGTCACCTCTGTTAGCAAATCAATTCTCATAAAGTCAGAAAGCAACTAAGCATTTCTTGAATGTACTGAGCCGTCCCATCCCCCTCCCAAAACACAAAAATGATGTAACAGTCCATCACGATATCTATATTTCATAATAAATCACTTGCATTCTTACATTTTTATGCTAAAACGGTAAAAACATACCAACTATTGAGATAGAGAAGACTCTCCCATTCCATGTTACTTTTGATATGTAGGGACAGGACAGCCCAAATCTAGAATTCTGTTAATTGGTGATCCATTTCGCAATCCTGTTGCTTATCAAAAAATGCAACAACCAAAAGATTTGTAAAAAAGTAATTGTCATTCTATAACATCTTCTTTATCATTAACACTAACGCAAAAGTTACTGCATCTTTATTTGTTCTCTGTATATTGTACTCTTTCTTAAGAAAATTTCAAATACAAACTTAACCCCTCTAATCCCTTAAAACCAACGCCAACAAAGAATACAAAGAAAACATTATGCTAGAGCAATACTAGGAAGTTAGAAGGAAGCTATGCTTACCATATTAAAATGGCCAATGGAACACATTGAATGAAAGATATTAGCTATTTAAGTTTCCAAGGTGGATTCTGAAAAGGTAATTAACAATTACAATGCAAAAGGAAATACAAAAGAAAATCACAACTCTTTTAGTACTTTATGATCTCTATTAGTGGCCTGTGCACCCTACAATATGCCTCCACATGATAATTGAACAGAAAATTCAAAAGGAACATTCACCTTGTTTCATGATAAGAGAATTAATCACAGTTAAAGAACCAAAGATACAAACACTATTGGTAATTGGTTCAACCAGAAGCTAAGTCATAAATTGACAACGAAATAAATGTGCAAATTGTACAAGTCCCAAAATTGTAGAAATGTTTTGATGGGATAGTTTTATTGTGATCCACAAGAGACAAGCACTTACCATTTTCTCTTGGAATATTCTAATCATGGATTGCTATTTTATCAATGATTCTCATCTGGTTTCATTTTATAAGTATAAGATACTGATATGGGTATAATGTGTATACACACAAAACCAAATATTAATTTTAGTTAAAGCGTTTTGAAACTTTAGCTTCATCAAAAGTGTTAATATAAGGCAAATAATACATAAAAGACATTCCACATGAATACAGACAAAAAAATTAGAGAGATCTTCAACTTTGAAGAGAACAACATGATCAATAATAGCAAAGGAGCAAAATAACAATTGAGTAAAAAAAGCAACCTATTCTTTTTATTGCATATATTTTCCTATCAAATTGAAAAAATGACATCAATGAATTGTAAGACACAAAAAGGAAAGATGTTTGGGATTTACATTCTGCAAAATCTACCTGTATATCTGCTCATATAATTCACAACTGATACAAAACTTAAGTTTAGAAATTTAATTGATAGAACTTTACTCATATTCAATTTGCACCTCTACATGCATGTATTTCCCCATAAGCCGAATAATAGATAAGGTGAATTTGGCATATACCTGACATTCCTCGTGTAACTTGGCTTTTGAAATAACCCTAAAAATAATAGATTTTTTATGATTTGGGCATCGTTTTAGCAGCTCCTCAACCCTTCTCCCTTTTTCTTCTCCTGAAAAATAAGAAATGGTATACATATACAAACAAATATACGGTAGGGGAAAATGTATGCAGAATTGATTAGCTTCAAGTATTGTACCTAAAGGAGGATCAATTTGGATGAACTGATTCAATTTATTAGTGATTTTAGTAGAATATTTGAGAGGAGGAGCTGACTTGAAGAACAAATCGATCTCCTCATGAACAGTTGCAGAATCTATTTCTGTAACATCCCTAACCTATCTCCGTCATCGAATTAGGGTTACAGAGTATTATTTAACAATAAAAAATATTTACACTTTATACCATTCAATATTATAATCGCATCATAAACCATTTTTACACATGCATATTGTTCCTAAATCGAGCCCTCAAGGCTCTAAAAATAACTTAGAAACAATTTCAGACCAATTTGAAATAATTTGAAAAGTTTAGGAAAAAGATGCAAATTTTGCATAACAAGGGTCACACGGTTAAGACACACGCCCATGTAAAAAACGAACTAGGGACACACGGCCATGTCCCAGCCCTTGTCCTTACCTGTGTAACTCCTTGAGTAGGGTCACACGGTGGTGTCACACGCTCGTGTGCCAGGCCATGTAACTCTCTAAGGTGCCCCACAAGCCCGTATGCCAGGTCATGTGTTAGGTCGTGTAACTCACTGACTTTCACCCTAAAGAAATCATCAAATGACACACGTCCGTGTCGCCAAGCCGTGTGTTTCACACGGCTGAGTCGCATGCCCGTGTCTCAGGCCGTGTAGACTCAAATGAACCTTAAACAACAAGTTTACCATTTCAAGCTTACTTGGACTCTTAAGTAATCCATTTACTAGCCAAAAGACCTATTCAAACTGACATTAAACAAGCTAAAAATATGCTAAATCAACCATCCTAAGTATCTAACCAATGTATCCTCATTGATACTACAAGTATTTATACAATTTCATAACAAAAAGAACTATTATTCAAAGTATGTTAAATCACACCATCTAACATTCAACCAATATGCCTAACATAGGCACCTCAATCACAACATTCCATTAACACATACCATATATTTGCTCTAAAAAGTATTCATTAGTTCACCTATAATATTAGGTTAACTACTTGCATTTAGATTACAATTTAATATTTTACATATCAAAACAATAGTAATGACATACAAGCCTATTACATGCCATATAATCTGAAATGAATATTTCAAAAACTATCGAAAATGAGTGGATAGTGTGACTTGAGTGCCAATCCGACCATCCAACCTTCAAAGTATCTACAAGAACAGAAAATAACACAAGCTTATTGAAGCTTAGTAAGTTCGACATACTAAAACGATAAATCTTACCAAAGTAAGTACAACAAATCATTCAATAATAATATAACCATATGTGTTCTCTATCATCCACAATCTCAACTAGGTGAATTGGAAATTTTAATTAAAAGCTTAAATACATAACCATCAAAATCACTAAACAAGTTACATTACAGATATTTACATTCTGATAAACGACTTATGGATATAAGTACATCGATATTCCAATTGAAACATGCCAAATGCTCATAAGAGCTAATCCACTCGATAACACACCAGATGCTCATAAGAGCCAATCCACCTGATAACACACCAATGGCTCCGAAGAGCTAGTCCACCCAATAACACACCAATGGCTTTGAAAAGCTACTCTAACCGAAAACACGCCAAAATAATGAGTATAACATGAGAGTTCACAACAAATGCTACACCTCGGCCTACTCGGGAAATATATATATAACAATCCACAACAATCTCCACTCTAATCCCCCACAACACACCATATCTCGATTGTACTCTATCCTGCATCCAATCTGATCCAAGTATTGAATTTCAACAACTTTTCTTAAATAACTTTACATCATTTATAATCAAATATATCTATTATATCACATTATATCATCAAATATTTCATACAGATGTTAAATTATAAATTGTACGAACTTACTTGGACTGAATTGTAGTAGCTGCAAAAGTTTAGGGACTAATCCACGATTTTTTATCATGTATATTAATAGGGTCTTGATCTAGAATGTAAAATTTCTCAAATATTAGCTTACTTTTCACCTTTCAATTAAATTTACATTTTATACCCTTTTATTTTTTTAAATTTACATAATCACCCCTAACTTTTACAACTTTTACAATTTAGTGCCTTAACTTGAAAATCATCAAATTAACCATTTTTCTCAAGTCAACATTTTAGCTGAATATACTAGGCCCTTAAAAAGTCCTTATTAAACATCAAATTCACTATCAAACCCTAAAATTTTGACATCTTCACAATTTAATTCCTAAATCAAAATCTAACAAAAATCACTTCACAAAATCACCAAATAACACAATCAAAGCTTCATAGTTATCATAAAAATTATACAATTTTTATTAATAGCAACTTCTAAAATTTTTAACAGATTTAAAAACGAAGGTACGAGCTAGCTAGACCTAGTTGTAATGATCTCAAAAACATAAAAATTATAAGAAACAGACTCAAAATGGACCTACATGCAAGAAACAACAATGGCCAAACCTCCAAGCTAGGTTTCTATTATGTTTTCGATAAGATAAAGTGAAAATGAAGAAGAAAATATCTTTTACTTCATTTAATTTTATTTTAATTTTATAATATTTACCATTTTGCTATTAAATCAAATATTATTTTATAATTTTCGTCCATAATGACCTCCAACATATTAAATAGGGTTAAATTACCACTTAGATCATTCCTCATTTAATTATTAAGCTATTTAATCATCTAAATGCAATAATTACTAAGTTTTATACATTTTACAATTTAGTCCTTTTTAATTATTTAGCTATCTAAATGTCAATATTTTTGGACTAAATTTTAATATGACTCTAACGACTCTATAGATATTCCAAAAATAATGTTTATGAGTCGACATGACGAAAATTTGTAGTCCTAAAACCATTGTTCCATCACCATTGAAAATTGGATTGTTACAATTTCAATTCCCCTTGGACAAATCATCAGAAACACAAAAAATTCAATAAAAATGCAAAATGAACCCTAGTTGAATTGAACTTACAACAAAATCCAGTTAATTTGGCCTTCAAGTTGATTTGCTTCCTTTTAGGTTGATTTGAGCGTGAGATTGTCGAATGGCCAAAAAAAATTAGAATCGTTGAGAAATTTCAGTCTAAGGAAGGGTGTTTTCGGAGGGAAAAAGAAGAGTCATTTGGTGGAGAGGCTGGAATAGCCAATTCAGCACCTCATCCTCTGAATGGCTATTCAGTAATTCTTGGAATGAACTCAGAATTACGATTCGACGTTTTGAGCATTCAACAAACCAAACATTTTTTTTCGTAAAGTTTTGAACCGTGTCGTAATGGAATAGCCATTACATTGAACCAAACAAGGCATTAGTCACATGATTAAACATGACACAACTTAACACATAATTAAAACACACAACATAATAAATCTATGGATAAAAAATGAAATGCAAGTTTATTGAAATAAAATTAAAGCTAGAATTAATCTAGATGGATCAAGGTGGCTGAATGGTTAGTTCAGGCCTACTACGATACTCAACCATCACTTGGATCACATGAACCAGATTTGAACTTGGGCTTGGCCTAACTTGATTGTAATTATCTTGGACTTTGTTCCAAATCCTACGCATCAATCCAATAAAAACTCTCTTGAACCGATCAGCTTGGACCTTTGAAGGTGGCCTAATAAAAACTTAAAAGGAATCTAACAAGGCTTGATGCGTTCCTTGTGTAATTGGACCTTAAATATTCGACCCTTTATCATCCTTCAATGGCCCTATGATTTTGTAACATCCAAAAAACCAAGTTAGAAGAAAGTGAGTTAGTGAAACCTAGAATGGTTATGTTCTAGGTTTGAATTAAAATTTTGAAATGTATGACAAGTAAATTGATTTGGTTTAGTGGTTAAGTGTTTTGGGTATGTGTGTGAGGCTCTAGGTTCGAATCATGTTTCTAGAAAATTTGTTATTTTGATTTAACCCTTACCTTTGAACATTTGGTTTATAAGTTAAATTCAGTCATTTAATGTCAAGAATGAGCCTGCTGGTTCAATGGTTAAGCTTCTGTATACTCTTTGGTCTT
This sequence comes from Gossypium longicalyx, assembly GCA_025698465.1. Lineage (NCBI taxonomy): Eukaryota > Viridiplantae > Streptophyta > Magnoliopsida > Malvales > Malvaceae > Gossypium > Gossypium longicalyx. The sequence goes on from CM046995.1 coordinate 82,691,938, forward strand.
ATGTTTGAATCCCAGTGAAAGCAATAGGGAATGTTTTATTTTGAATTTCATTGTGTGGTAGCTAATTTCGGTTGGTTACTTAAAACCATCCAGAAACCTCCGATGTGGTTTTTTATTTTGTTCTTTCTTTTTTTTTTTTTATCATTCTTTTCCTGTTCTTTAGTTTCTTTATTTTGGTTTCTTATTTTCAAGTGACATTTCTTTTTGTTATGTTATGTTACACTGATTCTGTACGGGGTTTGACTTATCCTTCTAGTTTAATTCGTTGGCCGGTAAGTTTAATTTAAAGTTTTGGTGTCAAAAGTTATTTGACGTAACTTTGATTTTGGAATGTTAGGTTTTAGCGATTTGACTGCGAGTTAATCGTTTGTTGGAAAATTACTTGTCATTTAAGGACGAGAACCCATCCTTGTTACTTCTGCTTTAAATTCATATTAAGTAGATACCTATAACCCAACTTTCGCTTTGAGTTTAGTAGTCTAAAAATTGACTGTTGACACTACACAGGCATGTGCCTAGCCGTGTAACTCACTGTTCATAAAAATTGGAGGCACACGGGCTTGGCACACAAGCGTGTGCTCAGGCTGTCTATGGTTATGTGTTATACAGAGTTCACACGGGCCAATGAGACAAGCATGTGTCCAGGCTGTATAACTCACTGGTTGCGAATTAGGACCACACAAGCAGGTGACATGAGTGTGTGTCAGGCCGTGTGGGACACACGGGCAAATGCACGGGAGTGTTCTAGACCGTATGGAGGCACACGGGCCAGCTATCCAAGCCATGTGAAACCACACGGGCGTGTGGACCAAGATTTGTAATTTTTCTCCTCAGGCCACAAGCATCATTCAAAACAAACATAGGCCTACTATAGGGTCCGTATGATCTGAATTAGGCTATATAACTTGATATTTGATGATCTAATATGAACAACTTGTGATCTGTACGTATATCTGCTATGCTTGAACCTAAGTAAGTAGGGTCTGTCAGAACGAAATGTGCTCTTGCTTAATGCATGCAAACTATCCAAGTACGATCTATATTCTATTAAGTTTGATGGTACGCCCATACGTCACTCTATTGACTAAGAAAATGTGATATCTGAATATGTTCAATCGATTAGTATTGATTCATATATATATAACCATGCATGTGACTTCATGACAATCTAATGTGATCTATTGAGGTTTGATAAATTTGTTTCACAAAGCATAGACTCCCATGCCTACTGATTCTGTTATGGTTCGATAGCATGACCTACATTGTAACATCCCTAACCCGTATCCATTGTCGAAACAGGGTTTCAGAGTATTACCGAAACTTTCAGAACATTTTATAAATAATTTATGTAAATTAATATTCATTAACCGAGATCATTCAAAACATCCCTTAATTGGATCCTCGAGGCCCAATACGAGCATTAGAATCGAGTCAGGACTTAATCGGAAGCTCTAAGAATTTTTTGTGAAATTACAAAAAAATTTCAATGTGCAGGGCTCACACGCCCGTGTGGTCCAAGGGACACGCTCGTGTGACCCTGGGACATGCCCGTGTTAGAGGTCGTGTTCAACCCCGTATAACTCTTTGACTTGTGCACATAGCCATGCCACACACCTGTGTGCTAGGCCGTGTTGTTAATTAATTTAATTTGAAATTAGGTGCAGGTTTCACACGGCCAAGACACACGCCCGTGTTCTAGGCCGTGTAGCACACACGGCTGAGACACAAGCCCGTGTCTCTGCCCGTGTGCTTAATTCTGAGCATTCTGTTTCTCAAAATTAAGGTGCAGGGGACACACGGCCTAACCACATGCCTATGTTACAGGCCATATGTCACACACGGTCTAAACACACGCCCATGTGTCTGCCCGTGTAGAAAAAAATAAAGTCATTTCCTAGCCTCATTTGTCACCCAAATTTACCATTTTTCTGCACTAAAACATACCAAGAACATTCCAACCAATTCAAGCATTCAAATTAAGAAATTTCCATCATTCAGCATGGCATACAATTACATGCATACATGCTCACAATCTTACCTTGACTCAATCCATATATTAGACATAATTTGATCAACTACTTAACATATATTTAGCTACCATAGCTTGGCATTACAAGTATATCAAAACAATCATTACTAGCCATTCCAATGGCTAGATTACAAGCATCATTATCAAGCCACTAATGGTCAAGTTGTCCTATACATGCCATTATACCAAAATGATTTGACTATGTATACCTAAAATAAGCTAGTTGATAGTGTGACGATGCTCTAATGTTCTTCTAACCTTCGCGAGTTTTCGAGCACTATAAAACAGGGAAAAATAAAACGGAGTAAGCATTACATGCTTAGTAAGTTCATATAACGGAAACTAAACTTACCAATCTCGTTTATTAAATCTAAGCATACAATATCATGTTTTCCATCCATTTGGCTAAATTGCCTAAACACATACATTCAATCAAACATGTTAGTCACAAAGTTTACATATACATCAAGTAAGGATAGATGAGCTCGTCATGCAATATTCCTTCAAGACATTATCATTTCATCTCATAATTTTCTCATCATGCCAAGAGTTGTGTCCGTTAAATCATTAAAATTCTGATGGATGCTCAAGTAGTACATACGAGGTGTGCGATTCAATAATCCTTCAATTTTTTATTCAAAGGTACCCATTAGGGCTTTTAATCAAGGAACACACTCTCGAGCCACATATCGTATAATAGGATTACCAGTCCAGGCTAAATCCTTTATATAACGTATGCTCAAAAGAGTTTAATTAGGATTACCAGTCCAGGCTAAACCCTAATCATAACGTATATTCGAGAGGTATTATATCCGGATTACCCATCCTGGCTAAATATTTTTATAACAAGGTCAATAAGATTACTCGTCCGAGCTAAATCTCGTCTGCAACAAATTTAGGACCTTATTCGTTTCGGGAAAGCGCATATATTCATCAAAATTCAATATTCAATCGGGACTTAACCCTTTTTCACCATATCAAGCATGTATTAAATTTCCCATTATAGCATTCAAGTAATGTACATCAATATAAGTCACATTCCATACAACACAACATTCAATTAAACATATTTACCTGCCCGATTAAGTTACACGAACTTACCTCGACACTTGCTTGCGTATAAAATCTACTAATCCGAAACCTTTTCTTTTCCTCGGTTTAACCTCGAATTTGTGTTGTCTGAATCTATATAAATATCTTGACTCATCAATTTCACATATTTCATATTTATTTGGACTCAATTTACGTCCTAGGCAAAATTACCATTTTGCCCCTAACTTTTCCATAAATTATAATTTCGTCTCTAGGCTTGAAAAATGAAACTCGTGCAATTTACTCCCTATTCCAAGCCTAACCAAAATCCCATTACAAAATTTACAGCACATGTATTCATAAAAATTTAGAATTTTTTTCTTCAATTTCACAAGTTTACATTTTAGTCCCTAAATCATGTTTTCATCAAAAATCACTTTGTAAAAGTTGTTTATCTATCAACAACCTTTCATTTTCTACTACAAATTTCTAATTTTCAGCATAAACATCCATGACTCATTTTCCATACTTTGATAACTTTTCAAATTAATCCCCCAAATAGATAGTTTAAGCTATCCCGATTTCAAAAATATCAAAATTACTAAAAACGGGACAAGGGGACTTACCCAATTAGGCCATGAAAGTTTTTTCTCTCTCCTAGGGTTTCCATGTATTTTAGGTTGAAGAAGATGAGAAAATAAGATGATATTTTCTTTTCATCTTTTAATTAATTACTTATTTTTCAAATTCCAATTTAGTCCTTGTCCTTTTTCTAAATTTCCATGGATGAGTCACAAAAAATCTACATATTTTTCTTTAATGGTCTAATTACTATATAAGGACCTCTAGTTTTGAATTCCATAGCTATTAATCCTTATAGCTACTAGAATTCAACTTTCGCATTTTATGCGATTAGTCCTTCTCGCTATTAAGTTCTCAGTGTTACTTTGATTTATATACTATGTTTTGTTAATTACAACTGGTGTTGGTTATACACTAGGTTTTATAGCTCACCTTTTGGTTTTATATTTGTGTGTTTAGGTAAGTCTCTGACTTAGGATTGGATGGCGTGTGGGAGCTCGGATTGTTTTGCAATAATGTAAAAATGCTTTTGATCTTTTGGGGTTGTAGTCTGTTTCTAAGCTCGTCTTGGCTTTTGCTAATTCACCAGTAGGTGATAATTTTATTATGAAACTACAAAACCACTCAAGTCGACAAAACGGATTTCGATTTTCAATGTTAAACTCTGAAAAGATTTTTCCACCACAGATTAAGTAAAGTTTTGAATGTTTTTCTAGGTAATTATTGAAATCAGTTTTCAATACATTGGTGTAACTCATCTAGGTTCGGCTTAAACTTCTAGGCCGGGTTTAGGGTGTTATAGAATTTGTCATTTTTCTTGATCCCGAAATCACATCAATGAGGGAGACGTAGTTTTTTTTTATATTTAAATTGATATAATTATTTTTATTTAATATTAATATAAAATATTTTTAATTATATTTTAATGGTGTGTGACGTGGTACAATTCTATTGGCTGAAACTTTTTTTAATGACACTAAAGGGAAGTATCAACTTTAGTAATGAAATCAAAGTTTAGATACCCGAATCGACTAAAAAATAGTTTAGGTACGTAACTCAAACAAAACCAATAATTCAAGGGTCTCATGTTCAATTAAACATTTATTTTATGTTATTTTCAAACCTACCTATACGTGGTTTCCACACACATACTCGTATAATAAAAATTCTAATAATTATTTATTTATATAATAAGTAAACATAAAATAATGTGATTTAAATAATCTAGTGACTTATGCAAATTTAATCAAAAAAAAAAGTTTATATATATACTTTTGCACTAAAACAAAATTTCATATATATTTTTTACATTAAATCAAAGTTTTTTGTTTTGTAATTTTAAATTTATTTTAAATATTATAATACAACGATTTTATAATGTTTTAAAAATGTATTTTAGGTTTATAGAATGAGATAATCAAAATTGGCTTCTTTTTTTTTTAACGTTAAATGTGAAAACAAATAGAATCCTTCACCAACAATCAACTGTTTATGTCCCATAAAGAAAAAAAAGAAAAGGAACAATTGATGTGATGAGAAAAAGAAAGTTATAAATTTCAACGTTGAGGGCTGAAATAATATGAAAGCCATTTCATTCCCTAAATCTAAATGTACAACAAAAAGAACCTATTTTCCAATAATATTTTAATTAAAATAAATTTATAAAGTAAAGGTTTTAATTAATTAATAAATAAATAAAGCAAGTGATGAATATATAACGTGTAAGAAAAGAAATGTTTGACTTCTTTTAAGACCTTATCATCTAACCATTGTGAAATCATGATCATTTCTCATTTATCTTACGCATGATTTTATATTTTATTTTTTAATTTTATATAATTTGTATTGTTAAACGTAATTAAGATTGTGTTAAAAAAAAAGGCATATAGTAATTTTTAGTATAATTATTTATAATTATACATGTAACATATTTAAATATTTATTGTAATTTGTGGGTTTTGAGTCTACTTAAAATATCTCGATTACACTATTCAACTCTTAAGAAATAACGATAATTAAAGAAATTACATTAGCTATGAAGGCTTTCAAAAACTTTTGTTTTTTTTAAATATTCTTTTTAATTTTTTTTAAGATGTAATTATACTCTACTAACTAAATTTGTTTAAGAAATTAAAATTTCTTAATGATGTGATTGCTACTCTGATAATTATATTTTCTTATCATGAGTCTAAACTCTTCCTAAATTTATTTAGCTATTTTGAATAATTAAAATATTATACCAATAAAAAATTCAAACCATAAATTAAATTCTAAATGAAAATAATAATGAATTTTGAAATTTTTATAAGTTTTTTTAACTAACAAGTAAATGAAAAGAGGTAGATGTTGAATGTTAATCCAGTCTTAATTTTATATTATTGAGTTGAAGAGTGATTTAAAATTGAATAATGGAAATTATAATTAAATTTTAATTTAATATGAAGTCAAAATTTTGCCTTTCTAATTTAATTATTTACTTTTAAAAACTTAATTATCAATAATTACATGTATACATACACTAAGTTATGATACACTCGTAAGTAAAATTAATTATGTAAAAACTATATTTATTGAAATGTTATGTAAGAAATTAATAAGGATTTGATTGAAATAGCAAAGGTGATGTTTGAATATTTTAGTCTCTTAGATTTAGAGTATAAGTGTTTTTTAGATTTATTTTGAGTAATTTTATAAATTTTATATAAAAAAATATAAAATATAAAAAAAATTACGTGCTCCTAATTGTTTATTACTTTATAAAAGTAAAATTTAAAAATAAAAATTCTTGTATTAACGTATAATATCTGCTCAATTAGGAACTTAATTATAGTATTCATATACATTATATTTGGAGATTTTTCTTAATATTCTTATATGCCATGTACGTATAAATATACATAAATATGTTAAATTATTAATATTTTAAATTTTATTAGAAGTATAAGTTAAAAATTGTAATATACATTAAATAAACGATAATTATTTGTCAATTGTCACATGTTTTAATTATTTTTTTTACATTTTAAATAGAATTTAAGAAGGTATGACAAGATCTTAACATTCTTTGTAGAATTAAAACCTTTAATAATTATGTCGATTTAAGTCTTAACTTGATTGGCATAAATATTATTGTTAATATAGGAGTATGTGGGTTCGAGTGCGCTGTAGCGTATTATTTTCTTATTTATAAGTTGGAGAGAGGCTTTAGATAGTTTTAAGTGTTGTGTAAAAAAAATATATAATTAAAATTTATTATTAAAAAAAGCTTTTAATAATTTTCCTTAAATAAATGTATTTAATTTTTTCATAAAAAGGGTGAACTTGAATTATTTATTCACAAATTAGGATAAATTTGGGCAAACTAGAATATTCTTGTTGCTTGCTTTTGAAGAATAAGTTTAAACTTAAAATTTATTTTAGTATATGGTAGTTGCAATGATGTAATTTTTAAGTAAATGAATTTTAAATTAAAATTCCATTTTTATGATCATCAATAACATATTTTTATTTTATTTTATTATTTTATTATTTTTTATGTTTTTTTTTCTTTTAATAATAAGTGTTAGGTATGTGGTAAGATAATATTACACTCTTAAGAAAAATATACAAATTCAAATTTTAGAGATAATATTATTTGGAGGGATAATCACATGTCTCAATCATAGATTATAAAACAAATATAGAAGGTGCCAAAATTTTTGAATTATATTGACAAATTATATAAAACAAAAATAATTTAAGACAAAAAAAAAACATGTAAAATATTTAAAAGATGTGGTGTCTCGAGAAATTGTATATACATTATAATTATACTGTTTATTAGGTGTTTTGTTGAGTTGGTGTCACCTTCAATCAGATTAGGAAATTACGAAAATATCATTTCATAATTAAAATAACTTATATTATTTGAAAGTAATTTTGTTTTTTATTTAAAAATCAATAAAAATATGCATATGGTGAAATTTGAACCAAGAACAATTGCATTAGTAAAATATTTAATTTAACACTCAACTAAAACTTTATTATAATATTTTTGTAAATTTTAATTTTTATTATGCACGCTTTATTACCTCCATCAATTATATATATCTATATTAATATATTTGATTGAGTTGGCGTCACAAGTTAACTGACACCGGCTAAAGACTGATAACAACACCAACCCGAACCAATTGCATTAGTAAAATCTTTAATTTACCACTCAACTAAAATTTTATTTTGATCTTTTTATACATATCAATTTTCATCATGCACAATTTATTACCTTCATCAATTATATATATCTATATTAATATATTTGATTGAATTTGTGCCACAAGTTAACTCGACACTAATTAAAGATTGATAACAATACCATGATAAATAATTTGAATCTAAATTTTTTTCATTTTAACATTGTATATATTTCATATGTTATTAATAATTAGTTTTAAACTATATATTTCATTGTTTATTATATGTTGTTTCTAAACGCACATTTGTGTTCTAAATTTGTGGTTTGCACACACATATGCACGTGATAGGATTTCTAGTAAATATTGAACAATCTACTTGTAATGAATTATTAATGTATAAAAAATAGGCTTAATGTATAATTTGGTATTTTAGTTTGAAACTTTTTTAATATGGTATTTGTGTTATTTGTTAGTCTAATGTGGTACTTGTATTTGGCAAAAGGTATACATTTTAGTACTTGAAGATAACAACGTTAACTTTTTAGTGTTTAATTTGAGTTTTAGAGTTGATTTGATGAAAATTTATAATTAGCTAATAATAATATCAATTAACTTCATCAAATCAATCCTAAAACTCGAATTAAATCACATCCATTAGACTGTATTTGACAAATTAAACAAATTCACAATTAACAATAAGATCATAAAAAATTCAAGCCCAAATAATGTTAGCAATAAACTTTTATTAATCATAAGACCCAAAATAAAGACTATTGTTACTCTTAAGTATCAAAATATATAAGTTTTGTTAAATATAAGCAGCACATTAAAAATAATTAACACAAATAATATCTCCAAAGTGAATATTAATACTACACAAATATATAAATGAATGAAAATCAAAATAAAATTAATTATTAACATATAGAATTATATAATTTTATTATATTTTATAAACATTAAAAAATAAGATAAATAACTTAATTAACTTTATCTTTTATCTAATAAGTGATTGGAAGGAGTATAAATGAACTTTTTTTCAAATTTAAAATTATTATTGTTAAAAGAAGTTTATATAAATATCACTTTAATCTCCAACAAGATTAACCTTAGAGAATAAAATAGATGAGTACCATTTATGGTTATAAAAGAAATTCCCTTCTCAACCGTCTGATTAAAATGACATAATTAATGTCTCTTATTTTAGTTAAACCATTGCTTTATTGGCGGTTAACCATACTTTCAATTTTCTTAGTTGAAGCTTCTCATTCTTTCATTTAGGGGACAGCTTTTATGGAGGGTTATTGATTTGGGACTTAAAATTATTAAACCAATTTGAATTCTTGATAAACATTTATTCATACTTTTATTTTAAAACTTTATCGATGAATACTTGTTTTTGAAGTTAAAAAAGATACTAATGAGGATGTGGTACACTTGATTAAATGCTAATTTCATTCCAATCATAATAATATTTTACTAATGCATTTTTATAATTAAATTTAGGAGAGGAATCACTTATATTAATTTATAATTAAGGTAATTTTACTCTCTCTCTTCTTTTTTTTTTTTTTTTTTTATGTTTTTGTAGTTGAGTTTATCAATATAATTATACACATTATGCATGTAAATTCTTAAATTGATTCGATATTTCTATTATATCAATCTAAATATTGTACATGTTACTATTTATTGAATAATTGAAAGTTTTATACATAAAACAAATCGTTAAAATTTTAATTTATGTCAAATTTGACATATATTATCTATACGAATAGAGTATAAAATATGTATGTTAAATCATTAAAATATTAATAGTACAAAAATATATTAAAATATGTAAAAACTTCTTTAAAATTTTTTTGAACAATCTCATTATAGATTTTGATTATATTGTTTTTTGTGACATAATACCTAAAACTACTCATAACCCCTCCCCAACCCAGAAATAGAAGGATAATATGATTCAACACACTTAAACCCATATATTTCTACATTGACAACAATGTTCATACTAATTAAACTAAAACTTAATTGACAAAACTTTTAAATTTACTTTGATACAAGTAAAATCTTCCCCTTAAATTTATATAAATTAATTTTATTATTCAAAAGTTTTATTCAAATATTACATATAATAATTTTGAAAACTAGATCTATGGATAAATAAATCCAAGTTGAATTCAACTAAATTTTTTTTTATCAATTCTCAACTCAACCCACCTTTTCAATCCAATTGAAACAAGAAAGGTTATATATACCTAACCTAGCTCTTCAATAGGTTTAGAGGTAAGACGTAGGTGGATGTTAAAGGTAGGGGTGTTTAAGAAGTTGGTCACGGGGTTAGGAAAAAAATTATATCCTTTATAAGCTCAATTAGGTTAAGTTTGGTGGATCCAAATTACCCATTTTTAGTAATTTAGTTATAAGTTTTGATGTACTTAACGTTATTTAACAAAAAAAAATATTGTGTTTAGGTGCACTCAAACTTATATTATCTTATATTAATAATAATATTCATACCGATCAAATTTAAATATATTTAAATCTATTTTTATTTAGATAAAAACTTATTCTTTTTAATAGTAAAAACATTTCAATAAAATCTAAACAAAAACATTAATAAAATTTCAAATTAAACCAAATTTAAATTTGATAATATTGTATTGTTGAATTCAGATTGAAGTAATTTTTAACTCTTTGATAAATCTAAAAGGAAAAGCATGATTTTGTTTATGTTTATTTATTTTATTGTTTAGGTGTATAAAAAAAAGAAGAAGAAAAGAAATAAAAAGGGTAAGGTCGTGGGTTTTGGGTATAGTTTGTTTCCTTCATTCACTCATTCACCCGCCGCCTTGAACTTGAAAAAGCAAAGAGGGAGAAAAGGAGAAAGGGTGTGTTACCATTACATACATTATTATTTATATTTATGTCTCTGATTTTGGTTTTTAGTTTCAATTCCATGCATTGCCGCATTTGACATTCTCATTCTGCTTCTGATTCTTGGGAAAACGAAGCCTTTTTTACTTTATTTTGTAAAGTCCGTTTACCATTGAGAACCAGCAGACGAGAGGAGAGGAGAGGTCTGTGTTTTTTTTTTTTATTCCCCTTTTCGCGTAATGCTTTGCTTTGTTATTATAAGAAGAGCAAAGCTTCGTTTGGTTGGCTGGCTGGATATTTTATAAGTATCTTCCTTTGATTCTCCTCTATTTTCATTTCATTTGTTATAGCTGCTGGTGCTACAAAGAGAGAAGAAAATGAAGTACGTGCTGGTTACAGGAGGTGTAGTGAGCGGCCTTGGGAAAGGGGTAACTGCCAGTAGCATCGGCCTTCTTCTCAAATCATGCGGCCTTCGTGTCACTTCCATTAAGATTGGTATTTTCCTTTTCTTCTTCTGCAATTCCGATGGTTTCACTCATTTCATTTTTTTTCACGTTATAATAATATGGTCATCTGCAGATCCTTATCTTAACACCGATGCCGGTACAATGTCTCCTTTTGAGCATGGAGAGGTGTTTGTCCTTGATGATGGCGGCGAGGTTATTTTTTTCTCCTATTTATTTTTACATCCATGTTCGATCGAACCTTGATGATGATGATATCGTACATTTGATTTAAGGTGGACCTCGACCTTGGAAACTATGAGCGCTTTCTAGACATCACATTAACGCGTGAGAATAATATAACAACGGGAAAGATTTATCAGGTCTCTTCGCGTTCCTTTCTTCTTTCTTCCATTCCAATTCAAAAACTCTCTCTTCAATCACCATGCTCCTTCTGTTTTTCAGTCTGTTATTGACAAGGAGAGAAAGGGAGATTATCTTGGCAAGACTGTGCAGGTCCGTTTTTAAGCTTTCCAGTCTTTTATCAACAAAATCTCCTATGCATTGCTACCTTATGATTTCCTAATTTAAGTCTCTTGTCTGCTGTAGGTTGTTCCTCACATTACAGATGAAATCCAAGAGTGGATAGAACGTGCGGCAATGATACCAGTCGATGGAAAGGAAGGTCCTGCCGATGTTTGTGTCATTGAATTGGGTGGAACTATTGGTACATTCACTTCATTGATGTCTGTTTGCTGCAATTCTTGTTCTTATTTTTTTTTTTCTTATTTACCACTTTTCTTTATTCAGGGGATATTGAATCTATGCCATTTATTGAAGCCCTTGGTCAATTCTCATACCGTGTAGGTAAGAATAATATTCTTCTTCCTTATCTGAATTTTGAATGTTATTTTCTCTCAGATGTTCAACTGGTATGATCATAATTTCACTTTATGTTTCTTATTTTAGGCACTGGAAATTTCTGTTTGGTTCATGTCAGCCTTGTGCCTGTTCTCAGTGTTGTCGGTGAGCAGGTATACCTAAAGAGTGTGTATCTGTTTATACATCAAATTTTGTAAATTGTATATAGATTATAGATCATGTTCTGAAGCTTGATGCATGTAATCAACTTATAAGCTTGATTTGTCGCTATTCCTAATTATCTTTATGACAAATTGAAAATAACAGAAAACAAAGCCTACCCAGCATAGTGTTCGGGGACTTAGAGGACTTGGCTTGACCCCAAATATTCTTGCTTGCCGCAGTACAAAGGTTTAACTGTCATTTCTATTATTCAAATGTATGCGCTGGTGCTGGTTTTGTATTTCTTATTAATTTTCACTAACCTTTTTCTTTTTTTCCCCATAGGCACTTGATGACAATGTCAAGGAAAAACTCTCTCAGTTTTGCCATGTGCCGGTAATACAATACGAATGCTATATGTCTTTCACATTTCTGAAATCAGTAATTACTGTTATTAAGAAAAATGACCTTTTCCAGGCAGAAAATATTGTCACTCTTTATGATGTTCCAAATATCTGGCACATACCTTTACTATTGAGAGTAAGTTTTTTTAGAACAGTTTTTTGTTTAGTTTATTGTTGTTTAACTTCTCAAACACAACTTGACTGCAGAATGTCCTTTTGTTATTTATATATATATATTTTTTCTGATGATGAATAGGATCAAAAAGCACATGAAGCAATCTTGAAAGGACTGAACCTTCTAGGGTCTGCCTTTGAACCCTATATCCACCCCTCCTATCTTCTTTCTGCTTGTTATGTTGCATGATCAATCTCCTCTCCCTTTGTTTTCTCTCTATATCTTTGCTGTGATGGGAGTAATTTTTTTATGCTGCAGCATCTGGCTGTGGTTTTCCGGGCATTTATATTTGCATTTCTATGAATTGTAGGATTGCAAGGGAACCTGACTTAACAGAGTGGACTGCTAGGACCAAAAATTATGACATGCTTCATGATCCTGTGGGTCTCAAGCACCCGTAAATTATGAGTTGTATTTATTTGCTCGTGGAATCATAATGTTATTTGCTGTCATTTACATTGCAGGTTAAAATTGCCATGGTTGGAAAATATGTTGGGCTTACAGATTCTTACTTATCCGTTTTAAAGGTGAAACCTTCATTAGTTCTAAAAGTTATGAAAAGCTATATCTATCATCATCATCATCATTATCATTTACCTCCTTCACTAAGTCATTTCTATATAGTTAATGCCGTGTTTACATTAGCTACTTGTGCACCATGTAATCCCTGCCTTCATCCCCCAAAAAACTCTTTCCTCTCATAAGAAACCTTCTATGAGATATAAGTGGTTGTTTGATGTAATATCTGGAAGAGCTTTTCTACTGCAAAAGTAGATGCAAGGTATTTGGCTTTCAAAAGTGTGAAACTTTTGTGGGGAAGCCTGTTATTTTCTATAGCCTACAACAATTTCCATCAAGTTCTCCAAGTTCTTGTTTAGCATCTTTGAACTAACTTCAGTTAGAACTCTAGTCTTACAACATCCACTACCGAATCTCCAGTTGGACCAAAGATGGGTGCAGGTAATATGCATGTGATACAAATGGTTTCTAATTAACGGGTTTATTGCTGTAGGCACTTTTGCATGCATCAGTTCACCATCGCAAGAAGCTTGTTGTGGAGTGGGTTGAAGCAAGCCATCTAGAAGATATTACTGCTGAAGAGGTGAGTCTTGATTGTAAATTTTGGCTGCACTGGTTTTGATGGAGAATTGTGCATATTTGCTGTTAAAGAAAATATTGCCCCACTTAATGTAGTACATGTATACTTACAATGACAATAATTTACTCTTTACAGGATCCTAGCACTTTCAAAGCAGCATGGAACCATTTGAAGGTTCTTTTCTTTCTCCACACCATGATATATTTTCTTTTTGGTTTCAGATTCTTCATCTTCCCTTGTTTCATAGATATTTCCCTGAGAAGATCCTCTAAAAGGTCTCTAATTACAGGGTGCTGATGGTATCTTAGTTCCTGGTGGTTTTGGTGATAGGGGAGTGCAAGGGAAGATTCTCGCTGCAAAGTATGCTCGTGAAAGCAATGTTCCTTTCCTGGGCATTTGCCTTGGAATGCAGATAGCAGTCATAGAATATGCACGTTCTGTTTTAGGTTTGCATAATGCAAACAGTATAGAATTTGATCCTAAAACATCAAATCCTTGTGTCATATTTATGCCAGAGGTATATAATCTTTGACAAAAAGGCAAAATACTAAACAATCCATCAATTAGTTTACTTTTCTTTTAAGCCCCTATGTTTTTATTGTATCCAAATAAGTCTTTCTTCTTTAATTTCTACCTGAGTAAGACCTTATCTCAAATGAAATGTTAATTTATGTTAAGGGTTTATTTAGGTATAAATTGAAGGTTGGAGACTTATTTGGATACAAATGAAGGGTTAAGGACTTATTTGAGTGTAATAAAAATATAAGGGCTTATCTAGATAAAGTGGTAAAAGAGGGCCTTTTATTATTCTAGCCAAAAAAAAAATTGCCTTGATTGGTCTTATTTCATGAAGAGAAATGTTCTGGTTTACTTCATAGGGTTCAAAAACTCATATGGGAGGAACCATGCGTCTGGGAACAAGGAGGACTTATTTGAAGGTTCCTGACTGCAAATCTGCCAAGTTGTGAGAACATTGCTCTCTTAACCTTACGTGCTTGTATAATATGTAACATAAGTCTTGAAATCTTTAGGGGTTCATATATTCTATGCATTATTTCTTTTGTTATAATGGTTGTTTCTGTTCTAGGTATGGTGATGCAACCTTTGTTGATGAACGGCATCGACATAGATATGAGGTAGTCTACTGATGCATGGGATCATGGGATGCTATATATTAGGGGAAGATGGTTTATTTTTCCAGTTCTCAAGGTTTATGTACATCCTGTGTAGGTCAATCCTGATATGATATTAGAACTTGAAGCAGCTGGTATGTCATTTGTTGGCAGAGACGAAAGTGGTAGGCGGATGGAGGTAAGTTAAATACAAAAGTAGCATAGCTATTTCTAGAGAACCTAGAGTTTCGGTTCTCAGCATTTTGACAAATTGGTACTTTTATATATAACATTTAGTTCCTGATGTTTATGAACATTGTATGTTGGCTGCATAGATTGTTGAACTACCAAGCCATCCATTTTTTATTGGTGTTCAGTTCCATCCTGAATTCAAGTCCAGGCCAGGAAAACCGTCTGCACTTTTCTCAGGTACTTATCCATAATTTTCTTCATTGTACATTTGTTAGTTCATTTATATTGCTGAAGCTGCAAATACTTTGTCAGCTGCCTTGGAATCTGCAACCTGGAGAGTTAATTGATTTAGGATTACCATAACATTTGGTACTTGAGTCTGGCTTCAACGTTCAATTTGGTATCTGAGGTTTTTTTTTTTCTCAATTTGGTACTTGAGTTTGGCTTTAATGTTTAATTTGGTACCCAGACCAAATGGCATCATGTGGCCCAATGAACATCTGACACAGCTGCTCTAGTAAAAAAAAAAAAAATACAAGTACGTAATTGGGACAAAGAAAAAGCTCAAGTATCCAATTGAACATTGAAGTGAAACTCAAGTATCAAATTGGGGGAAAAACACTCAAGTATCAAATTGAAAAAACTTAAGTGCCAAAATGAACATTGAAGTCAAAATGAGGTAGGAGATTGGGAAAAAAATTCAAGTACCAAATTGAACATTGAAGTCAAAGTATCAAATAGTAAATTAACCCATTGATTTAAGGTAGCCCAAATTAATTTAAGGTGGGGCGCTAGAGTTGAGTTGGGGTGATGCAGGTTATAAAATTGCATTAAACAATCACAAAAATATTAATACTGAAAGATTTGACATCATAATGGTCTTAATCAGTAGAAAGAGTACATTGGTATTTTTTTTTTTTTGGTCAATTAAGAGTAAATTGATATTTATATAGGGTAGAGTAAGCTTACTAGACCCTAGTGTAAAATTTTCAAATATAGCTCTTGAGATGTAAAATATAACAATTATGCCCTATAAACATAGCAAAAGTAACAAAATAAAATCTCAACAAAGCTAATCCCTCAATTAATTTATCACTGGGTTAGGACAAAAGTTTGTTACTTTGTGAATGTTAGTAGGCCAAGGAAGCATGAAATGTAGATGACAATCACTAAATGATATTGGAGCTTGACATTCCAAACTCAGTATAGGAGCTGTGATAGGGGTAGTAGCGCCCAAGCATTCTTTCACCGGTTTTAAGTGACAATTCGTATGGAAATGTTTTTATATTGCTACTAAAGTCTTCGAAGGTATCAGGATAATTTGACATGCATATCCCTTTAGGGGCTTCCTGTTTGCATTGAGCCCCTTCACTTTCCTTGTGAGTCTATCAATAGACTGAAGCTATCAAATTCTCGGTGATAGGGATGACTCTATCATATCATGACACTGTTTGTCTTGACTTTGTTGTAGACAACGTCGTAGGATCAGAAGGAACATGGGGTTAGGAATTGTTAGGTTCTGTTTATTGCACATGTACGGATATTGGTTTTACCTATGGTTAGTTATATATATTGTCGTGTCTTATGATGATTCCTTTATTTAATGAATTTAGACCTAAAATATCAACAAATGTTAGGTGCCTTCATAAAGCATATCGCACTCCCAAGGAGAAAACTCGAGTTCAAATCTTGGAGATAACTTTGTTGAAAGGGGCAGTCATGAATCCCAAAAAGATTAGTTTTTATGGACTGTAAAATAGACATAGAGGATACTTTGATTCCAACAACAACATAAAAAAAATCTAAAATCATTGAGTTGAAGTTTGACAATCAAGTTCGGTATTTATCTTTTGTCAATCTACAGGACTTATTGCAGCATCATGTGGGGAGTTGGATGAACTTCTAAACAAGTCTAGTCATGTCAGCAAAGTAGTGGGAAGTGGGATAAGTAATGGAAAAGCCACTTATAACGGTCATCAAAATGGGAGCTATTTCAATGCTTTGAACGGATCATTAAATGGTGTGTGCGTCAATGGCAACTGTGTGCACCATTAAGGAAAGCTGCGTGGAAGGGTTTTTGATAGAAAAGTGGTTTACATTTATGGGTTTATGTGTGTCCAAGAGTTTTTGATAGAGAACTCGGTTCTGTTTGTACAGTTTAAGAGTACGGGTAGGATTTTAGCAGTTGAAGGGACTTTATTTTGAAGAAGTAGCTGGTTTTTAAGTGTTAAACGACACAATATATGCAGCACAGATAGAGAGTGGACCGGACAAGTAGGTTGGATTTTGGGTAAATCCATGTTGGATTTTGAGAAGAGAATTTCCGGTTGTTTGTCTGTCGTATGAACAATTGAAAGACACTATACAAAAGCCTATTATGGTTGCAGTTAATGGAAAAAAATATTTACATGATGCATCTTAACGTTGCTTTTCTCTATTGATCTTGAGGGTTTTGGCTTTGGATTAACTTTTGCCCCTATTTACGAGATAAAATAAAAGGCTTAGCTATTGTTTCAACATTAACCGATTTAAATTTTGTTATTCTCTTTTTGAAAATTTAAGGAATTGAGTTGTACATTTATTTTAATTTAGCTTTCAAATTTTTTATTAAAGTTATTGATGTCAAAATTAAAATGACCTTTTAGCTCTATAATATTTTTAGTTTTTTGTCAATTTGGTATTCCATAAAAGTAGGTAAAAATTTTTAAAATTTTTACTTTCATATTTTAATTACTTTTTTAAAAAAAAATTAAAAAATATGAAAAAATAATAACTCTTTAAAATAAAAAAAATAAAAATATAATGTTATCTAAATTTAGTTGGTTGGTAATTAGTTGAGGTATCGATTTAGGGAGAGTTAAAAATTAGCTGACTCATGAATTGGTATGAATTGAGCTAAAAAATTGGTTGAGTCAACAGTTGAATCAATTTTGAACTGATTTGGCTCATTAGTTTTCAGAACAACCGATTCGATTAGATTAAACCAAATAAATTATTAAACAATAAAAAATAAAAAAATATTCAAAATTATGAAAAAAGATCGATTCAATTGCCAGTTTAACTAGTTTTTAATCTGGTACAACTAGTCCGTACAGGTTTGTGGGTCAATCAACTTTTTCTTGTTCAAGTAGTTTTTAGTTTGGTTCAACTAGTCAATACTATCAGAAAATTTCTTGTTAGATCATCTAACTTTAAAAAGATACAAAATGACCACCTAATTTGTCAATTTATTTTTTTCTTAGTCCAAAACCATTAAAATGCTAACATTTTATTGACTCATCTTAATTATTACTTTTCTCCACGTAATTTTCCTGTCATTTTATAATTAATATAAAAGATTTTAAGCATAATTACTTTTTTGGCCCTCTAAATTTAAAAAAATTATTTTAGCCTTTCATTTAATTTTTAATCTCTTTTAGTCCTTGAATCTGTATTTTTTTTGTCAAATTATTCCAAAATGGATGAAAAAGTTAATGTTTGTTAACTTTACTGATGTTTTGTTAACTTTATTGATGTGGCATACATATGGATTGCCATATAGATGACACATTAGTATATAATTAATTTTTTTTGAAATTTAAAAAATATATTAGAAAAATATTTTTAAATAATTTTGATGATTTTTAATTCTTAAAAATAGTTTTTATAATAATTTTGAATTTTTAAAAATTTAAAAATTTAATTAAATGTTGACATGTCATTCACGTGGCAATCTCTGTATATGTCACGGGTCGTGGATCAAAACCCATGACTATTGTGCACAGAACATCCCACAGATGTCAACTTACTAAATGTGGCTCATTTGACTCGCATGAACTGACTCGACTCGTGGAATCCAGGTAGAAGCCCATCTACTTGAATTCTGGTTGAATTGAAACACTCTGGTAAATTGTATTTCACCAAGATAATTCTTATAAATCCTAAAGGATAAACATGGATAGAATTCAGATCTCTTAGGACTCTTATATTGCAAATAGGCACTAATGTTAGTTGTTGATGTAAATCAATATGTACCATTGGATTCTTATAAACACTTGGTGTGCATTGTGGCTTTTTTTAGTTTATTCACAGCTTTTTTTGGTCAAGTTTGCTTCCGCTATACTTTTGGTGCCTTAGAGAATTTCTGCGAGAATTTTCAGTTTGTGAGAATTAAGCTAACTTAAGCGCATTTGAAGAAAATGAATTGACTAAGGTCGTACGGTTTGTGAGAAGAAAGGTTTAGCCCTGTAGCTTATGCAAAGTTAACAAAGTTAAAAATATTAATTTTCTTCATTCATTTTTGGGGTAATTTGATAAAAAAAGAAAAACACAAACTTAAGAGCAAAAAGAGAAGAAAATTTAAATGAAAGGTTCAAATAATTACATTTTTGTAAAGTTGAATGCGAAATAAGATATGCCAAAATTTTAAACCGAACTTTTATCTGACTGCTACATGATCCTTACTTATGGTAAACGAACTTTTTTAGCATGGGGATGGTTCCACTCGATTGATTTCCATACATTTGATCTGGATGTCCTTTAGAGAGGGATGGTGGGATGTTTTGCCATTGTCAAAGGAAATATCCAAGTTCGGAGGAATCCTCTCCTACTTGGAACAATTCCATATTTCAAGCTTTTGGAGAGAATCACAAAGCATTACTCTATTTGTGTTGCAAATGCTCTTCAATTCTGGTCGATGTCATAATCTCGATGCTTTTAACTACTCGGTCCAAGTTGATGAGATGTTACAGCAACAACTTAGTTGAGGACAAAATCTTTATTTTTGGGACATTTAAGTAAGAAATGTACTTTAACAGAGGAAAAGGCATGGGGAAATGGTTTTGGATATGCAACTAGGGCATTCAGATTCTTCAAATATCGAAGAACTAAAGACTCGAGGCTTTTAACCTGTGGACACCACGGGGAAAAAAACAGACTCCAGCCTTCACAATACTCAATTCTGCATTTTTCAAAAGGCTTGCCTTTTGCAATCTAGAAGCTTCATTGAAATTTCTCAAGTCATTTCACCCATGTATAGTTCTTTACCCCCCTTAAACACAATTTAGACGAAGAATTTGAGGATGGTGTCCAACGGCGGTGGCAAGCGAGGATGAAGACGAAGAATAGAGAAAAATAAAAAAGAAAACATTTTAGGGTTCTTAACAAAAAAAAGTTCTAAGTTTTGAGTTTAATTTTTTATATTAATTATAAAATGACATGAAAATTATGTGGAAAAAAAATAATGGTTAAAAAAAATACATGTATGAGTCAGCAATCTGTTAGCAATTTAATGGTTTTGGACTAAGAAAAATAAATTTATAAGTCGGGTGATCATTTTATAATTTTTTAAAGTTAGGTGACCTAACAAGAGATTTTCTAATAGCCGGGTGACTATTTACGTAGTTTACCCTTTTTTATATTTTTAAAATATTTAAAAAAATATTTTTATTTTTATTTTTAAAGAGCTCTTTTTCATATATTTCCTAAAATATTATAATTTAAAGATTTTATTTTTTATTTTTTTAAAATATGAAAAATAATAGTATTTTTAAAAATTTATGGACCAAATTGACAAAAAACTATATTGTGGGCTAAAAAGTTAATCAGTTCACCAGTGAACCAATACGGACTGGTTGAATCGAGTTAAAAAGCTAGTTGAATTGGCAGTTGAATTGATCTTTTTATAATCTTAAAAATTATTTATTCTTGATTTTTAATAATTTATTTACTTTGAATCGGTCAGTTTGGGAACCAATCGGTTAGACCTATTTGAATTTAGTTCAATCAATTTTTAGCTCAGTGTAACATGTTCGTACCTATTTGCAGGTCAATTGGTTTTTCACGTCTCACTAGATTGATACCCCAACTAGTTCCTGGTCCAACCGGTTCAATTGATCGGTTCAGTCCGATTTAGATAACATTTAAAAACGACTGGTTCAAGATTTTGAAATAAAAGATTTGGAAAAATTGCAATATTTCTTAAGAAGCGAAGTTGCCAGATCAAGAAAAGAAATTTTAATTTCTCAAAGAAAAACATTCTGAATCTTTTGAAAAAAAACATACATGAAAGGTTGCAAACTAGCATAATCGCCTATAAGAGTAATCATAGATTGCAAGCAAGGATGGGAGAATCTATGAACAAGGAGAGATATCAAAGACTAGTTGGACAAGTGATTTATCTCACACACACTAGACTAGACTAGATATAGCATATGCAATTAGTTTGGTAAGTCAATTCATGCATGATCCTCGAGAATCTTATATGCAGACGATTTTTTGAATTCTACGCTACCTAAAATCCACCACAAAAAAAATGACTTCTTTTTTTTTTTAAATGGTCATCTTTTAATGAAGCCTTCACATATATAGATTGGGCTAGATCTCCATGTGATAGGCGATCTACCTCATGATATTGCACATTTGTGTAAGGAAACCTAATCTTTTAAAAAAGGCAAAGAGTAGTTGTTTAGGATGTCTGTAAGCTTTTGTGGTTACAAAAAGGTATTAGAAGAATTAAAGTTATCAGAAAAAGAAGAATTATTCTTATATTGTGACAACAAGGTTTCCATTAACATAGCCCAAAATCTAGTACAACATGATAAAACCAAACACATTGAAATTGGTCGGCACTTTATCAAAGAAAAGTTAACTAATGGTGTCTTGAGCTTATTTCATTTTACATCTTATAAATAATTAGTTGATGTTTTTACCAAAAGTCTTAGTAACGAGATTTGTCATAATATGATATGCAAGTTAGGCATGCATGATATCTATGCACCAATTTTAGGGGGAGTGTTGATTAATTCAGTATAAAATTTGTATGTAGCATAAACTTAGGGATGTAGGTAGATTCCTTGGGATATGATTAGTGATTTTATTTCCTTTTTCATTCTTAATTATGTTGTATATACACCCATGTAACTTTTCAATGAAATTATCATCAAGAAGGAATTTTTTTTTTTCATATTTCCACTTTCATTTCTCTGTTTTTAAAATAATCTCCTTATGAAGGTTGTGTTCATGTTTAAATACCATAAGTGCCTTAGTTAACTTTCCCCCAATTAACATATTCATTTCGTACCATCTAGACTTGCCATAATAAAACAATAAAGCTTGTAAAAGCATCAATGTCCACTAGCCTAAGTGCATGCTCAATCCAATCAATGTTCTTGTTGTCATCACCCATTAGTAGTCCCCTATTGTGATCTCCTAAGAGCAACATTGCTTGGGACAAAAGGCAATCCTTAATTCATGGAGAATTATCTCTCGTATTGCACTATACCCATACAAGCCAAATTATTGGAAAAAAAAAAGGAATCATCACTATTCTAGAATCAGTAGGTAGGATCTCATAACCCAAACACCAATCAAAAAGTCAAATCTTTGGTAGACTCCACAGCTTTCAAATAATGCACCAAAGAAACTTGTTGCCCATAACCAATATTCCTAAATAAAAGCAGAGTGTAACAGCCTAAAATTTTAGTGGTGTCAGAACAGTGATTCGAGATCACTAAATCCGACGAATAATATTATAAAATTAAATAAAAATAATATTTAGAAGTGAGTGAGATATTAGAAATATTTTTAAACAGGTGAAATTAAAATTTAAGGAGAAATTATTAAATAAATTGAGTCAAAAATGGGGTACCGAGACCTTGATTTTGTAAAAACGAGTCAAAAATATTTTTATAAATATTTATGGAGTGTTAGTAATGTGGTATTAAAATTTCATTAGAAAATTTTAACATTTGGGTGGTCAATTAAATAAAAAGGATTAAATTGAAAAAGGTGTAAAAGTTGTTAGAAGGATTAAATAGCTCAGTTGCCAAATAAAGAAGGACCTAAAGTGTAAATAAGCCCACGGGAGATATTTTGGGCGCACAAGCAGAGAAAAATCAGAAAAATTGAGGAAATAAGGGCAAAATTGGAAAATTACAAAATTAACTAAATAAAGATAGGACTAAAGTGAAAATATCTAGATTTCTCTTTATTTTCTTCATTCTCATCAGCCAAAAACGCCATAGGAGGGTTTTATAAGCTGGTTTTTCATAATTTTTGCATCAAGTGAGTCAATTCTTGCCTTTTTCTTATAATTTTTGTGTTTTTAAGACTTTTACAACTAGATCCTACTATCTAATTCATTAGTTTTTGATTCTATGAATGATTTTGGAAGTTTCCATGGATGAGTAATGAAATTTTATGATCAATTATAATGAAACTAAAGTTTTAAATTGGTTGTGAGATGATTTTATTAAGTAATTTCAATAGAAATTGATGTTTAGGACCTAATTGTGAAAAATGTTAAAATTAGGGTTTGATGCTGAAATTATGATTTCCAAAGTTTGTGAAGTAGTTTAAAGTGATAGAATAAAGTGTTAATTGAGAAAAATCAGCTCAATTGAGAGGTTAATTAAGTAGGGACTAAATTGTAAAAATTATAAAATTTGATGTAAAAGTGTAATTTAAAAAATTGAAGGGCATAAAGCATGAATTGAATTTGAATTGAAATAGATGCGAATGAGTAAATAATTTTATATTCTAGATCAAGAATCTAAAGATAAACGAGGAAAAAGAAAAGTTATCGATTAGTCCCTGAAATAGTACAACTTTTACAAATTGGACCAGATAAGTTCATATGGTTGAAATTTTATAATTTTTTGTTAATTTAAGAATGATATAATGTGTTATTTCATATATTGCTATTGAATTATTAATATTGGGAAATAATGTGAAAAATTGAATTAAAAGTCAAATTGAGAAAGACGCAGGATTGAGTACGTTCGTGTTGTGACAAGTGATGAATTGACAGATAAGACCATGGTTGATCCATGGCAAAGTGTGAAACGTAGGTATGGTATTTCAGTAAAGAAAACCATACTGAGTTGTGAAATGTAATATGGCATTTTCCATTCCGAATGGTGAAACGTAGGTATGACATTTCCCACACTGAGTTATGAAACGTAGGTATGATATTTCCATACTGAGTTGTGAATTGTGGCACTGAGCAAACGACGTACTCAAATTCGTAAGACGTCCCTTAATTTGACAAGTGTTGGTAAGTGATAGTTGAAGTTAAGTGTTGGAATATGATAGTATATTTGATATTGAACTCAATTGTATGGACTCATCATTCGAGATTGTATTTGGCAAGAATTGATTGTATAATATTGTTTAATGAATTGTTTGTGAATTTTTGGTAAGGTTGTTATTAAGAGCCTATGAACTTACTAAGCTTTCACAAGCTTACTTTGTGTGTTAATTGCTTCTATAAATTTACGTGATATCGGTGGATCGGATCAACACATAGAGAAGCACTATCCAGAGTTCCACTGGTAGATTTTGAATACAACTTTTGATTTATATGGCATGTTTATGACAGGGTTGAAAGATGTAGTTTTGAAATATTGATATTTGTATGCTTGAATATCTATGTTTTGAAGTTATTTTGGTAAGGTAATGAATGAAACCGTTTTGACAAATTAGGATAAAGTAGTAGTATTATGGTATGTTGGTAGATGAAAAACTTGTGTTTTGGTTGATTTGGTTGATTAGTTTGGACATATTTGTGTATTTGAAGGTTGTGTACAAGTAGATTATAAAAAGGGTGAGAAATATGGTCTTAAAATGGCCTATTTTCATCCATACAGGTAGACACACGGGCGTGTGTCTAGGCCGTGTGTGACACACGGTCTGCCCCATGGGCGTGTGAACCGGTCGTGTGTCCCCTGTATCTTAATTTAGCAAAAAAAAAATGTCCAGAATTGGCCACACGGGCTGAGACATGGCCATGTGTCTCGGCTGTGTAAGTGACACGGCCTTGGAACATGGGCGTGTGCCCTGGCTGTGTGTAGTCTGCATATGATTATGAAAAATAATGAAAATAAAATCGACCACACGGTCTCGCACACAGGTGTGTGACTTGGCTGTGTGGCTACTATTTGATGCTGACGTCATAAACATAATGCACCCTAAAATTGACACGGCTTTAGCACATGGGAGTGTGACATGCCACACGGGCGTGTCCATTATTTCACACGGGTGTGTGTCCCTAAAACTTCAAAAATTTTCTAAATTTCATAAAATTTTCCCAAGACCTCGGTTTAGTCCCAAATTATTCCTAATGTATGTTTTGGGTCTTGTAGACTCATATAAGGGACGTTATGCATATGTCTATATGATTTTAATTTGAATGAAATTTTATGGCCCAGTTTTGTATGTTTGTTTATGATTAAGTTTGGTAATGCCTCAAACCCTGTTCTGGCGTTATATATGGGTAATGGGTGTTACACCAAGAGTAAGTAGTCTTGATCGAGTAAATACTTGTTGGTGCATACAAAAAAAATCAAGACATTTGAAAACCAACTAGATAACAAGGGGATCTACAAAAATGCCCTTACATTTACCTCATCAAACAATGCTAGCATTATTGGTTCATTCTACTTAGTTGCCTCGGTCTCCATTAAATTTTGAACTTTAGAATTTAGAGGTAAAACACCTTTATTATACGATGGTAGTTGTAAAGTTTTATCTCAACCCTCTTAGTTATCCCAAATGCTCATGCTTTCTCCCATCCCTAATTTTCCAATAAAACCTAGTTTTAATTCTTTAAGGCCCACTAATGAATTAGATGCAAATGATGGTTTATTCCACTATTTTGCTTTAGCATTATTCCCTTCGGAAAAATATTTAGGGAAATATTTGGCAGAAAAGACTTTTAAACATAATATGTCTTTGTGGTGCACAAATCTCTATATTTGTTTCCCTAAAATAGCCAAATGAAACAATTTGGCATAATGGAAGCTGAGGCCTCCATACCTTTTGGAAGTTAAATAGCTCAGAACACTTTGCTTAGCTTATTAGATCAAAATGGTAAAACTGAGTGAAAAGGTCATACATTGATGGATATGGTAAAGAGTATGCTTAGCAACTCTACATTCTTTCTTCATTGTAGATAGAAGCTCTTAAAATGACAATTGATATGTCAAACTGAGTTTCAATCAAGGTAGTTCTAAAATGTCATTTGAAATTTAGAAAAGTTGGAAATCGAGTTTGTGACATATGCTCATTTGGATATTCCTTTTTGAAGTAAGAATTTATAATCCATAAGAAAAGAAACTTGGCCCAAGGATTTTAAGTGGATACCTTATTGGATATGCTAAATGATACAAAGGGTACATATATTACTGTTCATCTTATAGCATTAGAATTATGAAATAAAAAAATACAAAATTTCTTTGGAAGGACTTGAATGGTGGGAGAGATCTATCTTGTAAGTTAATTTCTAAGCTGAATCATTCTAATAATCAAACTCTCACTACAAGTGAAAGATTAGTCATTACTCACAACACTTCTCAAATACAAACAAGTTTTAGACAACCAATCATTAAGCTTCCACAAGTTCTCGATGGCGGTTCAATAGATCAAGTTGTTCAACCATTATCAGAAACTATTGAACAATTAGTTGTAGAACATGTTTCTCAGGAGAATGTTGATACAATATTATGAAGATTGACTAGGACTAAGAAATCAACAATAATTGGTGACTATATTGTGTATCTACAAGAAGTTGGTCATGATATTAGAGCTGAAAATGATCTTAAAACTTTTTCACAACACACAAGTTGTAGAGAACTTGAGTTATGATACAATGCCATGAAAGAATAGATGAATTCTATGGCATCCAATGGCGTACGAGATCTTGCTGAATTGCCTAAAAGTGTAATACCCCTACTCGTATTCATTGTCGGAATAGGGTAAGAAGTATTACCAGAGTTTACAAATTAAATTTTTTTTTACTCAATATATCCCCTTTTATAGATATCTAACCTTCTCTGTAAATTTTAAATCGAGACCAATCCACATCAATCAAACCAATTCAACATATTTTCCAAATATATTCATGCATATTTATAAGATAACATCATCACATACCCAAAACCAGGTTTGTTAACCATACCAATGGCTAACTCTACATTCATTTCACAAAATCATTTACTTTATTAGCTTATACATGCCAATGATTTCTAAAATAAAGTTTCTTTATATACCGAAATCCTGAGGTTGATAGTGTGATGTATCTCCGACCAAATCTGATCTCCGAGCTTTTAACACTACAAAACAGGGGAAAATGAAACAGGATAAGCACTTTGTGCTTAGTAAGCTCATGTAACAAGAATTATACTTACCTAATATTTTCAATACAATACAATAAACATTTATATATCCATTCAATGCATTATTACCCTAATATGCACAAACTCAACATTCAAGTTAGTACAATAATTTGCATGTACCATTAATATATACCATGATTGATGAGCTCATCAATACCATGATTTCTATTTCCTTGTTATTTTTCCATATTTATCCCGTTGAATTTCTCGGAATTTCGATGGATTTTCAAAGGTACACTTTTAGTGTACAATTCCGGGTCCGTCAATTCATATTCATGTGCACACATTTCCATTTCAGAGAGCACACTCCATGCGAACCTCATCCTTACAATGGGATTACCACCCAAAGCTAAATCCTCAGAATATAAACTCATAGAGTATTGTCGGGATTACCAGTCCAGGCTAAATCCCCTGCAACGACAATTACTCTAATGAGCTTGGATCTGAATTACCAGTCCAGGCTAAATTCAGACCCTAATTCGGATTACCCGTCCGGGCTAAATCCATTTTCCACATATTCTTCTCGGGAGGGCTATATCGGGATAGGATCACCCGTCCGGCTTGATCCTTTTACCGTCAATTCCTTTTCCAGAGATCCATCGAATTTTTCTTTCATTCAACTGAGATTTCTTCCCTTTTTTTATCAAATATATCAATGTTTCATAAAATTTCATATAATGAACATTCAAATCATATTCATATCAAAAACATGCATTTCAAGCATTTAAGAATATAATTCAAGTTACATGAACTTACCTTAATACTTGTTTGTGCACAAAAATCTACTAATCCTGAACTTTTTCCTTTCCTCGATCTAGCTTCGTATTTGAATCTTCTGGATCTAAATAAATAAATTTAATTATCAATTTAATACATTTCATGTTCATATACAACATTCTCTATAATTCAACTATTATTTATAGTTCATTCAAAGCTGTCTACTTAAGTCATAGCCACTAAATTATTTATAACTCGAGCTACGGAACTCCAAATTAAGTTCCGTTAATTTTCCCTGAAACTAGACTCATATATCTTCTTACCATAAAATTTTCAGAATTTTTGGTTTAGCCAATAAGTACAGTTTATTCTTTAAAGTCACCCCTGTTCTGCTGTCTAACACTTCTGACCCTTCTTCACTAAAAATTTATTTTCTCTTCATACAGGATTCAAATGATATTCTCGTTTATTTATATTAAAAATAGACTCATTAAGGATTCTAGACATATAAATTTAAGCTCCTAATTATTTTTCTTTATTTTTTTATGATTTTTCAAAGTCAGAACAGGGGAACCCGAATTCATTCTGACCTTGTCTCACAAAATTCATTATATCTCAAAATTTACAAATCCATTGCTTACAATGTTTCTTCTATGAGAAACTAGACTCAATAAGCTTTAATTCCATATATTGTTCATCTTCTAATTCGATTTATACAATTTATGGTGATTTTTCAAAGTTAGTCTACTGCTGCTGTCCAAATTGTTTTAGTGCAAACTGTTTATTACCAATTTCCCCTAAGCTTTTAATAAATGAGAATTTCGTCCCTACTCAATTAGTCTCTCAATAGAGCTTATTTTTCTCAATTAACACTTTATTATATCACCTTAAACTAGTTTACAACCTTTAGGAATCAGATTTTCAGAATTAGACTTTAATTCCAAACATTTTCACAATTAGGTCCTAAAAATCAATTTTCCATTGAAATTACCTAATAAAATCATCTCATAAATAAATTAAAACTTTAATTTCATTCTATTTCATCATAAACTTACAGAACTCAATCATGGTGACTTTCAATTTCATCCATGAAATCAAAAACTAATGAATTTAATAGTAGGACCTAGTTGTAAAAGTCTTAGAAACCCAAAAATTACAAGAAAAAGGCAAGGATTAACTCACTTGGTGCAAAAATTATGAAATACCAGCTTAGAGAACCCTCCTATGGTGTTTTTAGCTGCTGGAATTGAAGAGAAATGAAGAGAAATCTAGATATTTCCTATTTAGTCCTAGCTTTATTTAGTTAATTTTGCAATATTCCAATTTTACCCTTAATTTATCAAATTCCCTGCTGATTTAATGCCCTTGCCGTCCAGCCCAAATAAATTTTGGGTCTAATTGCCTTTTAAATCCTTTCTCATTAGACTCTTAAGCTATTTAATCATTTTAGCAACTTTTACACCTATTACAATTTAGTCCTTTTCATTTAATTGACTACCCAAACATTAAAATTTCCTAACGAAATTTTAATACCACATTACTAAAATTTCATAAATATTTATAAAATTATTTTCGACTCGGTTTTACGAGATAAAGGTCTCGATACCTTATTTTTACCCAATTTCTTCAATAATTTCTTTTTCTAACTAACTACTAAATCGGTAAAATTTTTCTATCAATATTTTCATACGATTTTCCTATCATATCAATTTTCATGCAAAAATATTGAAATAAATTTCTCTTTAAATCGGATTTGTGGTTATGAAACCACTGTTCCGATAATTTTGAATTTAGGCCATTACAAAAAGAGTAAAGACCATTGGATGTAAATCGGTCTTTAAAACTAAAAAGGTTTCATCATGCAATATTGAAATATATAAAGCAAGACTTGTTGCTAAATAATTCACTCAAAATGAGGGAATAGACCAAAAAAAAAAAAAACCTTTTCTCCTATGTCTAAGAAAGATTCTCTTCATGTAATTATGGAATCAGTTTCCCATTTTGACTTGGAATTGCATCAAATGGATGTGAAAACGACATTTCTTAATGGAGACCTTGAAGAGGAGGTTTATATGAAACAACTGGAAAAAATCTTTTTAAGTGATGGTGAGCAATTGGTATGCAAGCCTAAAAAATCCATATATGGATTAAAACAAGCTTCTCACCAATAGTATTTAAAATTTCATGATGTCATTTTTTCATTTGGTTTTGTGGAAAACATCATGGATCAATGCACATACCAGAAGGTTAGTATGAGTGAAATTTGTTTCCTTGTTTTGCATGCTAATGACATTTTACTTGCTACAAATGATAAAGGGTTTGTTATTTGATGTAAAACAATCTCTCTCTAAGAATTTTGATATGAATGATATGTGTGAGGCATTTTATGTCATTGGTATTAAAATCCATAGAGACTAATTTCAAATAGTTTTGGGTTGTCAAGAAATAGGGGTGAGGAAAATCCGAATCGATTTGAAAAACTCGATAAAAAATTCAAATTTTGAATTAAATAGTTTGAGTTATTCGAATAAACTCGAATAAAAAATCAAAATTTTCGGTTTAACTTGAATATGAATTACACAATTTAAGTTATCTGAAAATCCAAATAAGAAAAAGCAAAACTACGTCGTTTTGATAAATGCTTACCTTTTTTAAAGTAAATAGTCAAAACCATTAAGTTAAAAGGCAAAACTACATCATTTTTAATAAATGTTTACCCATTAAGTTAAAAGGCAAAACCATTATATTGTTTATATAGTTAAATAATCTTGTACTTCGTCTACTAGTTAAATAATCGATCCATGTAAACACAACATTGAGTATAAATAATAGGATTCGTTAACTTGACTCGTCTTAACTCAAAAAATTTTGACTCGATTCGATTTGATTCAAAAAAATTCAAATTAAGTTCGGTTGCTAAAATAGGATTTGTCAACTCGACTAACTCAAAATTTTTTGACTCGATTCGACTCGAATATGATCAAATGCTCATCCCTATCAAGAAACATTTATCAATAAGGTTTTAGAGAGATTTTGGATAAAGGATTTTAAATCCTAGCGTAGCACCCATTGTAAAGGGTGACAAGTTTATCTAGAACCAATGTCAGAAAAATGAGCATGAAAAGGAAAAAAATGCAACAACTTCCATATGCTTCCATTGCTGGAAGCCTAATGCATGCTCAAGTTTGTACTAGACCTGACATTGTATTTGATGTTGGAATGTTAAGAAGATATCATAATAATCCAAGTTTAGACCACTATAGAGTTGTAAAAAAATTATTGAGGTACCTTAAAGGGACCAAGAATTACATGCTTATATATAAACTAACTAATAACCTGAAGGTAGTTGGTTACTCAAACTTGGATTTCGCTGGATGTGTTGATTCAAGAAAAAAAACATTTGGATACATTTTTATATTAGCTGGTGGAGCAATATCTTGGAGAAGTGAAATGCAGACCTTAATTGCCACTTCTACCTTGGAGCCTGAGTTCGTTTCTTATTTTGAGGCAACCTTACATGGCGTATGGTTGAAAAGTTTCATATCAGAACTTAGAATTGTTGATTCTATTTCTAAGCCATTGAAAATGTATTGCAATAATTCAACTTGTTGTTTTCTTAGTTAAAAATAACAAAAGTAGTAGTCAAAGTAGACACATCAATACAAAATATTTAGCTATAAAGGAAGATGTTAAAGAGAATAAAGTAGTCATTGAATATATTAACATTGAACTAATGATTGCTGCTCTTTTAATGAAAGACATGCCACCAGTTAGCTTTAAGGATCATATGGAACGAATGGTACTTTGTTCCACATCACGATTTTTTGTTATATGGTAAATTATCGTTAATGAAACTTTTAAATATTTGGGTGTTGTTTTTTCATTTTTTTTGGTATAAACATTTATGTTGAGAATAACAACTTTTATTAAACATTTAATAAACATAAGGTTTATTCATTAAATTATAAATGGACAATTGTTAAAGAGATAGAATGCATAGTGATACATGAAAGATAATACTCATCTTTTAGAAGACATATCGTCATGCTTCATGTGTTATATTCAAGCCTGGCCCTAGAGGTTGTTTGAGAGTGCAACCGTTTAGGATAAAAAAGACCCCCAAAAAAATACTTTTCAACTTTTAATGTGGAAAAATAATTTTCAAACTAAAATAAATTAATTAAATGCTTAGGCTTTTAAAATTTTCACCATAAATGCTTTATCTCCTAGGACCCCAAAAGATTTTCAGCTTTTATTGTATTACATTTTATAATTTTTTTAAAAGGGGTCCAATTTATTGTTTCTCCTAGGACCCTAAAAATGTTAAGAACGGACTTGGTTATATTTTTTTTAAAAAAAATAATATTTAGAGAATTTTGAGTATTATTATGAATATATACAAAAGGTTTTTTTTTCTTCATTACATGTGCTCCATATAAACATTTAGACCCTTCTTAATTTGATTTGAGTTATTACAGTTGCATGGTTAAATTTAACCATTAATTAAAGTCTATTATTTAATGCTACATTAAGAAGTCTAAGTTGTATACTTTTAAACTAATACATATTTTACTTAGCATTTATTGCCTCCGAAGCTTATTAAAGTAAGAGTTAAATTTGAAAATAAATTTGCTCTTAACTTAAATGCCCATTTTTATCGATATTGAAATGCGTAGCAATGAATGCAATACTTTTCATGATGAGAAAACAAGCA
The DNA here is from genome assembly GCA_025698465.1 of Gossypium longicalyx. Classification (NCBI taxonomy): domain Eukaryota; kingdom Viridiplantae; phylum Streptophyta; class Magnoliopsida; order Malvales; family Malvaceae; genus Gossypium; species Gossypium longicalyx. The sequence continues at coordinate 82,724,667 of CM046995.1, forward strand.
TACACATGTTTATATATGTTATATATCAGTAGCCACCAACTCGAGTCATAGAAATGATCTGGGTTTTCGGCTCACGACCTAGATAGATCCCACTCGAAGATTAAGTGTAAGGCGAATCACTAGATGACAGCGAGACGCGTTCACGGATATGGCTCACAAGGAGAGCTCATAGACACAACTCGTAAAAGGGGGTCCGTGAGCACAGGTTACAAATTGATCTCGTAAGAACCTAAGGAAGGCTACAGCCTCAGATCATACGCACTCAAAGAGTGCACAGAAAGGACCACATGCCCCGCAGGCCACTCTGACACTTTTCTAACATGTACAAAGCTCGCTCTGGATATCAGTCCTAAGAATAGAAAGGACCGAGTGCTCCGGAGACACGTGTCTAATAGGCCTGGGGTTTGTAGAGAATGTCAGTACCTGAGGCAATAAAATTAAGACAAAGTAGTGAGGCCTTGTTGTAAGCTATAATAGTACATATAACCGCATGTATAAATACCCCAACATTCGTATCAATAAGACACAAGAAATATTACTCAACAATTGGTGCGGTGAGCATGGAAAGACTTCCGATCACCAGATTTTTTTTAGTTTGATTAAGTTTTTTCAATTTTGGAAACAAATGGCTCACCCGAGTGAAAATCCCTCTATCAAGTCATCATTAAGATAGGTCGGAATGATAGTTTTTTGTGCCTAACACGACAAAATAGATTTGTTTACCGGATGGTTCAGCGATAGATCGAAAAACTTTGACAATACAATTTATTGGAGAGCTTCTGTTCTTTTGGATTTGAACCTCTCTACTGGTTAGGGGCTACCACTTTCTCTTAACAAAGAGGCACATTCATAACAGGTCCTGGCCATCCAAGAGCAAATAAAGTTCATGAGGGAACAAATGATCACTCAGGAGGCATGATTCATGGAGCAACAAGCCTTCCAATAGAAGTTGTTGAAGCAGAATGAGCAGTTGCGAAAGAAGGTGCACCTTGAGAACTCCGGTTTTCAGAGTAACATAACCACACAAGACGAAGCCCAATGAAAGAATGAAAAAGCGAGATGAATGGGATTCAGAGAGACGTGCGGGCGTTACACCTTGAATCATAAGACATGGACTAGTTATTCTGTTCCAATAACCCACTGGTCACTGAGATTGCGACAGTAAGCTTACTACATGACTTCAAGGTCTCGAAAGATATGTTCGAGGGAAGAAGGGACCCGTGAGCTCACCTGATGCAGTACAACAACTACATGAACATGTTGGAAGCATCAGACGTACTGAAGTGTAAAGGTTTTTCCACAACACTCAAAGGAAGTGCCAAGGACTGGTCCTTCTCCCTTCCACAAAGTCTGGTTCGAAGCTTCTTACGGTTGGGTCAAATGTTTTTGAGTAGATTCAAGGCTCATAGGGAAATCTTGAATAAGCCTATGGGTATGATGTTGATGAAGTAGAGGGAAGATGAGTCCCTTCAGGATTATGTAAAATGATTCAATGCGGCAACTCTAAACACAAAAAAACTTAAAGGACCAATGGGCCATAGATGCCTCCATCATGGGAAAACAAAATGGCCATGTACAGTATTCCTTTATAGATAACAGATCGTAGAGTCTAGCTTATTTGTATGATCGAGCTTATAAGTTCGCATAAGTAGAAGAAATTAAGAGAGTATTACGTACCACACTTTAGAGGGAAGATAGGCTATTTTGGAACAAAGAGGGACCTTGCAGCCGATAAGGACCATCTAGCTGGTTATTGTGAGTAAGAAACGATAGGTTACAAAGAAGTCAGGCCCAGAGTGATACCTTTAGGGCCCCTTTGAGTCCCTAGCAAGAGCACGCCAAAAGATACGCCTCTAGGGAAGGTTTGAGGCCTATACCCTTGAGTGCTACGCGAACTTACATCCTCAGCCAGGTTAAGAGCCTCGGTATCTTTTCCAAGCCACCCTCAATGAGGAGCATGGAAAGAAGTGTGAACTCAAGGGATCAATGTGCTTTCCACGATGATATGGGGCACAAGATCGAAAATTTCTTCATGCTAAAAGATGCCATAAAAGAAGCAACTCGAAATGACAAACTCATAGAATACATGAATCAGGGTAGTTCGCAACAGGGTTAGAGCTCGTGTGGTAACCCAAAGGGCAAGTAAAAGGTTTGAGGCACCATTCATGTGATTACAGGAATAGACGATGAATGGGCAAGTTCCAACACAAAAGAATGGTTCACATGAGGAATTTGATGTCAGTTAGTGTTCCCAAGAGGTCGCGCTAATAAAAAAAAAGAGTATCAAGTTTAGTGGCGACTATGAAGAGTTGGTCCGCAACGAAGAGGGAAATAACCCAATGGTGGTCTTAGCAACAATCACTGGTTTCAAGGTCAAGAGAATACTTGCTGATAGTGGAAGTTTAGTGGAAGTGTTGTCTTAAGAAGCATACCGAAAAATGAGATTAAAAAAGCAAGCATTGTTCAGAGCTGGTCCATTGTACGGTTTTGTGAACCACTCAGTCGAGGTGAAAGGCTCAACCACTTTGCCAGTCACCTTGGGGGATGGCAAACAATACCACAAAGTATGTTCAGTTCTATGTGGTGGACCACTCAATGCCATACAATGCCATTTTTAGAACTTCAATAATAAGGATGGCCAGGATGGTGGTCACAACATTCTGTATGAAAATTAAACTCCCGAAAAAGGTTGGGGTTGGATTCTTACGATCTGATTAGCGCACTGGGAGGCAGTGTCATATGTTATTTGTCAACCAGCGGCTGAAGGGTAGAGTTTGCAAAAGGCTAAGTTAGCAAGTCAAGCTTTGGACATGGATAGCTTGGATGTAAAAAACAAGCACAGGAGCAAAAAACCCGAAGCTGCAGAGCACACTAAAACTCTGTAGCTATTTTTCTACAACGAAGAGAGAACCATCAAAATCTCTTTAGCATTGGTAGATGTAACGCCCCTTACCCGTGTTCAACACCGAAACAGGGTACGAGGTATTATTGGAACATAACACATACCATTAAACAAACTGAGATAGAAATATGTCATCCAATTAGATAATGCATCGTTATAACATATGTCTTGAACAATATTAGCCAACTTCAATGGCTTTGTACAAAATGATTGGTCAAATACTGTAACCAATATTTTAAACCTAGGCAATTATGACACGTAACAAAATAATTAAGCCTATTATACATGCCATAATTCAAAATGTTTAGTTCAAATACCCTAAAGTATTGATAGTGCGAGCAGATCTTCACGATCCTTAACTCCTGAGCAAGCTGGACGACACTATAAGACAAAAGAGAGAAAAGAAAGTAAGCTTATAGCTTAGTAAGTAAGTATATAAATAATAATTAAAGAATCTAATATATATACACAATAACTCAAGTATATCTACTTTAATTTTTCAATTCACTCCACTTTGATTAAGCTGTCTCTCCTGCATCATGTTCACTAAATAAATCATAACTCGAGTTACAAAAATCGAAATTCAAATCCGTAAATTTTTCCTGAAACTAGACTCATAGTACTTCTTACTAATTTTTTTCTGGAATTTTTAGTCCAGCCAATTAGTACAGTTTATTAGTTAAAGTTTCCCCTGTTATACAGCTCAACTGATCTGACCTCTGTTCACTATGAATTGATTTTATCCTAGTACAAAAGTCAAATAGCCATGAAATTTGTTGCATTTAAAACTACACTCAACAAGGAATCTATGCATATAAATTATATTTATTAATTATTTTTGTACAATTTTTAATGATTTTTCAAATTCAGAACAGAGGATCACATAGTCATTCTGAACAAGTCACACACAAATATAAATATCTCAAAATATAGAGTTCCTTTACTTTCTCTGTTTCTCTTACATGAGAATAGACTCACTAAGCTTTAATTTAATATCTCATTCAGTCTCTAATTAAATTCCTACTATTTTTGGTGATTTTTCAAATTCACGTCACTGCAACTATCTAAAAACAATATTATTGCAAATTCACTCTTTTACACTTTCTTTGTATTAACCTCATTTTAACGTACATGTCACAATTCATTTTCACCACATTTCATACATCACAAGTATATGTCCATGATTAAAATGTCACTATAAAATCATTCCGTTGAACACTTCGGATCAATTCTCGATACTTGGTGGTTTCAGCACACAGCTCCACCCATCATAATTCATATAATTCGGCTCTCTTGTACACACGGTGAACATTTAGTACCACCCATGTGACCTAGCCAATTTATCTCGTAGCTCTCTTGTCTACATGGTATCCTTCACTTGGAATCACACATGCGACCTAGCTACATTTATCTCTCCCGTAGCTCTCTTATCTACATGGGATACATCCCGTATCACACATGTGACCTAGCTACTACATAGTATCTTGTAGCTCTCTTGTACACATGATGTGCACTCAGCACCATACATGTGACCTAGCTACGTTCCATCTATATTATTAAATCTTTCCGAATGTTCAACCGGGAATTCTCTTTCTATTACTTATTTACATTCTTCTAATAGCCGATTTATGCTTCAAAATCAGCTAAAATATATATATAATAGGCTGAAATATAAGAATGTAAATGAAGTTAATGTATTATTTACATACAAACTTACCTCGGTGCAAAATATGGAAATTTTGCAATTTAGTCCAAAATCTTTTCCTTCCCCCGTTCGAGGTCGATTCTATGCCTTTCTTGATCTATAACAACACATTTAGCTTATTTAACACTCATACTATTTATTTCAATTCAAAAATCACATTATAGAAAAATTACATTTTTGCCCCCTAACTTTTACAAAATTACGATTTTGCCCCTAGGCTCGAAAATTTAATTTCAGTCCTTATTATTATGTTTTATGACATTATGATCATTTTTCCCTTCATGGCAACATCAAATTCTCACTCTAACACATAGTTATGAGCAATAGGTATTTTTACCGATTATGCGGTTTTGCTCGTTTTCGCTAAAAATTGCTTAGAAAAGATCATTCTCCTAACTTCAAACATTCATATTCTACCATCAAACATCAAAATACATGCATATCATTCATGGGTAAATTTTTAAACATAAACCCTAACTCGAAAAAATGGTAGAAATAGGTAGACCGAGCTACGAGGATTTCAAAAATGTAAAGAACATTAAAAACGAGGCTTGAATGCACTTACTATTGAGCTTGAAAGCTTGGGAAAAACCCTAGCTATGGAGAACATGCAAGTTTCGACCAAGCTTAATGAAGATGAACACATTTTTGTGTTATTTTTCCCATTTTATTTCATTTAATACACAAATGACCAAAATGCCCTTACTACTAAACTTTCTAAAAATTCCATCCATGTCCAAAATTTTGTCCATATAAAGTATAATGGTCTAATTCCAATTAAGGACCTCTACTTAAAACCCCCATTTCAATCAAGTACTTATGAACTAGAACACACATTTTTCACCTATTTCAATTTAGTTCTAAACGTCAAATTAAACACCCAATCGATAAAATTTGCAACGAAATTTTTACACAATTATGCAATCATAATATAAACACTAAAACTTAATCAAAATAAATATTTTTTTAAGCTCGAATTCGTGGTTTCGAAACCACTATTCCATTTTGGCCTTAAATCGGGCTGTTACAGTAGAGGGAATAGAAGAATATGCTGGTCAGATGTTTAAGGAAAAATATAGACATATTTGCCTAGTTCATAGTGGACATGCCAAGCGTAGACCCCCAAGTGATTATGTACAAGCTGAACGTCCTCCCAAATAAGAAGATAGTAATCCAGAAGAGAAGAAAGTTTGTGCCTCAAGTGGTAGAAGCAATAAAATAGGAGGTCGCTAAGCTATTTTCGGCAGGATTCATTTGAAAGGTAGAATATCTGGATTGGGTCTCGAACATGGTAATGGTGAAGAAAGAGAACGATAAGTGGAGGATGTGTATTGACTTTACCAACCTCAAAAAGGCATGCTTCAAAGACAGTTTTCCCCTACCCTCGATCGATTGATTAGTCGACATTTCAAGGAGCCACAAGTTCATGAGCTTTATGGATGCCTTCTCGGTTACAATCAAATCCTGTTGAAAGGAGACAACATGGAAAAAATAACCTTAATAATAGAAGAGGGACTATTTTACTATCAAGTTATACCCTTCAGCCTAAAAAACGCGGGCATGACCAATCAAACGTTGGTAAATAGGATATTCAATGACCAAATAGATCACGATCTCGAGGTCTATATTGATGACATGTTAGTGAAAAGCATATCCATGGGCGAGCATGTGCGAATCCTATCAGAGACATTCACAATCCTAAGAGCTCACAGCATAAAACTGAATCGAGATAAGTGTGCTTTTAGGGTGTGAGTTGGCAGGTTCTTTGGCTTTATGATTTCGGAAAGAGGAATAGAGGTAAACCCAAAGAAAATCCAAGCAATCTTGGAAATGTCCCCTTCGTGAACAATAAAAGATATACATCTCACGGGAAGAGTGGTAGCACTGAATAGATTTATCTCGAGAATGACAAACAAATGCCTCTCATTCTTCAAAGCTTTAATGAGTGTCAAGTAGCCTTCGAGGAACTGAAGCTATACGTCACCTCCCTTCTACTATTGAAATCGCCTCAGCTAGGAGAAACACTTTATCTATGTTTGGCTACTTCAAAAGAGATAGTTGTAGCAATACTAGTTAAGTTAAAGGGTGTCTACCAATTCCCAGTATACTACGACAGCAAGGTACTCCAAAATGGCGAACTGAGGTACTCAAAAATAGAAAAATGTATCCATGCTTTGATTTTTGCAGCTCGCAAATTACGACCATACTTCCAAGCCCACCCAATTGTGGTGGTCACCAATCAGCCTATGAAGGAAGTACTATCCAAGGCAGATACTTTAGGAAGGGTGACGAAGTGGAGCACTTAACTCGCTAAATATGGGATAAACTTTACCTCATGAACTACAATAAGTGATAGGTGCTAGCTGATTTCATAGTGGAGTGGTCCTTTGAATGAACTGTCGACGCCGTAAGTAATGTAGGCTACGATTCAAAATGTTGGATAATATATGTCCTATAAAAATTATATGATATATGAACGTTGATCTGTTACATTTTGTGACAAAGCACGACATGCTAATGATTCAATAAGTTATATTTTATGATGAAGCAACATGTATTCCACATTTTATACTAAAATTGCCCTTTTATTTGTTAAATATTGTTTAATAACTAACCCCTCCCTAGAAAGTGCACATGCAACTGATAATTCAAAAAGTTGGCTAGTTTACGTTGATGGCTCTGCAGCCAAAACAAGATTAGAGGTAGACTCATAATTGACCCCAGTGGCAACGAGTGACAGTACGGATTGTAATTTGAGTTCCAAACATCAAATAATATCGTTGAGTATGAAGCATTGGTATCAGGATTGTAGTTAGCATGCTAACTAGGAGCAAAAGATCCAATTGTCCACACAGATTCGCAATTGGTAGCAAAGTAGATAAATGGTGAATACGATGTAAAGGAAGTAGTGCTAAAAAAATCATACAATGGCGACTCAGCTGCTCACAAGATTCAAAAAATCTCAAATTAAACAGCTCCCGAGAAACGACAACACACGTGTTGACGCTTTGTTAAAATTAACATCCTCTGTCATTATCGAAAAAAGAGAAAAAATCCTACTCTAGTATAGGGAAACCTCGAGCGATGACACACTCCAAGTACTCTGCATGGCTTAGGAGGTAAACAAGACAACATAGACAAGAAAGAGTTCGCAAAGTTACAACACAAGGCTGCGAGATACACTCTATTGGAGGGTGTACTATATAGAAAGGGGTTTTCACATCCTCTGTTGCGATGCCTATCGCTATATGAAGTTGAATACGTTATGAGAGAGATTTACGAAAGCATTTTCAGTGAATACTTAAGGGGCAAATTACTCTTACAAAAAATCTTTAGACAAGAGTACTGCTGGCCTACAATTTAGGAAGAAGCCCATCAGTTAGTTTGCATGTGTGATTCCTGCAAGAGAAATGCCAAAGTCCAGCGACAACAAGCAGAGCCCCTTCAATTCATGACAAGCCTTTGGCCATTCACAACTTGGGGGGTTGACATCCTCGGTCTGTTTTCTATAGCCACAACCCAAAGATATTCATTGTAGTGGTTGTGTACTACTTCACCAAATAGATCGAAGATGAAGCTTTGGCAACCATCACAGAAAAATAGATGGAGTCTTTCTTATGGAAATTGATTGTCTGCAGATTTAGGATGCCTTGCACAATTATTATAGACAATGGTACACAATTTCAGGGAAAATTCAAGTAGTTCTACGTTAACCTCCAGATAGCTTTAGCTCAATGTTCAATAAAAACACTACAGACCACTGAGCAGATGGAAGCAATGAATAAGAAAATGATAATGGCCTTCAAGAAAAAAGTTGGCGAAGCTAAGGGCGCTTGGTTGGAAGAACTATCAGGAATTTTATTAGTCCTGCGAACTGCACCCCACACCGCGACAGAAGAAACAACTTTCTCTCCTGTCTATGATGCGGAAGCTGTAATCCCTGAAGAAATTGGTTTGAGGTCGCACAGAACACAACAATTCATTAAGGATGCTAATCAAGAGGCTCTCAAGTTCAACCTCGATCTAATTAACGAACTCAAAGAAACAACTGACGTCAGAAACGTAAGGCGCGCTCAATAGATAGCTTGCTATTATAATTCCAAAGTCAGAAACAAACAGTTCTAAGTGGACGATCTTGTCTTAAGAAATATCGAGCCTAGTCTACTCGCTTCTCAACGAGGAAAATGACTCTGAATTGGGAAGGGCCATACAAAGTGATGGAAAAAATAGGTTATGGAGTATATAAGCTAGTGAGAATGAGGGGCATAGTTGTACCGCGAACTTGGAATACCCTACATCTCAAAAAATACTATGTTCCTTTGAGTGAACAATTTTTCCCAAACAAAATTCATGTCATATTAAGGCTCACAGGCGAAGAGTTGTAACCTCCAACACAGTCAACGAGAACAAAGCTCCCAGCTGTCATATTAAGGCTAGCAGACGAAGAGCCAAAGCCTCCAATACAGCTAGCAAGAACAAAGCTCCCAATTGTCATATTAAGGCTCGCAGGCGAAGAGCCGCAACTTCTAATGCAGTTACCGAGAGCAAAGCTCCCAGCTGTCATATTAAGGCTCGTAAGCGAAGAATCACAGCCTCTAATGCAATTATCGAGAACAAGGTTCCCAACTATTATATTAAAGCTCACTGGCAAAATGCCGCAGCCTCCAACACAGTTAGCGAGAGCAAATCTCCTAGTTGTCATATTAAGGCTCGCAAGCGAAGAGTCGCAGCTTCCAACACAATTAGCGAGAGGAAAGCTCCAAACTATTATATTATGGCTTACAAGCGAAGAGCCACAACTTCCAATACAGTTAGCGAGAGCAAAGCTCCTGATTGTCACTAAACTAACTATAATTACGACAAAGACAAGCGCACTATCGAACAATAGTATAGCTATGGTGTGTAGGGAACATCGTATCCATGAGGACTAAAAATACTACCAATTATTATTTTCTATTATTTAGCCTATAAATTGGGATGATTGTTTTAATCTAAATTCACTAATCTAAATTAACAAAGAACGCAACAAAGAATGAATTAGGAAAATATTTGAAGATAACCAAAGAGAAAGACAATACCCAGGAAAGAATCCACCTAGACTTCACCTATTATTCTAAATCTGAATTAAACTATTTATATCCTATAAATATTAAAACACGAAAAAGCATATATAATTGAGAATAAGAATCAAGTATTTATCATGTAAACAAATAATAAATTCATCATAGGTTTTATCTTCCCTAGGTATCTAGGGAATTTAGTTCTTAATCTGAAAAGAAAACATCTCGAAGTCCGAAAAACTAAAGACATAAAGAAATTCAAATAAACTTCGAAAGAAGTTAAAAGGAGATCTTCAATCTTGTAGGAGATCCGCTTCTGAGTTGACTCTAATGGTATTCTTCTAGTAATTTCTTCAATCTTCTCTGCGTCCTCTCTTAGGTATTCTTCTAATTGTTATTTATATACTTTAGAATGCTCAAAAAGCTTAAAAATTGGGTTTTTCGCATGTTTGGGAAATAGGGTGTGAAATCAACACGAGCTGGCACATGGACGTATGGCTATCCCGTGTGGCTCACATGGGCGTGTGGCCAGCCTGTGTGAAAATGCTCAGGCTGTGTGGATGCTAAAAACAACTCTTTTTGCTCGATTTTGGCTTTTTTTCGCTCTTTTCGCTCCGCTATGCTCATCTAAGTATAGAAACATGAATTTAAAGGATTAGGAGTATCAAATTCACTAATTTACATAATAAGTCATCCAAAAACAGATCAAGAATGAGATTAAAAATATGTTACTTTTATTGCTTATCAGCTCCCAACTACAATATTAAGGCTTGCAAGCAAAGAGTCATAGCCTATAACACAATTGACGAGAGTAAAAACTCACATCTATCATATTAGGGCTCACAGATCTAGACACTGCAACCTACGAAACTTTTTTAAATTTTTCTTAAGTTAAAATTCACTCAAGATCAGGGAAAAACAAGTTATCATAGTATTAAAACTTAAAAGTTTCATATCCTTCATTCATTAAAAAGTAAAAATATAAAGTTACAAAACAATAGACACCTAAGTCTCAGTTTGGTCGTCAAGGACCTCATTCTCCCTCCTTTCACACTCCTCCCCTCCTATGTCACCTCTCTCATTTCCTTTAATAACATCAATATTGTTAGTAGTGGGAGTATCATCAGTATCACCGCCAACAGGGACAATGGTTGGATCAAGGCTACCCTTAAAGTAAAAATCCTCCAAGTTTTTCTATTTAGGTAGGAACTCCTCCTAAGTAACTCCCGAGGGGTAGTGGACATCAAAGCCAAGCTGGTCCATTTCTACTTCAGGGGGAGCGTCAAAGTCCACCCTGAGAACATCAAAGGGCCCAACAATAACTTGTGTGTGCAGAAGAATGTTAGACTTGAACTCAACAGTGATATCGCTCAACATCTTTAAAGTGTTATTCTTAAAGCCCTAAAAAACTTCTTTTTTATTACGCTTCAAATCTGCTATTGCATCTTCTTGGTTTGCACTAATTCGACTAACAACTACTTTGTGCTATTCGGTGACCTTTTCAACTTAGCACGTAAAACTGCAACCTCACTAGATAGTTCATCATTTTTCACCTACTCAACCCCAAAACTTCTAGTGAGTTCCTCATTTTGCTTGTAAAGCACATTATTTTCGGACCTTATTCCTAGCCACTGCTCTTCAGATACCTTAAAGTTCACTTCAAGCTTCCTTCGGGTGGCCTTTGTCCTACCAATTTTCTCATTAAGACCTAAATTGATCACGGAAGCCTCAGCGAGGAAGGCCTGCAAGGAGAAGTTAAGCCTTAACAGTTTATGTTCATGCAAACTCTAATAAAACTCACCAATACACAACTTTCTCTGCGTAGTCCCAGACACTGAAGCTCTCCATTTCCCTACGATATCTTGCAACTCATCGCAACTTAGATTCCTATAGCTCAAAGCCGATTCACCACTATTCCCAATGGGTAGCTCCCTAGGAGGAGGCACAGGAAAAGGAGGGATACTAGGAAGAGGAGAATTATTACAAGTAAGAACAAGAGAACTTTCACGAGCTGCAGTTTTTGAGTTCGCAAAAGGCAAAATAGTGATCATTATAACGAAGGTCCCAATATGGTCTGCCCTTTTTTTACGACGAAGCTCCAACTTGCCACTATCAGTATCCTCCTCACTACTAATCGTCGCGTTAACAACACTCGTGCCAATTCTAGACCTCTTGCGTTAGGCCTTCAAAGCAACTCGCAGATCCATCACCTCAGTAACTTCAATAGCCTCGTTAACTTCTAGCGAGATGATAGTTGTATCCTCAGAATCACTCCCCGAAATGTAAATTGTTCTTGCATCATCAACAACCATAACATTAGTAGGAGCAAGTAGTAGATTAATGGGGGATTGCTCCCTGTGCGCGACAAACCTTTTATTGTCCAAGAATGAGTGTTTATCCTACAATAAGTGTAGTAAAAATTTATAAGTTCCTCCCTCAACCCTGTCAAAATCTGGCCCACATGATCATTATCACCGTAGAGCACATGCGACCATGATCGCCCTTCAGAAACTGCACCTAAGGCCTCAGCAACTTCTCTGTTATCACCTCATCTGTACCCATTAGGGCTACGACCTTCCAAACAGTATAAGAAGACGTTCCTTACAGTTATAACATCTTCAATAATTAAGGAATTATCAACATAGAGCCTTCCCTACTAGGCTTTCCCTCTAACCATCCTAACATTCTGTTGGAAAGAACACATATCTGCACTAGGGTAGACCACTCTATGGGAAATCCAAACACATCAGCGAACCTACATTTCACATTGATATACTTATTCCAATTTAATTGAAGGTTTGAGCATCGGTTTGCAATTATACCTAAGCCTCTCCCACGGGGAGAGAAATAATAAAACCCTACTGTATTCCCCCGATTTTGAGCCTTTAGCTAATACAGGTTCTAAAAGACTGCAAGCTCTGGTGCTTCGTTGTAGAGATAGAAATCGAGGAAATAGGTAATTGCAATCCACCCTAAAAACCCACAAATCTGACTGAGGGCGATCTGGTAATCATCAAGAAGATGACAGAAGAAGGGGTTCAAAGGTAAATGAAATCTAGCCTCTAAGGCATGGAAGAGGAGTAGGAAACTACCATCTCTATTGTCCCTGAGCTAGTACAAAATCCTCAAGGATGGAGAATTTGTAGGTAAAGTTGGAAATTTGGATTCTCAACGCTCGAAGAGCTCAAAGCATTTCGTCGAGCTTCGTAGAATAAGAGACAAAATTGACCTGAACGAGAGTACTTAAAGCACGTTCCCGCGGTGGACAACACGAAACTATTTGGCCATGAGCTCCTTTCGTCCTCGACATATTTTTGGCCAGAAAGAAAAAAAGACGGGAAAAAATTAAAACCTAAAACGTAGGATTACTGAGGTTTACCTTAAAGAAAAGTATAACACCCTATACCTGGCTTAGACGTGAGGCCGAATACCAAGATGCAACACCACCGTCTCACGTTGATTTCATTGTATTTATTAGAGTTGAAATACATGCAGTTTCGTTTTACTTTAATTATTCTATCATTTATGAGAATTTCAAGTCATGCAAGCTTAGTTTAGTATTTAATTATACTAGCATATAAGAAAAAAAAACATAAAATGTACATATCTCAAGCATTAGGACCACTCAACAAAGTTTTCCAAAAATGTTACGTAGGTATCGATACCACCTATATGGTATCGATATTCCTTTAAGTGCTATCGATACCACTTGGAAAATCGATACTAAACTAGCATTTTGTTTCTCGCCAAATTTCAAAACATTAAAAAATATCGGTACCTTTCGCAAGGTATCGATAATTACACCACGAGTATTAATACTCGGGCTGAGGTATCATACCAAATCTCTATTCTGACTTTCTGCACATTTCGAAACACAGATGTATCGATTTTAAAATACGATTATCAATACCTCTACTCTAAACCTCAAAAATACAACATAAATAAGCAATTAATCTATTCCAATTTAATTCCTAAACATCATACATAAATTACTTTGACAAATAATCATTCAACGACCTAATTAACAGTTCAATATCGCAAAATTGTGTTCAAGCGAGTAACGTCAATCTCTCATCATGTTCATAAACTCAAGCATAACAATAATATGTAATCCTTATAAACCGAACCAAAAACCAACAAATTGTCTAGAAGTTAACATGCCTATATACAAGTCTACCACATTTCATCATTCCCCAAAACGTAAATAAACGTAGAACACATATGAAATAACAAATTGACTTGTTTGGATCACCCTCGGAACCACACCGCTACACCAGGACACAACTAATCTGCAATGGTTTAAAAAGGGAGTGGTGTGAGCTAAACAAGCTCAGTAAATGCCTAGAACAACTACCATACAAATAGTTCGTCAAGCATTAACGAAACAACCATATAGCATAACCTTAACAGTTTCAACTTTAGTGTCATAATATACTTGTGCATTATTATTAGTTCTTTTACATGGTGAACATATTCACTTTTAAGCATATAGCATATTTCACATATAGTCTCCTAACATACAAGCATATATCACTATACTCATATAATCTCATAACGTTTAAGCATATGTCATAGTACTCGTAAAATCACATAACATTCAAGCATATACCACGATACTATAAAGCATCTTTATAGATAAATTACATAATGGTCACATGTCATATGATCACAATACACACATATTTATAAGTTAACAAATTTGTATAGCAACCACTTACTTATTTAGACATATATAACATTATACACATATATTTTAAGATAGTTTGACACTTGAGCTATGAAACATAAAAGTGAGCTCTATCATCACTCACCGGATACGTAGATCTCCAACACACCAAGCATAAAATCATAGAGTCAAACATGTCCCAAAAGTGAAGCATAAAGCTAACACTCTCCTTATTTCCCTTCACATGTCTCGTTGAATGGAGCTTAGCTCACATTCCCTTATCCCTCCAACATGTCCCAATGCCTCAATGCCCAAAATCATTGTACATATGGGTGAGTACTCACAATCCTATGGTATGCCAACTATATCCAACAGTTTCAAGATCACAAGACCAAATATCTGAAGTCAACACATGTACATATTTGCACTTTCACAACAGCATGTTATAACATCTAATCTCAATTCACATATTCACAATCACATAAGCATAAGATAACATAGGTATGAGAAAGCTTACACTCAGAATTTAGAATAGGGGTTTAGACTACTACTAAATTCCCAAATAATGCATTGAATCATGTCCACAAGTAATTATTCCAAACACTAACCAATTACGCTTTCGTCGAAAAACCGAAAGCTCAAACTAACTTTTCCTTGTCTTTATCTCTACTCGTAGAAGGTTCTAATGAATCCAAAACTTCAACACAACAAATTAACACATTAATACATCCAAAAATCAGTCATGGACTCATTACAAGAATACCAAACATAAGCCTAAACTAAGTTCTCATGTAACTGAAACTTTTAACATGACAAACTTTAAATCTGAACATCTCGGTCTATACTTAGTCTTTTTGCCTAAAACTAATTCTGTTCATCTTATAATTAAACCACGACTAATTCCCAACCTTTAAACTACAATAAAATACTCAATTCATAGTATTGACTTTTTTTACATGTTTTATGGTTATTTTCCGAAAATTCATTAAAACTCAAGAAATCTTTAACGAAACTTCAAAATAAGTTTAGAAACTTTCTAATCGTGTTAAAACGAGTTAAAAAAAATACTTTGAAACCATATTTTTATCCATAAACTCGAAATTCACCATTAAAGATTCGATCTTTGGTTTTTATTTAAAACGTGTGCTTTAATGGCTACAAATTCAGTTTAAGGGACTAGATATTATTTAAAAATCATAAAAAGTCGAATGGTTACCTTCGATGGAAGAAAAAAGAGCTTTGATGCAAATCTGAAAAACTCAAGTTTTGGAGAAGATATTGAAAATTTTTGGGTGTTTTCTTGGTTTCAAATAGTTTAAAGGATGATGAAAATTAAAATGGATTAGGAATTTGAGATCAAAAGCGATTGGGAGAGCTGAGAGAGCAAAAGGGACGGCACAACTAGTAAAAAAGAAAGAAATAATGTGAACATACTATGGATGGGTTTTTTTAGGTTGATTGCTTTATAAAAGCTCCCAGTTTTGACTATTTTATAATTCAGTCCTATTTCCAAAATCAAGGATATTTAAAACTCATTTTCAGAAATTGACTTGATTTTATGAAAACCATTGTCGAAAACATTATCGATTACTAAACTTATGAATTTCCAAGTTCATATAGGCCAAAATTCCTAAAATATCTTTAAAACTTCTAGCCCCTATTTTGGGGTGTGAAAGAAAGCTTCAACCAATTCCAGTCACGAAGATACTAAAAACGTAAGTTTTAGGGTTTTACAAGACCCTCCTTATTAAAAAAGTTTTTCCTCTACTTTCTTACGGTTTAAATAACGGAGGAGAATTAACGATCCAGATGCGAACTAAGAAAATGATTCAATTTTCAACGTTTAGATATAGGCACCCAAAACCCACTCGATACCTGCACGTGCACGTGACAAAGCAACCATTATGTATTATAGCTCGCAGTGCGCCCAGCAAGTTGCATTTAAGTTTGACACGATGGACCTAAGGAGCGTCACTTTATAACACCCCTTAGGCCCACTAGGGGGGACTAGATTGTTATACATCAGTAGCCACCGACTTGACCCTAAAAAAGATCAAGGTTTCCGACCTGCGACCTGGATAGATCCAACTCAAAGACTAAGTGTAAGGAGAATCACGAGAGAACAGTGAGCCTGGTTTGCAAATATGGCTCTTAAAGAGAGTTAGTGGACACAGCTCGCAAAAGGGGGTTTGCGAGCACAAGTCGCAAATCAAGCTCGCAGGAACCCAGGGAAGGACATGGCCTTAGCTCGCACATACCCAATGAGTGAGCAAAAAGGACCACATGCCCCGTAAGCCACCAAAACACGTGTCTAACAAGTACGGAGCTCGCTCTAGATATTAGTCCCAAGAATAGAAAAGACCGCGTGCTCCGTAGACACGTGCCTAACTGGCCTGGAGTTTACAAAGAATGTCAGTACTAAAGACATAGAATATCAGTACTGGAGGCAATAGAATCAAGACAATGTAGTGTGACTCTGCTGTGAGCTGTAATAATACTTATAACCGCATGTATAAATACTTCAATATTCTTATCAATAATACCCGAGAAATATTAGTCAACAATATATATAAAATTGGTGAAGATGTAAACATATTTCCTGTATCTCCCTCTCACCATTCTTAACTTCACCTGTTACCATTGTGTCTCACAAATGCGCGTAGACACTTTTAGGCGCTTTTGTAGGATGCAGGCTCGCAAAAATAATTAAAAATGCACCTTTTGGGGTGTCGTGACTCGTGATCACTAGGGTGGCTCTGAATCATCCTAATCTATAAAAACAAAAAAAAAATAATTATAATTTTGATTATAATTTTGATTTTTTAACATCATATTTCTTTCGAGTTTGTCTGTTTCCTTCCATATCAACAAATTTTGGTGTGTTATAGCTATACCCACGATCTTTTATCTGTCAACACCTCTTTGAAAATTACATTTATATCCACAAATTTTCAGCGATATCGACCCATTAATATAGACAGTGGTCAAAATATAGAATCTTTTTTTTCTAGTGTTAGTAAATTTGGTTCCTACGTACCGCAACATCAATATTCAATTAGGTCTTAGTTTCGCTGAGAATCTATCAACATACCAATTGTTGTAAATGTTTAAAAGTCTGTGAATTAGATTCTTACAACTATTTATTTTATATTTTAAAATATAGTTATAGGTATAAGAAATGAAAATGAAATTACTCTTTTTTATGAGACAAGTTTTATAAATATAAAAATTTAATATCTCATAAATAAATTTTAATTTTACATATAAAAAAGAAAGACTAGAGGTGCATTATTATATAAAGGAATAAAAGGAATAAAGACGTAAATACAATATTAAAAGATTTTAGTGAGTTATGTCGACATTCCAAGGCTGACCGTCTCAAAATGCCTCCTTACTTTGGTCGTTTGGTTTAAAGGATGACAACATCATGTCTACATCTTCACTCTACTCGATTCCATCGTCCTGCTCTACTCTCTGTCCATCTTTACAATTCTTTACTATTTTTTATTTTATTTTATTTCTTCATAAATACTTTTTTTCTCAGCAATTCCCTAAATCTTCTCTCTTACATCTAATTTAATTAACCATCTACTTAATTTTAGTGTGACAGGTTATATGTATTTTAGTTGGTAAATCAATTATAATAAATATTTTATTGATTAAATAAAAATATCATTGTATTAGTATTTTTAAATTTGTTTTATAATTTATTTTCGATGTTACTCTTAAAAATATGATTTTTGAGATTCGAAATTACGTTACGTTTTAAAAGATAATGTATATTATCATTATACATAACAATTGTTAATTTAATATGATATTTAAAAAAAATATTTTTAATTAAGAAATTATTTTCTTTTCCATAAAAAGAAAACTAACTCCAACCTAAATTCATTAAAAAGAAAACATAATTTACATAAAAAAAAATTTCTGTCAAATGGCGATTGATTTAGTGTGGAGTAATCCTATTGTCATAATTTAAGTATGACTCACCTGCATGCTTTAATAATAATAATAATAATAATAATAATAATAATAATAATAAATGTATTTTAATAGATAAAATTATCAAATAGATGCAATCACTTTATAATTTATATATACGAAAGAAATAATACATATTCCTACTTAATGTTAATATCCTGTAAGATTGAAGCATTTAAAATTTAGTTTTTGGAATTCAAATTCTCTCTAATTTTATTTTAATTTAAGTGGATAATTTTCGTGTGCTCAATAAAATATATTTATATATATATATATATATATATTCATTGTATTAATATGAATGTATCAATTAACTTCAAAAAGCATATACATGATAATGTAGCATACACATACTTAATTATACATAAAAAAAAAAAACACTAAACAATAAAATTTGGACCCCGAAATCATTAAGAGATTTGTGTTCTAATATTTTTATATGCGATTACTATTGTGTTTTATGACTTATATTTAAACATTAAAAAAAGTAAATAATTAGACAGAAATTCAACTTGTGGTTCTCACTAAATTTCCATTTCATAATCATCCTAATAGACATCTAACAAAATAAAGTAATCAATCAAACCTAAGAAGAGCAGAACAAGAAGTAAGAAGAGCAGAACAAGAAGCGCTAATTTTCAAGTCAATATCAATGAATGGTTTGGACAAAACTTTACTTTATTATTATTATTTTCTATGTGTCCCTACACCTCCGTACTTCAGGTCTCAAATTCATCCTTGTAATCATCAAACTAGAGAAGTATAGACATATATATATATATATATATTAAATTAGTATTACATATGTATTTGCATATTTTTTTATATTGTCAAGATTGTGTAATTTTATATTTCTTTTTACATAAAATAAATGGTTAAAAAATTTAAATTTAAATTTAAATTAATTTTAACATGTATGATTTATATCAACAAATCATGAAATATAATAGTTGAATTGATAAATAGTAATTATATATAAAAATATTTTAACTTTAGCCCGTGTTTAGTAGATATCTCTCCCCTCCCCCTTTCTTTCTCTCTTTAGATATATAACAATTTGATGTTTGTGGGTTACCTCAGGGCATCAGCATCTAGCCCATCATGTTGACGCTACCATGTATAAATTATTGAGTGGTTTTGCCTTGCAGCTTTAGATTCTCTTGTAATAGCCATCAGGTTTTGTGCTTAGCAAATTCCCCAGCTTTCCATATAAAAATCATTTCAGCTTTCTCTTGCTCTTGTCCCTTTCTCTCTTTCTCTCTCTCTCTCTCTCTCTCTCTCTCTCATATAAGCTCCGCCTGGCCTAGGCGCCATTCTCATCATGGCTCATTTTCAGCTTTGTTCATTAAAAATCTTGCAGATTTTTTCTCTTCTTCTCATCCTCCTTTACCCTGCAACAGTCTCTTGCGATTGTACTTGTGATAAGGAGGACATCCAACAAAATAAAGCCGAAGCACTCAGATATAAACTCGGTGCCATTGCTGCCATTCTTGTTGCCGGGGCTATTGGAGTTAGCCTCCCATTGTTGGGGACACGAATTCCTGCGTTAAGGCCCGAAAATGACATATTCTTCATGATCAAGGCTTTTGCTGCCGGTGTTATCCTTGCAACCGGGTTCGTTCACATCCTCCCGGATGCTTTTGAAAGCCTAACTTCACCATGCCTTAAAGAAAGTAGTCCATGGGGGAAATTCCCTTTCTCTGGTTTCATTGCCATGATGTCAGCGATAGGGACGTTAATGATCGATGCATTTGCGACAGGGTATTACGAGAGACAACATCTAAGTAAGCATAAGCATGTTAATGCTGCAGATGAAGAACATGCAGGTCATGTACATGTTCATACACATGCCACACACGGTCATGCTCATGGCTCTGCTTCGCCATCTCAGGAGTTGGTTTTACCAGAGCTTATCCGTCAACGTATCATATCCCAAGTAAACTTAATTAAACCGTTTAATATCATCATACCCATTTCTTCATTTACAAGTGGTTTGGGATAGAATTGGTTATATGTATACTAAATTTCAGGTGTTGGAGGTGGGAATTGTGGTTCATTCCGTGGTGATTGGGATATCTTTAGGTGCTTCTCAAAGTCCTGACACAATAAGGCCACTGGTAGCAGCCTTGTCTTTCCATCAGTTTTTTGAAGGAATGGGTCTTGGTGGTTGCATATCTCAGGTATTAATTCTAACTTCCAAGACTAGAATGGATATTTCATTTGTCGTGTGTGTATATAATTGATAACTAAAAGTTTTTATTTATTTGGTGGTGATGGAAATGGAAATGAAGGCACAATTCAAGTCAGTGTCGGTGGCAATCATGGGAACCTTTTTCTCCTTGACAACCCCTCTGGGGATCGCAATAGGTATAGGAATTTCAAGTTTCTACAGAGACAACTCCCCAACAGGTCTTATAGTGGACGGAGTTTTCAATTCAGCTTCAGCTGGAATACTGATATACATGGCTCTTGTTGACCTGCTTGCTGCGGATTTCATGAACCCAAGGTTGCAATCCAATGTTAGGCTTCAAATTGGAGTTAATCTTTCCCTTCTCCTCGGGACTGCTTGCATGTCTGTTTTGGCCAAATGGGCTTAAATTTTGCTTACCCAGCCTTTCAATTTTTTATTAATACAGACTCTTTCCTTTTTGCTGTTCTTTGGATTTATTTCCCCTTCTAACCCTTCTTGTCTTTCTTATAAATTACAAATGCGTTGAAATGACAAATAACAAGAATCCAAATAGAAGTACAATAGTTAAATTTCAAAAACTAAAATAAATCATCTCCATGTTTTGGACTTTGGAGAATATATAATAGTGATTTATTTGTTTTCCATTACTCCATGGACTATGGGCTTTACTTTTAAATTATGAACTAACAAAAGTTGTCTTTTTCATACAAAACATTCTGTGTTGCAACTTCTTATTAGTATAACCTAGGTAATCGATGGATCATATTTGCGTATACATGCAAGCATTGAGGACAAAACAATAAAGGGATGATAAATGGAGTGTATATATTTTCATGAATAATCAATTTGATTTTTTCAATAATTTATTAAATATGATAACATTATAACACTTAGGGCATAAATACAAAACATAGTTTCCCTTATCTTTGCAGAATCTTCTAATGAATGAGCTCATCTTTGGATGATATCATCATTAGGGGATAGAGTAACAAGCATTATTCAGTTTCCTTTTCTAACCTAACTCAAGAACACTTGTAAAGATGAACTTGTTTCATCAAAAGAGATATTAGAAGTAACAACAAGATAGTTGAGATTAGTAAAGATAATGATGGTTTTCTCGCTCTATTCTTTCGAATTCCAACTCACAAGTAGTAATCTTGTCTCTTGCCATCAGCTAAGTGCCAAATGGTGTGGTTTAATGTTGTTGAAGACTATTTTGTTCATTTGAATCCATACGCACCAAAGGATAAAAGCCGACCTTTTAAGTAATATAGAGGCTTGAAATGTTAGTGCAATCTGAGTTGGTAAAATTAGAGCTTCACCCACTTATGTGTTGGATCTAGTGTTTTAAGTGTAGTATATTTATTTTAGATATTTTTATTTTTAGAACAAATTATTTTAATAAAATATCCATTGATTACATTAATATTCTTCATAGATTGTAACAGCCCATTTTCGGTGAGATCGGAACAGTAGTTTCGGGACCACAAATCTAAGCCAAAAATAAAAATTTATTTTATTTTATTTTATGGTTGGTATCCTGATAGGAAGTTCACATGAAAATTTTGGTACTAAAAATTTACCGATTGTGTGTTTAATTAGGGAAAGGACTAAATTGCATAAAATGCAAAAGTTGGGTTCTAGTAGCTATAGGTATCAAATAGCTATGTAATTCAAAATTTAAGGTCCTTATATGGTAATTAGACCATTGAAGAGTAGTTAGTAGATATTTTAATGACTCATCCATGGAAAAATTAGAAAAGGGTAGGGACTAAATTGGAAATCAATAAAATTAATGGATGATAATTAATTAAAAAGAAAAAAAAACATCTATTTTCATATCATCTTCCCCAATTTTTCTATGGAAACCCTAGGAGAGAGGAAGAAAATTTTTCAAGCTTAAAAAGGTATGAAATCAAGTCTTGTTTTTAGTAATTTCTATATTTTTAGAATTAGGGTAGTATAATCTTTCTATTTAGAGGATTTATTTGGAAAGTTATCAATGTATGAAATTTGGGTCATTGATGAATATGCTGAAAATTAGAAATTTGTGGTAGAAAATGAAAAGTTATTCATAGATAAACAGCTTTTACAAAGCAAATTTTGATGAAAACTTGATTTAGGGACTAAAACGAAAAAGTGATAAAACCTATGGAAAATTATGAAATTTGTGAAATGTATATGCTGTAAATGTAATATATAAATTTTGGCTAGGCTTGGAAAGAGGGATAAATTTCATGAATTTCATTTTCTGAGCCTATGGACGAAATCAGAATTTTTGAAAAAGATAGGGGCAAAATGGTAATTTTACCTAAGTTGTAATAGGATGCGAATGTATATGAAATGTGATAGATTAATAGTTAAATTTACCTATATAGATCCGAAAAGACCAACTATGGAACTAGATCGAGGAAAGTAAAAGGTTTCGGATTAGTTGAAATTCAAATGTAACGTCTCGAATTTTAGGCCTAAAAATTTAGGGTTTTGAGCATAGGGACAGTGAGAAGGTTGCACTTAAGTGGTTAGTTGTGCATTTTAGTGATAGAATGAACCTGCTGGTCTAGCGGTTGAGGGAGTGTTAGTGCACCTTGAGGTTCTGGGTTCGAGTCTTGAGATACGCGATTTGGGGTGAACCTTTTTATTTTGTCTTATTTCTTTTTAGTTAATAATTATGATTATTTGCAATTATTAAATTATGTGGTTAATAATTATATATTAGTTTTTATTTGTTATTATTATTTTTTTAAAAAAAAGTTTTTATTTTTCTTTTTTTAGACGTTTCCTTATTTTTTTTGTTCTCTCCGTGCTTTTCTCTTCTTCTGAAAATGATCTCGGTTTGTGGATTTTTGGGATTTTCGCTCCTCCGTCGCCTATACCGATCGCAAAATAGGTGTGGGGCTTGAACTGTGACTACGTTATTTTATGTGTTTAATATTTCTGCAAATTTTCTATTCGGCTTTTCTTGACTATATGCTAACCCATTAGTAGTGGGTTTATAGTAGATGGAAGTGATGGGAAATTGTCACTTTTTGATATATGTTGATAGGTCAAAGGTTAGGGACGATTCTGGTGGCTGAAACGGCAGATTTGATGCTGTTTTACGGTAGTTTTGTGACTACTCCGACGGCCATACGGGAGTGTGCTGAGGCACACGGCCATGTGGATTTGGGTATTAGGGTTTTCGGTCAATTTTGGGTGCCACACGGCCGTGTGGCTGATTTGGGAATTTTTTCAAAATTCACACGGCCGTGTCCCTTGGGCACACGGGTGTGTGAGTTTGGAAATTAGGGATTTGGAAAGTGGAGTCATGCGGTCTGGCCACACGGCCGTGTGGCTGATTTGGGGATTTAGGGATCCCACACAGGCGTGTGTTTCGGAATACATGGTCGTGTCTGATGGTACACGGGCGTGTGAGACTCTCACACGGTCGTGTTTGCCCTGCACATTATTTTAGCAAATTTAGATAGTGAGTTACACGGGCTATTTACACGGTCGTGTCCCTGTTTCACACAAGCATGTGCCTCTATCACACGGTCGTGTGCTACCCTTCACACAGGCGTTTGGACCCTCACACGGCCTAGATTGCTCCACACTGCCGGAGCATACAAGCGTGTGGCCCTATCTTGCCAAATAATGACTTTAGGTTAAATTTAAGTGCAATCGCAACTCTACGTGCTCCAACCTTCGGTTAAGCTTTACTGAAGGTAGTTATGACTCTAATCTGGGCTTGATATGTGTGTTATTTGTGTTTGGTTGTGTGATAAACTTGATACTAAACTCGAGTTATGAGTGTGCACATGCATGATTTTATAACTGACTAATTGAATGTAAATGTCTACTTCTGATAAATTATCTGAGACTGGTGTTTTGATTGTGTACATCTGACTGCATACATACTTATATACATATGCATAAACTATTTTGGGTGGGATTTTAAAGAGAAGGAAGATTGAATGAACTGAACTGGCAGCTGGTTTGTTGGTTCCCAAAGGGTCATGGGCGGTCCCAATATCCTGAGGGTCGTGGACAATTTGACTGTACTGTGGATTATCGCACTACACCGTATAGTACATACGTCAGCATCGCTGCGTATCATTGACTGAACTGGCAATTTTAATGTAACCTAACGGTATAACGGTTTACCGTATTGCACTGTACCGCAGGTACGTTAGCTACACTACGTACTATTATCTGATCTGGCAGTTCATACTGCATATTTATATTGCGGTTTACCGCATTGCACAGTACAGCTTATACGCGAGCTTTGCTGCGTTATTTACGTGACTGGTAGTCTGTCTGCATATTATTTGTCCTAATACCCAGAGGGTCGTGGACAATCCTAATAGCCATCGTTGCCGGGCAACCCAGGATGACATTAGTTGGAGTGCAGGGTTGGATGTGCCTTACGAGGTCCTGAGTGGAGTGATTGGTGGGACGAATTTAAAGCTCTTATGAGGAGTGATGGGGGATGGAGAGGTGTGTTGGCTGGATGGATGGGTTTCTCGTAACTCAATTGCATTCATATGCATCATATTGACTGTTCGACTGAAATGTCTGATTGACTGTTATTGAAAGGCACTTGTGCTTATGAGAATTGTGTGGACTTTGACTGCAACTGTCTAATTAAATAGTTATGACTGTTTGAGGAATTACTGCTACTGTGTCTGAATGGCACAAAAGACTGTGTGTGTGTCTGATTGACCTATATGACTGTAAAGTACATATGGTGTGTGTTTGATTTTGGGCAAATTCGCTCAACTGTCATCTATTTGTAAGTATGTTTTGCTTCTGAACTGCTTCTAGTTCCCTATTTTTGTTTCTGTAGTTTAATTGGTTTGTTCTCACACTGAGCTCGAGTAGCTCACCCCCTTTTCTGTTTCCCCTTTCAGGTACAGTTCTGGAATCTATTGATAGGCTTAGTACGCGGAGGTCTTGAACAATTTTGGAGGAAATGAACTATAAGTTTTGCTTCAATTTTTAATTGCTATTTAGTTTAAATTGAACTGTAAAGTTTTATAAGACGGTGGTACAATTTTTCGTTATATGTTTTATTCGTATGTTTAGATTGGTAACTTTTCAGACAGAATTTTAAAACGACTATTGGTTTTTGGGTTGCTATGAAATAAATGTTCTTAAGTAATAAAGGAGTTTATTTTATGTAAAATTTTCTCTCGATCACTTCGATGATCAATATAGCATCCTGGATTAGGTCTAGACTTCTAGGCTGGGTTTGGAGTGCTACATTTAGTGGTATCAGAGCCAGGTTTACAAAAACTTGGCATGTGTTTACTACGTGAACATGTGCGTAAATAATTGATTTTGAAAAACATTTGAAAAATCGTACCACAGAAAGTTGAAATGGTTTGTGTTTTCAAAATAGTTTATAGAAATAAATTGTCTGAGACTCCAATGCTGGTTCAAGTAGAAATTCGAAATTGTGTTACTTGAAATTTAGACTTTCCACTTATTCTATGTTACTTTCTGAAAGTGTATATATCCCAAGTTAGGCACAAGACTGATATGGATTCTGAAGGTAAGCAGGATCGTGAGGAGTCGTCTACTCCTCCAGGGTGTGAAACTGTTAAGGAGTCGGTAGTCAGTGTGAGTCCGCCAACTCTGGGTTGCGATAACCCGGAGGTTAGTACTGAGGCACTGACCCAGTTACTGAGGGAAGTGTTGGAGGAAGTGTTTGAGGCTAGGATAGGAGGAATTGGTGATACGCTTCAGGCTAGGTGCATGGACTGTGGGAAGAAGAGAGATGAAGTTCTCCAAGGTTGAAACCTCGTTCGGCGAAGCGTATTAGGACGCATATGAGTGATAGCAAAGGTAGTGCTAGTAGTGGTACGAGTGTTCTAGGCTGTGAGTATTGCAAGAGGCGGCATCCGGGAGATTGTTGGAGGAAGTTAGGAGCATATCTCAGATATGGGTCTAAGGAGCATCGGGTTCGAGATTGTCCTCGACATTTTTGAGTCAGGTATGTTGGGAATATGATGATGTGTTGATTGTTTGTTACAACTGTCTGTCTAATTAAATAGATTAAGTGTTCTAAGTGTGTGTGTGAAGTTCCAAGTTCAAGTTCAGTGTGGTAGAGCCTTGGGATTAGAGTGCGCAGCAGGAGTGTAGTAGTGTAGTATGTCTATTCGACTGCTTTGTAGTTGGAAATTTCGGGACGAAATTTCTTTAAGGAGGGGTGAATTGTAACTCCCCGAATTTTGGGCCTAGAAGTTTAAGGGTTTGAGCATAGGGACAGTAAAAAAGTTGTACTTAAGTGGTTAGTTGTGCATTTTAGTGACAGAATGAGCCTGCTGGTCTTGCGGTTGAGGGAGTGTTAGTGCACCTTGAGGTTCTGGGTTCGAGTCTTGGGGTGCGCGATTTGGGGTGAACCTTTTTATTTTGTCTTGTAGTTAATAATTATGATTATTTATAATTATTAAATTATGTGGTTAATAAATATATATTAGTTTTTATTTGTTATTATTATTTTTTTTAAAAAGAAGTTTTTATTTTTCTTTTTTGGACGTTTCCTTATTTTTTTTGTTCTCTTCGTGCTTTTCTCTTCTTTTGAAAACAATCTCGGTTTGTGGATTTTTGGGATTGTCGCTCCTCCATCGCCTATACCGATCGCAAAACAGGTGTGGGGTTCAAACTGTGACTACGTTATTTTATGTGTTTATTATTTCTGTAAATTTTCTATTCGGCTTTTCTTTACTGTATGCTAACTCATTAGTGTTGGGTTTATAGTCAATGGAAGTGATGGGAAATCATCACTTTCTGATATATGTTGATAGGGAAAAGGTTAGAGACGATTTTGGTGGCTGAAACGGTAGATTTTGGGCTGTTTTAGGCTATTTTAGCCTAGAAGTTTATGACAAAGTCATTGGATGAGCACTTATTAAGTATCTTTTGTAATGGTATGTAATTAGGAAGAGCTCAGTCTCAGTCACGATACTATAGTGGAATGACTTTGTGACTAAATAAGTTTGTAATTAATAGGTGAAAAATTGGAACTTAATTATAAATGATTTGAGCTTTAATTATATATGTCCAATTGGTCCCTCCACTAGGTCATTGAAACTAGAAATGAATCTCATGTAGAACCAAATGAATAGAAATGAATGAAAATGATAAAGTTAGAGAAATGAGTCACATTCACAAATGAATGCATTTTCTCACTAAGTATAGAAATGACTTGAGAATTAATTTAAGGTTTTCGAATTATTATTCAATTAATTATAATTAAATAATTGAAGTTTGAAAATGAAATTAAATTATTTAGTCATTATGAATCCGTTTAACTAGAGAATTAAATATATTTCCTCATAGATTCTTTTATGGTAAAACTATTGTTATAACTTGTTTTTCAGTGGTGTCGAAAACAGTGGTTTCAGGACCATAATTCCAACGAGTAAGTCCAAAAATATTATTAATTAATATTTATGATTTTATTAGAGTATCGTATTAAATTTTGGTTCGGCGATTTTGATGTTTAGTTGGTTAATTAAGTAAAAATGACTAAATCGTAAAAATCATAAAACTTTATCGCTATTGATTTTTATTAGTTTAAATGATTTAAAAAGTAAACATGTGAGGGTTTATGTAGCAGTTATACCTATTAATTAAATGTGGACAATTAATGCTTTGTTTTGAGCGGTTAAATGTTAAAAATTATAATTAAATTATAATATATGTTAAAAATAAAATAAACAAATGCTAGTGTTATCTTTGTTTTCTTCTTCATTCACCAAAATTACAAAATAAAAGAACCCAAAAACGTCATTTTTTAAGCTTGAAGATTCGGCCCTTGCATTTAATTTGAATTTAAGTTCGTTTATTGTAAATTTTATGTTTTTGGGGTTAATCTAGCTAGCCTGGGGATTAAATTGTAAAATTTCCAAATATTTTAAAATTTACCATTGTTGTTTTTAAGCTTATTTGGATGTTAAATGGTAGATTTTGGAACTTTGTTATGAAATAGGACTTGTTTGTAAATAGATAATTGTTAGTTTTTGGATTAGAGACTAAAATAGAAAACTTCTAATATAAGCAGGAAATTTTTATAAATCTTGGTTCTAGAAGGTTTTATGAGGATGGAATTGTAAATGTTTTGAAAAATAGGTCTTATTTACAAAATATGTAATAGTTTCGATTTTAAGTACTAAATTGAATAAAATATAAAAGTTTAGGAAAATATCGTAAAATGTTAAATAAATGGTCATATGCATATATTTATACTTTATAAGTATTTTAAGTTGATAATTGAATTAAATTATTATATAGATCGAGAAACGGATCAACCAATAGATAAATGCGAAAAAGGAAAAATTGTTGAGTAGTCCTTAGTACCGTGTTTGCTGCTGTTTTGGTTTAGGTAAGTTCGTATAATGTTTAAGCTGACTTGTTCATTGCATTTGATATTTAGTATGTATATGTATGACTTGTGATTGAAATATCTATTGTGTAATAATCTTGAACATTGATGGATTAAACTGTGAAGAATGGAATAATTGATGTTGGTGATTGAAAAAAAAAATGAATACAGTTGAGTTCATGTGATAATGTTGATGATTAAATGAATAGAATTTATGGATATAAAGTGAGACCCGTATAAACTTAGTGAACGACAAGGATACAAATGACATATCATTAAGGTTATTACCATTTCGGGTGCTGGTCTTGGATGTTTTACCGATGGCTAAGCTCATGCATTTGTTGCGGATTCTTTATAGCTTGTGTGAGCAGCATCGTGTAATGTTATCATTTCGACCCATAGCTCATGTGAGCAAGCCCATATTCATAGCTCATGTGAGCATTTCTATCCCGAGTATCCAACGTTATTTCGCTATAGTTTATTGGGTTAAAACAAAACTTATGGAATGGGAAGTATGATTTTAAGTATATGTGAATGGTAGTATGTGTACCAAGTATGTTTTCTTGTATATGATAGAAAAACATGGAAAATGTTTTATGTTTCAATTGTGAAGAAACTAACCTTGTTGGGTTTGTGGTTTGCATAGGCCATCAAAGGATACCATGTTTCCTATTTATATAATTGTTTGTTCAATGCTTAAGATATATTAATTTCGGGTAAATTGTGTTAAATTTCGTACAAACTTACTAAGCACTGTGTTGCTTACATTTGCTTTGTTTGATTTCTAGTAGATTATAGAAAACTGCATTGTCGGTTGGAATCAAATCGGAGCTCATACTATCTATTTAACAACTCGGTAGACTTTTGATCATTTTGAGCTAGGTTATAATTGGCATGTAATTAGGTGTTTGGGTTACATATGTATATACATGTTTGTGGTTTGAGTTAGTTACTTGAATGTTTAATTGGTATTTAGGTTAAGTTGGTAGCCTTATGTGTGTGAATATATCTATATGTGAAATGCTTTGATCATGTTTCAATGGCTAAGTTTCTTTTATGTTTGATATGGTGATAATGAATGGTGAAAATGCATTTGATGTTTGGTTTGAAATTAGATGAAATGGATGAATGGAATGAAAATTTGAGCAACTTATCCAAATCTACTAATTTTAAATTTTGATTGATTGAACTATACAACAATTATTGTAAGTGTTATCCTAAGAGCCAATGATCTCATATGCAAGCTCTAGTAAATGTGATTAATAAAATTTTAAAAATATTAAAATTTATAATATATATTTAAAAAAGTAAAAAAATTATAAATTTTTTTTGTAATTTTTATAATTTTATAACTTTTAATACCTTTTTTTTTATTTTTTAATATTCTTTTCATTTTAAAAAATTTTTAGGTTTTTTTAGAGATGACATCACTTTGATGTCATCATATTGCACGCGGGAGCACATGATTGGTTGAATATCCTAGCCATTAGTTTTTGTGTCCAAATAACTGAATTGGGAACATTTGATAACATTAGGGACTAAAGTGGGCCAAAAAAAGCTTTAAGGACCAAAGTGGGAAACATTGTATACTTTAGGGACTAAAGTGTGCATTAAACCAATAACTAAATATGTATGTTTAATTGTAACGCCCCAATTTTCGCTTTAGGGCTTAACTTTTTTTTTGTTAGGTTGTGACAATGATGAGCTTAGTGGTATAATGATTAAGTATTTGTTTACGTTTGAGTTTTGAGTTTGAGTCTCATTGAATGCAAGTAAAGATTATTATTTTTTGTTTGGGCTAAGTTTTGGAGATAGAATTCCTTTTGGACTCTAATTTAAGATAAAAGGATTTTGTAGGTTGGGATTTTGATAAAATATTATTTTATTTTATTTTATTTTATTATTGTTATCAAATTTTGAATTAAAAAAAACTACCCTAAACTTTGCTTCTTCTCTAACCGCCCTCTTTCTTTGTTTTTTTTTTCTTTCACACGTTTCTTTCTTTCTCTTTTTTTGGTTTTTTGTTCAATTTATTTCTTCTTTCTTTTCTTTGATTACTCTTGATTACTACCATTATTTTATTGTTTTAATTGTAATTCAGTTCTCAATGTAAGTTATGCTCAAATATTCTTTTGGGTTTTTCATTATTTTTTTAGTGTTAGTCGGTTTTTGAGCAAGGTGAGAATGCATTGATATGTTTTTCATTTGGTGTTTTGATTGGTACCTTGTGACCTTTGATTAGGTGAAGGTTCCAATGGAGTAGTTACGATGTTCGAAGTTGTTTCAGAGAGGTAAATGTTTTAACTTCATGTTAGGGGCTGAAAGTTTGAGTTTTTGATGTTATTTTTAGATGGTTTTGATGGTTAATTTGTGGTGTTTAATGAATGATGGTAGGATTCAGGGTGCTATAGTTGTGGGGGTTATCAAAGCAGCAATCAGGTGTGTGAAAACGACCCTAAAACTCAATAGAAATTCAAAAAATCGTGAAACATGGGGCTAATTCTCGAAACTGTCTAGTGCCACACGGCCGTGTGTCGGGCTGTGTGGTAGACCGTGTACACCACACGATCATGTGGTAGGTTGTGTGTCAAGGCATGTGAAGCACATGACCGTGTGTGTTTTTGCAGCTTGTGTAGCTTGGCCGTGTGGAGCACACAATCTTGTGAACTTTTGTAGACCGTGTAGACCACACGGGCTAGCTTTTTGGGCTGTGTGGGCCCTTTTGGCCAATTTGTGGGCCTGGTTGGGGGCCATTTAAGGGATTCAAAATTTAGGTCCGTAGGCATCGTACGGGGCTGAGCAAGTGTAAGTTTAGTACGTATGGACAAGTTTAAAGGTATGCTAGGTAGGATCATTTATAAATAAACCATAAGCTATGTTATTATCTATAAGAAAATGTGTATATTCTTGTTTTATATTATGTTATATAAGTATGCATGTATGATTTATGATTATGATATGCATGTGTTTTCGGGGCGGGTTATGATATAATAAAGGAAGTGCTATATGATAGTTTATACTGCAATTATGGCGGCTAGACTGCAAATTTATGTATGGCAGCTTAGCTGCAAATATATTAGTGGCACACCTCCACATATTGGTGTGATTGGATGGATGGACTCTTGTAGTCCTATACGGTGTGATTGGTTGGATGGAGATGGTATGTAGCAGATGGGGGTAGGTTATGATATGTTATACTATGATTTGATTCGATATGATATACTACAATTCGTTATAACATGAAATGCTATGATATGATAAGATACGATTTATATAGATTTTGATGCGTTATGAAATATTCGGAAATATATGATATAAAATGTTTTGTTATATGTTTTTATATGTACTAGAGAAAAAGGCCATAAACACATTGGGCATAAAGCTCACGATTTGTATGTCTTGTTTCAGGTAATCCTCCGACCTAGGATTGGATGGCGACCCAGAGCTCGAGTTTCACGATTTTAGATTATGCACTAAGGACTATTTATTTTGTTCATTATGGACATTTTAGGCTATTTTTGGTTTTTGATTTTTGTCATGGACATTTTAATTTTTGGTTAGTTCGTTAGCATTATTTTGATATTTCCTACACAAAAGTTTCTAAATGTTTAAGAATGTTTTAACTTATGAAATTTAAAAATGAACCGCGGTTTAATATACAAAAAGTTATAAGGTTTTTCTGCTGCAAGTCAAATTGAGATTCTTCCAAAATGTTTTAGTTTACAAATGTTTTCAAGTAAATTGGTGTTGATTTTAATAATACAATTAAGTTGTGATTTTGAAAAGTCGTCATGTTTTCAAAAGAGTTGTTCAATTAAATAATTCGTTTGTCAAAGTTGGTTTTCTCCAAAGCTAAAGGTTTGTTTCTCTGGCTTGTGCAATGTAATCTCCATGATCCGACCGTAACGTCTAGGTCGAATATGGGGTGTTACATTAATAATAATGAGAATTATAATATTTGATATCAATATTTTAATATTTTTTAAACATTAAAATTATAAATTTTTATTAATATAATAATATTAAGCTTGAATCAAGTTAATTTTTATATAAAATTCAAGTTACTTATAAATGAGCTCTTTCTTGAAAATGACTCATGCTTTTTAAAAGGGTAAATCAATTTCGTGCAAAAAGGGTTTATTTTCTGTTGACTTGTACACTATTTTCCATTAACCATGTTGTTTTCCATGAAACAAACATGAGAAAATGTAGAAAATATTTTCTGTAAGTCATTTTCCGTAAAAGAAACATACCCTGAGTTTTA
The DNA here is from genome assembly GCA_025698465.1 of Gossypium longicalyx. NCBI lineage: Eukaryota > Viridiplantae > Streptophyta > Magnoliopsida > Malvales > Malvaceae > Gossypium > Gossypium longicalyx. The sequence continues at coordinate 82,757,807 of CM046995.1, forward strand.
GTTCAAGCAATAAAAAAGAAAACATTTTAATTTGAATGGAATAATGCATAGAAGTTGGTTTCTAAACCAGATGATTGCAACATTATTAAGACCAAATGGATTTTTAAAATAAGACTGATAAATTGGTCAATATAATTAGAAACAAAGCTAATATTCTTGCACAAGGGTACACACAAGTAGGAGTAGATTTTCATGAAATATTTGCTCCTGTAGCAAGACTTGAATCAATTAGGATTTTGTTGGTTTATGGATTATCATCTCGATATCAAAATCTACCAAATGGATGCCAAAAGTGCTCTCCTCAATTGCATTTTAAAGGTATATGTAGCTCAACCTAGAGGTACTTGTTGATCCTAACCATCATAACTTTGTATACAGGTTATTTTAGGTTCTATATGGATTAAAACAAGTACCCAGAGCTTAGTATGAAAGGCTTGAAATATTTTTATTTGACAAAGGCTTTTGTAAGGTGAGTGCAAACAAAAATCTTTTCTCTAAAAGGGTTAAAAAAGCTAAAGGGTTGCTCAAATCTATGTGGATGACATTTTTTTTGGATCTACCTCTCCAAAATCTTGTGAAGAATTTATTCAACTCATGAAGTCATTATTTGAAATGAGCATGGTAGGTGAGTTAATTTCCTTTCTTGGTTGTTAGGTAAAACAGTTACGAAAAGGTACTTTTATCTTCCAAGAAAAATATGCACTTAGCATGGTGAAGAAATTTGGGCTTGAAGCATCAAAATCCTTGAGAATTCTAGAAGCTTGTTGTATTAAACTACTAGTAGACTTTACTTATGCCGTGGTGTAGGGATCTGTGCTCGATACCAAGCTTGTAACAGCTCGAATTTGACCTTAATCGGAAAGGTGGTTTCGGGACCACGAATTAGAGTCAGAAAAATATTTAAATATCATTTTCTATGTTTTGAATGTATGAATTTAGGTGTGTTAAATTTTCGTGTTTAGATTCGATGATTTGAGTGCTTGATTATTAAAAAGGATTAAATTGCATCAATTGATTAATAAGCATGCTATCATGAAAATGTTAAAGTGTTATGTCTTTAGAATATTGAGGTTTTGAATGGCAATTATATCATTAATAAATATATGGACGGTAATGGCTTAATGCATGATGTCTTTATATGTTTATTTTAAAGTTATTTGTGAGATAATTATTTTTATAAGTATTATAAAACATAAAATGGAAAGCCATGCATGTTTGTATCTTTAGGGCCGGATTGAAGTTGTTTTTGTAAGTTGGAGTATTTGTGATGATATTTAACCTTAGACAATTGATATGGACGGTATGGGACATAAAAAAATAAAGCAATGTTATTTTTTTTCAAAGGTTAAACTAGTAAATTATTATTAAGTGAACTTTTAATAAAACAAAGCATAAAAAAAAAAGAGAACATGCATGTAGTTCATCTTGGAGGCCGAACAAAGGAGAAAGAAAATAAAATTTGTGGCTTTGAAGTTTCGGTCATTTGAAAGCAAAAATTCAAGGTAAAATTCATGTTGTTTTTGTTAATTTTTAGTATCATTGAATTCCTTGCTTAACTTTCTCTAAAACCCATGAGTTAATTTTTGTTTTGGTGAATAATTGATGTTCGGCCATGAGTTGATAAGCTAAGAAATTTGAGTTTGATATTAGAAATTAGAAATCAAGTGTTAGATGAATGCCTTTTGTGTTACGATTTTATGTGATTTTGAGTTTAAGATTAATTTGTGAAAATTATTTAATAGGAGGGTTAAATGGTTAAATAAATGAAATATGAGAATTGATATTTGAATAAGACATATTCGGTTTTAGTGTGCCATGGGAAGAATTTAATTATTTTGATGTATTAAGGATGGTTGAACCGAAATGTCAAAGCCTAATTTTAAAAGGGGTATTATTTAAATTATTATATTATATGATTTTTGAGTGAAAATAAAATGGTTAATTAATTAAATAAGTTTAAATTTCTTTTAACTAGCTCAAGATCAAAAGAGAGTTGATTTGGATCGGGGGAAGTCGAAGCTAGTCGAGTAATCATTTTTATCAAAAGCTAATACCCGAGGTAAGTTTTTAAGCAATTAAGTCAAATTGAATTTATCGTTAATGAGGTTTATGAATTTATTGAAAGTATATATATAAAGGCTATTATTATAGCCGAATGTGATATTTAGGTGAATGTCTTATAATCGAATGTGATAGATACATGGATTGATATAGTTGAATATGATATATATATATATATATATATATATATGTTTGACATAACTAAGTGTGTATATATGTGTAGTGGGATAAAGTTGAATGTTTATAAATGTGTGATTGGATATAACCGAATGTGTATCTAGGTGTAGTTTGATATAGTCGATTGAGATGTATACATATATATATGTGAATTTAATATATCCGAATGAGATATTGAATAGGGAGATGAATAAGTTAATATGTGGTTGATGTTTAAGCTTATTGTGTATATGTATAAATGAGTAATAAGTTTGAGGGATGCACTAAGTGTGCGAATTTGATACTGAGCACTAAGTGTGCGAGTTGGATTTAAGCACTATGTGTGTGAATTAATTTCTGAGCACTAAGTGTGCGAAATCAGTTATTGAGCATTAAGGGAGCAAATTAATTTCATGCTAAAAAAAATTAGTTTGGTAAGTCCTTAAGCTATGTTATGTACTAAATTTAAATAAATGTTAAATATAAGTGCCGAATTGAATTGTTAGAAATTGTTATACCACTACCGAATGATTTTGTAAGGTGAATGATATTATTATGGTGTAAAAGTGAATGCCGAAGGTGATCTAAAGTGATGAATGGTTTTAATGGATGTATATTGAGGTAGTCAAATATGATTTATAATGTGAATAATATATATGCTATGTTTCAATGTGAAAGTCGAATGTGTCTTATGATATGAAGGATATTTGTTATGTTTCAATGTGAATGCCGAATGTGACTTATAAGGGTGAATAATATTGTGATGAGTTGTGATGGCCCGATGTGATTTTGAGTTGGAAATGATAATTCAAAGACTTTGATAGTGTTCTGTTAATGATCGGTAGCGTAAGACATGTGATTGAGATATTCAGCCTCCGAGCCTAGCAGGCCTTGTGCCGGTGGATTCATTCAGGCTAAAAGCCTAGCAAGTCTTGTGTTGTTAAGTTTATTCGGGCTTTATGCCTAGCAGGCCTATTGCCGGTGATTAAATATCAGACCTTGAGTCTAGCAGGCCTAGTGCCGGTGTAAGATTTCAGGTTATAATCCTAGCAGGCTTTGTGCCAGTGAATAAAATCGGGCTCCGTGCCTAGCAGGCCTTGAGCCAGTGAATTGTATTAAGTTATAAGTCTAGAAGGCTATATATCGATGTGAGATCAAATATGGTAAACGAGCCCCAAAGGTTTGGAGAAATTGGATTATTAATTATCTGAAATAAGGTACGTATGTGTTTCGATATTTATTGTCAAAATGTGTATATTTGTGAAATAAGTATGTATACGAATTCGATTGTCAATGAACATTTGGTATAATTGGTTGTATGTGATTTTAAAGTGATTTGGCATATGTGATTAGGTATGAACTTTTAATGAAGTGACATATTCGATTGTATATATACATACATGAGATTATACAAGGTTTGTATATTCGGCCTTGTGAAATAATCTATTGAAGTGAATTATTAAATGTCATGTGATGATATATTGAATTCGTACATGTATACCTATTCATCATTTCGGGATATAAATAATGTAGTGAATTTTATACATTTGATCTTATGAGTAAGAAATCATGTGATGTTGAAATTAACTAAGTAGATTCAGCCAAGATTACTTAGCTAAGATAAAGTATGTTCCTAATGGTATTTTTCGGCCAATTAAGTGATGCTTGTATATGAAGTTAAATCTTGTCTTGTGAGCTTGCATAAATGAATGGAATTATAGTTGAATGTATAATGACATTTACATGATTTGGTATCATCGGCCATGTAGGCTATGTATACATATGAGTGATATTATACTATGAATTTTGGATTTGTTTATATGGATAAATATATGTATGATGATTATGATTATTTGGATTGGAAGTGGATATGATTATGATCTGATAATATATAGTCTATGTGAAAATGAGATGTGATTAATGGCAAGTGACTATAATCAAATAAATTATATAGGAAATGTGATATGGTAACTGTGTTCGTAAATATATGATTCTTGTACATGTGAATTATCTTTGAAACTCAAAAATGTAAAGTGATTATGTATTTAATAATGATATGTGAAACATGTTACCATGAATGAAAGAAAGGTACACAGATGAATATATGATATATGTGCTTGCTATATGGCCTTGTGGTCCCATGATTTGAACATGGGAAATATGAAATAAGAAAAATGGTTTTGAGATATGACTAGGTCTTAATTTGAAATCTGGACATGAAATGGATATTAAGATAGTGATATTATGACGCATGGTTTTTATATTTATAAATCAGTTAATGAAGTAATGACAATGGTTTGGTTGGTTACGTAATGAATATGTACAAGTTTGATTTATATAATTGAGCTAACGGTTATTATTCAAATTTAAAAGCATAGTTATATGTTATTGATAAATAAATTAAGTGAAGCTATTTAATGAGGTTATATGAACTTAAGAGGACAATGGATGTACATGTGATTGAGATTGTTTAAATTCAGTTTAGTGTTATGGAATTATAATTATCATTGAAATGATTTATTTGCTTATGGCTTACTAAGCTTTCAAAGCTTACTCTATGTGTTTTTCCTATGTCTATAGAGCTTCGGAGATTTGCTCGGGTTGGAAGTCTGGGAGACGTCTTCACACTATCAAGTTTTCGTTTTAGTAAATAAGTGTTTTGAGAATTGGTTATGTGGCATGTATAGGCTAGTCTCGATACGATTCATTTTGATTTGTACACATATAAGCCATGCGAAAATGGCTTGTTTATTATGTCAAATTAGTTTAGTACTTTGATTAAATGAGGTTACACATGTTGAGGAATCAACCAAAGTATATTATAAGTCTGGACTATGCTTGATATGTTGTTTGTGGTTTTGATGTTTTGGATATTTCAAGTAGTAATGTTCATGTGCCGAATAGGGTTAGATAAAGATGATGCATATTCGATTATGTATGTTTTTATAAGATTCATTAATGAGATCTTTGATTGATTTAAGAGTTTAAAAAAATGATTACTTATGATTGATATGAATATATGTGTATTTCCGGTAATGCCTCGTAACTCTTCCGGCGAAGGATTCGGGTTACGGGTGTTACAAAGCTGTTCCAAAAGAGTCTCATTTGGAAGTAGTCAAGAGGATCATTTAATATGCCAATGGTTCCTTGAAATTAGAAATTTGGTTCACCAAAGGTAAAAAATGTCAATTTAGTGGGACATTGTGATGCTAATTGGACTGGTAACTTAGATGACAGGAAGAGTACTGCGAGTAGTTGTTGTTATCTTGGAAACAATTTGATGTCCTAGTATAGTGAAAAGCTTAATTCTATCTCCTATTTATAGTTGAAGTTGAATACATTGTAGTTGGAAAGTGATGTGCATAATTAGCTCAAATAAGACAAATGCTTCTTATGTCACAGTCTACTGTGACAACACAAGTGCTATTAATATTTCAAAAAAATAAAATCTAATCCTAGGTTCTAGAACAACACATAGATATTCATCACTATTTTATAAAAGACCTTATAGAAAAAAAATGATAATGGAGTTGAAGTATATACCTATAGAAAAACAACCTATTTACTAAAACATTGGATGGAAACAAGTTTGAGAAGCTTCGAAGTGGGCTAGGAATTTGTAATATTTAAATGTTTAAGTTTAAAGTTTTAGTTTATATTTTGCATTTTATTTAATTTTCATTACAATTCTTTTAAAAGTAAAACTCTTATTTTTGTTGGGAATTAATTATATGATAAGTTCAAGTTTCATCTTTAAATAGGATAAGTTTTTTATTTGTAATTATCTCTTGTTAAATTTGTTATTCTTGTAGTATCCACTTCGAATCTATCTCTCGTTTCTCCTAAATAAATTAAACAAATTTTTGTGAGTTTAGTTTGAATCAAGAATGGCCAGAGTAAAGAGAACTAGTTCAAATGATCCTTAAAGGAGGAGTGAATATGAAGACCTTGTTATTGAAAAAGGACTGAGGACCACGGTTGAACAAGGGTCCCAAAATCATCTTCTTATACCATTTAGCTAGTCAAGGTTTAGCTAATGAAGAACTGAGTCAAATTTTCATTGTAACACTTTACTATATTACAATTTGACCCGTATAATTGTGAACACTGCTGCTTTATTATTTATCCTTTTGTTGTAATATTTTCAGTCCAGATGTTCAAACGTCTGGCGGCAGTCATTATGTTAGTGAAACATAAATATGAATATACAATATGATCTAGATAGATCAAAGAGATTGATAGACACTTAATGTGATAGAGTGAGTTTGGATATTGCAAGCATACTCTACAAATGTTTTACGTAGAAATAATGTAACATCCCTTATTCGAACTCACAAACCGAAGCAAGAAATGTTACATTTACAGACCAATCACTTTAAAGAAATGTTACATTTACAGACCAATCACTTTAATTTTATTTATAATTATACATTCAAGTTTTATACTGATTTAAGGTCATTTAAGACTTTTTAAACCATTCTACATTTTACTTACGCTTTGGCTTTGATTGGGAGTCGGTCGAGGGTCTTCGAGAGTGTAACACCCCAAACTCGGCCTAAAAGTTTAAGCCGAATCTGGACGAGTTATACCATTTACAAAATCGTATTAAAAACTAATTTCAACAATTATCCAAAAATATTCAAAACCATACTTGATTCGTGGTAGAAAATCTTTTCAGAGTTTAATGAAAACCAAAATTTGTTTTCTCGACTTGAGTGGTTTTATCGTTTCACTTTAAAAATTATCAACTACTAACGGATTTAGCAAAAACCAAAATGAGCTCAGAAACAAACTACAAACCCAAAAGATCAAAAGCACTTTTACATTATTGTAAAAAAATCTAAGCTCCCACACTCCGTCCGGTCCTAAGTCAGGGACTTAGCTAAACACACAGATAAAACCAAAAGGTGAGCTATGAAGTCCAGTGTATAACCAACATCAATTACAATTAACAAAACATAATATATAAATCACAGTAACATAGAAAACTTAATAGCGAGTGTAAAACCATAATGGAACAGACCAGAGTATTACAGAGGTTGCCATCATGCTAATATAACATAACAACACAAACCTACCAGAATAGGACATAGCAAAATAGAGCAGAGCAAAGCATAACAGAATAGAGTAGAGCAGAACAGAACATAATAGAACAGAGCTATATAGAGGATGAATGTTTATGCAGATGCAATATTTTTTAAAACCAATCAAAATGCAGATTTATCAGAAAACATCTTACCCAACTCTGCTACACACCAAAATAGAGTTCCTCCAAAACTCTTCCAGCTAAATCACACCAAAAAATAACTGTGGACAGTGCCACCAGAATTTTGTAGTTAAAATTGTCAAATCAGATACATGTGGTCAAGCCACTAAATTGCAGCTAAATTGTAAGACCAGAAACATGGATAAATCACCAGATAATGCAGATAATCAAACTACCAGAAACTTCCTCCTTTCACATCATTTCAAGTCCCATACAATGTGTCATGGCATGCACATACAGAAGTAGAGTGATAAGCATGTAAGTTATGCTATCGTACAGTAACAGAATCAGTAGGCATGTGAGTCAATGCGTTATAAAGCAGATTTATCAAAACTTAACAACAAAATCATATTTTCCATGAAGTCACATACATGGTTATAAATCAGAATCGATACCAATCAATTCAACATATTCAGATATCACATGTTCTTAAGCAATAGAGTCACGTAAAGGCATACCAACAAACTTAACAAAATACAGATCGCACCTGGATAATTCACACACATTAGATAATAGCATATTACATTTTGACAGATCCTACTCACTTAGGTTAAAACATAGTAGATATACGTACAGATCACAAGTTGTTCATCATCAGATCATCAGATATAAAGTTATATAGCCTAATTCAGATCATATAGACCCTACAGTAGGTTTGCATTCATTTTGAATGACGCTTGTGGCTCGAGGGAAAAATTCCAAACATTGGTCCACATGCCTGTGTGGTTTCACACAGCCTAGATAGCTGGCCCATGTGTCCCACACGGCCTGACACACTCCCGTGTCACTTGCCCATGTGGTCCTAGTCTGTAATCAGTGAGTTACACAGCTTGGACACACACCCATGTCATTGGCTCGTGTGAACCCTGCATAACACATAACCACACAGGGCTGAGCAGATGTCCGTGTGCCTCCAATTTTCATGAACAGTGAGTTACACGATCGTGTGGCTCACACGGCCTACCACAAGGCCTGGCATATGGTCGTGTGGCGTGGATAGTCAGTTTTCCAATGACTAAACTCAAAATGAAAGTTAGGTTATTGGTACCCACCTGATACGGATCCGATACAGAAACAATAATGATGAATTCCTGTCCCTAAAAAATATTACAACTACAGATCAGACGACTTATTTGAAATCAATCGCTAATATTAGCATCCAAAACTGAAGTTATATCAAAGAACTTTGACGCACAACTCCAAACCAGATAACGCACTTACCGATAATTGAACTGTAATTTTGTAGACCTTATGTTGTTGAGTAAACGTTAAACTCGAGACCTTCGCCTAACACAAAATTACTTAAGTCAACATTTTCGTCATAGAGATGAATTACAACCCTGTCCAACAAAAAACTCACACAGGAATTTGACAGAGAATACTTACATGACTGATTACAGATGAACAGAAAAGGAGTTAGAACGATAGATGTCTCAAAGATTCAACGGAAAATCGTTGGTGGAAGAATTGACAAATAAAAAGAGAAAACACAAAGACGATAGTCAAAACAAAAAGGATAAAATGAATGTAACCAGCCAAAAAGGAAGTTAAGGGAATTAGTTAATTTAAAACAAACCAAAACTACCTCACGAGGCAGCAGGATAAAAACATTTCCATATTGCTTTCGTAAAGACTTGAACACAAGACCAAAGAGTATACGGATGCTTAGCCAGTGAACCAGTAGGCTCATTCTTGTCATCAATTGATCGGAAATAGAACTTATGCCAAATGATCGAAAATAAAGATTTGATAAAATAACAAAATTTCAGGAAAGAGGATACGAACCCAGAATCTCACACACATAACCAAAATACTTATCCACTGAACCAGGTTAACTCACTTGTCAAAATTTCCAAAATCTAACTCAAAATCAAGGGATAACCACTCTTGGTTTCAAAACCCAATTTCTTCTAGCCTAGTTTTTAGGATGTTATAGAGAGCAAAACAAGAAAATTTCTTGGTACAAGCTTGTTTGTCTTAAGACAAAGGTCCATATGTCTCGAGACATTACCCTAGAGATATAATTTTGATTCGATGTTGCCTTGTTTCGAGACAAAACTCAATAAGTCTCGAGAAATTATGTTGGGACTGTAGCATTTTAGCTTTGAAGTTTGTCTGTCTCGAGACATAAGCCCTCATGTCTCGAGACCTGGGATAGGGGACTTAAAAATTCTATTTTGAAATACTTCCCATTCATACCAAATTTGTTCATAATCAATCCAAGCACCATCAAAAACTCATAAACTATGTAATACCTTATATCTTTCATTAAAACACAATTAACACGATATTGAAATAACTAGACACTCACTTACTTATTTCATTGTTACACCTATGTACATGTCATTTTCTTAAATCAAAATTAATGGAGATGTCACTCTTCTCCAAGTTCTTGGGATGTGATGAGATGTGTTGCTGTCGCTATTTCAATCGAAAGCTTTAATCCAATCTTTCACCTACGCGTTACACAACAATTCGTTAAGTTACATTATAGCTTAATAAGTACTCGTGAATTCAAATTTTATCATTTCTATAATTTATTCGATATTAACAATATTACTATTATAATCTCGCGACTATATTACAATAATCAAGAGGTTATTTAGTATTTACAAAATTCCGACTATATTACTTTGATTCACTATTTGATCACTTAAATACTTAACAGAAATTATTAAAAAAAAACACTTACCATAACTTTTAGCCTATGCTAGATACATTTGAACGAGATGGATACACAAGAGCGCACAAGTTCCTATGACATGGTAACTATGTCCACAAAGTTCAACACTAGTCCACATGGGCACTCAATATCACTAGACTTACATTATTTATACACAAATGTAATATTTCATGATTTTCACAATTTCACCACACTTTTGCATTTCTTCAATTTAGTCCCCATTTTCACAATTTAAAGAATAATTGTAAATTTCAATTACAATAATCACAAGATTTTATTCACTAAATTCTTGGTCCATAATACATCATATATTTTGTGCTCTCTCCATCATTTTAACTTAACAAATAATAACGCGTAAAATTTCACATATTTTTCAATTTAATCCTTTTTTCCACAAAATTCAATATCCAGTACTTGGACACTTTAAATCAATTCTCTTCCATGTAAAACTCTACTTGAATAATTATTTTCAACATTTTTAATACTTATAGTCATTTTTGAACATCTTACAATTTAGTCCTTAACATTATTAAAATTCAATAATTGTTGTAATATCATTCTAGTTTCACCCTTCATTCAAATTCCCTATCACATAACACTTTAATCAAAAAATTCATCATAATATCATATTTCATATATCTATTTTTTATGCACTTCACTTCTCTTTTTTCAATTATGAATTTCACAAAGTTCACAATTTAATTCTTAGCATCATGAAAATTCAATGTTTGCTATAATTTCACTTTAACATCCCTTTATGTTTAGTTTACTACCAGATTACACTTCAACTAAGCTTTCTATAATAACATTTTATTTCATATATCAAATTACTTTACACTTTATTTTACTAGTTTACCACAAATTTCATAAAGTTTACATTTTGATCCTTAGGTAATAAGAGAATTCAATGGTACTTACCTATCTTCCACTTCAAATAACTTGTTTTCCATTTGTCTTTATCACTCGATTCTCTTTCTCAATTTCTTTCTTCAAAAAAATGTCAAGAGCATAAAACTTTCCATGAAAAATCTTCACTTTAACATCATTTCTTTACTTTTCTAGCAAAATTAAACTTGAAAACATGATGGAGGTTTGATGTTCTTACCTTGCTCTTTTAATTTCAAGCCTTAGCTTCATTTTATCTCTCCTCCAACATAAACATGCAATCTTTCTTCTTGATATTTAAGTTCACTAGATTCTTGAAGGCTTGATTTTATTAAAAATTTAATATAATTTGAAGAATTTCTCTCTTAATTTCAAGGAAAGAACCAAATTGCAAAGAAAATAAAACTTATTTTCTCTATGGATGGTGGTGGCGTGAACTTGAAAGAAAGGTGGAGAGAATTTTTTTCTTTTCATCTTTTACTTAATCATTAATTAATATAAAAATATCTTAAAATAAAATAATAGTAAAATAATAAATTATTTTAACCAATAATATTTCTACACCATTCATCCTTAATTATTACACTTAATATTTATCCAAATTGAGAAATGGCCATATTGCTCTTCATAATTCTCTATAATTCCATTATTGAATCACTATTTACTTTTGGAAAATTACAATTTAGTCCTTCATAATTCTCTACTATTCAGTTCAGTTCCTACTTACCAATTTTGTGCCACAAAAACTTTTGGGTTATTTAAACTTTTGGTCTTTCAAATTTCCTATATTTACATTTTAACCTCTCAAATTTCGACTAATTATATTTGAATTTCAAAACTTTTCACATCTTTATAATTTAATCTCTTCAATCATTTTACCAAGGATTCCACTATGTATGATCTCAACTTAATACCACTTTTTATAGCATAACTATTTTAGGGGTACTACAAAGAACCACTATATATTCCTAATAGATGTGTGGTAGAGGGTTTTCGATGACCGTTGATATCAAACTTATGATTTGGTATGAACTAATGGGTGGTGTTTTTGTGACAATTTTAAAGTTTTGGATGATGGAATCATATAACCATCACATGCAAGTGAGAGATGTAAGATTATGTATTTTGGTAGCCATAGAATCGCCTATGATGGGTTAATCTAAATAGATTTATTATGACTTAATTTAGGTGTGAATGATCTATCTACATAAAATAAGACAATATCTCTTAAAAGAATAGATACAAATTATATTCAAATTCTCTAAATAAGGGAATAGCCAAGTTTCCGAATTCAAAGGAAGACTAATCAGATTACCATATCCTCTACTTTATTAATAAAGAATTTGGTAACAAAAGAAAATCCTAAACACTTAATGCACATGCCAGTATAGTCATATTCATGGTTGCATCTTTAGTTCGGTGTATCAATCCTCATTGGCTTACTGCTTCCGCCTTCGTATAACATAATTTTAGAGTTATTATTTTAATAGTTTTGTAGTAGTTTTACATTTAATCATATTATATATCGATTTATCAAGTGTAATGTTATATAAAATTTAAAATTTCTAAATTTAGATTTCTTCACTTTGATCCTGCATGGTAAGACAACTTTTACATTTAAATTATTTAATAATTTAACACAAATTATTTTAATTTATTAATAATAGAATTTCAATGCTATAATCTGATAAAATTAAAAATGAAGAATTACATGAAAATGAACGTTAAGCGACCTTACCTCAAATTTGATCAAGTGTAAAAGTTATTTGGCAATTTGATTAACGACATATGTGGCAGCAGGTTATTGTGCTTTTTTTCCTGTTATTAGCATTAGGTGTATTTGTAATTTTCTTAAGCCTAGTTGCATATATAACTGTTGTTTGATATAAAAGTTCAAGGGGGAAAATTTCTTAATTTTAGCATCCACTACTCCCTTTTCCTTTATGTTAATTTAAGCATAATAATAAGTCACACCGAATTTCAAGCATATTTTTTTCAACTTGAAGCATGTATCTCGGTAGTTGAAAAAATAGGGAATTGTGAAAAAGAATAGATTTGTTTACGTCTCTAGCTACTTGATTCGCTTCAATTGGAATATCTAATTAGGAGATTAAGTGATTAAGTACTCTTCATAAATTGAAAATAAATATTGAGTTTTTAATGTTAAATTTAAGGTATGATGATTTATTTGGTTCTTCAGTTTTTTTTTTTTTTTAGTCTTCTATTTAATTTTTTGTCTTTTTTAGCTCTTGAACTTATATTTTTTTTTGTCAAATCACCCTAAAATGGATATAAAATTTAATGTCTATTAACTTTGCTAATGTAGCATACACATGGATTGCCATGTGTATACTATGTTAACAATTAATTAATTTTTATAAATATTAAAAATATATTGTATATTTATAAATTTATTAAATTTTATTTTTTAAAAAATTTATTTTTTGATTTTTTTAAAATTTAAAAAAATTTATTTGTTGTTGACGTGGCAATCCACATGTACGTCACAATAACAAAGTTAACAAACGTTAGCTCTTCTATCCATTTTAGGGCGATTTGACAAAGAATACAAGTTCAAAGGCTAAAAAGGATGGAGATTAAAAGGAAGACTAAAATGACTTGTTTTTATAAAGTTGGAGAGCTAACTAAGTCATTATATCTAAATTTAATAAGTAAAATCTTTTTGGTATTTACTAAAACAATTAAATTTTTGGAGAATACAAAACTTAAGGTGCTTTTCTTGACCCGATCATGAAGAAGAGGTACTCCTAGATAAGTTCCAAGGTTTCAAACTTCCTGAAACCCGAAAAGTTGTTTAATCCGAGAACAAATATCATCTTCAACTCCTTTAGAGAAGTAAATATTGCTTTTCCTCATACTTATCTTGTGTTCAGAGAATTCACAGAAGTTATTCAAGATACCTACTAATAAGTGAGCTTGATCTAGCTCCACATTGTAGAAAATTACCAAATCATTTACGAAAAAAAAAGTGGGATAAAGTAGGCCCTGTTCTTGACAGACGAATTGGACACCATTTACCTTTGTCAATATTTGCACAAATAATATGCCCTAACCACTCCATACATAAAACAAAGAGATAAGGTGATAATGGGAATCCCTGTCTGATCCCTCTATATGGCTTGAATTTTTGAGTTGGCACTCTATTCCAGAGAATCTGCATAGTCGACAAAGAAATGGTTGTCATAATTACTGAAATAAGAAAATTTGAAATCCCCGCAACCTGTAACAAGGCACCAATAAAATCCCAACACACTTTGTCATAAGCCTTTTCCAAGTCCAACTTGATCGCCATCCAATTTTTGCCCCTTCCTTTTTTTCGCATGGAATAGATGACTTCCTGAGCTATAATGACATTATCAGAAATACTTCATCTAGTAATGAAGTAGGCTTGTTCCTATGAAATGAGGTTAGGAAACACCATTTTAAATCTATTATCAATTACTTTCATTACCAATTTATACATTACCGAGCACAAGCTAATAGGGCGAAACTGGCTGAACTTCTCTAGACTATCTTTCTCTGGAGTAAAAGTATTGTTCAATTCTTGGTCAATGTTGTTACCATAAAAAACACCTTGAACCTACTCACACACTGCATTACCAATGATATCCCATTGACTCTGGAAGAAGTGAGCATGAAAACCATCACTTCCCAGAGCTTTTAGAGGGTTTATGTCGAATAAGGCCTTCTTGATTTCTTTATCAGATATTGTCGTTTCCAAAAACACAATGTCTTGCTCCTTAGGATGAGGGAATAAATTGGATAGTAATCCCTTCATGGGCTTTGGTGTTTAACCATAATTTTTTTTTAAAAATTCAATTGATTCGGTTTTGAAGATATTCTGATTAGAACACCACTCACCATTATCAATACATAAAGTTGTGATGCAATTAAATTTCCTCATTTGGATTGTTCAACTATGGAAAAAGTTGGTATTACAATCCTTAAGCTAAAGCCAATCACACCTAGCTTTTTTCATGATCAGGCAAGTTTTCTAATTCGTCACGAACATCACTCTCTAATTGAAGCAATCAACTGGAAGCTGAGTGGTACAAGGTTCTTTGGATATTGGAGAGTGACTTCATAAGATTCATTTTACAAGTACCTATAAAACCGTAAATAAACATATTCCACTCTTTAATGTGATAAGCAAAACCAGAAAGAAAGTTAGCCATATTATCGAAGAAATTCCACTTATCTTTTGCAAAATAAGGAAAATTCACATGTTTGGTCCAACCAGCAATGAATCTGAAGGGACTTCCTATAGACGAACAAAAATCCAGATTAGTCCTTAGAAGGATGGGCCTGTGATCAGACTTAATGCGTGGAAGGTGACGCACTAGACAATGAGGAAAGGCTGATATCCAAGAATCATTAGCCAAAGTCGATCTAATCTCTCATACGTTCTCCTTCTTTGCCAAGTAAAGGAAGGGCCAACGTATCCCAAGTCTTACAAATTACATGAATCTACAAAATTGCCAAAGAGGTTACATCTCTTTCCAGAGGAATGAATGCTTTATTATTATTATTATTATTAGGTGACAAAATAGCATTAAAATCACCTATAATTAAACAAGGAAAAGGATCATACGGTAA